>CM060561.1:37871943-39071943 GCA_030625065.1 Alectoris magna | reverse complement strand
AATTTAGAGATAACAGCTTGGATCCATTTAATTCCAATGATTTTTGGCACAACTAGCTGCTGTTCATTTCTTATAAATACTCTTTTTTTGTTGTTGTTGTTGTTTTTGTTTTGTTTTTGTTTTTTTTTTTTCAAAGTTAAGACTGTATTACTGCTAGTCATAAGAAAACTTTTACATTCATCTCTTTTTTTTTTTTTTTTTTTTTTTTTCCAGAGTGCTGTCAAAATGAGTGAATCTCTTTCAAGCAGTTACTCTGTGAATCAGCCAAACTCCTCTGAGAGTGAACAGAGTTTATCTACACGCCATTTCAATGTTACTGAACCTGTAGTGGCCAAAAGGATCTGTTTTTATAAAAGTGGAGATCCTCAGTTTAATGGAATCAAAATGGTCATTAACAACCGGTCTTACAAAACATTTGATGCCTTGCTGGATAGCTTATCTAAACGGGTCCCGCTACCTTTTGGAGTAAGGAATATCAGTACGCCAAAAGGGAGACACAGCATCAACAGTCTGGAGGACCTTGAAGATGGAAAATCTTATATTTGCTCCCATCAGAAGAAAATGAAGCCTATCAACCTAGAACGGGCTAGCAGAAAGCCACTGCCCTGGCAGATCAGTAGGCCCGTCAGTGCTCGTCGTCGAGCTGTGCAATTAGCGAAGGAGAATGAGGATGGATTTGGACATCGAGAAAGCAAAATAACAACTCCCAAAAAGATGCTTGTTTTCAAAAATGGGGATGTAAGACTCAGACGCACCATAGTTCTGGGAAAGAAAAATACACAAACGTTCGAGGCCTTTCTGGATTACATGAGTGAATTAATGCAGTATCCAGTCGCAAAACTATATACCACTGATGGCAGAAAGGTGAGAATGAAGATGAGCACTTATGATTGCTCTATGTTTGCTTCTAGAATATTATATATTTTTTAAATTGATGATTATATCACTTGGGACCCTGACATGGTATAGTCTAATGTGCTGAATTTCAGCTGTTTTCCCTCAGTAAGGCTACTAGCTTGGAGGATATATAATTACATACAAATCTTTTAATCATAGAATGGCCTGGGTTGAAAAGCACCATAATGATCATTTACTTTCAACTCCCCTGCTATGTGCAGGGTCTCCAACCACCAGACCAGGCTGCCAAGAGCCACATCCAGTCTGGCCTTGAATGCCTCCAGGGATGGGGCATCCACAACCTCCTTGGGCAACCTGTTCCAGTGCGTCACCACCCTCTGTGTGAAAAACTTCTTCTTATTATCTAACCTATACCTCCCCCGTCTTAGTTTAAAACCATTTCCGCTTGTGCTATCACTATCCACCATTGTAAACAGCCATTTCCCCTCCTGTTCACATGCTCCCTTCAAGTACTGGAAGGCCATGATGAGGTCTCCCTGGAGCCTTCTCCAAGCTGAACAATCCCAGTTCCCTCAACCTTTCCTCATATGAGAGGTGCTCCAGCCCTCTGATCATCTTAGTGGCCCTCCTCTGGACCTGCTCCAAGAGCTCCACATCCTTCCTGTGCTGAGGGCCCCAGGTCTGGACACAGTACTCCAGATGGGGCCTCACAAGAGCTGAGCAGAGGGGGGACAATCACCTCCCTCTCCCTGCTGGCCACCCCTTTTTTAATGCAGCCCAGAACAGAGTTGGCCTTCCAGCTGCAAGTGCACACTGCTGGCTCATGTCCAGCTTCTCGTCCACCAAAACACGCAAGTCTGTCTTTGCAGGGCTGCTCTCAAGGAGATCTTCCCCCAGTTTATATAAATACCTGGGATTTCCCCAACCCAAGTGCAGCACCCTGCACTTCGCCTTATTGAACCTCATTAGGTTTTCATGGGCCCACTTCTCCAGCCTGTCCAGGTCCCTCTGGATGGCTTCCCTTCCTTCCAGGGTATTGGCTGCACCATTCAGCGTGGCGACATCCGCAAACTTGCTGAGGGTGCACTCAATGCCATCATCTATGTCATGCAATCAGAGAGAAGCAAGCAGGAACATTTTATTTCAAGTCATCAAGAAAAGTAAGTTTACTTTTTCATACTTTTTCATAACCTATTCCAGGTATGATGTCAGTTACACGTTTTTGCCTAATTACACAGATACTTCCCTTAGTATTTATGGCATATTTCTGTTTTTAAATGTTTTATAAATACTATAGGTAGTATCTAATAGACATAGATATTTTATCATTACAAAAATGGAGAGTGGTTTGCTAGTAATTACTTGAAATTAGGAGATCTTATTTTATCTTACAGTTTCTGAACAACAGATCAAGTTTTGTACCTTAAACCAAAATTTTGCAGCAATAATAATTCTGGTTTTCATTTCACACGCTGTTCTATATGACTTCATTTCAATATTTGACAACAGAGAAGGACTTGTGGTTATACCTGAAGACCTGAATCTGTGAATTCCATGCAGAGTGTCTGTTGAGGGCAAATCTTTGCTTAAATTCTACATTAGGTTGGGAAACTCTCCATGTCTGTGAAATGCAGTTTGCAAGCCTCATTTTGCAATATATCTTGGAATATAAATTCAGAGATTTTAGACAGGGCCTTGAACAACTTGGTCTGAAGTTAGACCTTGTTTGAGCAGAGAGTTACACCAGATGATCTCCAGATGTCTTTTCCAACAGAAATTGTTCTAGGATTGATTCTGTCCTGTTCCTCTGTGGTGGTTTGTATGAAGTATATTTGTGATTTAATCTGAATTTTCCATTCCTTCCTCCGTGTTCATATGTATACCTACTGCAAATGCACATTCTTATTCCTTGGCTGTGTATTATAAGGGAATTTTTATCTGTATCCAAGTCTTCTTGAACTCTTTTTCTAGTATACTTATATAACAAGACATACCCTCATAGAGATAGGATTTGCCTTATAGGAATTGAAAAATTAATTCTGCTCTGTGATACATATTTAATAGCCAGCTGCAAAGTAATGTAGTTACTAAGAAGTGGAGATATTAAAGCATGAAAGCGATAAATCTCTTACATTATTTTTTGCGGTTGCTAAGGCGGAGCACTTAATGTCATGGATTTGTTTTTTGTTGTTTTTTTTGCAGGTTCCTAATCTTCAGGCCCTGATATTATGCTCTGGAGCTGTAGTTGCAGCAGGGAGAGAGCCTTTTAAACCAAGCAATTATGAATCTCTTGGGTATTCACGGCCTGCTAAATTGCTTGGAATTGCAAATCGTGTGTACCCCAAAGCAAATGCCAAGTCAGAAAGTGAAAACAGTAAGTTCTTTGAATTAATTTATATTTTACTAATTGGTTCATCTCTCACAGCATAAGATGTAAACCATGACAATCTTACTGGGATCAAGGATATTCAAAAAGACCAACTGAAACTGTTTATTTTGTTCCAACTCATCTTTAGGAATCAGAAAGATAAAAGTATTAATTTTCCTTTTAAAATCTGAGTTTCTGCTAAGAACTCAGTTAGAATGTGTACTTCCTCTCAAACTGGCTGATTTAGAACAAGGATTCAAATCAAGATATATACTATATTTCAATGAACTTGATGGTTATTGTTATTTTAATGCATTTAATTTTCTTTCTTTTTTCCTTTTTCTTTTTTTTGTATTACATTTAATAATAGCAGAGATAAAAGAGACCCCAAAGGTTACTTCAGAATTCTAAATTAGCTAAATTGATTGAGCAAAACTTTTGTGCAGTTTTGAGGACTTAGCAAATGGGAATTTAACTTATTAACATGGCTTTCACATTTTCCTATGTCACATGGTCAACATAAACGTGAAATTCATTATAGCAGGCATCTGCATACAAACTCAAACTCTTTTTGTGAAACCTACAGGGATCGTCACTCTTTCCTATATCCTCATGCCCATGATATACTCTTTTCTTTTGACAACTCAAGAAACTGTGCCACTGAGAAATTTCAGTGAATGTGAGATGGCTAGATCAAGAATATGAGGAGGGAAGCCAGGACAGCTGAAAAGCCTCAGGCTATGGGGAACAAAATGGTGCAGCAGTAGAGCTTTAGGACATTCACGAATCCTTAGCCTTAGAGTATGCTGTAAGGCAGAAGTGCTGTCTCAGGGGAAGTTGTTTAATCCAGAGGTAGCTTGCACTCATGATATAGTTGTATGCTGTATTGTAGAGCTCAGGGTATACTGTAATTGTTTCTATACTGAGATTTCCCATGGTAATCTTCACTTTGTCATGGAGCACACTTACTTCTGTATAAGACACTAAGCTTCCATTTACTTGAAGGGATTTCTTCCACATCCCTCACAGTTTATAATGTCTCTACCAAACTGTTCATTTTAGTTTTTCACAGCCTTCGTGTTCTTTGACTTTCATAGCCTGAGAGCTTTTTACAGGGCATCAGTAATGAGTCAAAATGAATTGGAGAAATGAGAAAATGAACTGGAACATTTTGTGAATGCAAATTCTGAAGGGTCCAAAATTCCTATCCAAATCCTGCTTTGACTCAGAAATCCAGGCTTACAATGCTTAAAAAAAGAAGAGAAGAGAAGAGAAGAGAAGAGAAGAGAAGAGAAAAGAAGAGAAAAGAAAAGAAAAGAAAAGAAGAGAAAAGAAGAGAAAAGAAAAGAAAAGAAAAGAAAAGAAGTGAATAGTTGAGAATCTGATAAACTTCTTTGTCTAATACTTAGTTAACAGCAATAAGAGTAAGAGAGAAAAAATAGTCGAGGAGTCTTTAACTGAGGGGAAAAAAGCAAAAACAAAGAACAACAACAAAAAAATCCATATCACAAGCAGTAATCATCACATTAGTGAGAGTGTCTGAATTATTAAATTTCAGTCACTTTTTGTTCCAGTTCCATTTTCTGAAAATAGAGGAGGTCGGAGTAGGAAACATTTTACTTTACTTTGTACTTTAGGAAAGATTGTGTTTGGTCTTTGTTAGAGGAATTAGTAAAAATTTTTATTTCTGATTCATGGGAAAGCATATGAATGGGAAACTCACAACACATTCCTTCTGAAATTATAGACACCTGTCTGTATCATTAATATCTCAATCATTAAAGTCTTAATATGAAACTGCTCGTTATTCACACGAACAAAAAATGCTTAAATTCAAGAAATATAGGTAAGTTAATATTACTTGTGTTAAAATACCTTCCTATGAGAAAAACAGTTCTATTAAATGAAGGTTTCTATAACTTTGGGTATCAGTAACAGTTGTAGATGTCTTTGTGTGGGTGTTAACACACCATCTCACACGGGCAGAACTGCTTGAAAAACAGTATTTTTTTTTTTTTTAATCTCAAGTTCTTTATCTCTCACCTTGTCATTGGTTACAACAAGAAGTGAGATGAGAGAATTTTTTTTTTTAAAGCCAAGTTATGATTACTCAACATACATTTTAGGAGCATTTAATGTGTATGCAAACTCACGTTGGCCCATGCTCCTAACTTACTGAAGTCTAGAATTATTCTCATTGGCTTCACTGGGTTTTAAACCATCATCTAGTGTACTGTAGCATAAAATGCATCTCAGAATGTCCTGATTTGAATTCAGATTTTATAGGCTGTTCAAATGCTTCAAAAATGAAGAAGTTTACTTCTCCATAGAAGGTCAGTTTAGGGGACTGAATCTGAAGCCTTTAGTCATGTATGTCAATACACTGCTCATAGTAATGACTCATATGTTGCAGATTATTGGATTAAGACCTGGAGAGATGTATTTACAAGTTGGCTGACACATTTTAGCACTCACTGTGAGGACTAATAGGAGGTGATATGCTAGTGATTGTTAAGGGATGGAAAAAATATAAAGTTAGCTTAAAGCTCCAACCAATGCAGGCCTGTGAAACATTTGAAAAGTTCAAGGTAACCTCATCTCCCAGATGAGTACACAATGAGAACATTTATTACCTTTTTAGGCTTTGGAGCTTCAAGTAGAAATATACCTCTGTCATTTCAGAGTCTATCACAAAATAAAAGGAAGAGAAAAAGTAGTTAAAACCTCGATATTTTATTAAAAATTGGTTCTATTTTGCTCTCTTAAGTATTTCTTGAAGTTAATAGCAACATTTTTAATGTTTTTTCTCTTTCTAATGCTCTAGGAAATAAACTTCATTAAATTCTTTTGTACTAATTTTTCTCATTTCTTCTTCTCTCTTTTTTCCCTTTGCTGCTTGTCTGGAACCTTATCCATCATATCTGTCTGCTCTACTCTCCATCCACTGAATGAACTTGGGTTCTTTAAATGTAATTTGTTGGTAGCGAGAGCTGAAGTGATCTCTAGCCCAAGATCTCAGATATTCTCAGTTTCTTCTGGTAAAGGGTCCAGCAATGATAACAACTTAAATGATAACAACTTAAATGATAACAACTCAGATTCTTCCTATCTTCCTGACAATCATAAAGGCATAGGAGGAAATCAGACAGTTAATGGGGAAGACCTATCTGTGGCACAGTTTGAAGATGACATTGAGAAGTCTGTTCACCTTAATCAAGATGGCAGTATGACAGTGGAAATGAAAGTTCGATTCAAAATTAAGGAGGAAGAAACTATTAAATGGACAACAACTGTAAGTCGTGCTGGCCTTACCGATGAAAAAAATCCCACCATTTGCAATTCTGTGATGGGTGCAGAAGACTGCTTATCCGGTGTAAACATATCAGAATGTATAAAACAAAAGGATGCTCCATTTTTGGACAGCTACGGTAAAGATGAACGAGAGTCATTAAAGCAACTCCATACAGAAGTCTCAGATAAAGAATCAGATTCTGATTTAAAAATGGATGTTTATAATATCTGTCAGAGGAACAATTCTGCAGATTTAGATGTAAGCAATGTACCTGAGGAAAACATCAGACCTCGTTTTTATAGGCCTCCCACCCCTGGGCCAAGACGTGTTAGAAAAAAGAAAGCAGTAGTTGAAAGTGTCACCTTAGTTTCTGAGAAAGAGGTTCAGGAGAAGACAATAGGACAGTTTTCCTACTGTGAGGAAATACAGAGTGGAGAAAATAAATCTGAGTATTGCATGGTGGCACAGTCAAGCACAAAAAAATCAAGTGTCAGTAATCCAAAAATTAGTGAGATGAGTGACAATGACTTATTAAAGCTTTCTTCAGGGAATATAAAAGAAGAAATGCTTTTTAAAGTAAGGCACAAAAGTCATGATTTAATCGGAACCACAACTAGGAAGACATTAGATGTACCCGATGAGCCTGAATTGGTACAGAATGTATTAGAGAAATCAGTTATGGAGCAAGGTACGTATAATAGTTTAGTATCAACCTGCAAAGCCAACATCAGTGGTTTCATGCCATCATCAAAAATATGCAAGGCAGGCAGGCCAGTTTCAGCAGACCATATTCATGAGTTATGCGATATAAAACAAATAAGAAGATCTCTTAGCTCTTACATTAGATATTCAGAAATTTCTCAGCTGGAAAATGAAGAAATAAAATGCAAAACTTCTGATTTGTCAACTTTTTCTCAAGATTCATTGCATTCAGCCTGTCATGGACATAATCAGATGGAGACAGTGGTACCTCCATGTAGTAAAGCACCTACTGAGAAAATAAATCCAACAACTGGATTCTTTCCTACTGTTAATGAAACTGAGAATCAAATCAATATCTGGTCTGAATCTGTGATGGCATCACATCTGACTGGTGAAAGCCAATCTGTATCTTCCCTCACCAGCAAGAAGAAGAAGAGAAAATCATTGTCCAGTTTTCCAGCGCAAGAGACAGATGAAAATCAAAGAGATAAAGAATTTTCAGGGATAATTAGAAGTGAGAAAACACTTACCACAAGCAAAACAACACAAGTTTCTGCCTCCCAAACTACAGATAACTGTTCTGGCATGCTTCAGAAAACAAGAAATGAATTACTTGTAAAAAACAATGATGGATCTGCCAATTCAGAGAAAAGCAAATGTCCTGAAGATGAGATATATAACCCTGATTCAGTGGAACAAAATGGAACATTGTCATCTAATAAGAAACCAAGAGCTCATAGACAGTTGACTGAGGTAAAATTGAAATCAGGCAAAAAAAATAGTTCCCTTTTGTCTGCAAAAAGTGAAGATGGCCTAATGTCAGTTGATTCAAGAACTGAAACTGAAAACAGCCGGGATGAATTGAGTCCTGCAAAAGAAGGCAAACATCTCATGACTAATTTCTTTGAACAGACACCTGACTCAGAAACAATTTCAATTCCATCGTCAGAAGTGCCTAAGGATCATAATGCAGAAAAAGAAAAGGAGAATGTTTTGGAAAATTTAGCATCAAAGAAAGAGAAAAAACAAAAGAAGAAGAAAAATCTAAGTAAAAGTAAAAATAAATTAAGCATGTCAGACAGTGCTATTACACTAGAGGCTGTGAAACACGAATATTTTAAAGAGGAGGTTGTTGAGCATTCACTTGAAAACTATGTCCAAAGTTGGCTGAAAAACCTGTCACCAAATGCTGTCTTGCCCCCTATAAACAAAAAAGATGGGAATGTAAACAGTAGTGACAACTGTCCTTTTTCTAAAGAAAAGATTGACGCTTTTATAGATAAAGATGATAGATATATTACCAATAAAGTACATATGATTGGAAAGAAACATTTGTTTGAACATAATCTAACAAAAAAACAATTAAAGCCTCTTTCTGAATTGGGAACTACAGAAGAATTAGCCAAACGGTCAAGTGGAAAGCAAACTGACTCTTTGATTCATGATAACACAACAGTAGTAGAAGCCAAATATTTACTACGGTCAGAATTTCATCATGCTAGTAAACTACACTTGTTTCATGAAACACATATCAATGATAAAAAGGTATCAGAGGGTGATATTCAAGACACCAATCTATGTCAGAGAGAAAGATCTGAAGTTGCTGTTCAAGTGGATTGTACAATTGGCAATGAGAAAATTGGAACTGATATTCAGAATAATTGCATGTCTAGTATTTTGCTTCATGAGTTGCAATCAATTTTGCTTGATCTCCAGAAAGAGCACAGTGGATGCGTAGAAAAAACATGTAGTCTTCCAGATCTTTCTCTGCCAGTTTTTGGTTCTTCCTCCAACCTCCTCCTAGCGTGGCTACTAATTCTGAGTCTGAGAGAGAATTTGATTGGCACAATCAAAGATGATATTCAGAAAGCTTCCTGTAGCTGTTCTGAAATCTTAATGCAATTACAATTCCTGAAACAAGCAACCGTCTTAGAAAAAGTTGATGAACTGAAGGCTGCTTTCTCACATTTTCAACAATCAACAGAAAATAACTTATTACACGCTGGGAAGGAACACAGAAAGCAAGATGTCACGTGTTGCCATGAAAATATGCCTATATCTGAAATTCATAATGTTATACATTTGCATGAAGATGAAAAATCAGATAAATCTTGTATTGCAAAGGACAGTTTGAATACTGAAGAAAAGTTAAAATTGTCTGGTGATTTAGAAAGCTGTTCTGATATACAGGAAGAGGTTTGTAGAGCAACAGAGGTTTCAGAATTGAGTGCTCCCAGAACAGAGCTAAATGATCAATATGCCAATACTAATTCAACTAAACACAGCCTTCCATCAGCTATAGAGCTACCTGAAGCAAATGAAAAAAAGGCTCATAACCTGCATAAAAATCTTCAAGATAACACTGATGCATCATTCATTAACGAAGAGTCAGATACTTCAATAGAACCTAATTCAACAGTTCACAGTGTAACTTCTAATGATAAAAATTGTGTTTTAGATAAGGATACTTCCGAGATAGAATGCGATGAAGATATTTTGCATGTTACTACTGGTAGTAGGGAAGATGAGATAGCTGATCCAAATTTGAATGACAAAAAAGCAAATAACCAATTTAAACAAGGTGCTGACACCCATATAGAATATAGTTACGAGGATTATTCTGTACAGGAAGGGAAGGAAGACACAGAAACCTGTGAAGAAACCTCTGAGAGGTTATCTACAAACTCTCCATTATCTTTTTGTTATGAATCTAAGCAAATTACAGAATATGATATGAGTGAAGGAGAACAGAAATTGCAAGTAGAAGAACAGGAGAATGGAACATGTTCAGAACAATCTCAATTGAAAAAATGTTTAAAAAGCCCTGCTACTTCAGATTGGTCAGATTACAGACCAGATACTGAAGAGAGTGATTATAACTTTAGAGCATCCAGTGATTTGACCAATGAAAGTGGGGAGGAAGCAGTACTTGAAAAACATTATAATACTGGCTATGTACGAAGAACTATTGAACGACTTTATGGTAAGACAGAAGTTGCATTTAAGCCTGACTTTCAGAAAGGATATCCTTATATGTCCAAAGTACTACAGAAAGATACTGAAGAATTCCACTCTGCAGTGGTGACAAAAAACACTATTTTTTTCCAAGAATCTAGGCCTCTTTCTGCAGATAATTTTTCACATTCATCACTGCAGTCACAAGAATTTCCAGAAATCGTTAACAAAGATGACACTGTATGGAAAAGAGAAAATATTTCTTCACCAACAGAACAGCCTACACTTAATGGAGAAGAGACAAATTCTACTGATAACTATTCAGGAGAATTTCCGAAGCAACATTGTCACTCTAGTGCACATGCTAAAGAAGATGAAGGAGTATTGATTGATAAAGGCAAATGGCTTCTCAAAGAAAATCATTTGATAAGAAGATCACCACCTGAGCAGACTGGAATGTATGGCAATTTGGATACAACGTCAACAGACACAGTCCTTGATACTAATGGCGATGATGCTCCATACTCACATTTTGGCAATCTGAATCAATACCCAGTCCTCAATGAAATCTCTTCTTCAGAGCTTGAAGACATGGTACAACCGTCTAAAAATTTTTGCAACTACTTCAATATACCTCACAGCAGTGATTCAGACCCTTTACAGGATGACTTAAGTACAAAAAGCAAACCTAGCCTCAATGGTAAAACCACCTCTCTTCCTGTAGGAAACAAAGAAAAGATCAAACCTTCAGCCAAGGTATGTTCTACTTCCACTCATCTTTCCATGGAGGTTGATACCAATTTTCCAGCTTTTGCATCCGTAGAATTTAGATTGCCTGATAACAAGGTTCATCCATTGGAACAGCCTTTGAATGATGAACCCATACAATCTCAGCCAACTGATGATAGTAATGCTAACAGAAGTGCTCTTCAGGAAGAAGATTCTCTGGATAAGCTCCATGCTATATGTGGTCAACATTGTCCAATACTGATGGTGATGGTAACACCAATTAATGAGGAACAAAGAGGATATGCTTACCAAAAAGCATCTGATATTGAGAACCAGCTAGGTCTATGTTTGTTGACCAAAAATATCAAACATTTGCAATGGTCAGGCAAAAATTTAGTAACAAGTGAAAATAATTGTGTGAACCTGAAGAACAACTTAATCAATAGGATTGCCAATAGTATTTTTAATAGGCTTAATGCTAGTAACACCCTAGATTTTATTAGTAACTTTAGGATACTGATGTCTTCAACTCCGAAAAATGAGATCAATTTAGAGACGTTACATAGCGTAGGGGATGTGAAAGCAAAGCCTATGGTAATTAGCAGTTGTCAAAACAATGTATCCAAGCACCTACCCAGTGATCATATTGTAGGCACAAATAATGAGCCATCCAATACAAAGCCAAAAACGTGCCAAGCATTAAGGATAAACGGAAATCATATTGGAGAAACATTGTCTCCCACAGTAGAGGATCCAGTAGAAACTTGTCAATCTGAAACATTTCTGAAATGTGACACTTCTTTAAATAATATTGAGCATAATGTCTCTGAAAATATAAAAAATGAAAATGCCTGTCCTACAGAAGATGAAGAGGACGAGGAGAAAGAAGTTTACATTTGTGCAATTGAGAACGTATGCAGCAAATATAAAAAAGACACGAAATAGTTCTGTAACATCAGATCAGTGACAACACCTTCCATAAAAATATTCACAAGTTGAACCACTAAATGTCACATCCAATGAAACTCCCAGTGAGAATACACACAGATAAATATAAATCACAATTGTATAAAATTGCTGAAATACAGATAATTTTTTTTTGTGTGTGTGGGAAATATTATAGAAAATAAAAAAGAAACTGTTCTAAGATGATGATTTCTTAGTTAAAAAGCTGCTTTCCCCTAAATGTTACCTGTATTAGCAGTGTACTAACCTCTTTAGAGAAAAAACTACTGCTTCTTAGAGCAAACAATTAACATTTTAAATACCTTAAGTTTTAAATAAGATGTCTGTATTTCATGCAATTTGAGAAATAGTTTGATAGTTATCATTAGTATAAATGCTTAGTCTTGTACTAAATCAACTGCAATGTTTAATTTGAAAACCAGGAAATACTATTCATATATTGTATTGCGATGAAGAGTAGGAATCAGTAGTCATGTTAGTTTTATATAGTTTAACAAACAGGTATTTCAGTCTTTAAAGCCAAATTCAGAGTAATTAAGTGAACAAAGAAGTCTTTCAGAATATTTCAAGAAAGGTCCAGACTCCAAGTGAAATTTGCCTCTTTTATCCTGTCTAGTAGGATACTAGAAAAGGATCATACCTATTCATTACATAGAATTGCACAGGAACTGTGAAAGGGAAACTGTGCATCAATGGACTTCTTGATTGCCGTTGCCATATTCCCTTCAAAGGCAGCATCACTTACTCCTAAAACTATTCTACATACTTTACAAGTGTTAACTGTGTGTTCTTTTTTTAACCTCTGCATTACGTTAGCCATGTCTTCTTTTTTTTTTCTTTTTTTTTCTTCTTTCTATAAATGTGAAGTACTATGAGAATCTTTGAAATATTTAATATTATTGTTAATACTATTAATAATACATGATATGTTTCAGAGTCTGTCAATCTGTTATCAAATTATTTTAGATACTTGTTTACAGCATTTCTTAATATCCTGTGTATGTAGTATGCATTTATATGTGGTTTACAATTTTCAGTTAATTATTTTAAATATAAAATTGGAAAAAATATATATATATTGTGATTTGTAAGAGTATTTCTTTCTTGTTATTTGTTTTTGTTTTACTTTGTTTAGATTTTAATCCTTAATACCGCACATTTAATAAATGTCAATAAAGTCAGCATACCTGAAGAAGGAAGGTGCTATTTTTTTCAGTTAGAGAATATGAATTTGGTATTCTGTACTATTGGAGGCTGTGACTGGACTAACTGGCAGGTCTGTGCTGCCACAGACTGGGCTATAGTTATTCAGTTATCCAGACTGGGGACCTAACCAAAGCCTGACACAAGTACTTTTTGGCTCATGGGCCTTGATTGGCTCCCTTTGGCAAACAGGGCACATGGAGGAGAAGTAGAATCGGGATCTGGAGCATGAGGGGGTTGCAGTACAGGTAGGGAAACAAATAGCTCTTCAGTTCTTTTTAGGTGTCTAGTGGCAGGTATATTTCTATACATCATATATATAAATAGCTGATATGTTTCTGTCTTTTGAAGCAGTACTATATACTCATAATAAACGAATGTTACAACCCTGATGCAATGCTGTCATGTTGACTAATTACATGCCAAGCAGCTCTGTGCTTATCTGACGACACTGGCTGTGATTCTGATGTTCTTCCTCCCATCTCCACATTTCTGGGTATATTCCTCCTTTAGAACTGCTCCAAATAGAGAATCTCAGTGGTATTTTTTCATCCTTTTACATATCAGTGCAGAACTAAAACCTATGGATGGAAAAATAAATGTTGAAATCACTCAAATCTGACTAAATGCCATATAGTATGGTGTGTACCAGAAATAATGCCTAAAGGTTACATAGACAGTTATATACATGCCTTCATCACTTGCAGTTTTTATGCTGGATTCACAGCACCCTATGTGGCATTCACAACACCTTAATTTATTCCGATGTTCCTGAGCCTTTAATCAGATGCTTACTGCAGTGTTACTGAGCAAACCGAGCACTCAGGTGAGATGTGGGGCATGGCCTTAGGTTATAATCAAGAGAGACCACAGCAAGTGGTGAAATTATCTTTATGTTCACTGAAGATCTCTTCATTTCTGTACATTAACTAGAAGAGAAGGAATAAAATGGTCAGCTCAGAGCAGGACAAAAGGTTCACAGAGATGTTCCATAGGGCTTATATATTCATTAATAATTCAGAGAAGATATAGAATATTAAATAGCTGAGATATGCAGAGAGAATAAAATTGCTTTTATTAGGTAAGATTGGAGAAGACTGAAGAGAGACCTTCAAAATTCTGGTGACAAGACGTACATGATTGAAAGAGGGAAAAACACCATGAGGAGTAATATGAACTACTTATATATAGCTTAATTCTGTGAATTAACTGCAAAAGCCATAGAGAGTCTTTCTGAATGAGTCAGGATGAAATACACTTGGAAGTGACAAGCATATCAAATAATGTGTTAAGAAAGGAATAGAAGAAAATTCAGCAGGCATTTAAAGGCTTTATATAGATTATGCCATTCTTCTGGAAGGAATGCAGTTTTGTCTTACTATTATTAAAAAGAGAAATATTGAATAATACCCCTTTCCGGGTAATTACAGGCCAGTTCCGGGTAATTACAGGCCAGTCAGCCTCACCTCTGTCCCTGGAAAGGTGATGGAACAGCTTGTGCTGGATGCCACTCCAGACAATTGAAAGAAAAGGAGGTTATCAGGAGTAGTCAGCGTGGGTTCACCAGGGGGAGGTCATGCTCGACAGACCTGGTAGCCTTCTATGACGTTGTCACTGGCTGGGTGGATGGGGGGAGAGCAGTGGATGTAGTCTACCTTGATTTCAGCAAGGCATTTGATACTGTTTCCCATGACATCCTTATAACAAAGCTGAGCAAGTGTGGGATAGATGAGTGGACAGTGAGGTGGGTTGAGAACTGGCTGACTGGCAGAGCACAGAGGGTTGTCATTGGCGGTGCAGAGTCCGGTTGGAGACCTGTAACTAGCGGTGTTCCCCACTGGTCAGTGCTGAGTCCGGTCTAGTTCGACATCTTAATCATCTTAATCAATGACCTTGATGAGGGGATAGTGGCCATCCTCAGCAAGTTTGCTGATGATACGAAGTTGGGAGGATTGGCTGACATGCCTGAAGGCTGTGCTGCCATTCAGCGAGACCTGGACAGGCTGGAGAGCTGGGCGGTAAGAAACCAGATGAGGTTTAGCAAAAGCAAGTGTAGAGTCTTGCACCTAGGGAGGAATAATTGCATGCACCAGTACAGGTTGGGGGATGACCTGCTGGACAGGAGCTCCGCAGGGAGGGACCTGGGTGTCCTGGTGGACAACCAGTTGGCCATGAGCCAGCAGTGTGCCCTCGTGGCCAAAAAGGCAAATGGCATTCTGGAGTGCATTAAAAAAAGAGTGGCCAGCAGGTCAAGGGAGGTGATCCTCCCCCTCTACTCTGCACTGGTAGGGCCTCATCTGGAGTACTGTGCCCAGTTCTGGGCTCCCCAGTGCAAAAAAGACAGGGATCTCTTGGAAAGAGTCCAGTGGAGAGCCACAAAGATGATGAAGGGCCTGGAGCATCTCCCCTGTGAAGAAAGGCTAAGTGAACTGGGTCTGTTTAGCCTTGAGAAAAGAAGACTGAGAGGGGACCTGATCCAGGTCTATAAATATCTAAGGTGTGGGGGGCAAAGTGGCGAGACCAGACTCTTTTCAGCAGTGTGTGGAGACAGGACAAGGGGAAACGACCAGAAACTGGAGCATAGGAAGTTCCGCAAAAATGTGCGCAAGAACTTCTTTACGGTGAGGGTGACGGAGCACTGGAACAGGCTGCCCAGGGGGGTTGTGGAGTCTCCTTCTCTGGAGATATTCAAGACCCGCCTGGACGCCTACCTGTGCGACCTGCTGTAGGGAACCTGCTTTGGCAGGGGGGTTGGACTCGATGATCTCTGGAGGTCCCGTCCAACCCCTATGATTCTGTGATTCTGTGATATCTCTCATCTTTTCCTTCTACATAAGACAGTCACTCCATTTTCTGTAATCATAATGTTTGTCTTTCTTGGGAGCTATTCTAGATTCAATTTTATTTATTTATTATTATCATTTTGAATAGCATTGCCAGAACTTATTGCAGCATTTAGAAGATTGTGTCTCTGAACTCTTTGACACTGATCAGAAATTTTTTCTATTTAAAAATCTTTTTCCTGGTGCATCTTATAGTCATGTTGATGCAATGTATTAGTGATTTGCTCTCTCTCTCTCTTTTTTTTTTCCTAATTGATAAATTTACTGTTCATAACCTTATGCCTTACTTGCATTTTTTAAATGCATTTCCTTACATTTTATACTGTTGTACGTTGCTATTTTTTTTTGTACAGCTCTGGATTTTCTTGTCCTCCAACCATATTAAAGAAGCTATGCTATGGAATGTATTGATGAAAATATGAAATCCAGATAAATCTTAGTACAGATTCCTGAGCAATTTACTAGTATCTCTATATATGAGTACCCCTCATTTCAGTACAAATTTTTAATCTCCCATGTAGTTATTTATTTGTTACTCTGCATTTTTGCGCTGGTCCACCTTTCCATTTTTAAATACTAATTTCTCATATCATATTCAGATATTTTAGAACTATTGTAGTTTTTCATGTATACAAAGATGAATTATTTTGTCTCATGTGGCATCCTTGATCTAAATTGAAGAGATGTGGATTTAGTGGGTAGATCACTTAGTGATTAAGGAATTGGCTGGATGGTTGAACTTGAGTTCTGGATTCTCGCATTCAGTGCGTGGTGTATGTAGTCTTTCTCTGCTTTTTCTCTTCTAAATTGTACAATTATATAACATTTTTGTGAGTTTTGTTTTTATTTCTTTTGTTAGATCTCACTTTTCAGAACATTTGACTTAATTAACCTGTTCTTTTATATTTTTATATTTTCCATTTGAAAAATCAAAGCTTAGTGGTCATTTTTTTTTTTTTCCTTTTAACTTAAAATGAACCAGTTTATTATTTCTTATCTTAGGGATATTTTTTACGTCTCTTTGTAAATAGTCTAATTAAAAAAATATATATATTCCCCAATAGTTGATTATTTGAGGGAAAAAATGTTTTGATACACTGATTCTGTCACTTAGAAACAAGCGTTTTCTACTATTTAGTAGAATTTATTCTTATAAATTAGGTAGTGTCTTAATAATACACTTTTGATTTTGACTTGCATTGTCTATCCCGTTCCAAAATAAATGTGATCCAAACAGATTCTGTTTCATTTCTTATTACCCATGCTTGCTCTTGTAGCTTTTCTGAAGGCTACATACCTCACTTATCTTTTGAGAACCATGCTCCAGGTGTGCTTGCTTCTCCAGAGTTTCACTGTTACCTCTGCATATGCAAATCCGTGTTTTGTGCTAGTAATTCTATGTCTTCATTTGTGCCCTCATCTATATTACATCTTTCCTTCATTTTACTGTTCAACATCCTATATTATTCACTACTTTTTCTGCATTTATCAGATGTTTTTCTTATGTGCATTAAAACTGCCTGTGGGGAATAAACAAGTTCTGTTACATAATACTTGAAACCATGCTTGCTAGCCATTATAGTACATTCATAGTCTCTCTGGCAAAAGGAGAATGTTTTCCATGAATACCTTCCAAGATATCAAACCCTTCTTCATGTCATGTGTGAGTAATCAGATGATTTTTATCATCTTAATTCACCTTTGAATTCTATTTTAGAATTTCAGAGAATTTGATTTTCCTCTAGTTGATCACTTTCTTCGGCCTGTTAGTGGTATTTATTCATTCAAGCAGTAGTTTTAGCGGCAGTGTTTGTTTTAAAATAACATCTGGTGAAAGTACTATTTTCATAAAGATCCTCAGTTTTGTAAATTAGCTTCTAGCAACCAGGGTATTCTTCTGTGGTTCTTGTGTTTGTTGTTGTTGTTGTTGTTTGTTTTTTGACCTGGTAATATGTTTTTCTGTGTCATCTGTTTCTATTCAGACTCCAATGACACAGCCATCATTTCTTCATTTTGTAAGACTGGCATTCCAAATTTTTCTCTTAGACATCATGTAGTGGAATAATGAATACCTGCTTTTCTCTATTATCTTTGCTGTTACGGGGTTTCATTTGACTCATCCATTTTTCAGGCTGTATCTTCAGCAGGTTTCTGTAAAGCCATGCAATTCTTGTTATACTAGATACACTTGCATAGAGAGACTTTGATGGTATATGCTTAGCCAAGTTTGTCAATTATAAGTGAGATTAACATGTAGATTGCCTGTTGTGCCTCACAGGAAGCTGGGTAAAGTAAAGAACTGCCTTGGTAATAGAAACAGAAAGCTGAATTCATCTGTGAACAAAGAAGATAACAGCAACTTGTAAGAGGGGTCACAAAAGTTGTTGGAAAATGTGATGCTGTGAATTATTTCTCTTCCTTGGGCCTAGCAGTTAGCACTTTTTCACTGTACTTCTAGTTTAATGTGTTCAAGCTGTGGCAATTCTTGTAAGGATGAAGTTTAATTTAATGGTAAGAGTAACTGTTTGGCAGTTCATTATTTAATAATGACAAAATAATTACTTATAACTGTATATACAATATCTGTGTACTCACAGTATATTTCAGAGAAGTGCTACGTCATCTCTTGGGTAGTGGTGTACACTCCAAATTCATGGTAATAATAACATATTTCAGATTCCTGCACCTAAATAATAGAATTTCTTTCATATTCTGTCTACATCTTCAAAAATTTTACTTTCTACTTAGACCATTGTAAGTCATAAACCTACAAGCATTTTTCAAACAAATAAGTAAATACCAGAACACTACTCTAGGACAGATTAAGTGGAAAGAAAAAAATAACACATTTTAAGCAATTAGATCATAGATCAGAGTTAGTCCCCAGGGTAAAAGTTTAAGGTCACTGTTGACCTTCAGAACCACTCTTTTTCAGTGCTAGTCTTCAGCTAAAAGGAAGTGCTGTAGAACACGTGTAGAGAAATTCTATTTGGAAAGAGAGAATTATAGGGAAGAAAGTAGCTTTATGCTTATGAGAGCTGACAACTGACGAACTTCTCTGTATGGTAAGACTGACCTGCTACAGAATCAGTGTCTGGTATCCAGTAGTACTGGAACACCTGTATTTACAAAGACCATACTACATATTTCAAATGAACATAATTTATCTAGTAAATACAATTTTTTTTTTTTTTTATCAGTGTCTTGGGATATAGAAAACGTACTGATTGTTCACAATGTTGAAAGTAGTTCTTAGTGTCATAAATCCCAGCTGATAGCATACTCTACAAATCCACTGATCTTCAGTGATGCTACAATCATTTCAAGATAACAAACAATTCAGGCAGAGCTGAAATCAACAGATCCAATGTTACAGTATTATACAGTCTTTCCAAAGACATATTTGTGTAACTGATGCTGATACACGTGTCTTTGTTAGCAAATAGCTCAGATACGTGAAAAGATTTGTGGCAGTTGTAAACTTCTTTGATACTGAAGTAAAAAATATTCACTCTGCTACATTTCAGGACTGGGAGTTTTGTCCTCAAAGATGAACCAAGGACTCTGTTAATGACTTCTCGACTCTTCACTCAAAGTCTGGGGAACAATATCTATTTTAATGGTTTCTAATTCTACACCACTGCAATTCCCAAAGAACATGTGATTTATGTACTAGCATAATGGCTACACAGAGCAAAACGCTTATAGCAAAAACTTGACTACAAGCAGGAATCATAGATTCTACCATCAGACCTCATTAGAGGTTAGAATTGACAATGTGTCTTTACTGGGCATTTTTTTTCTGCCTTGTATTAAAAGCGGTATTAATAATTCAAACGTACCAGCTAAGTGGTATGGAGGACGTAGATTCTCAACTCATTTACTTCCCATACAGAAATTTACTGACACAAACACCTAGACTAGGTCAACCTAATCTATTTTTTAAGCAACTGATCTTTTAGATATGGCTAAACATGAGCTAATAAAGGTACTAATCCTACCTTATTTTTTCTAGAATGCCATAGAAAACTAAATGCAAATTCCTCAAATCAGTCTTTTCATTGGTCCTCGAGTAATAGTCTGCTGTAGCTTTATCCTGTGTATGTATCAATGTTTGCTAAATTACTTAAGAAAGTGTGCATACCTAACACTGAAAACACAGAGTGTTACTGGAAACAAAATTGGTTTCAATGAATCTTACAACAGAATTGTAAGAATTCTTATTTCCTGGAGTTTAAGACATGTAGATCTATTTTAGACATCTCAGTCAAGAAAAAAAATCATTATGTCATGCCCTTACTACTTATTTCTCAGTGTTTTAGCTAGAAAGGATATGACGAGAATGCTGTGATGGATGGAAAAGTAACATAAGCAAAATGTAGTGTACTTGGCAGGGGTTTTCTTTAATTAATAAAGCTCTTCAATACTACTGTTGTGCTTTAAAGAGTGTTCTCTTTTGAGAAACAGTTATATTAATCAGTGGTGCTAAACAATATTTATAAGCTTGAGAGGTGCTTAAATGTTCATCATTTGAGATGGGAATCAGCTGTATTGAGAGTGTTTTCTTAATAGTCCTTCCTAATACCCTTGTTAATATGAAAGACTGTTATCAGCCACCCCTCAGTGATATCATTTCTCTTGACTCCATGCTCTTGATACTCAGCTTCCACTAAACCAAAGCCTAAATCCGTATACTTGGGGTTGTTAAAAATGAAATTAATCTGTAGAAAGAATATTGATATCTCAGGGTATAATGCCAACACTGCAATGCAAGAACATATTGAGCAATTTTGTCTGAGCTGTTACATCTGCATGACTTTACAGATATACAGGAGGTACCTTAAGAGTCCTTAATGCTTAAAACGATGAGTTTGTCATTCCAGAGGTAGCTTGTTGAGAGCCTGCAGGGGTGTCATTACACAGCACTGCACTGGGCAGAGCTGACATATCCTAAACAAACAAGAATACCTATTTCATACAATATAGTACAACGTTTCAAATTTTGTGTTTGAAAACTGATATGCAGTCATGCAATTTGAGTTTGTCATATAGCATATGCATACAGAAAAGATGTAAATGCAACCTGACATTTCTTGATTTTTGCATGCACAACTTACCACGGTCAATATTTGCTGTATCTTTGGGAAATACGTATTTTTATATTCAACATGATATTATTTAGAATTCTGTTTACTGAAATACACATTACTTAGGAATCTTGAGCTTAAGTAATTCAGCAAGTCTTTTTATCTTTTGATAGCTAGGAAATGGAAGGTGTCAGTCCTCACCAGCGATATGCCATCTGCAGGAACAAGCTCAAAGGTTTATATCATATTGTATGGGGATCACGGCAGTTCAGGGCCTATTTTTCTTGATGGAGAGAAGGGGAAATTATTTCAGAGAGGCAGTGAAGATGTCTTCACAGTAAGTAATGTATATTTATTTTGTTACTTTCTTGTGTCCTGCTAGATTACATGAAATTTCAAAATCTGTGTGATATTTTGTACAACACATATACCTGTAAACAAGGAGCAGGACATAAATGGAGAAATAAATGTAGTATCCTTTTTCCCTAACCCATCGAATAACTGGTTTGATCCAACATATTTCTTGTCTGCTTAAGAAGGACTACTGATTAGTTTATACAGTGCCCCAAAATACTGAGGACAACTGATACTTCTGTAGTTTTAACATTTGAAGCGGAGCAACAATATTAAAAATGAAGTGACAAGTGAAGAATTAGGGGGTGGAATAATTTTTTAACTTTGTTAAATCTTTGCTGCCTAATTTCAGTTAACAGCTCCCAGTTACACATGTAAATTCCTCCTCCCTCAGTCTTGTTCCTTGATGATTTAAATAAGCCCAAGTAGGGTCTCTTATCAAGAAATGCAGAGTTTAAGTGTATTTGTGGGACTGGCAACATGGAGTTTAGCAAGTATCTGCTATAAGACCATGTAACAAATAACTATTTCCATCCTTAGCATCCAGGATAGCAAGTACTTTTCTGACAAAAGATACCGAATGACAGAATTCATGAGGAACTCACCTGCTTCCACAATGGTCTCACAGCTGTCTGGGATGTAGGAAATGAAGTACTTAGGTCTCATCAGCTGATGGAGTTTCTCAGGAAAATCCAGCACCTCTGATATTTGTGCTGTTCTCCATGTGTGATATAAAAAACAAAACCAAAATAAGATTGAAAGGAATAGATAAAATAAGTAACCAGGGTTAAAAATACTGTCTTAAGAAATGTTTTTAGCTCTGCTTTCTGTACCCATTACTGCTATCCATTTCTCCTCAAATGTCTTTGTATGGGAAACTGTTAATCACAGCCTGAACCTCTGATTAACCATCTGAGGCAAGTGATGGGTCAGCTGTGGGAGCACAGGTGAAGGTAATTCAGCTGTGCTCCCGGAAGGGGTGGAGCTTGACTCCACCTCTCCTAGATCCCATTTAAGGGCTGACCACCACTAAGGCAGCATCTCTTTTGGAGATTGTTCCTGTGTGGAGTTCCTTGTGGTGAGCATCTATCCTAGCTGTGAGCCTCAGTGTGGGTGAGTTGTTCCTCTATAACCTCTGGCTATTTATCTGTTACAATCTTGTATAATAACAACTATACAGTCTCCTAAATGCAAGATGTGGAGGCAGTCCCTGGTTTGAAAACTGGGATTCTCCTCTTAGGTGAGTTTCCATGGTACTTAATACAGCTAAGGAGGGTGTACTGTAAAATGTATAGGAGTCAAGTCTCTCTGCTTGTCTTTTGTGCTAGATCCAGGTTAACTGTGGTTTGTTCACAATACAAAGAATTTGGTTCACGCCCATTTATACTGTAAATGAATACATGGAAATAAATTCTGTAGTAAGAATGAAAATGATAGTAAAGGCTACATCATAAGAAAAAAAAAATGTAGCAAGGAGAGGCACAGTGTATTTCTAGTGCCTTGAAGATAAGTTTTCTGACTCTACTCTTAAGTTCATGACTACTTGTTTGAATAACTACATAAAGTGATTCCCTCAGCACCCTATTATCTGTACTGGGTGTACCCATCCAGCCTGCCCAAGAGCTAATCTTTCAAATACAGTTTTTAAAGTTAATTTAATTGAAATGATTTATAAAAAGAAATGTGAAAGATGAACACAATTGCTTCAGAATTGTAAAACATGCCATCCGAGAGGGGCAGAGAGAAACTCAGAGGTAGTGGGAGATGCCAGGGATACAGAATTCATTTTTTAGCAGGTCAGTGGTGCAGATGCTGAACTGAGACATCCTTTGGGGTCAAGTTTTATTTTTTAGTGATGCCCACAATCTGTATTCATCTCCTACTGAGACCAATATTCTCTGGGGAACAAAGTAGCTGCAGCAGCATCTTGAATCATTTAGATGTGGCTAGCAGGCCACAGGATTTATCGTGTTTTTTTTTTTTTTCTTCAAAAGAGCAAGCATCCAATAGTAGTCTGCAGTAAAATTTTCTACAATACTAGTTTAAATATCAGAATAGTTAATTCATGTAAACTAAAATTTTGCTGATAGTTACTGAACGAAGTTTTGTATGTCTTTTAAGGAATGTACTGTATTTCATCAGTGGCGTTCCTTTTACAGGTTTGTACGGGAAACATAGGAAGTCTCTACAAAATACGCATTGGACATACTAATGCAGGAAGTTGCCCTGCCTGGCATTGTGAAGAGGTAAAAGAAACAAGAAGGAATTTTATCCTTCCAAAAGCAGTCTCTGTGGCAATAGTGTCAAAACATGAGTCAGAAAAATTCCTCAGGAGGAGTACGTTAGCTTCATGAAATACTTGTAGCTTTGTTTAAGCGGTTATTTATTGTGGAGTGGATTTATGAAGAATTAGAGGCAATCTATCTTCTTTGCTTGCTTGCTGTTTAGTGAGAACTGTATACTGTATTTCTTTAAAAGTGCGTGAATGAACAGTAAGGAAAATGGCAAATTGCTCTACTGTAGTCTGGGTCTTCTGTAGCTCTTGTGTGCTACAGAGTGCCCAGAGTTTGTTGAAACCTAGAAAGTCACTGAACTCAGTCTTGCAAGTCCTCTTCAAATGGACTCCATGTTCTTATTACAGCATCAGAGCTACACTGCAAGTGTTTCTAATTCTGTGACTCTGAGGAGACAAAGATAATGACAGATTATTTTCCCTCCTCCCTTAAAGACCTCAATGCAGATAAAGCAAAGTTGCTAGGATATGCAGTGAGGAAGTTAGAAAGGCAAAAACCCAAGCTTGTACTCAACCTGGACACCGTAGTGCTAAGGAGAATCTCCATCCTTTTCCTTCCTTTACTGGATGTGTTTAAGAATATGACCTGGGAGGATAAGGAAGAAGCTGAAGTTCTCAATGCCTTCTTTACATCTGTCTTTGATTGTCTGACTGGTTATTCCCAGGGTACTCTGCCTTCTGTCTTGGAAGCCTGGGATGGGGAGCGAAATAAGCCCTTCATGATTCAGGTGGAAAAAGTTAGAGACCCACTCAATTTAGGCTGCCACAAGTCCAATAGGGATCCACCCAAGGATGCTGAGGGAACTGTCAGAAATGATTACCAAGCCTCTTTCCACCATCTGTCAGCATTCCTGATCAACCAAAGAGGTTCCAGATAATTAGAGGCTTGCCAATGTGACTCCCATCTAAAGGAAGGGTTGTGAGGAGGATCTGGGGAACTACAAGCCTGTCAGCCTGACCTTGGTGCCAGGAAAGGTTATAGAGCAGATCATCTTGATTGAGATCATACAGCAAGTGTGGGACAGCCTGAGAATTAGGCCCAATCAGCATGGTTTCATGAAAGACAATTCATGCTTGACCAATCTTATCTCCTTCTATGACTGAATTATCTCCCTGGTGGATGAGGGAAAGGCTATTGATATAGACTACCTAGACTTCAGCAAAGTCTTTGACACTGTTTCCCACACTATTCTCCTAGAGAAGCTGGCAGCTCATTGCTTGGACAGGTACACTCTTGGCTGGGTAAAGAACTGTTTGGGTTGCCAGGCCCAAAGAGTGGCAATGGATGGAATTAAATCCAACTTGCGATTGGTCATAAGTGGTGTTCCCCAGAGATCAGTATTGAGGCTTGTTCTATTTAGTATCTTTATTGATGATCTGGATAAGGGCAATGATTGCACCCTCGCTAAATTTGCAGATGACACCAAGTTGGCTGGAAGTGTGGATCTGCCTGGGGGTAGCGAGGCCATACAGAAGGATCTGGACAGGCTGGAGAGCTGGGCTGAAGCCAATGGGATGAGGTCCAACAAGACCAAATGCTGGGTCCTTCACTTTGGCCACAACTCCAGGCAATGCTGCAGGCTTGGGGCAGAGTGGCTGGAAGACTGTGTAGAGGAAAGGGACCTGTGGGTGTTGGTTGACACTTGGCTGAACATGAGCCGACAGTGTGCCCAGGTGGCCAAGAAGGCCAATGGCATCCTGGCTTGTATCAGAAATAGTATTGCTGGCAGGTACAGGGAGGTGATTATTCGCTTGTACTCAGCTCTGCTGAGGCCTCACAGAATCACCGTGGTTGGAAAAGACCTACAAGATCATCCAGTCCAACCATCTACCAATCACCAGTAGTTCTCATTAAACCATGTCCCTCAACATAGCATCCAAACTTAGTAGGTGGATGGTTGGACTAGATGGTCTTAGGGGTCTTTCCAACTTTTATGATTCTATAAAGTGGAGTGAATCAGTAGGTTCTGTTTCTGATTCAGTTATTATATGCAGTACATAGGTAATTGGATTGGGATGTAAGTATCCAGATTTTCTCCTTGATGTTAGTCATGTACTATGTGTGCCAATTCATGCCTGAAACTCTTCCCTCTTTGTGCCAGGGTTTTGTATCCTTCAGTTAGGAAAAAGCAGTTGATAAAGTACTTTAGAAGCTTCTGATAAACTCAACATTACAATCATGCTTCAGGGCTAATTTACATCTGTCTATTACAGAATGCCCATTAATGTTAAATATTCACTGTTTTGAACTCTGTGGTTATTTGGTGTTTTAATTAGTTGTTTCCATCTGGGGCTGAAATTCAGTTAGAAGCCACAGTATGATCTGTGTATAACATATGTAGATTGTGTATGTATACCACATATATATGGTGTATATGTGTAATATGATATATATGTCTATATACAGTATATATATGTGGTATATACATAATGACATATTATGTATGTATAACATTGTGTGACACATCCATTTAAAATGAGAGGTTAAGGAATGCTGACAAAAATGGAAAGAAAAGAAAATTGTATTTTTCACTCTTCTCCCTTCCCAGCTAGGAAATATTAATTGAAATCAACAGTAAAGTTTTAAAAGAAGGAAGGAGTCAAGTACTTCACCATGTTCCATGAATTCTTGGCTTACAAATTTTATCTTCTTACCGAACCTCTGCCAATCAGCCACTGTTTTAAGACAGCAGTGTGTCACCTGGGCTTAGGTTATTCTGTCTTAGCAACTTCAGGCACATAGTCAAAAATTAACACATTCAAATAAATGCATTCTACAAATAAACTAGGGTATTGTTAGATGGAGAGCCAAAGGAGAACAACTACTCATTTCTAGACTTTATAGGAGTGAAACAAAATACAGAAGGATGGCCAGACACTTAATGCCATTGTTCTTTAGTAAATATATATTTTTCTAGAAGATCTGAAATTGAGTAATCTGTAACAGCAGAGTTTTTATGGTTGTTAGGCGTGTTACTTCCCCCTCAGTATCCCATGTTTTCTTCAACTGTATCCGTACTGAGATGGTTTCAGGACTGCAGATGATTGTGATACTGCTTCACTAGTTCCCTTTCAAGATCACTCAGCAGATATGGACAGGCTAAAGTGTGCTGAGTTTTTCAGATAGCATGAATTTATTTCTTTAACTTCAGTATTAAAGCAGTAAAAATAAAGTGTTTCAAATAATACAGAATTAATTCAATATTCTAATTAAGAAGGTTGAGCTTTACAAAGCACAGAGCAGGAATGCAGTTACAGGTAGAAGCAGTTTTTCTTCTCTCTGCAGGCTGAAATTCTAATGTAGCTCCTAGTATAAATTAGCATAATCAGAAACTATTCTACTACATAACAGTCAATGAGATTCTTACTGCGGAATGCTTTGAAGTGCATAATAGCTGGATCTCCTTTGATTCTTTAGCTGACGTGCATATGGTCCTTTTACTGCTGTGTATTGGAAGTTGGATATGGAAGAAAGTTTTCTGGGGCAGGCTAGTATTGGAGCCAGCATTGTCAAAGACTATATCAGAAGCAGTTTTGAAGAATCGTAACCTCTTCCTTTAATTCTTGTTCTAACAATAAATTAAACAAAACGAATAGATTAACAAGCATTGCTGAAATTCCCAGTGAGAACTTCCCCATTAGTTAAGCCATGCCACCCAGTGCCTGCCTGCCTGGATATATCAGCTGCAGCAACAAAGCTGGGTTTGGTCAAACTACACCTGAGCTGATAAACCCTGTTTCTGGTCTATGCTTTAGTTACCCTGCCCTGTCTTCCTGAATTTGATTGAGTGAAAAGTCAAATTGGATGCAGATGTATCCAGGGAGCACGTGTGTCCCAAATTTGTGCTTTTCTGATCATGGCACAGAGCTTAACCTGCACAGGTTTTAAGACCATTCTACAGCTGTCGAGTTCTATCTATCTGGACTCAGATCAGCAAATTAAATTGCAATTCCTTTTTCTGCTTTAGGTGCAGTTGCTGAATCTTTTCTCAGGGGAGCAGTTTTCTTTCCCTGCAAATCGATGGCTGGCCTGGGACCAGGCTGATGGGGAAATATCCATGGAGCTTCCTGTTTTACATCAGGGTCAGCCTGTTCTTCCAGGTAAGCACAATACCACATCAGCTGAGTCAGAGGACAAGTAGATGCTGCTAGAGATGATGTCATTTCTTTTCATCAGTTCCTGTCTTCTTTTTCTTGGCAGCTGGAACATGTTTTCTGTGCTGTTTTCCTGTGGTTATTGGGCACATTCAGATAAAAGGTTAAGAATCACCAGAGGAGAGTTAGCAGAATCTTTAATGCTTTGATTTCAGAGATCCTTCAGAAAGATTCCTGGTTTGACAGGGTTTTAAGCATCTGTGTTTGCTTTAAAATAGAGGCAATAGTGAAGACATCTCACAATTATTGGTTTATATTTTTATTTTAAAAGAAAGTCAAGAAACAAAAGAAACACAGTTGTCATGAGGTCATCGTGGGTGAAGTCAAAGACTCTGCTTTCAATAACTGAGAATTGTAGCTCTACTATGACTATTTTAGGTACTGCTTTAGTTTTTTTTCATACAAGTAGCTGACACAGGTTTCTAGAATACTTATAATTTTTGGGTTTGGAACGAAATGATATTCCAGAAAGTTATATCAGTGATGGAGTTTTTTTTATATATACTAACATCATGATTATACTGTAATTCTGAAGGTCAGTGATGCCAAACACTACCAAAATTATTCGGCATTGCTGCTATTTACACTGCTTGAATGCTCTGTTCTACCACACTAAACCCTGTTACCCATGCTGATGCTGATAGTTATTTCTGTTTTCTCTTTCCTTCGGTGGTGGTAAGGGTATAGAAGAAGTATGTGCTTGCTCTTCCTGTCACTACATCCGGTATTGCTGTTTCCTAAAGAAAGTACAAGGGAAGAACAAGATTGGTGTATCTTCTGAGGGATGTGAGATCAAGAATGTTAGGGCAGATTCCCATCCTGTACCATGTGAAGATGGAAAACTCATACCATCACCAATATTACTTGTGCTGAAGCTTTCACTTGAGAAAGATTCACATGAGACATGTTCTGGACCTTCCGCTCCTCCCTTACCCAAAAGATCAGATTAGCTGAAGATCTGAAGAACTATTGGATGAGAGAAACCTTCATTCAGAGTTATCTAAAAGCTGTGGAACCCCTCCCTCTCACCTCCCTTTGCCCTCCATTTTTCTCTTTCCAGAATGTTTAATACCATATCAGTTTCTGGTGATATTATGGTACTTTTTAAAATTGAAATGGTAACAGCCATTGCTGTTGGGTTGCAGAACGGAGGAAGAGGCTATAAATGAAATTGAGGGGCAGAAGTCCAGAAAATGGAGCACGAATGTTGGCAAACATACCTTTCAATAGTAACTCTAGTAATAAAAAGCTGTGTGACTTGGAGCTCTATTTGTACTTGTGAAGGCTGATCACAGAGATTAAGACCCTGGAAAGAAGACCAGAAGAAAAGGCCTGTGCCTCATTAATATGTCTTTAAGAGAAAAAGAATAGAAGGAAAGATTTCCCCCTCCTCCACCCCTCTCCCCATGATCTAGTTAGCAGCTGTAAATTTTTCATGAAATAGTGTAGAGCAGGGCTGGGCAGATCTAAACATGCTGAGTCGTGATCCTGATTGGTTATGATTTTCTTATCTTTGAGGGCACGAGAAGCCTCTGATGCTGTCAGCCTTCGTCCTCAGGTTTGATCTCTTTGGGAAACTTTGATATTATTAGTGTAGAGGGACATACAAACACACTGGTCAAAACAAAACACCAACCTTTTAAATAAATGTTAACAACAATTAAAATGTTGTTTAATTGAATATGCTCAGCTCCCCTACATGCAATATTTCTTCTTTCCCAGTGTTCCCTTACTTAATACTACTCAGAGACCTTGGCCTTTTCCATCTCACAATTTTCAAGTCCTACTTTCTGAGTAAGTTGTTTCTTTGTTTCTGAAATAAAGATATGATTTTCATTATTAAGTACTCTTGGTGCATTATAATGTGCAACAGCATACTTAAACCATCCTCTTGATCTACATTTTGCAGTTAACAATTTCTCTCACGCAGAAAAGGACCATGTATTTTCTCAGTGTAAGAGGGGTCATGCTGGAAGCTTTGGAGAAGAGAGCGTCATCTCTAGCTTAGTAATTGAAAGACAGCCTCTGTGTCTTTTTGCCAGTATTATATTTCTGCATGAGACAGTGAAAAAAGAAAACAGCTTTTAACTTCAGAGAAGATATTTTGATAACAGAACAAGGGAAGAGGTATGGATTCAGGCTGAAAGAGATAATGAGAGGCCCTTTAAAACCAATTTCTGAATAAAAAGAGGCTGAAGCACTTTCTGATTTAGCAGAATTTTTGTTCAAAGAGAAAACATCTGAATTAAGTTGGTAAGAAGTATTATGTAGTGACATCATTGCTCTAATTCTGATGGACTGAGCACCATTCATTTGACATTTTATCCTCAACTATCCTACTTTTTTTTCCCTTCGGTTTGTGTCTTATGACACAACCTTTGATTATATGAACTACTTGCAAGGGGTAAATCAGAGTTACAGTGTTTGCTGACTGGCAAACTTCTGCTGTTCTTCAAGCTGAAACTGTACAGTGGGTAGTTTATGCTGGAGGAAGTTGTAGCACTGGAGAGGATTGTTAATCTGGAGAAACAAATGATCTTTCCTGTTTCGCCATAAAATGGGGAACCAGTTCATGTGGGTGCTGCAAGTAAGTTTGGAGAAGTAAATAGATCAGGTGGTGAGATGGTGAAAGACGAAGATAAAAGGCAACGTTAAACGACAATTGTTGATAGTCAAACGTTTGAGGCAATGTACTCTGGAAAAAAAAAATAGTACATGACTGCTGTTGAAAACTGTCAAAAGCTTCTGTGGCCTAGATGTGGCTGGCTTTGGTCTAAATGATAATAGTTGATCTGAAACGAGAAAAGTATTCTACCTCTCTGTTCTGTCTTTCCTTATTCATAGGTATAGGGGGAAAGAAGAAGTTTTGCAAATAATCTTATTCCTGAAATTCTCTAGTTTCAGACTACCATGTTTACGCATTTACTTTTTTGCCCTTATGGGCCAAAGTATATGCAAAGAATGCAATTTCTTTTTCTTAATCTCCATTCTGCACATTGTTCTGTGAAATGTCTAAAGGAAAGGTGAGTCACCTATCTATGTCTTAGGATATAAGAACTATTAATACTTATAAATGCTTATTAAGATCAAGGATTCTCCCTAGGTTTATGAGAGCTAAAGAGGAGTGCCAGAAATTGTGAAAATTCCTTGCATTTTTTTTATTTAGCTGTTTTTAACTTCTACCCTCGGTTTATTAATAATATATATCTATAGTACAATATTTCAGTGGAATGCAGTGGTACCCTGTGAGTTTTTCTAAGCATTTAATTGTGATACTAGAAGCAAGTTAACACTGTACCACAGAGTTCTGTGTGGGCACGTAAAAACCATCTGAAGAGAGCTTACTGTTTTAGCCAGATTGGTACCTTTATCAAGGCTGAATTGTTTTAAGTCAGCTTGTGTAGTCAGCTAAGCACAAGTGCCATGTGAATAAATGTGAGATAGTCATTTAAAAAAAAAAAAAAAAAAGAAAAGAAAAAAAGAACACCAAAATCAAGAACTGGGGGGAAAAGCCATAAATAATAGCAGGTAAGGACTGATTATGAATAAATGCCCACTGCTTATTAAAAGAAGTTGTTGGTCCATCAGCAGAATGAGATGTGGGAGCAACCTCCTTCAGGTGAATTGCAGGAAAACTTCTTAACATATCGGAAGTGGAAACTGATGATTGAGCAATGTTAATGATGATGTTGTTCTGGATTCAATTGTCTAGAAAGGATTTTCTTCTTGTAAGACAAAATAGCACAAGGATACCTATATCAGGAGGAAGAGCTTGTGTTCCAGAATATGAGTTTGTTCTCTACTCATTTCATTCTCTCTATCTCATTTGGTCTGGTTAATATTGTCACTATATGTTGGCATAAACTTTGCCCTTCATGTGTTTCTGTTGAGGATTACCATTACATGGCTTTATCTTAAGTTTTCTGGGGTTCTGATATTCACATTCTAAAAATCACTGCTTTCTATTGATATATATTAATATATATTTTTAATATGTCATAGCCTTTATTCCAATTCTGTGGGATTTAGAATCAAATGTTATTTTGTCTTCTTGTATTTGGGTTATTTATTTCTTTTAAATAGCCTCTTTATTAAACTTAATCCTTTTTTTTTTTTTTTTTTTTTTTTTTTTTTTAATTCTCCCCTCACAAATTTACAGACTTTAAAGAATTTCCATCTGGAATGTCACAGAAGTCTGTACTAACCTATTGCAGGAAGCATAAAATATTAAATCAGTGCAGCTTTCTGAAAAAGTAAAAGTAAAATTTAAAAGTAAAAAAAGTAAAAGTAACATTTAAAATTTACCAGTGCTGGATTTTTGTTTCTTTGTTGAACCAATGCATTCAAAATGTTAATGAATCCAGCTGCTTGCTATAGTTTGATGCCACTACTTATCATAAGCCTAATCTTGGGCTTCTGCTATTTACTTTTCAGCTTGGTGATGATTTCAGATGAAGCAGCAGGACAAAATCATACTATTGTGCATTTGAAGTTCAGTTATTTTTCGTTCTGGGATTTAAAAAAAAAACAAAAACCCAAACAAACAAACAAAAACCCCCTCACAAATATAACATCAAAGCAAGTTTATACATTTTTTCATTATTTTACTTGAATAGGATTTTGAGGATTTTATAATCTAACTGCTCTTGACACAAATGCATTTGGAGTCTACAGGCACATTTGCAGTTAGATGTTATTCTAAATATAATAATGTTTGTAATATGAAAGGTTGTCATCTTCTATTGTCAGTGACTGTCTATGAAGTGCATGTGACAACGGGAGATCTGTGGAATGCTGGAACTGAAGCTGATGTGTATATTTCTATCTATGGAGAAAAAGGTGACACAGGATCAAGACAGCTGCTCAGGTCACAGAAACCCAAGAAATTTTTGAAAGGACAAGTGAGTACAAGAGCTTTTTTTGATGTGTTTGTCTGGCTTTTCCCTCTCCAGTGGGCAGTAATGTTGCAATTATGAGAGATAATTACTTAATTCCTACTTTACTTCAAAATTCCACAATTAAGCCAAAATTACATTCTAATGGTACATCGATGCTTTTGAAAGATGAGTCGGATTTTTATTTATAAAATAGGTAAACTGTGCACTTTTATACTTAATATTTAATTCCTTTATCATAGAATGGCTTGGGTTGGAAGGGACCTCAAGGATTGTCAAGTAATTTAATTTGATTTAACAAATGAAGAGAAAATTGAACTTTACATTTTATGACTGCATTTCTAGTGTTGAAATCTACTGCAGCTTGTAAAAGTTTATGCCAAATTAAGCTTTGAACAGGTTTTCATTCTTACTGTCATTCCATCATCTGAGTGGAATGCTCCTATTAACAAAGTGATCAAGCTTATTTATTTTGTTTCACTAAAATGGTCCCTGATTTATTCTGGAATTATCATTAACTGATATTTCAAAGGGTATCTTTGAATGAAGAGTTCTATGGGCTTAAGTAGGTCTTTGGGTTCTGCAGCTGCAGAGTGTTTTGCTTTTCAGATCTTACTGAAAATATGTTGATTTATTACAGACTGACATCTTTCTTGTGGAAGCTGTGCACCTTGGCCATTTGTACAAGATTGTAATAGGACACAATGGTCTTGGATCAGGTCAGAATTCTCTCAGTCTCTGAATACTACCTGCTAAGTCATTCACCTTTTCGTTGAAACAAAATAAAATAGAATGCATTACAATGTTCCAGAGGTGAGAGAGAAGGACTTCTAATGGAACTTTTCAAGTGACCTCATTGCACCATCATGAATATCAGATATGCTATGTTCACTTTCAGTATTCTGTCATGTATCATGTAAAGTATACAATCAACAACTGTTTTTGCAATTTTTGACTAATCCTCATCAAAAAGCATAAAGAGGGAGGAGTGTCTGCATAAGACACTGAAAATGTCTCATGCAATCAAAGTTATAATAAAGTGGCCTAGTATGGTTTTGCTATTACCAATTATATCCTAAAGATGTAACTGGAGATTTTGGTTACAGTACCTTGTCATTGGACAAACAATAATAATAATAAAAATCAAACTACTTGCACTCACAAGATTTTTTTTTATAAAGTCTTGTGCCTAAATATTGTACAACATGGCATGTTTTTTGATCCAAATATCAGAGCTGTGTAGGCACTGTAAAGTAGTTGTAGGATAGTTCTCTACCTGACTTTCTCTCTTATGCTCAGTCATGTTCCACTCTTGCTCATTTACTATACAGGTAGAACATCTAAGCTTTTTCCTCTGTTTGTTATATAAATATCACATTGTTTTGTAGTCTTTTTCCATGAGTGCCCATAGCTAGATTAGTGCCTCTAATCAGAGGCAGTGCTCAGATACCTCTGAGGATGAAGAAATAAAGACAAGGTCTTTCTCTTAGCAGTTCTCTTCGCTGCCCTACTTCTAGATGAAGAGTTGTTGCAGATTTTGCTTACTTGCTTTGTCACTTTTTGTGGCTGCTAGCTGATGTAGAGTGCAATTAATGAATTAAGGTTTCCTTTTGAATAAGTTGACAAATAGAAAATAGTCATCCCTAGAGATTCTCAGGTGTTCTTGTTCGTAAGATTACATATGCCTAGAAAGGAAAACAGCTTTCAGAAAAATCTTCGCATGAAGATGATCTTGCTTTTATTCTTCACCCCCAGTGCCATGTAGCATGAATTTCCCAATGAAAATCTGCCCTGGATTATCAGCCTCCTACTTTAATGATCCAACCGCCTTTGTTCTGGGCTCACTTGAATGACGCTTTTGAAAACTCGGGCAAACTGAGGCTTCTCATGAAGCTAATTCTAAGCTACTAATTCTAGAATTTATTATTTAAAAAGCAGATGAAGTGGTAGTATTGTGATAAGCTGTGATCTAATCTATACTAATCTTGGTGATAATTCAATCAGTAAAACAAAATAGTTTAATACAATGACTAAATGAGGGGAGATGTGATCTCGGAGGCACAATAGCCAGGTAGAGAGCTAGCAGCTTTGCTGGCCCGCCTCCAACTTCTACAGTACCTACAGCATGTAAGAGCTGTAGTCCTCACTGTAAGTGCAGCGATGACTATAGCAATGGAGCTGCAGATTTTTCAGTTTCTGTAGAATCAATCATAGAATCAATCAATCAGAGAATTACCAAGGTTGGAAAAAACTTTGAAGTCCAACTGTCCACCTATTACCAGTATTTTCCTATTACACTATGTCTCTTAGTACAACATCTAAACATCTCTTGAACACCTCCATAGATCATGACTCAACCACCTCCCTGGGCAGCCCGTTCCAGCACCTGACCGCTCTTTTGGAGAAGAAACTTCTCCTAACTTCCAACCTGAGGAGAGAGAAAGCCACAGGAAATAATACTCAACCAAATCTGCTTTTTATGAATTAACTTTTTATTTTTTTCTTTAAATCTAAGGAAATGGATGGTATCTGGACAAAGTTGTAATCAAGGATCCTGTAACAGATCTAGATTATACTTTTCTTTGCCACAGGTTAGTGGTATTTGATTTTTAATACATTTCTAATTGCCCATAGATTTTCTTCTGAGATGTACTGTCGGATGAAACACGTTTCCTAAAAAATGAACTGAAATTATTAGATTCTTCTCATAGCTCTCTGAGTTGCACCTGTCCCAAACCTCTGGTGTGTTTTAGTTAATTAAAAAGCAATAACAAATTCTGCCTTGGAACATTTCATTCTTTTACCCAGTGAACTATATAAGAGATACTTTTTTGGCATATTCTCGGTATTGAGCACTTTGGGTCTTACACCTGTGGATGCATTATTCTGCACTGTGAGGTGGAAAGCTTTCTCGGCACAGAGGCTTACCGAGGGTTTGATGAACTTGGAGATCTTGTGGAATGGCTACCACAAAAGTAGCTATCTTATAACACCTCTTTTTTTTTCATTTGTCTTGCAGCCTTGGGTTGCAGTATAACTCGAAGCAACCCTACCTTCCCTGCCTTTTCCTCTGCAGATGCTACTGCTCTGAATCTTCTGCTCTGTATCTTATTTCTAATTTTATCTGCTCCTGGTTAATTCTCAACACCTTATGGAATAATTATAAACGATAAAGTGCATATACTAAGAATGGGACAGTCCTGCCATGTGTGAGTCTATCTACAGCTTGCCAGTGGCACCTCAATTCTATTTTCTTTTCTCACTTCTCCAAGTGAATAAATAACTGTCTGAGACAGCTCAGAGTGAGTGATGTGCACATTGAAACTGATTTATGTGTGAGTAAGGGCTTTCTGCCTATCAGACACAGCACCTCATCTTTGCCTGACCTAATTTTTATTCTGTATTCTAGATGAGATGAACTGCTATGAGGAGATCTATAATGCTAGTTTCATACATAATTTAGGGAGAGTTCAAACCCATTTCAGGCAGAAAAATACAGAGTATGCGCTAGTTATTGTTGGGGCCTGATGCCATTCTCGCTGATGCTGCTCCTACGATGCGTGAATCCTTCAGGTTCCAATGCAGTTAGACTTGACTTATGAAAGAGGATGTGAAGTCAGTACAATAGCATTGTAAGAGCATGGTTCAGATGTGATAACAGTGTTGGTTGTATGTGGAACATGTAACAGTTTGCACCCTGCTGTAGCCTTCTTGCAGACGGGACGAGCAAGCATTTTGATCATTGCAATGCTGATTATTGATGGGATCAATATGATATCTCTAACTTGTAGTAACTGTCTTAGTCCCTTCTATCTCTTTCTGTTTAATCAAAAAAAGAAATAACAATAACAAAATAATTAAATACCAATATTCAAACACCATGTATGCAGTATTGTAGGATTTGCCTGTCATAGTTATATTACTGAATAGTGTTCTGTTTTTCAGATGGCTGGACAATGGGCAGGATGATGGCAATATTGCGAGAGGACTGACTGTGACAGATGCTAGCATATTTCCAGGAAGTAAGTGAAAATCGGAGGGGAGGAGAACCCAGGCTTACAACAACTGTGTCAAATGGAATGAGGATGATTGTAAATTAATCATATGGTTTTTGTTTATATAGGGAAAGAGCTGGAGCTCAAGAGAGAAGAAACTGTAAGGAACTACTTTTTAATTTTTATTTAGACAATTGTAATTGTACTTTGAGTAAAACTATATCAGTTGTTCTCAAGTGTGTCGAACTCTTGCATATCATCTTCTTTTCTGCTTCTTGTTTATAACCAGTGGGCTGCTGAAAAGTGGAAATTTCAGAAAGGCAATACACTTCAGTTTTACAGCAGGCTCACCCGTGGTTTCTTATGCCTCTATCCAGACAGCAGCGTTGATGCTCTTGGTGACGAGAAGAATAAATATGGTAAATTATTTTTTGTGTGGGTGTATGCATAAAGATAAGGAAAAGAAGATTTCATATTTCACTGTGTCTTTTGTTGTGATTCCTGTCAATATAATGCAAAATTTTCTTCCTTAGAACATTTACATATACCCTAAGACACAAATAACATGTTTTGCTTTAATATAAAGCATGAAAAAAATATGATATGTTGTCCTGCCATGGTCTGTCCCTTACAAAATACAAACTTCTAGTCATCTTCAGTTTGAGCAATCTTGTAAAATGTCAGGCAAAGACAGACATCGTCTGTTGTAAATAGATCCATCCAAGCTAACAAGTTCAACTTTCCAGGTATAGTTTATTTGTAGAGGGTGTATATATGTGTGCGTATACACATGTGTATATATATAGACTTATATTACATGTGTATATATACATGTGTATATTGTGTGTATGTATTTACACACACATACACATGTGTGTATATCGAGATATACACACACACTTCCTTTTTTTTCCATCGTTGTCATCGACCGTAATGTCACTCTTCCTGTTCCTCCTCTTTATCAGCTTCCACCTTATCTGTTACTAACACTTATTAGAGCTAGTATTGTATTAGGCGCACAATTTTTGTTCTTTGTACTGATGGAGTTGTTTGGCCTTTCTCACATCTTCCTAGGGACCTTACATACATCTTTTTGTAAATGGTAGAACAGAATCCTGCAGGACACACCAAAGGTTACATGGAGAGCAGGGGAATACTCCTTAACATAACCTGTAGAAGCACCTCAAAAAAGCTACATTGGAAGTGGCTTTTACTGTCTTTTAGCAAAACTCCTTTTGTTAGCAGTTTTGGTCCTTTAGTTCAAACACTGGTGATTCAAACTCTGACTAACTGAAATATCCTCACTACACCTTTAGGATTAGAGAATGTCTGAAATACTTGAAAATACTGGCGACAAAAAGGAGGAGTGTCTTTTCTTTTAGGAACTCCATTTAGGATCACAAAATGTGGGTTACCTGCTGACAGACCATACTGTCTGCTTGTAGGAATTTGTAATCTTTCTAATTCACCTTTGCTGTTTTTTAATGCTACGTCTTCAAGTGATGTTTTGGATCAGATTTGATTTCACAGAATGCCACAGTGTTCACAGTCTCCTAATGTGCAGAGTTCAAGTTTGTACTCCAGACTGTTTCATCCCCTTCTATTAATTCTTATTTCATTATGTCTGCATTTTCAGACATAAACGTGTGAGATTTTTATTGCATTCCATACTGTTCTAGTACAGATTCACCTGCTTGATATACATCAGTGTGTGTAAAACTGTGCAAATACCAAATCTGTCAAATATCATCAATATCATCAGTATAATTAAATATATTAGAAACACAATTAGATCAAAACCAAACTGGTATAAATCAGTTAATTAATCTAGATGGGATGTCAGAAGAGCAGACACTGTCACCCTACCTTCCCATTTTTATAGTTCAGAGTACAGAATGAACACTAGTACAAAATGAATACAGGCACTTATGCAAGCCTTCTTCCTTCAGAATAAAGTCTTTGACAACTTCTTTCAGATTTATTTGAGTTACTTAAATGTGCAGCAGGTAACAGAGTGGCTGGGTTGGTCATGTGCAACAGAAATACATAAATGCTGTCTTGGGAACTGCTGTTGAAATTTTTGTTTAGGATCCCTGCTTCTTTTTGTATGCTTTGGAGTAAAGTCTTCCAACCTAAGCTATCTACTTCTCTTTTCAAATTAAAAAAAAAATAAATGTGTTTCAGATACTGGTAGAACTGCTTACTTGTCTTTAGCACATCTAAAGAAGTATAATATAATAGCATAACAAGCATCAATGGAAAATTTCATAGGTGGAGATTTGGTCCAATGTTTTTTAATTTCTCAGGGAGCCTTATCTCTATTGTAAAACAGAGAACTTGTTTGTGGTAGTTATGTGTCCTCCATCTCTTGCCCCGAGGGCTGGAAAACCCATCTATATCATATAACTTGTGACATCATTCCTAGGGCATAGTAATCACTGACTATATAATCCCAATTATCCTGATGAGAACCTGAAATATTATGCCATGGGTACCACAGGAGTGCTCCAGAGACAGCTGCAGTGTGCAGATTGGGCAGCACAATATCATGGTACATCAGTTGTTCGAGAAAATCATCCGTTGCTGCTGGAAACACTAAAAATGGCAGAACTTTAGCTTTCATCAGTATTTCTTAGCTGTAAGAGGTAATTCTTTGGAATACTGACCAGATTTGAAATTTTTGAAGCCATGAGCTATTCTGCAAGGTTTGCTTTAAAAAATCCAGTATGAATACACAGAAAAAAAAGTCTGTTCTCCTACCCGAGTGCTTCATGTTACTTGCATGATTTGTTATTTACCAAGTCATTTATTGCAATAGTCTGGTTCATTACACCGTAGACCTCAACTCCTTTTTACAGATTTTTTTTGAAGCATGTGTGCTCACCAAGAGATGTTTTTTCCTTGTCATTAGCTTCTAGAACTTTTTCCTTAAGGCAGAAAATTAGATAATTGTATCTAGGCATCCTCTCCTAAACGAATGAGGAGGGGGATTCACTGATCAGTGAGGTCAAACTATTGAGATAATATAACTGAAAATGATACACGATTGGTTGTAATTAAATGAAAATATGAAATAATATGCTTTCATACTCTTGACTTTTTTTTTCCCATTTAACTTTGAGGACTTTTCAATGTAATTGTCAAAAAGGGAAATATTTCTGTATTCAGAAGTCATCAGATGCCACATCTTGCTCTTGCTCTGGTCAATGGCTATGCAACTGGAAAGGTAGGAAATACTGCTACTGGTTTCTGCTTCATAATAACATTTCATTGTCTGATTAAAAACAGCGCTGTATTTATTCTGCCTAATACATAACCATGCTTTCTAACAGATTAGGGCCTGTGAAGTACAGAACTGAACCCAGGAAATGGTCAATAAATGAGTAAATTTAGCTATAGGACCTTATCTCTTTTCTTACAGTTTAGTTTTTACTTCTTGGTAGAATTTTTAATAGTATACATCACTTAGTGCAGGAATAAAGGATCATTCCATGCCACAGCTTATATCAGCTTACCACATACTGCCAAGATACCTGGAATACCCTAACATTACCTCTTTTTGGATAAGTTTTAATTCTAATACTGATTTTAATTGTCACTGTGTTTTTTTGTTGTTGTTGTTATTGTTTTGGTTTCTTTTGAATTTTTATGTAACCTGTCTGTCATAAATCACCTGAAGAATGCCGGATTGATTTTGATCCATACTGGTTCTTCCCATCTTCATAGTCTTACTGTTGACTTTCTCAACACTTGAAGTATGCAAGTATAAGCTGTAGAATTTAGTACTTTCTGATGAAACTCTCTTCTACTGAAGAAAGCAACTGTTTTTCTTTTTTATTTTATTTATTCAGGAAATAATCTCATAGGCAAACCTGGTCCTGTTCTTTTCTCACATTATATGAATTAGTATTAGAGGGAATAAAGTACTCTCAGTAGAGCTAGATCTCCCAGTAGGAGCGGCGTCAGGCTGCCAAGCAAACTGTCAGACCTCCTTGCACGACTTTCTAGTGCTCTTGTTCATTACTGTAATTCCATACAGGGAATACCTTTCAATCTGTCACATTGCAGTATGTCTTACTACAAAGAGAGTATTAATTGGGCGCTTAAATTTAAGCCTTCTCTCTCTCTGTCTGCTAATGAGTATTTTATGAGTTTCAGCAGCCTATTGAAAATCTGGATCTCCATTTTCTCGTTTTCAGTCTTGCACAGTTCTTGTCTTCTCAGAGAATATGAGAAATGTTATTTGAAAACTTTTGAGGTCCTTGAAATGGCAGTAGGTAAATGTAAAGCAAAATGTCAATACAAAAATTACACTTGACCTTAAAATACACATTAATTACATTTTTGAGGGGCAAGCTAGCTCAATTCTTTCAGAACCGCTTCAAAAATCCAGCTAGTTTGTCCTTGACTTTTGAAAGTAGATTGAATTTGATAGGCAGTTTTTTTTTTTTTTTCAGAAGGAAATGCCTTGCAAATGTAAGGTTTTTTAAAATTTATTTTATTTTATTTTTTTTTAATTATTTGGGTTTGAAGTGACCTTAATGATCTAATTCCACCCCAAACTGCTGTGGGCAGGGCTGCCCCCCACCAGCCTACAGCTCCATCCAACTTGGCCTTGAGCGCCTCCAGGGATGGGGTACCACAGCTTCTCTGGGCAGCTGTGTCACTGCCTCACCACTCTCTTGGTGAACAGTTTCTTCCTAAGGTCTAATCTAAACGTATTTTATTTTAGTTAGTTTTAAGCCACTACCCCTTGTCAGGGAATGTAGTGATAAGAAAGAGTACATCCATTTGTCACCCAGTATGTTCTGATGTTTGAAAAAAATGTGAGATTATGTAAGGCAGAAGAGTTTTAAGTTTTAAGAGTTTGAGCTCATTACTATCACTTTTACTTTTTTTTATTAAAAACTTAGTTTTCTTAAATATGTGAATGATGATGGAGTTGATAAGTTATTTAAACGCTTGTTTTGTATACCGCCTTTCATACAGTGGAATCATGCACTCTGCAAATCTGAATAGACAGACATGAATATTGTGATGCTTTGTACTTTCATATAAAATGCCTGACTGTTTTCTGTGAGATGAATATGGACTAAAGAAGGCAATCACTATTTGATGCCATCATGCAAATTAGAGTAGCAGAAGTTCATTTTTGATCTACGTCAGTTTTAAATTCCATCCTTCTTTGCCAGGTTTTCAGGTGTGACTCTCTCTGCAGTTGAGGTACTTTGGAATCTTTCAGGTTATTTTCAGATTTGTTTCATTTTAAGATTAACTGTTTCTGTGCTTAGAAATACAACATTTTAGAACTTCAGTATTAGAACTGCAAATCTGGAAAATATGGAGAAATTTTCCTTCTAGACTGATAGTATCATGGAAACTCAAACAGTACAGTGACCATGTCATGATACTCTCTGATTTGGATTTTGCTTTGTCTAACAGTTATTATACTTTATTTTTCCTACTTTGTCAATGTTAGAGCAAAGACAAGTCTTGCTGTGAGCTCTGCATTCACCTTCAACCAAATGGTTGTGCCATTCTTGAGTCAGCGAGGAACCCAGGTCACACTGTAATGTTCAATCTTCAAGGCAAAGTAGCTGATGAAAAAACAGGATATGCTGGAATTTCCAAGGAATTTGTTGTGCATGTCAAGGTAAGGTTTGGGGAGAGAAATTAAGCAGACTTTTCTAAAATTTACTGTTATGAAGATATGTATATATCTAATAGGATCTGAGAAGTGTAAGCTGAAAGAATGATCCTCTTCCACCAGATGAAGCCACAATTTAATAGATTGAAATTTTCATTTTCTGGCCTTCTTGGGCAAATATAGCTGGTATATGCAAATAAGAGGGGCTTCAACTTAGAGAAAAAATATCTCTCTAAAATGTTTACTAAGCCATAAAAAAAAAAAAAAAAAGGAGTGTAGGTATATACAGGATGGCTGCATGGGAAACTATTCAATTTTAAAGGAAAACAAGTTCAATAGCTTGCCACTCCGTTTGTGCTCTGAATGTTTATACATGGGGAATACATGACTAAGTACTTAAAATAAGCCAGTATGAACAGTATCAATGTCAAAGATTAATGTGGAGGAAAGCTGCACTATTGACAAATACTTATCTTTCATCTGAAGGGTGTGTTTCACCATGGTGCCATCATTCTGCTCAACACAAATCATTGCCAGGCTCTGACTCTAAGATCTGATGGGGGCTGCAGTGGAGCAGGTCAGCAGCAGCAGGAATCCTACTGGAGGGTGCATAAAATTGGCTCTGGAGTCTGCATGTTTGAGAGTGTGAGAAACCCAGGAATGTACCTGAAGATCAAAGATGGCCAGTGTAATGGAACAGTAAGCACCTCTTCTTTGTATTTCCATCTGCAGATAATTTGAGTAGATTGTCAGTGACAGGAGAAAATCTTTGTATTGCTTGGATAAAAATTTGATGAAAGCATTGTCTGGATTTATGTTTTTTCAGAACTTTTCCTTCATTTGTCAAAGGAAGATAGGAGAATATAGCAAGACAAGCTGTCATGACTAGTTGGCACTTAATTATAAATATATGATTATATTTTAAAATATTTTAAGTTAAAAATTTTAAAATATAAAATGTATTTGTTGTCAGATAGCTGATGACTCTGTGTCAAGATTCTGTTGCATTAATTTGAGATTTTAAACGACTACAGTTCTACTGGTGTGCGATTGTTTCAGAAGATGTTGGCATCCCATCTTTTACTGGATTCTATTTTGTCTAAAATGAAGAACTTGATTTTTTTTCTTTATCAACTAGCTATGCAGAGTTTTTCTTTCTGAAATACTTAATCATTTATGAGCAGCCTTTGCATGTAGGAAAAATAATATATTTGGAGAATATGGTTGAAATATTCTGACTCTTTGACCCATAGTACTCTTTACCTGATTGGAATATAAGCAGTGCATTTCTACAATTGAGAGAGAGAGAAAAAAAAAAGAAAAAAACAAAAGGGAAAGAAATAAACATTATTATTTGTTCATTAGACTTGGTTTTTGCTAGATCTTTGTCAGTTTGCTGATAAGAACTGATATGATTGTTTTGAATGTGACAGAATACAAACACGTTCAGGGATTTAGACTGGTATTAAATCTGAATAGACTGATGATAAATAGGACTAATGAATAATTAAAACATAAGCAATTACATGCTGAACTGACTTTGGCAATGTAGTTCTGTTAAAATGAACTAAAATTCACAGATCGACTCATGATTTTTATTTGAGAGTTTAACTCAAGTGAGTATGAAATAGAATCAGAGCTGAGATGCTCAACAGTTTTGCCCTTGATATCAATACACTCTGATCAGAGATTAAAAAAAAAAAAATTGATCCATAGATCGAATGCAGGCTTTCTGAATGTATTGCTTTTTTAGCAGTGCCCGCACCACAGGATGGAAAGGAATCTTTCATGTACAGTCTGGATGTTTATTTTGAGCAGTTACTGTATTTTAAGGTTAAAATTATAGCATATGACAGGGTGCTCTTCTTTCTGAGACGTGTTGAACTGGGATTTTTGTAGCCTGTTTCTGGTTACTGGCCACAAGGAAGTTGTCATGTTCTGAAAACTAGTTGAACCCTAATGCCTATTCCATGTTACAGTGGTTACTAAGTTCATGTGCATAGTGCTTTTAAATCCACAAACATACTCACTTACCACTGTTCACCAGATCATTGGAGTAGTACACTGAGGTTTTGGTTGACTAGGACATTGAAGTTGATGTTGTAAGTGTTGTGAAATGAAGACAAAAAATATTTTCACATTCCTTAACCTTCTAAAGGGAATTAAGTGGGTAATTCCTCTAAATATATCCTGGACTTTGCCTAAGCCCTAACATGATTCAGAATATTTTTTCTCTTTATCACTTGCTCATTTTATTGATTGGCATTTCTGGTCATGGAGGACTACACAGTACCAAGATGTGGGTTGTGTGTGAATGTGTAACAGTGTAGCACATTATGAAGGCCCTAAAGTTAACCTGAAATGTCATTAGAAAATAGTAATATATAAGTCTTAAGAAACATCCATCTTACCTAGACACATCAGTGCAATCGCTGATTTCAGATTTCTGTTTTTAACTTCTTAGGGCACGGGTGATGAATACTGTCACTTTAAAATTGAGAAGAATTGGGAAGCTGGATCTGTAAGTCTGGAATCAGTGAGGAGTAAAGGGATGTATGTTGGTCTCCTGCCAGATGGTCAGACCAAGCCAGTCATTAACATTGGAGAGAGCAACATTTTTTTCTACCCACAGGTCATCAAATGTAAGTGATTTCTTAATATTCTGGTTTGCCTAAGCGATTAATGTTTCTGACAAAGTTCAAAACAAAAACACCTAAGATAGATTGTTTCCTTTTGCGTTGTTCTCAGTCATTTTAAAAGTGAAAAGTTTTATCACAATTTGTCCTGGGTGGCTAGTTAATTTTGTTCTTTTTATTTCCTTTAATAAAAATAAAGGGTGCAGAAGAACTTATTTATTTATTTATTACTGAACAAATAAATTTTGGAGTATGAGAATCAAAACAGATGACAGGATAGACATGGAGTTGACACCTTAGCCTATTCCCTGTTCTGGCTACAGATTCTAGAACCCTGGGAGATACTATCTTGCTCTCAGCTACACCACACTTTCCTATTTTTGTAGGGAAAGCTCTAAAATTTAGAGAGGGTATATGTAGCAGAAATGCTAAGTCATGGACTGAACCAGTGACTGAGCACCTGGTGGGAAGGCAGGGCCAAGCCAAGGCAGCTCAGGTGCAGGCAGCGCACCTGAGTGACTGGAAGGGGTGCAAGTCAAGATCTCATCTTCTTTGTAGAATCAAGTTTTTAATTTGGTGAGCAGTTTGGAGCCAGCTGGCTGGGGTCTTTACTGTAGAAAATGAAGCTACCTCTGTAGTCTTATCTGAAGGACATAGACACAGTGAACAAGAAATGCAACATCTAATGGCAGTGCTAAAGTGGCCATCAGTTGGAAATTAAGAATTCTGTCAGGGTTTTTGTCAGGCAAGTGAAGATCAGGCTCATCTCGAGTGCTTCAATCAACAAAGAGAAAATTTGAAAACATAGATCCCGTCTCTTTAATTCTGTTATATGTATGTTGTTACCAAGACATACAGAAGCATTTTCAAAGTCACTGTGATGGCATCGTTACCATTCAGTCCCAACTTGCAGCAAGGTGCTGAGAATATTCCAGTCTCTGTATCCTTGTAGACTAAAGGAAAGGGTTTTTTCTTTGCTACCTTTGGAAGAGTGGGGTTTTCAATGGAAATTCTCAGAAATCGGGGCTTAGTGATGCTGTTAAAATAAAGTGAACTGTAACTTTGTTACAGGCTGGTGTTTTCCTGAATCCTTGTTACTCATAAAAGGAAGAAAACAGCAGTTAATGTTTCCTAATAAAGCAAGGAAGATTTGTCTGTTCATTATTTCATATTATCAGAAATGGTCTCTAGCAGTTTTCATTTCAGCATTCCTACTCTTAAGAAAGGAAATACCATTAAGAAACTGATCTTGTGGAAAACCACATTTGAGCAGGTCATTTCATTCATGCCTCAGTGTTAGACTGCTACTTAGATTTTCAAAGCACTAAATGGATATTTATTGGTACATCATATTTATTCTCTATTTTTTGTGACATGTTGCTAACAACGAAAGCCTATTGCTAGTGGCTGCGTGATACATAGAGAAACGATTTTGGTGTACAACACGTTGAATTTTCAGTAGGTCTAGTATTAGTGTCTGTCACATGGGCATATGGAAAGCTTCTGAGACAGGAAAAAAAAAAAGAAAAGAAACAAGCAGCAAATGATTTGTAGCTAGTGACAGAAATTACAGAAATTTGCATTTGATTGTTTCAGTTGGCTGGGAAAATCCCACAGGAACTCCTGCAGAAACCAATCAAGAGAAGAAAGACTTCAGAGAATCTGAACACCCACCAGCAAAAGCCCTGTGGCAAACATCTCAAACACCTTTGGTTTTTCCACCCTCAGGTAAGAAACAGTCAACAAATCAGTTCTGGTACAACATAAAAGTATGCCTGCCTGCCGTGCATATTTGCAGTTACTTCGGAAGGGAAATGTATAGCTTTTTTAGAGTTTTCACCTACCCATACATACATACAACGTAAGACACATTACTTGTTATTTAAAGGGGCATTGAAAGGTGGTGGTTCAATGATTAGGCAATGATTATAATGTATCTATCTGTTTAATAATTCCACATTGGTGTTTTTTGAATATGTAATCATCTATGGAATTTAAAAGGTTGATAACACCAAGAGCCCAGTCCAAAGCTTTTGGGAAGTCATGGAATATTTATGTCAAATTTTTTGCTTTACAGTTCAGTAGGGGAAAGAGTAAGGTTTCCATGTGTTGAATTCTAGTTTGGTTTCTCTGTAGCTAGGCGGGTGAGAATAGTTAATTAATGTTCAGATTGAAATTTCAAGTGTTCCCAACAAGTTTGTCAAAGTGAAACAGATACCAATGAGATAATCACTCATAGGGTAAAATATTGGGTAGGATTTTAAAATAAATTCAATCGGAACAGGACATTTTGCTTGAATTCGAAGTGTAGGTGTGGATTATTATTGATTATTCTTAACTGTTTCTGGCGATATTTCCATTCTCATCTTAAAATGTTCACTTTTTGCTTCAAATCTATCTGACGCAGTAATATAACATGAGGTCTAAGTCTTCCCAAAATGTTGTGGGTTATCAGCAAGTAGTGTGATATGCTGCATTTAAAAGCCATGGCAACAGCATTTAAACCAACAAACCTGTTTTCAAAGAAGTAGGACATTATTTGGACTGGATACAAATGATTCCTGTATAGAAGCAATATCTCCATAAAATTGGTTAGGTAAAGTCTATTAGCTCTTAGAAGTATTTCTGACATTCATATGTCTGGACTCTGCTTATGCAAAGGGAACAGAAATATCAGTTACACTGCCGTTCAAAGAAAATACTTATATTGAGTAAGAGATTTTCACTTAGATTACTTTAAAAGTTATCTGATCTTTGATATTCAACGTTTTATTGTTAATAGATATTTATTAAATACTCATTTGCCTTTTTTAAACAGACATAATATTTGAAAAAAGGTGATGTTTGGACTTAGTATACTATCCAGCAGTAGACTTAGTATTTGAACTCAGAACAGATTAGCCATCTACTACATCTACTAGACAATATTTATCTTCTAGTTTTTTTCACAAATAATAATTGGTTTGGGATTAATTAGTCATACAAGACTAGACATATAGAATCATAGAATGGTTTGTGTTGGAAGGATCATTAAAGCCCACTCTGTTTCAACCCCATGATGTGGACAGGGCTGCCCCCTACCAGTTTAGGCTGCTCAGGGTCCCATCCAACCTGATTTTGAGCATCCAGGGACAGAGCACCCACAGCTTCTCTGGGCAGTCTGTCCCACTGTCTCATCACCCTCTAAGTAATTTAATAAGTTACTAAACTGAAAACTGTGCTACTGAGTTCTCTGTTTCTTGAGATGCTCCCACCATAGAAGGTGATGGCAAGTTTCAGCATCTATGTAATAGCTCACAGAATGGAGAGTTATAGTGACTGTCAGAGATATGTCAGCAAAAAATGTATGTGAGGCCATGTTATAGACTCAAGGTCAAATGTTCTGTGTGAGCTAGAAGAGAAGGGATATATATATATATATATATATATATCCCTTCTCTTCTGAGATATATATATATAGTGAATATATATATAATATATAATATATATATATAGTGAGAGATCATAGAGATAGAAATAGGGATAAAGGATCTGAACCAGAAGACAAGAATATTTCAAACAAAGGGTTTTTAAATCTCCTGTTATCAGAAGCAAAATAAAACAAAGATTGACAGACCTACTGAGAACACATACTTGTGTCAACTTCTGTATCAATCAATAAGCATGCAAGGATCTTACACATTTTCACATATGAAACAGTACTGAGGATTTCCTCTTTGCTTGTTGCTTGTGTTTCTGAATTCATGTTGAAATTTGAATGGCAAAAACATATCTGCATCTACAAGTCAAACTAAGGAGATTGATGCCATTAGCTACCGAAAGGTAGGCACAGCTTGTAACATGGAGAAAAATGTTATGGTTCAGTATTAACAAACTGTATCTACAAGAAACAATTTCTGTACATTGCATTTTCCTTTCCCATATCTGGAGTATTATTAGTTACTATCAGTTTTTAACACATTTTATTTATAAAGCTAAATAAGGTACAAATAAAATCTGATCTTATTTCCTCTAGGTTTACATTGGAAATGGCAATACACAGGAGTGCAATAAAATACATCATGTCTATTGTACAAGCTTCTGCTGTAGACATTCATTTTTCTGATGGTTCAGTTCAGAAGTGTCACTCAATCATACGATGTTTTGGGACCAAAATCACTCTCTTTTCACTTTAGATTTAGGATAAGTAAATAAAAAAAAGAAACAAGTAATTTTTATGAAACTGTGTGAAGGATTGTGGCTTCTCCATAATTTTCATGCAGGACTATCAGAATGAATTTTTCTCACAATGGATTTACATCATGGTGCCACAAAATGTATAAAATCCCATGACTAATCCAGGGTAACCATCAAATCCTCTTTTCAGATTGGAATATTTTTAGCCTGCCGCAAATCGTTGTGACTAATTTCCATTTGTAAGAAGTGCCAGTAAATTATGAGGCAAAAAGCATTCAAAGTCTATGAATTGTTTGTGCGTTATTATTATTTTTTTTCAGGATGCAGTACTTTGTGCTTGCAGTAGGTGTTTTGGTCAGCAACAGCCCAAGAAAGGAATTCTTGTACTAAGTGTAAAGAGCAGCATGGGATTCCTTATGCTTCTTAAAACAAACCCGTGTGCTTCTTGGATCTCTTAATGCGTTTCCTAGGGAGTGCTTGTGAGTCACAATATCACCCAAACAAGTGGGATGTGGTGTCAGATAGCTTAAGTAAGTCTGTTTTGTTACAGGTGAGGAACTAAGCGGTTCTAGTGACAGAAAGTAGTGTTGCTCTAAGAATGATGAGAAGTCACATTGTCAAAAAAAAAAAAATAAATTATTGGATCAAAGCAACTATTTTGTTACTGAAAGACATGTGCCATGAAGATGTAGAATTCACTGGTAACAAAAGTTTTGTAAGAAGCAAGTCCCAGGGATTCATGCCAAGTTTTTTTACATTGTATTCCCACTTTTATTCCATTGACATCAAGGTACAGCTCAGTGAGTTTTACAAATTTGTCATAGATGTTGCTTTAATTTTTTTAGTATTTATATTGAGTTTGGCTAGGGTGATATTAATTTTCTTCGCAGTTTGATGCTGTGTTTCAGATTGGTGTTATCGGTTTTGATAACACAGTGATGTTTTATATATTTTGCTTATTGCTTGTACAGCATTGAGGCCTCCTCTGTTTGCCCCATCAGTGAGTAGGCTGGGCATTGGTAAGAGCTTGTGAGGGGAATCAGCCAGGACAGCTGGCCTGAACTAACCAAAGAGGTTGTTCAATGTCATGCTCAACAATAAAATCTGGGGAGGATTTTTCCAAGCTGTTCCTTGGAAACTGATTGAGTCTGCTTGTAGTGACTAACTGCTTTCACATCGCTTTTATATATATATTTATATATATATATATATTTATTTTTTTTTTTTCTTGAGATAAAGGCAGTTTAATAAGTGAAAGGAAATATTCTAACCCAGCTAAACACAGTGCAATATTTTAATTAAATGAAAAACCTAAGGGATCTGATAATAAGATAAGTAATGTAGCAGCAGAAGAATGCACAGTCATAGATTGGGATTTCTTTGACAAATCAGTATCAGTGTCAATTTATGAATTCAGCAACATTTTAAGTGACTTTATGCATCTGGAGCCTGTGGCCTCTAAAAGCTTGATTCATCGGATGCAACTTAATGGATGAGAAATGAGCTGTGTGTTACAAAAGGCTGAAAGAGCCAAGGCTTTCAGCTTGTAGAAGGGAAGGCTCCAGGGACTCTTTAGTAGGGACTGTTCTGACAAGATGAATGGTTTCAAAATAAAATAGGGGTGATTTAGACTAGGTGTAAGAAGTTTTATTTTACAATAAGGTTGGTGAGGCACTGGAACAGGCTGCCCAGAGATGTGGTAGATACCCCGACCCTGGACACACTCAAAGTCAGGCTGGATGGGGCTCTGAGCAGCCTGTTGTAGCTGTACGTGTCCTTGCTCATTGTAGAGGAGTTGAACCCAATGATCCTTAAAGGTTCCTTCCAATTAAAACAGTATATATTTTTTTGTCTTTGCAAATGGAGGGCTTAAATCCACCTTTTGTGTTTGAGCATATTGTAAATTTGGGGGAGATAAGACCTCTCTGTTCTGCCGAGGATTCATGGAGAGGAGTGTGTAGAGGTGAATTTATGGTTGTGCCCTTACTGAAAAGTAGTGCTTCAGACATCTGATATTTGCAAACACTTTTTTTTTGTTTGTTTGTTTGGTTGGTTTTGTTTTTTTTTTTTCTCTCTCATGAAGCAGTACTGAACTGCTGTTGTATTGTTCATGCAGAGCCTCCCTTAGTCTAAACACTGGCACTATGTGCTTAAGTATGGTTGGGGAAGGGTTTGTTCTTTTCTACTTGAATCTTGTAGCTAATCCAAACAAGACAATTTCCTTTGTCATTGAAAAAATGCAATTCCCTCTTCTGTTATGGTCTCCTTATCACAGAATCACAGAATTGCAGGGGTTGAAAGGGACCTCTAGAGATCATTGAGAATTATTGAGGTTACGTGCTGATGTTACAACAGTGACTGGCAGTTTCATGTCAGTTTTCATCTCTCCATGTTTTGTATTTCACAGAGGAAATGAGAAATCCCCAAGGTGGTGAGTATCCCCTTCCCTCATCTGATGAATGGAAAGTGTCGGTGCTGACAGGAAGTGTAGGAGCTCGAGAAAATATCACTCTCTGGATATACGGAGATGGAGGAGCAGCCGGACCAATAACTCTTGGCAAGGAGAACAGAAAGCAGCTGTTCCTTCCTAGGCAAGAGGATGAATTTCAGGTAGCAAATGAAGGCTAAGAACATTATTTTACTGCGTTTCTTTCCAAAGATTATCCTGTCATGTGAAAATAAAAAATATTTTTCCCTTTCTACGTAAAACAAATCTCTCTAATCTCTGTGTATTCTGCATTAAATCAGTTTAGTGCAAATAGTTAGCAGTGGAGGAGCCATTCTTTCTTTCAACTGCCTCTCTCAGACATTTATTTCTCTAAGACCATTGATTTGAAACTAGCTTTAGAAACTGTCCGCTCCTAAACAAATCATGTATAATGCAAGGCTTACATATAATTCAGGTATCTTTACTAATGAAATGCTCTTGTGCGCAGTGTTTGCAGCATACTTTAAAGTGATTATTGTGTAACTGGTTCAGTTAAAGTTGATAACTGAGACATTAAGTCACCATATTATAAACACCTGTAATACCAGGAGTTTTATTGGTAAGAAACCAATAACTGAAATGCTATCATGTCATTAAAACACAGAGTTTCACTATATTATTTAAGAAGAATCCCACCTTTGCTGTGACAAGATTATTTCCAGATGGGCTAAGAAGAAATTATTGAAGGAGCTATGTTTTGTTTCTGTTTTGCTAAAATCTTTCTGTCTGAGATGCATGTGACACATTGCTGTCTTCAGATAACTGAAGCAAAAGTTATACTTTTCACATTTTGTGTAATTTTTTTTCTGTATTCATCAATTCTTCCAATGCAGTCTTGGCACAAATCAATATGTCAACGATATTAATAATAACCTTAGTGAATGAGATATAGACAGGAAGATTAAAAAAACTGAGCATTGCACTTGGTTAAGCATGTTGGCTATATATTCTGATCCACGGGGAATCCTGTTCTCTTAATTAGTGAATAATTCATAAGTAGTACTGGGTAATGACACGTTTGCGATGTTAATCTGTATGTTCTTAAGAGATGGACCAGTTTCTTTTCTCTAAAATAGATATTGCCTATTATAGCTCTGTGCTCTGTATAATGACATTGAGAGCATGCAGGATCTATCAGCACCTGGGGCTACTACTATGACTCTTTTATGTCATGATGAAAGTATTTATTTCAGACATAAAACAACAAATGTCACCAAAGTGCTTTTCAATCTTGAGTGTGAAGTAGACAAATAAACTCTTTTAAGGGCTCTTTTGCTTTTTCTTTTTTTTTTTTCATTTAAGCTTTATCCTGTACTTGTTTAGCAAGGTAAGTCTTGAAATGAGGATAGGATTTACAAGACTTTTAAAAGTACATCTTCTGTTTACAGCAAGGTATGTCCTTTCTTAATCAGTACGCTGCCTCTACTGCACGAAATTAATGTATGCTATGTCCATTTTTGTCTGTAGTTATATGTTGTGTTGTTTTGGTTTTAATTCAGGTTAAGTTAAAAAGCATTGGGAATATCTACAAGATAAGAATAGAACTTGGTGAATTACTGAATAAACAGTCAGAGTGGAACTTGCAAAGGGTGAGATTTTTATGATGAATTCTTTTCTACTTCATTAATTCTTTGTACGGACTAAAAGCCCGTCCTTTCATGAAGCTATAGCTTCATGAATTTAAAAAAAAATGCTTTTTGTGGTACATTTTTATTGCTTTGTCTTTGGTTGCTTGAGAGATGACAGAAGCACTGACACAGTCAGTCTCCCGAAATGAACTTCTGAATGTTGTTTGCAGTTATTCATTTAGCGTATTCCAATTTTAGTGTATAGATGGCTCATGCAGTTTTACCTTCTACAAGTTCTCTTGTACTCTTAGATGTTTGCATCTATAGCTGCTTTACAGCTATAAATTCAACAACGAAAAGTTGACAGTGATGGAGCAACAATTATTTCATGACAAGTGTATGCAAAGAGTGATCAAAGTTTAAGAATAGGCTTGTTATAATTGGTGCAAATGTAATTCACAGTTATTTTCAAGGAAAAAGAAACCGCTGTTTTTAATTCAGAATTATTTTTTTCTTTTCTGCTTCTACTCTAGCTCTACTGTTCCCATAATAGGAGCATTTGTCAGATTAAATTAATACTAATTCTTGAAAATGCTGACCTCCATGCAGGATGTCTTTCATAATTATGGATAAATATTTGTCTCCTGTTTCTTATTTAGAATCTATAAAAGACATAATCTTGTTCTTTGGCTTTTCATTAATCTTAAAAAGAAATAACAAAAAAAAATGACTGATATAGAAAGCCTGTATTACAGAGTAATAAGAAACTGACGTTCATCAACAGCCCTTAACCGTTCCAAAACTGTGTAAGTAAGTGTAAATATTTCAGTTCCTGAAATGATTGCAGGAATCTTAATTTCCATCCTGGTGGTTACAGCATATTTCTTTAACGTCTTGGTTTAAATTTCCTGGGGGTAACCCTAGCATTATTTATGCAAGATGAAATAAATTATGTTGAAAGATGTGTTATCTGACCAAGCAGTTAATATTCTCTATTGTTACAAATCAGCAGGGGGAGCTCTGCCAATAAACATTAGAGATTACGAATCTGCTGCAGAAATAATTCTTGTTAGAATAAATACATGCTTTGGATTAAAAGAAGTGTTTCTTTCACTGAATATTTTATTGGAAAAAATTAAAAGATATATATTATCCTGATTTCTTAAGTATTGGAATGTGAATGTGAATACTTATTTTCATAACTGTTCACAAAGCTTATGTATGTTATATCCACGTTAAAAGGAGAACAGCAGAGACAGCTTTCTGCTACTGATTTCCTTTTGCTTGTGAAGGCCTATGGAAAACTGCAGTAAGCACTACTAATACCAACAGAAACTACTCACATAAAAAAAACAGAAAAACTGCTTTAGTTATAGGAGCTAAGTAAGACAGATATTACAATGTACTGTGGATAATAACTAGAGAATTTAAATTCTTCCTAGGAATACAGAGGGTACTGGTGCTCTTTTTTTTGTTGTTGTTGTTGTTCCTGTTCTACTGTAAAAGCCAAATACAAAGTGAATTGATTTAATATTTCAACATATCTTTCTGCACCTTGGTAAAGAGAGAATAGGTGATGACTTCCATTTTCATTTTAATATGAAGGTGTTAATCTTTTTATGCCTTCCAAAAACAAGGTCTGCCTTAACCTTGCAATTAGAAATGCTCAAGACAGTGTTACATGTAGAGGGGGCTCACTGACAGAAATTACGATAACTGACATTCCTTATGGCAAAAATTTTATTTATAATTTTAAAGCTTTATTTACAGCTTTCTTTCCTCCAATAATAAGTTGACTTTAAAGTCCAAGACATTTACAAAGAATATAATCTGGCAGTTTCATTTGAGATATGACAAATATGAATACAGATCCTCCCTAGTGATAAGTGAAGTAGCGAAGTGGTAGCTAAAATAAAAAATGCTTTCATACTGCAATTATGTTATATTTACTGATCGTGTTATTTTTTTCTGAGATAGAAGAAAATATATCAAAAAATATGTTTTGCAGTGGAGAAGCAAAACACTGGAAAGAGTGAACTGAGTCATAGTTAATCTGTTTCTTCCCTAGGTGACACTGCAACACCTGATGAGTAAGAAAACACTCAATTTTCCAGCAAACACGTGGTTGTCAAAGAGTGATGATGATAGAGATTTTGTCTGTGAACTTCCATTAGTGGAAGCTGGAAAACCTATTTATCCAAGTACGTGTGTACATCCCAGTTACACAGTTATGTATGTATTGGTTACCTGGTTTCTAGTATTACTATCATCTGAATTATATTCCATCTGCTATATGTCCATAAATGTGGCCTTAGCAACCTTGGAAACAAATGGATTGAGTTCTAGAGAATATATTCCAGTAATTACAAATCATACTTACCATTGTTACAATTGTTTCCATTAAGCTGGAATGGTGAGTAAAATGAATCGTGATCACACTTAACATATTTTTTCTTTTGGTTAATTTTGAAGTTATTTTATATCATGTTTATGTCTACACGGGTGACTTGAAGCAAGCTGACACAGATTCTGCAGTTTATCTATGTATCTATGGAAAAAGAGGAGACTCTGGTCTAAGACTTCTGCAGAAATCTGGTATCCCAGTGAAATTTTTGAAAGGAAAGGTAAGACTGAAACCATTTTTTTTCAGCTATATACACGTAATTAAGTAACTCTTATTGATCTTAAAAGGTTCGTAATAAAGAAAAGATCACTGAATCAAAGAATCATAGAATCACAAGGTTGGAAAGGACCTAGAAGGTCACTTAGTCCAACATCCTCCCATCACCATTGCTACCACAAGCCACTAGACCGTATCTTGTAGCTGCTCATCCAGATGCCTCTTGAATACTGCCATCAGTGTCAGATCACAGAGGTTCTGCAAAATAATACCTAATAGCTAAGCAAAATCAATTGTTACGAATCCAGGAGGGGTTAGAATGAGTGAAAACATGGGCAGGCAAAGGGGAAGAAAAATTAAATGAACAATTCCAGCTGATGAGAAGAGCTGCCTGTGAACATAAAACATATTCTATCAATGTATTGTGAGTTACAGCTGGAAACAAATGAGTGTGCTGAAATCGCTCCATGATTTCAGATCTTAGTAGATCTGGTGGCAGTTTCTTTTAGCACAACAGTATAACATTGAGATTAATTCAAGTCAGATTTTAAGTCATTTCATCTTTCAGTTGCAGCTGATCTCCTCCATAAGTAAAATACCTATTGTCCTGAATTTCTGTAGCAGTGTATGTTTGAATGTGAGGAACTACTGAGTTTAATCTTAGCTCTGTCACTAGCCTTCTTTGGCCTCCTAAGAAAGAAGTCTGTTTCGTCACTTGAATGTCTAACTCATGGTATCAAGCTCTTAGTGGAACACTTACAGGAGAGCAAAGCCGTACATAAAATGTTAAGCACAGCGATAACTTGTCAGGAAACTTCAGAGGTATCTATACTATTTTAGAATTATTTTTTTTTTAATACTGTCACTAATGTGTTAGACAGAAAGTTCTATGCACATTGAAGTTCAGAATTTAAGTGGAGTTGTCTAGGGATTATTCTAGCTGATTTGATAGTAAATTCCCCATGTTTTTTGTACATGGGGCAGAGGGGGCTGTTCAAAGTGCTGCATGTTATAGAAATGGGTGGGTAAGGGAGTGGATTGAAGGAGGGGAGGCAGAGCAGGGCCTGGGATATATCATTTTGTGTCAAGGGTAGTTGAATGCTTGAACAATATGTTTTAATCCCTACCTCAGGTAATTGCCCTATATCATAGCGAATAAAGTAAACCTTTCCTAAATGCCCATTTCCTGTATGCATCTGCTTTGCTGCACAACCAGTTAAATTTTTCAGTGCAGCTACAGTTGTAACAGAGGTTAAAGAGCATTCTGCTCTGTACATAGCAGGCTCTTTGAAATGCTAAATATGCTGATAAATTAACCCCTCTGTTTCTCAGTTGAGCACCCAAACTTATTTGCATCTTTGACAGCTTTTGGCAATAATGTCTATGTTTTAACTCTGTAGGTAAAACAAAATATTACACAGATGTTTTGTGGAAAAAATAGACGCCAGTGTTAGCAGAAAACACCTAGGTACTATAAGTAAGTCACTAGGGAAATCAGTTCTGCTTCAGTGGACTCTTTGGTGATTGCCGTAAATAATGCATAGAGCCATAAAGATAATGAAGATAAAAAGAAGTATTGAAAAGCTGCAGCTCTGCCTTTGTACAATTTGAGGCAGGGATCCTTCAGAAAGTATGGCTTGTGATCATATATTACAGATACACAAGGGAGAAGTGAAGCTGCACAGTCTTAATTCTGCCATCTGCGAAGGACTGAGAACTTTACCAATATGAATTTTCTGATGTAGTTCATTCCTTCATTTTCCTTTTACTGAGAAGTGTGATTTGGACAGTTGGATTTTGAGAGACAAAGCCATATGCTGCTTATTGTGACAAAAATTACCAACCAGAACGTTTCACCTGCTCAGCTTCATGCTTTTATTATAACAACCTTTGTCAACTGTAAGCACAAGTCTAAGGGATTAACAAGAGCAAAGTGGTATATCAGATTTCAGTTTCTTTGAGCAAAATAGAATGTAAATTGTGAAGATGAGACCAAAAAGAGCAAAGAATGAGAATGTTTGTATTTTAAATAAGCATTAACAAGGGAAGTAATTGCCTGAAGCGGTTCTTACCTCAAAATTGTTGTAAGATGTGATGTACTGAGATAACAGTGCAGAGCTTTGGGCAGCATTCTGGATGGTGGATGAAAAATCTCCACAGTTTATTTGGAATTACTATTGCATTCTGATTTTTAGTTGTATTTTCTCATTTGGTCTCATACATAACCAAAAGACAATTACCTTTTCAATACGACCCCTTTGATGCAGTCCAGCTGCCTGTAAAACTGTTGAGCCATCATAAGAGTCAGATAAGGCCTTTAAATGCTGATACCTCCAGATTGTTTTAATGTTGGCAAATTATGGAGTGCTCTCTTCTCCTCTGTCCCCTAGGTCAATGCTTTTGAAGTGAGAGCTGTATCTCTTGGAAAGCTGCAGAAGGTGCTGTTGCGCTGCGAGGCTAATTCGAAGTCTCAGTATTGGTACTGCGATAAAGTCATTGTCAGAGAAGATGAGAACAACTCAGAATATGTTTTCAATTGTGAAAGGTAGTTTTTACAAGAATTATCTTAAGTATAGGATATATTCCTGAGGGTGTCTATCATTTTAATAACAATATTTTGCCCATAGGAAATACTAAACATGATTTTTTTTTTTTTTTCCAGGCAAAGACAGATTTGGACTAATTTGCAGGTTTATAAAACCCACAAAATGTGTTGCTTCAGAGTAAAATGCTTGAGTTCATAAGATTAAATTATTACAGTGTGATACAATTACTAGATTATATAGTGTACCTTATCGTACAAGAATTGGTGCTATGAGTGGCTTACATATTCAGAATGCATTTTAAACTAAAATATATTTCTAAATAGGAAAGAAAACAGAGTTGAAATCCAGAAGTAGCATTCATTCTCAGCTCAGTGTAACACCTGTCCTTGCGTGGGTAGCATGGCCTGGGAACAATGCATGCCAAGGCACTTTGTTATATTAATTCTGCAATAATTACCATGCTAGGTGTTGAACAGTAAAAATTATTCAGTGGCAAAAAGAGAAAAAATTTCATTCGCAGCTTTCCTACAAGGAAGCTCTGCCTCTGAAAAAGGATTAAAATAAAGCACTGGGGTCCAGTTGTAAAACTGAAATACTGTGCTCTGTTCAAGGAAGGGAGCAGCTTTGTGTTTTGGAAATCTCTCTGATGCATCATATCTGTGCTCAGGTTTTAGCAGAAGTGGTATAGATAAGCTGTTGTCTAGTTAGACAAAAATTATTTCTTAGGGACTACTTCTTGCACAAATAGGCCCATTTTCAAGTCAAAAATAAGATTTTTAAAGAAAGATTTACAGAATTCCATCAAATAGTGATGTGATTTAAGCTATGCGTGCCTGTGTCCTTCATCCAGGATTTCTTAGCACCTAAAGTATTAGTTGTGATACAATAATACGGAGAAATATTTTTGTAGCTTTTACAGCAGTTTTAATCTGAGAAGTTTCTTTTGGGAAAGCTAGAAAGGAGGGAATTAATAAACATGTAGAGAAAGCAACTGAAAAGCAATAAACTTAATAGGATTGATTTAAAGTTTATTTTGGATTTTATTTGTCAGCAAAAGAAGCCTTTAGAAAATAGTGATAATTCCACCCTGTTCTAAGGATTCTATTTTTTTTTTTTAAATTATTTTTTTTATTTTTTATTTTTTCCCCTGGAAATAAAATTGCTGGAACATTGGCCAAGCATTGCACTGATCCCTTTCCTGAGGGTGTCACAGCCACCGCTGGTTATTTATTTATTTTGAGTCTGTTCCTGCAGTGGCAGACATCTCTTTGTGTTCCTGTGTCAGTTTCATGCTATTTGTTGTGCAAGTAGGGGTAGTGGGAAAGGGCAGGAGGAGCATCCGGGATTGGAAGTCTGACACTGTCTGGGGGTAGACAAGGCTTCAGAAATTTTGCACTTGTGACGGTTGCACTTCTCAGCAGTTGCTGAAAAGGCAAATTTTGGTTTGCACTTTTGATGCACATAGACGTAGATAAGCAACAGAGCTGCACAGAGCCTGAGGGCTAGGTATGGGGAGTAAGGTAAGGGAAGCTTCTGCAGAAGGGACGAATGAGCATGTGCTGAATGGCGTTTTGTCATTGTTTAGGGAAATGAGGAACAATATATACACAGCTTTGTATCTTTATCGTCTACTGAGATTCTTGTGGCTGTGAGGCTCCAACTATAGAGTGAATTATGCTGTTCTTCCTCATTTTCCTCTTGGCCTTTCTACACTCATTCTTTTCAGGTTATGCTGGATTGCACACAGGTTTCATAGAAGACTCGATGATTTAGCTCATTCCTGGAGAGCCCATGGGAGTGGACCAAATAAAAGCAAATAAAACCCAGCAGCCCAGAAGCTTAATGAATGTATTTTTGCTCTGTAGAAAAGGAAGGTTTTTTGCTTGTTTCTTTGTTCAAGAAGCGGGAGGAAACTACGAGATTTAGTAATACAAGTTCCAAATAGAAAGCTTTCAAAATAATCGTAACCTGGTGTAACACAGCTAAGAAGTCTAGGTAACATTTGCCTTCGTCCATACTTCAGACTCATCTATCAGTCCTCAGCTGGTAGGGAGAACAAGGAAGCACAGAATTTGATTGCATCTCTGTTTTTAAGAATGAGCTTTGAACTTAAGAAATAGTGTGATAGATGTACACAACTTAGAAGTGGTGCTTAGTCTGCGAAACTGAAATGTTTTTCTGCCCCATTTTAGCTATACAAATAAATATGGTTGTGCCACATGAATCTCTTATACGTGTGTATACTTTATTCTTACACAGCTCTTATATTTGCAAAAGTATAATTTAAATTGTTGCATCAAAACCTTAATTTCCACTTTAACATCTATAAAAGAAAATACTAATGTTTTTTTATTTGCTGTCATATATATTTGTTATGAAAGTAAGATGCTGATAATTCAATTATATTGTCTTATAGAGGAGAAAAATCTTATTCCTATTTGCTTTTTTTCTCTTTTCTTTTTTTTCCTCTTATTTTCAGGTGGCTTCCATTTATGTCTCAAGGTGTAATTCATTCAGAAATTGAGCTGTATCCTCAGGGTAAGTTTTAACATTATTCTATGGAAGCGTGATCAATAAGTAAGTTGTATTGTTTTTCCTCTGAAGAAATTTAAGCTGAGTTGATACATCACATATCAGGGTTAGCCATTTTGCTGCTTCATTTTGGTATTTCTAAAAGAATACATTTTGAATTTGCATTGCATGATGGGTATAAGTATTACTTGAGGATGTAATGAGGGAATGACTGAGATGGAAAATTCTCTCATATTGGCATGAAGATTAGAATCACAAAATGTTTTTTTCATCTCTTATTTCAAACCTTTTATTTAATGTTGAAGGGTAGACCCTTTATCAACTGTGTTTTTGTTGGTTTTTTTTGGCAGAATTTCAAACAACTCAACAGCTGAAAAGGCAAGAAGAAGCTAATGGTAAACGCTCTAGTCTTCTGGCTTTAATGTTGAGTATTTCTGTTTCAGAACTAACTGCTTTATGTGTTTACAGTACTCTATTTAAATATTTTGGTAAACTCTCATATTTTAATTTAAACAATAAATCACTTTGTTTTTCTTTTCCTTGCCGTTTTTCTTTCCAATGATGGCAATTTTCTTTCTGTTCACTTGAAATCTCATTTTTTTTAGTGCTTACTTGTTATCTATCTTAATTTCTGTTCTTTTATTTAAAATTTATAAGTTTTTTTTTCTCACAGTCTATTCGTAGGTTTGTATTCACAACTGACTTTAGGTTTTCTGATTTTTACCAGGGATTTCATATTTGTTCAGCTTGACTTTTCTGTCCTTGCAACCAGTGCAAATTAAATGATGAATCTTAATAACACATAACACTTTCTCACCTGTGAGAAGTACTGTAGGTTGAACAACAATTTAGAAGCTGTCAGAAGAAAGTTTGAATATATTTATTCATAATTTATCGTATCAATCAAGATATTTGGCGAGACCAAATAATTTAGTAGTCCCGTGGAAAGTCCTGTAACAATGCCTGTAACCAATTATTTTACAAATTGTATTCAAATTCTATTCTTCTTGAAAACCTTTTTCTTCGAATGAAAAGTATCTTAGCCCTTGTTCCTTTCTATGCCTCTTTCAGAAGACATTCATTTTCAATCTGTTCATCAGTCTTTGTCTTACATGTTTTGCTTGCCTCACTTCTACAAGGTCTGCACCTACAGATCTGCCTGTACACAGTTAAATGAGTCTATTTAGTGACTCCTGAATTTACAGGTCTCTGATTTCTGTCATCTAAGTTTTGCTTCTATGAGGTATGTATGTTGAAAGCTGTAAGAGGCAAAAACTGTCCTGCAAAACTAATGAAAGATGATAATGAGATGGAGTAAAATAAATATTTATTCAATTGGCTTCTCTCCAGTGGAGATGGGCTTGGAATTGCAACAAGTATTTTCATCACAGCACTCCCATCCTGACTCACTGAGAGAAATGTCTGGTCCAGAAGACTTGGGAGGCTGTCATTAATAAAACTTATGCACTGTCAAAACAGACGTGTTTTATAGACACAGAAGGTGTATTAATTGCAAATGTCCTCAGTCTGGGTTGGGTAGCCAAAACTGTATGCACCAAATAACCTCGTATTTGGGTGTATGGGGCACTTCCTCAATTATGGTGATATGAATATGAAACAGAAGACTGTGATTACTGGAGGAGTGGGTGATCTGTAATTTTGTTCGCTTTTTTTTTCTTGTTTGTTAAATCAAATTTTGATTATATGTTTTTTATCCCCTTCTTTTTTTTCCCTTTTCTCCAAACAGAATTGTTTTCCAGCTTGTAGAACTTTCTAGTTATTTCACTGCATTTTTCAATATGAGAAACTTTGAGAGGCTAACAGAATAGAAAAGGCAATTAAAAACACTTGACGTGCAACAAATTAAAGTGAACAGGTCCAAAACAATATTCACTTTGCGTCCTTTAAAATTAATATTTGTTTTTGAATGGATTTTGCATGTTTCATTGGACTGGAGACGTAGAGGGTTATATTTTACCCTCTGTCTGTTCTTCATACATGTTCTTCATAAACATGTGTATATTGAGTTGTCTTTATATTCCAGCCATGTGTTCAAAAGTGACTTTATTTTTAAGAAACTGATATTACAGTGTTTGAAAACAGTAGTGATTGCCTTTTCTGGTAAGAGAACTCTTTGAAGGGGCAAGGAACCTTCTACTTTATGCTCTTTGTTTCTACATCCTGTTCATAGAGGTTGTCCACCCTTTCATTTGATGTTCTCTCTTTGTATCCTGGTACTTGTATCCTTGTACTTATATCCTGGTTATTTTGTTAAGACAGTAGACCTGTACAGAAAGTAATGAGGATGTAAATTATCTATAGGCACAGAAGGAATAGAGTTTGTTAGACACTAGAGACTGACAGCTTTCAGTGGAAATTGGATGGTTCATTTCCTTTATGAGTATCTAATAACTTTCCATCACTTTTCAGGATGAGGGCTGAGCCAGACCTCAAAAATTTGGAAAACAAATGAAAGTTCATTGCTTCAGCTCAGTCTTCATGAGGCAAATTGCTAACAGATAATGGGGTTTGCCCAAGATAAATATGTCTGTCAGACAGCAGATTTAATTCATGCAGGCTTTACCAGACATCTTTTTATTAATAAAACTGCAGTGTAGATTGTGGCATTTCTTTATAAGATGACTGTGGGTTTGTATTTCATTTTTGTTTGCCTTGCACAGAATTTAAGTCACTAAGTGGAATTTGTTTCACACAAGCAACAGCTGAAATCAGAAGATATGTGGAGATCATCCAGCCCCAGATTTTCAAATGCAGAGATGTATTTTTCCAATAATGAATGATTCTTTTTAAAAGTAGATTTATATTAAGCTCCTTTCAGATATTTACATAACTTGTGTGCATCTTCTGGGGGCAAAGAAGCAATTTCAATATCAGGGAAGCTTTATATAAAATTATTTTTTAGAGTCCTCCTCTAGTTTCAGAATTTTCTCCAAAATCATTTATTTCATGCCAGTCTCAATGTCTTGGCTCAGTCCAAGGAAACAGAGCTCTTGATGTGACACGTATATAAAATGAAAAGGAATTGTATGCAGTAGATTACTTTGATAGGGTTTCTTTTTGCATTTCTTGTTTATATATTTTTGTCATAAACCAAATTCTGGAGGATGAGCTTTTTCTGTGGCAGGGGTGCTGCTAGAAATCTTGCCAGTCACTGCATTCGTATTTCCAGCTTTAAAGACTGAGGAGATTGGCAACATACTAAGGTTGCATCTATATGAGTTTGAATGATGCAGAATTTATCTAGCCTTCTATTGTCACTCCGAGCCTCGAAACTTTTTAGATGTACATTAGTTATAGTTCCTGGGCTAAAATATTGCTTTATGTAATCTGAGTAACTTCATATCAGTAACAGTTATAGATGTATTTTGATTTTACTTTTCCACTTTGCAGAAGGAGACTGGAAGATTACTGTAGTCACTGGGGATTTTGAAGCAGCTGGCACAACAGCAACAGTATCCCTTTATGCTTATGGAGAAAACAAAGCTTCTGGCCCTATTATTTTGGGATCTGGGAAACACCAGCTGTTTAATCCCAACAGTGAAGATATATTTAAGGTACAGTATGGTTTTTACATAGACGCTGGAGAATTCAAAACATGCAAAACAGCTCTCCTCAAAACTGGATAATAATGATAACTGAAGGGACTCAAAGCAATATGTATATAAAAGGATAATTTAGCATTTCTAAGAGAGTGGTGGACTTCTGTGATAGTAAGATTTGAATCAGCAAATGTATTCAAAACTGCTTCAAGCAGACATGCGTCTCTCAGAATGTTTAATACTTGCATCTGCTTGATGTACTACTTTTAACAAAACACTGTTCATTTGCAGAGACAGAAGTTTATTTGCTTGTTCTTTGCACTGAAATAGTAAGATAGTCCTAGCTATCACTTGTAATGCATATCCACTCTTGGAAGCATCCACTGTTGTAAATTCCTCCATGGGATTCTTCCAGTTTCCACCCGCACACTGTCATGAGAACCTTCTGTTGGATCAGATAAGAAGGAAGGAGAGGATGGATAGACAATAGAATCTAGTTGTACTTGATTGGTTAACTCAAGTGATTTAGACTACAGATGTCCTACTTCTGAAAGAAAAATTAAAGGATTGCAACTCTGAGAGATGCTTCAGAAATGTGAAATTTTCTAAGGATTTTCAAATTTCAGAATAGTTCCTCCAGTTCCAGTATTTCCTTAGAACCCTGCCTCCTGCACTTGTTAAATCTGTAATACGTTATTTAGGTTGAAATAATGTATGCATAAACAGATGAAGATTCAGTGACAGATGTGACAAGAATTTTTTCAGATCTTTTTTATATTTGTTTGTGAGTTTGAAGTGTAAATACGTAAGCTCTGGCAGAGGGAAGTTAAAGATGGCCTTTCCCTTACGTTTATTTAAGTTGCTATTGACTTGGTTAAAGTTTCCAGGTAATGATGGGTTAAGAATATCTGATATCAAAACAGGAAGTGTAATCAGTGTACATTGCCCTGAGAAATATTTCTGTGGATATTCATTTGGCAGCAATGCCACTTTCTGTGGTCAGAGGCTTTTCTTATGAAATCTATCTTCTCATATATGACTTCTTGGAAGCATTTGGTATATGACGAAGCACATGCCAAATACATTTGAGAAGCTATCTGTCTTTCATTATCATTCTGCAGAAGATTAGGGAGACAGTTAGAGGTGTGTGGGGAGAAACCAAACACATGAGATCTAATGCCAGGAAGGGGCACGGCAGCTGCTTGAGCTCTCCTTCTGCTGGACTCTGTGTTTACAGCACAGTTATTTCTCAGTGTAGGGATTTCTGGCTGAGAGCAGGAAAACCACTGCTTATTGTGAAGCAAGTGCCTGCCTTTCTGACATTGTCCTCATAGCACCCACTGGAGCAGATATATTTTCTAGTCCTGGTGAGGAGGTGATCCTATACATTTCACCTTCCCTTCAGAAATGAGCTTCATTCATAAGATGCTGTCACAGTATTTGTGGAGATGACATCTCTCCTGTTTCTGTTTTCACCATAACTCCCCCATCTTCTGCAGAAAGGCTGAGCAGAGAGGATAGTAAAAAAATATTTCTGCTTGATGCTCCATGCCTCCTGCTTCTTCACTGATGATTTGCTGCTCTGAATACAGCTCTAGAAAGCACACAAAAAGCTTCACTGGAATAATCTTAACAAATAATAATAGCAGTTGCATAGGAATAACAGTTAACTGCATAATAGTTGGATTTCCTCAAAGTATCTCATGAATATTCAGTAATCTAAAAAATCATGAGAAAAGAATTGTTAAAAGTTGAGTAAATCCAAGTGTATTCCTCTATATACTCCTGAGATTGCGTTACTTATCTAGAACGTGATTTTCATGTTGTTTGCATTACTGTATAAATAAAATGTAGCTTGGTTAGGTTCATTTACCTCTGATTGCTGTTTAAGTTATCTTAAAAACTGCTTCACCTCCACTGTGAGACAGGTAGGATATAATACTATCGCCCTTAGATATTTCTGTATGATTGTAGCATATGACCTTTGCTGAAGGTAATTTGAATGGGGTGGGTTCTTGTTTCCAATTGGAGCCCTAAGTTCTAGGTTCTCTCGAGATAGTTCTATGTAAACTGCCCCATATTTCTTCTCGTGGCTCAGGGATTTTCCGAACAGATGGGAAAGTCACAGATGAACAATGTGGAGAGGGAAAAGAAAAGGAATTTAAATTTGATGGGTTTTCCCTTCTGCTCAATTACTGTTCCTGCATGTTGAAAGAATCTACTTCTAAGCTAAGGTTTTCTGCTTCTGTTACTTTTGAGGCGTAATTTTTAGAGAATAATTTTTCTGTTGAGAGTCATTCCTCCTCCAACAGAGGGACATCAGTCTACTGTAAGCTGCAGCATCCATCAGAACTGATCTGTTTCCAGTGCATTTCTCAGTATTTCAAAAAATACTGATTTTGGCAGTATGTTAAGTTGCTCTGGTCACTGAAGCTTTAATTATACTGTAAATTACATTTTCCAGAGCTGTGCATTCTGTCATCATTCTTTGAAGCATGGTGAATTATCCTTTATGACTGTACGCACAGTTTGATAAAGAAATACTTTTCCCATGTTTTAAGTTTAATGCGTGGTTATGCCACACATTCCCTTCTTTGTCCCAAAGAGAACTAAGCAGAAGCTTGTAAGCCTATTATCTTCCATAAAAGCCAGCTTGCAATGTTTCAATTTTTATTACTTCCATAGAGAAGAATTCCCTACCTTTGGGTACAAGTACTGCTCTTCTAGTAATAATGAAGTCAGTAAAAACATAGCTAGTTCAGTAGTTCTGTTTCCAAACTACTGTATGCCAGCCTTGCTGAGAATGGCAGGGCTTAGCTCCTTCTTAACAGGAATCTTCCCATGCTTTGCCTTGAGACGTTTACTTTGCTATCATCATTGCTATCTCTTTAGGGCAGTGGTGGTCCTGTTACTAACACATTGCCAAATTTGTTTTAAATGACACTATAATAAGCTATCAAGAGAGCTGGATTTTTCCAAAGAAATCTTAAAAATCTTCAGTCTGTTATAATTTACAGTCGGTGGCTATCTTGTAAACACAGAACAACCATTCTCCTTAAGTGTGTGACATGCCTGATATTTCAGGAGGACTGGACATTGGAATCCAAGACAGGAGTGAATTACACTGCATGAGTATGCTTCTATAGACTGTGAAGCTGCCAGATAAACTAGTTAAAGTTTCTTCATCTTTTTATGAACTACCCTTTAAACACTGACATAGTTTATTTACTCTGCTAGAGAAAAATGGCAGAGGATAATATAGGTAGATGAAAAGCAGGACTCATGGCAATACTTGTAGAGATACTCTACTCATTAAATTTAATAAATACAGCATTCCTGTGTTGAGGTTTCTATAAGTGTTAATACCAGTCACATGTGCCTTATTCATAAAGACTTGTGCTTTTCAAGTGTACCTTATATTGCATAGCATCACATGATGTTTTTATACTTAGAAGTTTATTCCATGTTTTTCCTCATGGTTTCCTCCAGTTTTGATTAAAAATTATTACATGTTTTAAGTAGCCTGTACAGTAATAACCAACATTCCTTCCTTTAGAATCAGCCTTACAGATTGCAAGGATCTGATGTTTCAGTGCATGTCTTTCATTCATTCCTGTACCCTATATCCATATTCATTGTTTCATCAGAGGGGAGATGTCTAAAGTAAAATAAGAAGCAGTGCAGAGAAAACAAAATATTATAAAATAGGTTGAAACAAATCCATTTTCATGCTTTTCTTCCCATTGTTGAAATAAAAGAGGCTGTAAAGAGCTCAGTGAGAATTGTTCCCAAATGGAAAGATAGTAAAAAAGTGACTGCAAGCATTAATGTGGCTATTTGGTCTCTTAACCATGGGACTGCCAGTGCCTCGAACTCAGGCATAGCTTGCATCCTGCTCTTTTCCAGCTGTCCCTGTTTGCCGTCATGGCCATTTTGGTCCCAAAACAGCTGAATAAAACTTGGAGAAACCCACGCTTCAGAAAAATATTCTTAAGGCACATAAAAGAGGCATATTGCTGGCCTTAACTCCACTTGAAACTATTCATCTCTCTACTAAATCTATATGATAACAACATGAACCTTGTTCCTTACTGAGATAAAAGGGAGAAGTATCTCTATCAGCAACATGCTGTGTACAAAGCAAAATTTATCTGGTTCCAAGAAAACAACAAAGAAGGATTTTAAAGAGCTCACAGACAACATAGGAGAAAAACAAAATTCAACTCATCTTCAGGAAATGAGGATGAGTTAACACGTTGCTGCTTCTTCATCAATTCTGCAGTAAGGGGTACTACAGTATGTTATATATATATAGGAATATATATTATCCTCTTTTGAGGTGGTTTCGTGAGAGAACTTTATGTCCTGTTAGTCAATTTCAGGTTGAATCTTTCAGCCATATACCTATCAAATTTCTTTTTTCTACCTCTGGACAACAGAAGATGAAAACGTTAAAACCCCCTACATTTTGAGTGTCTCCTCTCTCTCATGTTGTGCTGCCTATTTAGCTCCCCTTGTCAGCTTCAGTCAGTTGCATCTGAGATTTTGTGGCATTGGTGTCCTTTGCTAAGGGTCTCCCTGTTAAGATCTCCCCTCACTTTCCCTGGTCAATTCTACTTTTACTCATCCACACTTCTGCCTTCCCTTCCCCGAGCCATTTTCTAGTCTATTCATATTCTTGTGTCTCCTATTATCTCAGTTTCTAAACACTTTTCAGACATGAAAATATGACTAATATTCATGCATACTCTTATAAATATATATATATATTTTTGTTTGTAGAGAAAGAGAATGAAATATGTAATGAAATATTCTCTTGAAAGAGAATATACACTTTTAAAAGTGCAGTGCTTACGCTAGATAAAGTGAGATCAATGTGTCTTGCATTAAAACAAAATCAGGTAAAGTTTATGGTGGCCTATGCTTGATATGACTTGCTCCTTGACAGCCTTTCATTATTTTGTCTGCTCTGAAAATGAATAATGCTGTGCATTACAGGGATTTTTCAGTACCAGGGTTGTCACATCTGGTTCTAACCTTGGAGATAATGATGTCAGTCAGGTGATGCCCACTGCACTGAGTACTGCTGAACTGCAGAGTAGAGGTTATAAAGTCCAACGCTCCTGTTCAAAGGAGGATTAGCTGGAGTAGTTTTTTGTTCTAATTTTTAATATTTCCCAAGACAGAGTTGTCTCTACAACCTCTCTGGACAATCTGTTCCAGTATTTGACCACTCATACATTTTTTTCACAGTATGTTTAAGTGGAATTTTATTCTATTTCAACACTTAAATTGTCGTTTCAACTTGTGTTCATTGCCTTTTGTCCTGATTATGACTGAGAAGATCCTGGCTCTGTCCTCTTTGTAACTTCCTTTCAGGTATTTAAAGTATCTAAAGGGGTGCTAAAAGAAAAAAAAAGGGACAGACTCATTAGCAGAATTTGTAGTGATAGGACAAGGGGAGATGGTTTCAAACTAAAAGAGGGCAGATTTAGGTTGGATATAAGGAAAAAGTCTTTTACAGCGAGGGTGCTTAGGAACTGGAACTGGTTGCCCAGAGATACGGTGAAAGTCCTGTCCCTGGAGGCATTCAAGGCCAGGCTGGATCAGGCTCTGAGAAACCTGATGTAGCTGTAGGTGTCCCTGTTCATAGTTGGGGAGTTGGATCAGGTGATCTTTAAAGGTCCCTTTCAGTTTCAAGGATTCTATTCTATGATTTATAGACACTGATGAGATCACTATGAGACTTCTCTTTTCCAGGCTGAACAACCTCAGCCTTTCCTCATAGAAGAGATGCTTCAGTCCCTTTGTCATCTTCATGTCCTTTCACTGGACTCTTCAGTTGTACTGCGAGGCCCAGAATTGGGTGTGGTACTCAGATTTGTGTCATCAGGGATAAGTAGATGGGAAGGACCACCTCCCTCATCCTGCTTGCTATGCTCTTCCTTCTGCAGCACAGGAGGTTGTTGGCCTTCTGTACAGTGGGATAAAAAAAATCCTTTACTCCCTAGGAATGGAATGCAGAAAGTTAAAGTCTGATGTGCTTACAGTAACCTATGGTGTTGAGTAGTTACTGCATCCATCTGTTATAGGTAATATTCAAATCTAAGGGATAAATATTGCTGTAAATCCACCAGGAGATGACAGGCATATATTGCAGAGGTCGGTCCATGGTCTACCAGGTTGTTACAGAATCAACAGTCAGACGGAGGGTAAATCAGAAATCCAGTCCTAGTCTGAGGTTTTGGATTGAAGTGACTGCTCTGTATGTAGCTTTTATTAAATGAATCCCAATGCATCTTCAGACTGTTAGAAGCACTATGTGCACATCGCTGTTATTCTTTCTTCTGCTGCATCAGGTCTTCATGAATAAGGTTCTCTTGTCTAACCATGCCATCGTTCTTTTAGCATGAACCTTCATACCAAAGGCGAAGTAGATCTTAAGTTTATTTACATGGTGAGACATTGCTTGAGGTTTTCTACAGACAATGCTAGATTGTATTTCAGTTCACACCCTCTGATAGGCATTCCCATTTTGGAAAGCTTCACATCCAGTAAAACATATCTGGGCTAACCTGGAAAAGTGCCATCCTTTCAGAGAAGCCTCAGCTATGCAAGTAGATACATTCTCCTAATGTGGGAATTTTGTGCTCGTTTTCAAGAACTGACACCTTGAGACTGTAAATGCATGGAGCAGGCATAACTAACAACACTGAGAAAGAAAAGATTTTTTTTTCCACAGTCCTACTCCTTAGATGTCTATACACACTTCTTTTTTTTGTTTGTTTTGTTTTTTAATAAGACCATTGCTTTTCTGTGGCAGAAAGCATTAGGTTTTTTTGGCAGCTGTGATGTATTCTGATTCCTAAGTTAATGCATAACTGACAAGTTCATTGACCGTGATTCATGAATAGGCTGCATTCAGACAGCCAGAAATTTCAAAAACCATGCATGGAGCATGGGTACCTTGTTGGTAGATCAGTTTTCATATTTTTGGAAGCACCAGCTGCACCCTTGCAGAGTAAAAATGTTTCCTGCTTTCAAAGATTTACAGCATCTGCATGTAATGGAGAAGAGTTACACAAAAGAAGTCAATGATTTCTCTTTATTTTAGGAATCCAGATGCTGCACATGGCTTTTCAGAAATTCTGTTAATGAGATTGCCTTACATGAAATGAATAACTTTCTGTCAAGCACAGCCTTCAGCAATTTTGTTAGACACTGGGATTTTGGAGTTGCTGCTCTTAAAGTATTGACTTATCCAAATTGTTTTCATACTAGCCGGAGTTTATTTTAAAGAGTTAAAGCAGAATACAGTCTGCACAACAGAGATAGACTTTTTTCTTCTCCTACTACATAAAAGAGAAATAAAACCATTACATACAGTCTTTCTGCCATTAACTGAAGTTTCTTTCCACTCAACAGTCTCTTGTTAAGATCTCACTTCACATTTCACTTAGATAAACATCTCAAGTACTTGAAAATAGGTCATACTGACTTCACTCAAAATATCATACTTATTCTAGAGACTAAAAATTCTGTTTGCTTAGCTCGTTTGGAAACAAACTCTAGTCTTTGCATCCTCTTTAGAATGAACTTTCTAATAAATCTAGATTTTCATTTGTGCTAAAAAACTATAAAATATGAGATTTGCACAGCCTCAATTTCAAAAAGTAATGCTGAGTTTTCTAAGGCATATTAAAAAAAAAAAGTTCCCATTTCCTTTAGAAAGAAGAAAGTTTTGTTCTTAAGCTTGTTCAAAAAATTAGTAACAGTAATGAGCAAAGCATACAATTGTATTGATTAGCAGTGTAAATTTGACTAACTACATGTAAACACTTAGTATATGGGTGAAACTTATCTGCCTATATTTAAAAATGAGACACTTTTAAATATGGTCTGCAGTTTTTCTCAATATCATGTGGTACTGATACTATAAAAAATAAGCGTGATACTGATGGATAGGGTAATATTTTTGTGGGATATCACAGTGGAGAAAAGTCCTACAAAAAGAATAGAGCTACTGCTACCACTGAATTCACAAATATATTATTATAGATTTTAAGTGACGGAAATAAAAGTCTTTATGACATCGAACTGTCCATTTCCTTTACAGCTCATCACAGAATTTAGCACAAATCAGTTAAAACAGCAGGAGGGGTTTCACAATCAGTCAATGAGTTAACAGTAAAAGATGCCATCCCTGGAGGCGCTCAAGGCCAGGTTGGATGGGGTAGTCTGGCCCACTGGTGGCAACCCTGCCCATGGCAGGGGGTTGGACCTAGATGATGTTTAATGTCCCTTCCGACCCAAACCAGTCTTTGATTTTATAATTTAGTCAATACTGGAAATAAAGGAACAACCTCATGGTATGGTGCTTGTGTGGAGAGAAGAATAACATTAGCTCTACCATGTTATAAAAGTATTTCAGTCTGCAGTTCACTACAAAATTTGATATACGTATAACACTGCTGATAAAAAGTAACTTGAAGGTAAGTCAGTATGAGTGAGACAGTAACGTGATATCTGATCTTACCGCAATATAATTTGTTCCTATCCTCAAAATTACAAGAGCTGGAACTGCTATTGACATCCTTGCCTTAATTTCCACCCAAGAATTAGCGTGATTTCTTTTGGCCTGAGAATGTCCTTAAACAATCAGTCAGAAACAAAGCATAAATTAAGCATATTTTTAGTTTAACAATGTTCTACATCTTAAATTATTTTTTAGAGACATTTCAGTCACACAAATGTGCCCTTATCTGTAATGGTTCTATATCCTCTGCAATGTAACATTCCAAAAATCTCATAATTTTAGAACTTAAGAGAAAAGGATGCCTCATTCTCTTCCTTCCTGCAGTCACAAACATACATTTGGCTTGGCGTTTTGGATGAATTCACACTTAGCACTTGATCATAACTTCATTAATATTGTGGCATTGTGTCCTTTTTCAGAGCATGAACGCTAGGAAGGGATAGGAATTACAGAAAAGACACAAACACAGGAATGTTTAGAGACGCTAAACAGGAAGTTAGTGAATGCAGTCAAACTGTTCGCAACTAGGAGCATCTTCTGGAGAACTGTACCTGTTGACTGGGCTTTTTGCTCTGTAACAGTTTTTCTGTAAACCCTCTATCAGTTTTGGTGGATTACTGTGTCAATTATCCAGTAACATGAAGTCCTTGCATAGCGATGAATGTTATTTTGCTTTTTCCTCTCTTTATATTTCAAATATTACTATTTTTTTTCTTTTGGTCAGTTTACACATCTGCTTATTTTTGTGAGCTTTCTTCTCTCCTGTTGTATCAGTGGTTTGTGAAACTTCTACCATATCCAAACTTAGATTTCTCTCAAGAAAAAAGAAAAGAAAAAAAGTTTGTTAGCATAATAAATTAAATAAAATTAATATAATTGAGGAAGATATGGATTTATGGCTTCACTTCTCAGCTGACTCACGCAGTGCCCTCTGAATTTATACACGCAGGATTTTTTTTATCACTAATGTTTCAGTTTATTTCATAGCTAAATGAGTGATTAGATGCTTGAGAAGACAAAAGATGCTCTTTGAGAGTTGCTAAGAGTCATCATAATGAACACTGTATTCAAAGATGCCTCTGACGCTCCTCTTTCAGCAAGGGCTATGCCAGAATTTCATTGTAAGCATGAGATTTCAATTTTTCTTTTAGTAAATTGCCCATAAAACCACAAATAACAGTCCGTGCCTCAGTATCATGGGAATATCGCTTCTGGTTTTTACCAATACTATATTTCATTCAATTTTCAGTGATGGGGAAGAGTTCTAATATAGTGTTGCAAGGCAACCTTAGTAGTCACCCACTTCAGAGGTCTCTGTTTTATGCCTATGTGAGAGGGTTATTGTGGCAAATTAGCCTACATCTTGGCTACATTTACAATTAGCTTCAGAGAGCCTTCATCTGGTCTTGTAACTTTGCTGTATTAGAAGCATGTTTTTAGTTTTCTTACAACAGTTAACGTACTATTTTAATATAGGAAGACCTGCTACTTTATCCATAAGTGTGACTTTATTCTGATTTTATAGCATTAGCACAGGTGTCTTGATACTGTCATACAAGACTGAATTGTTCCAGGTTTGTTTCAGAGAAACAAGGAAATGCTGATCAACTATGAATACAAGACTCTCTTTCATGATGATTCTCATGGGCAAGAAACATCAGAGTGACATCTCTCTGTGTTATTGCACAGGAAAACTTTTCAACGAGAGTGAAAGGGAAATATCTCTAGTGTCCCAGTGCTCCCCAGATTCACAGAGTTGAACCGTACGAACCAAAGAGAAAACACTGACTTACAGTGCTGCTTTAAAATAAACCGTCAAAGAGGAAACTCTCATTCTGGGTCAGACATTAATACTGTCTTCCAGAAGAGAGACAGAGGACTTTCAAACTCAAAACTTAATTCATCGTTTTTGATTATTCTGATTGTTGGAGTAATGCTGGTGTTTGTCTGTGCCCTTCCTGTACCCACTCTCCTTCCCAACTTTTTTTTAATGTCGAACAGTAGCAAATGGGTACAATAAACATTTTTTTTTTAATTAATTTTTATTTTCCCCTTCTGTGATTATTTATCCCTTTCCATGAACTTTCAAAAACATCAATGAAATGACAGCAGTTAACCTTGCTTTTGTGCTTAGGTTCTTGCCATCAGCACTGCTCAAAAAAAACTTCTGCAGACCAAACAAAGTAGTTCTTGTTTCAGGGCTTCAGTATTCAATGTGACGTAGCTGTGTTTTATTGTTTACATTTGCTGCACTCTGGCGTCAGCACTTACCAAAACAGTTAACCCTGACACCAATACACATAAACACAGAAGACAAAGGGAGAAGTGTGCCACAGCAGACTGATAAGTGGTAGGAATAGTTAATGGAGCTCTGCTCACAGTAATTCTGTGGACTGTAAAATATATCATTGCTTGCAGCATTTACTGAAGGTACTTCTGTTTATTAACATATTTGTATAGAATTGGAAGCTTTCATTACCACGCTACCAAAAGGATCCTGTCAAGAGGTCTTAAAAGGAATTGAATTGTTTGAGCCCTTTTGTCACTTCAAATAATGCAGTAATCAAGTCAATTAAATTACTCTTAGACTACTTCATATCCTTTTGCTTGATTGCTCTCACATTCATTGTACATTAAAGCATCGTTTTCTGAAGAAAATAACTCTAGTTATATGTTAGCAGAACACTAAGCTGGTATACCCAGTGTAAGAAGGATTGTTAAAAGATGATAGGATTACTTTTTTAATTCAAATCTGTGATTTTTTTCTTTCTTTCTTGTTACAGATTAATCTCAGGGATATTGGGCAGCTATATAAAATCCGCATTGGCCATGACAACACTGGTAATGATCCTAGCTGGTACCTGGAGGAAGTCAGACTTGAAAGACTGTCACCTCTTTCTCAAGAAGAGATTTGTCTGCCCATAGAGTGCTGGCTTGCAGAAGACAAGGGTGAAGGTGATACATGGAGAGAAGTGGCAATAAGAAACCCTACAAAGGAAATTTTGCCATGTACGTGCTCAGTATGTTAGATTATGTGTTCACTAGCCTCATTCTGTGAGTACATGACAGCTTTTCATATTTCTTCCAGGGAACATTGTTGAAAAGTTAACATAACTGTGAAACAAACTCTTCCATTACAAGATGCTTTCTGGTTCGAAAGAAGTGGAAAGCGATCACCCTGTCCCACTCCCTCCCTTCTCACCATCAGAATAATAGCTATGGCCAGGGTATTTTACTCCTCTTAACATTCTTGGTGTGTTAAAGTGCTCCTAAATCACTGACAAATGCTTCTCTTCAGAGTAACTAGCCTATTTACATAAGGCAGGAAATTAAGGTGTGCCAAGGTATGTAATGTCATCTAGCATCATGTTTCTTTTAGTAAGCTCAATATCATCCTTTCTTGTGTTGCGAAATACATTCTGTACCAGAAATCAGTGATCTGAATCATCGCATGCACATTTTCAAATCAAACTCAAGTCACAGCCATTAACATAGAAATGGTTGGCTACAGAGTGGCACTTCTGTGACCTGACAGTTTATCCACAGCATTGTTTCACTCCGCTCTCTTCAAGCGAAGCTGTAAATAGCCCGTCATATAAGGTTATTATTCAAATAGTCCTTGGCTTCTACAGAGGAATAGGGAGCAAGTGTACTCATTTAGCACAATGTTTTTTTTTATGTTATGCTTTTGAAATTAACAGAATGACAATGCTGCAGCTGTTAGAAAATACCATCCAACAGTGGTAAGCCTTGCAGAGATAGGTGCTATCATTTAGGTAAACTGTTTTTGAAATTAAGTAGTAACCATTGCAAGGATTCAGTGGCTCAGCGTAAAAATGGATCGCCATGTATGTAGTGTGTAAGGTAAAATCATTTCAGAGGAAAATATCTAACAAGTGGAAAATCTTAAGAGAATGTAATTCTCTGGTTAAGCAGTAAAGGCTGGTGATGTTTAAACGTTTTCATGGGTTTCAAGGTCAAAGAAGGCTACTGATCTTTGTTAAAGATGCCAAAAGATACTGAGATACACATACGTCAGCTCACCTTTCCCTTCTGCTCTTCTTTTTTAACTGTTCTACAGAGTATTCAGTGACTTTAATAGGAAATTTCTGAGACCAAGAGTGATCAGGATGAGCATGATGTGCATATCACAATACATGCAGTTTATTACAGTGACATAAAAGTCTATGCAGCTCCAGTAGAAAAATAATGGAAAAGTCACTTAAGTTATATCAGCCATTAGTTCAACATGATGAAAGGTGAAAAGTCAGGTCACTGCTGTCAAAGTCTAGGAATATTTTTAAAACAGCAAATTTATTTAGTCTTTCTAATCATTCAATTACTGCTTCTTTCATTGCTTTAGCAAAAACATTAACTTCATTAAAATATTTGTCACAAGATTGTATGCAAAGATATATTAGAAAGGATTTAGAAATTTCCTGAACTTGTAAGGTTTACAAATTACTTATTGATTTCAGGCACGTTTAAATTGAATATCAATGTAAACTCAGCAAGTCCTCCCAAGGATTTCCTATTTAGTTTCTACAGAACAAGCAAATGAAATACTATCCATCTGCATTTCCCATTTAAAAGCTAATTGCCTACAAGTACTGGGCAAACCACATCAAGTCATTTTCTCCAGCAGAACAAATGATATACTACTTATTGCTTAATGATAATCTGATATGATTTAGTAATTTATGTCCCATACTTTCAAATCAATTTAGTATCTTCTAGTAGTAACACATTTACTTAACTATGAAAATCTTGTGCTAAAAATTTTAAATAAAATGAATAAATATAAATTTAGCTCAGAAGGCACTTTTTTTTTTTCTCTTAAATTTACCGTTCTTTAACAAGTTATTACTCAGCTTATTCCTTAGAAGAAAGTGTAATTTTTCCCTTCTTCTTTTTTTTTTTTCTCCACTTCAACCAACCAAACTCTATTACCTACCCTACAAGGTCCCAAAACTATGGAGCTGATTTTTGATTCCTTGTATTTTATTTTATTTTATTTTATTTTATTTTATTTCCTAATTTCTTTTCTTCAACTTCTGATCTACTTTCAGATTCTGAGACCTTTTCTTTAACTGACTGGAGTGCACTGTTGAACCACGTGATCCCTGAAGGTCTACTCCTTCATCATTCTTTTGGTTATTTCTCCACCTACTCTCACTTTTTCTAGCAGTTCCAGATATTGTTTTTGGTTTACCAAAGTAAGCAAAAATTGTTCAACAGTTTTCCAAGTTATGGGCATTGGAATTTGGTCATCGTGTCCAGAGCGTGGTAAACAGCTTAAGTCACTCTATGAACATAAGTTGAAAGCTTTATATTGGATACTTTTGGCTTAGCTTTATAGCATCATGGCAACATAGGAGTGTTAGGGGAATCCTTGCATCCCATATTTTACCCCACACCTTCACAGAAGTCTGAAAGATGCTCAGGCACTGACTCATTGTCATGGGTTTCACACGTGGACGCTGAGACTGTCCTGGGACAGCCCTGAGAGGGGATCGGACAGGGTGTCAACTTGTCTGAGTCCTTAATATGGGTTCTCCCCTGCACTTGTGCCCCTGTGCTTGCGTAGATAGGCTGATGACTTTTGTGATAGGCCTGGGAGAAGCCAGAGTAGGGCTCTTTTGGGCTCCCACTGCCTGCACTGTGTGTGTGCAGATGGCCCTTACACCCAACCTAACATGGAGAATTGGCTGTCTTCAGATAGGGCTGAACTTTTGATGTAAGGGGATAAGATAAAAGATGTTTTGTGTTTTCTTACTGTTTATGTGACTATAAACTTCAAATGGGAATCTTTGCATAACTGAAGGAATACTGTACTGATTTGAAACAAAAGACAAGTATTGAGGCTGAGGCAGGAAAAATTCCAGCTTAGAAGATTTAGACTTATTTTCCACTTACGGAAATACTCACGCAAATACAGAAAGAGGTTAGGATGTGCTGACTGCCTCAAATAGTGCAAAACATGACCAAAGCAAATAGTAATGACTTAAGCATTATCTCTACAAAATTTGTAACCATGTTTAATCACTCAGGAGGCACTGACTACTTACGTAAATAGCCAAGCTTCTCTTTCCTATTGTAAAACTGATTTGTAAATGTGCTCGTTTCAAAGTTGAAATGCTCTGAAGAATATTATCTTTCCTGTGCTCCTCAAGATGAAATTGCTGGGGCCACGAAATCCTGACAAGAGTTCAGAAATTTTCTTCTGTTAAGTTGCTTTATGTGCAACACGTGGCTTGATAGTTTTCTTTTTCTTCTTTCTTTTTCTTCTTTCCTCTGAAGCAGCTGATCTACAGTGGTGGAAGCAAAATAATTGATTAGGAAGATCTGATCATTGGTCTATTTGGGTAGTTTGATAATCTATGTCTGAAATATGGCTGCATTTTTGTGGCTGTTATTTGAGGCTGTCGCACTGCAGTATTACAGCTGACAGCTCACTGCAGACATTACCCCACCTGTGTCAGTCCACCCTAGGGATGCGCTGTAACTGTTGTGCAAAAGCCTAGGACTGTGACTGGGAGAGTAAATGTCCGAGGCCAGAGACTCCAAAGACCTTTTCCCCTTCTTCCTCCTGCTTGAAAACCAGCAAAAGGAAAACACTACTGGCATATTTTCTCATCCCCAAAACTTGAGAATAATTTATGTTCAAACAAAAAGTTTCAATTTGCATTTCTCCTGCACTGCCATGAGCAGCTTCTGAAAAGCCCTCTCCTGGTTCTTACAGCTACAATGAATAGATAACACCAGACCCTTTTCCTACACATATCTTATGTTTATATACCTAAATACTGAGGCTGAACATGGAAAGACCTTATTCACATGCAAGGATCTAGCTTGAATTTCCAGTGCTAGATCCTTAGGATAATTACATCTATTAAATCACTCAAAATTTTCTGTGTATGTTTTTTACAATATTGCTTTAAATACTAGGAGTAAATGAAAGCTGACATGAGAAACTCTGATTCTGTAATTGTAATTGAAATGTTTTCAGTTGATAGGATTTTTGTATTTATAACTCCTCAAACAGTCTATGCTTCACTTCTGGGGAAGGCAGTACCTCTCAAACACTATCAGCCATTAAGAATTTGTACCCTTTTAGACTTGATGCTGAGCCAATCCATATTTTACCCCTCTGTCATGGCAAAATGCCAAATATTATGTCTGCAGATCAGGTCGTGAGTACTAAATGATAAAATCCTATGACAGAGATTCAGTCTTTCTGTTTAATGAATCAAAGTAAAATGGTAATTTCATTAAAGCAAGAATATCATGTGGAAGCAAGGAGCCTGGAGCAGTACTGTGTTGCAGTGTCCTGATATCTTGGATCACCATTCTTAGACGAGGACTGGATAGAAACAGTCCAACAATTTTAACGTTGTATAGCAATTACTGTCTCTCTGTGTTTTGTGTTCTTTGGCCAGTTTGTCTGTTTGTGCTGGCACACTGACAGGAGTGGATTCGTACAGTGAAGCAGTAGGTGTTAAAAACTCAGTGAGCTAAGAAACCAGTGGCCTTATCATGTGCTGTAAAGGGAAGTAAGTCTGGGCTCATTCTGACTGCCAATTGGACATATTGCCAATTTCTGGCAAGATCATCTTAATTGTTTTCCTGGAGTGTATCCTCTGGTTTAGTTTTATCCAAAAAGAATCTATTGTTTTGCTCTAAAATCAGCAAGCAAGAAAGAAATAAGATGGGCCAGCCAGGGAATTCAGTTTCTTGATTCAAACTAGTGTGCTCTTGTAAGCACACTGGTGTCATTGGGCTCAGCTGCAATGTGGAGGAAACCTATTTAATGTATGAATAATGCGATAGTTCTATAGACCTGAAATTCCTCTACTCTTAAATGGAATTCTAAATTAATGACTCCTTTATTAAAATTACTCTGGAAAGAACTAACGGTAGGTCAGTAACTTGTACTAAGTCAGCATGAAAAGACATATATTTCTGCTGTGAAAGCTTTTCTGCTATTCTTACTGATAAATTCTTCTTCATCCCTATTATGATTATTATTTTCTTCTCTCAAAACATATCAAAATATTTATTTAGTTTTTAATGCTAAACAAATTTTGCTGCTTGTGACTGAATTCTGTATTCACTTCTTCATAAGAAAATGAGATATATTCTGTGCTTACAGGGTGGGGGTCAAACTAACTCTTGCCATTGGCAAATGGTTAGAAATATACCTTATCTTCTACACTGGAAACCCTGATTCAGGTGCCCAGAATTAGAAATCTGCAAAAAGAAAAAAAGGGTTCTTTAATTTGTATTTTGTTGCCCTCATATGCTTTAAGTTCACATTTTCTTCATGGCCACAGAAGCAGAACTTCCTTTCTTCCTCACTTTTGTCCAGGTAGTTCATGTTCATGAAAATGTTATCGATAGAAGCCAGAAGCTGGAGTTGGGACATAACAAAACACCAGAGGTCTCAAGATAATATCTCAAGCAGTAGCAGTAGTGTTTTTACAGCCTAAGAGACTATAGATTTGAAATTTCTACACTGACTGCTCAGTAACTCTCATACTCCTTTTGGTATTAAGCACCTGTGCCATTTTTAAGCATAGTTGTTATACTCATTGGTGTCTGTCTTTTGTACAACCATTTAGAAGCTCACCACCTCCATCTGAAAACATTTTCTTTCTCTTCTTTCTACTTTTTCATCTATGCATCCATGGCTCAGAGTTTTCCGTTTGATTATTAAGCTCGTCTCAATCAACCATTTTAGGAACTTAAAAATCTCAATCTCTTACTTTCCAGAAGGTCACTTTATTTTCTAGTGAGGGCTACCTGAGATTTCTTCCAGCCATTCTGTGTTAATTAATCCTCTTATATTCTTTGTCAAAGTTATTGCATTTTTCAAGATGTTCTATCACTCTGATGTGCCCCACCTTAGATGGAGCTACCTAAGTGCAAGTCTAATGAGGTCCCTCTGAATGCTGAAACAGTATTCCATGACTTCTGTTCAATAGTTGTCTTTATATTTTTCAACTTTTTATTTCTTTTTTTGCCTATTTTTTTCTATCATTTTTTTCTATCCCTATTTTTTTGCCATCTCAATTTTCTGTTGATGTAGTTTCATTAAATCAGTAGCATATAGTAAAATGACAATGCTGCTGCAGAGGAGAGGATCAGTCCATAGAGCTGTAATTCTCAAAGTTGTGTGATTACTTTTTCTTACTGCTGTGAAGCATGTCTCTATTTCAGATATTGCAACGGTGGGGGCCTTAGAGTAGATCAGTTTGTCAAAGGAAATGAAACCAGATACAAAGGCTGAACATACTTTCTAAGGTCTTCTTGTTTTACTGTACACACACAACAAATAATGAACAGAAAACTACAAACAAGCAAATTTCATGTATGGAGAGTCTTGCTGTCTCAGCAGTGTATTCAACTGATAGGTTTGTTCTCCAGACTTGGTTCTATCTATCTCAAGTGTTTGTCAAACAGCTGGTATACCTTGCCTTATCTGCTATATAGTGGCATGTATTGTCATTATATTTAAGCAATCCCTAGCTCAGCAGCCATTAACACTAACATCTTTTGTAGATATTCTGCAATGTAGAGGAACTACTTGACAGTTTGAAAAACTTGCATCTGGTCGAGTTACTCTGTACCTACGTTGCCATTTGCAGAGAAAATATTTAACCTATGCAATCTACTCAGTGAAAGCTTATCTTATGTCTGAACAGTTTTCTGTAGTGGCACGTGCAGGACATTTTTGGAGAATATTTTCCTTGCCTTTTATTTGTCAACTGTGAGGTTTTTTATTTGAAACTGCGAGTTTCCTATAAAATGTGTTGGAACATACAAGCAAGCTAAGGTAAAGGAGCATTCCATTTATTATCCTAATTCAGCAGCCTAATTCATAGAGTATTGTTAATTTATATATTAAAAAAAAAATCGAAGTATCATCTGGTCTTTTTGTTAAGAAAGTTCTTTTCTAAATAATACAGATTGTGTAGCCTAAATAAATGCCAGATCTAACATTCTCCAGATGGTGAGAGATGTACAGTTGCGAAGAAAATGGAAAATATTTTTCAGTTCTTTACATTTCAACATGTACATGTTTTCTACTTCAGACTGAATTATTTAGGCTTGTGGCAATAGAATGTACTTGATTAGATCATTATCATCTCTCTGGTTACCAAAGAGAAGCGCAGAGCTACAAAAGGATCTGTCATTTATTTAGCTCCTAATATCTTTGCATTGTGTTCTAATTGTCTCTTCTGTTCTGGTATTTCCTGTACTTAATCCATTTGGTTTGGTGTCCCTCCAGAAAGTTAAAAAAAAAAAAAAAAAGAATCATTTGTATTCCCTTCTAGTAATCATGTATTGTTAAGGGGTTTCTTAAAATTGCCTTGACTATGCTTTAAAGCAGTAGTTACCATTATGGAAATTTTACAGTTTTGATCGTGGGAATTACTTGTACATGTAAATAACACAGATACCAATCTTTGTGTATAAACAGTCATAGCATAGTCAGTCTTTCCTTAGCTAAGCCCTTTCCTTAGCTCCCAATGATATTTTCCTTTTTCAGAATGACAACGTAAGAAATGTAAAAGCATGAAGAAGACTTCATGCTGATCCATAGTGCCTTCCTCCACAGGTAGTCTAGCTCTGTTATTAAAATGGATAGCAATACTGAATATCATTTTTAGGTTTTCTTTTGGAAATGTGATCTCTCACCTTCCCCACTCCCTGAAAAGAATTTTTCCCATTCATGATCAGCGTGACTCTTTGCTTTCTAGAATGTTTCCTTTCATTGCATATTGTCACCCATTGTCCTCTGTCCTTTGAATAATGTCTTACTTGTCTAGTATTCTCCTGTTATTAAACTATATGTGGTATGAATATAGCAAAAGTAATGATAAAATGTTATGAGTACTCAGCGTCACCTTGAGCACTGTGTGTAGCTTCGGGCACCTCAACGTAAGAGGGACATAAAGCTATTAAAGAGACACCAGAGGTGGGCTGTGAACATGGGGAAGGGTCTAGACGTTGAGGTATATGAGAAGCATCTGAGCTCCCTGGGTTTGCTCAGCCCAAAGCAGAGGAGCTGGGGGGAGAGAGGAGCCTCATGGTGGCTGCAGCTCCTCACAGGCAGCGGAGGGGCAGCGCTGAGCTCTGCTCTCTGTAACAGCGACAGAACCTGAGGGAACGGCATGGAGCTGTGTCAGGGGAGGGGCGGCTGGGGGTTAGAGACAGGGTCTGTGCCAGAGGGCGGTGGGCATGGAACGGGCTGCACAGGGCAGTGGGCAGAGCCCCGAGCTGCTGGAGTTCCAGGAGTGTTTGGGCAATTGTTTCACATATAGGGTTTGATTTTTATGTGATTCTGTGCGAAGCCAGGAGTTGAACTCAATGATCTTTGCGAGCCCCTTCAAAATTGAGATATTCTGTAGTTTTATGAGTCTAAAACTCTATGATATAAAATGACATTTGAACATATAACTTAACTGTGCAAGTTAATAGATCAGTTTCTTTTGTTACTTCCTAGCCATACTTCCCCTCCCCCGCCCCCCCCCCCCTTTTTTTTTTTTCTTTTTTTCTTTTTAACATGATTTGTTCTGTGAGAAACCTTAAGACTGTTTTTTGAAAACGTGTGTTGTGGAGATGATTCATATCTCAGGCTATATGGTGGTGACATAGCAGTGTGGAGATGTGAGAGTTGCAATGAATGGTTGGAAGCGTAGAAAATAATAAAATCAGTCGGGACGCTTTACTACAATTCTGAGTCACAGTTATAATAGTGACATTGGGTTGGAGATAGTGTCCTTTCTGGTTCAGGATTATTTCGTATGAATTAAAAGTTTTCTAATTCTTTAAGCATACTATCTGTCATCCACATTTCCTACCTACTTTTGAATACATCTGGGGGTGTTTTCTGCCCTTCTGTGTTTGCAGTATTATTTTACTCCCTCTTTAAATATTCTGCTGGGAATCAGAAATTACTTGTTCAGTGGTATGATGTTTAACTCTTATAAATTGCCTTTGGGTCCAGTGAATGAAAAAATTTATAGAAATGCAAGATTCTACTATTTGGTAGTGTAAGAGTAATACAATTTAAATATTTGTCGGATTTTTTTCCAGTATCAAGCTTTTTCTGTTTTCAACCTAGTTCCCTCTTCAAGGTAGTGTTGTTAGGACTGTCACTACGTTTCTTTATTTCAGAAGTGCTATAAAATTTTCCTTTATTGAAACGGTAATCTTCTCTATGATCTAGTATGTAGAAGCAGAAGTGACCAGCTGTGAATAGAACAGAAACATTGTATGGAAAAATTGACATTAAAATGTAAATAGGAACAACTTTGTTAGTCAGAATGAGAAAAATGCAATGAAATATAATAGTATGTAATTATTGCATATAGTTATTTTTAATATAAGTATACTTATCTAGTAAATAGTGATATTACTGTAGTGAAAAATACATTAATATAGTAACTCTGAATTATATTCCTTAGTTCCTTGCAGATGTATATTTTTTTTATGTGTAAGACTTTTTTTCTAGGCTTGAACAAGAGACATTAAAAATTTGTAAATATCTTTTAATTCAGAGCTTTCTTTAAAAGAGTTAGCATCCACTTGTGATAAATGATGAAACATTCAAAAGCAGGTTGGGTGTCTACCTTTTGTAGATGACGAAATCCGTTCATGTGCTTGTCCACCATTGCATGTGAGGTGAAAGTCTAAAATTACTGAATTACTAAAATAGACTGCTTTGAGTGGATGGACTGCTATACTCAGCATAAATGCAAAGTTTAGTACTTTCAGGTTTTTTGCGTGTCGAGAATTACAAGGTTTGAACCTACAGGGGACAGACATATGGATAGCTGTTACTACTTCCAAACTTGTGGTCTTCTGGCCAAATTTTGATGAGAATGCTTTTGTATCTTGTATAAACTATAAGGATAATTTCAAGCTTTTTTTTCCCTCTAGTGCTTGTGTATGAGATCCATGTACACACAGGTGCTAAACTTGGTGCTGAAACAGATTTTAATGTTTATATCAATCTTATTGGGACAAGAGGAGATGCTGGCAAAAGGAAGCTCCATAGATCTAAGAACAATAATGTAAAGTTTCAGCGTGGACAGGTGAAGTAAAATCAGTGCTACTTCTGATCAGTAAGAGTAGATTATGGCTTGCAAACTGTTTCTTCATCATGCGTAAACATCTTTTTACTTATTTTAATATAAGTAGCTTGCTGCTTTCTCATATATTTTCTTTATTCAAAGTTATATACTGAATTACATAATGTGGATAATATTTATCTGTTGATTTTGGAATAATTATTTTCTGAAAGCACTGGATAGTAGAATTTATGTAGTGCTGATTATTTATATTAGACATACAGATAAAATAGTAAAAATACCACTTTTGTTCTCCTGAGCAGATCATTATGAATTTTAGAATCAACCTCTAAATCCTTATTCCCAAGAATTTTTCCAGTCTTGGTGAGGCAGAAAGAGCTGTAAGGATGACCAAAATATTCTTTGCATTTAATCACTGTGTCATGCCAAAGGAATCAGTGCTGTCCTATGGAGTATTTTTTAAGGTGCTCTTCACCTTGGAAAATTTTCTTATATTTGTCCTGTCTGGCCAAGACCAATATAAGAAACCCATATTTATTTTGAAAAAGGAAAAAAACCCTATACTCTTAAAATGATAGCTGTGGTTATGACCTTTGTTATTTTCCTTGTATGCTTCCACAGATGGATATTTTCTTCATAAAGGCTGTCTCACTTGGAGACTTGGAGAAAGTTCTGATTAGCCATGATGGAGCTGGTCCAGGTAGGATTTAACTTCCTAGAGACCAATCTCTTTTCAAGTCCTTTTTAAACATAATGCATGTCATTTATATTGCATTCTTCATTCAGAATGGGACAGAAGGTCTTACAGTGATAAAAAGTCTTCCTGCAGAGCAGTCACAGTGATGGGATGGTGAAAAACAGTGGTAATGGTCAGTAAAGAGGAAACAGATTTAATGTCAAAAAATCCATTCTGTTTTCAAGTTTATTTATTACAGAACACCATTCATTTGCATATAAAAAATTCATGAAAATGTTGCTTACAAAAGTGAAATAATCTTTCATTAGACAGAGTAAAGACCAAATGGAATAGAAATAAAGATGTTCAACATCTGCTTTACTATCAATCACATTTTGGATAGCTATAGCCTTATTTCTTTGCTACTTTGGGCAATGGGAGAAGATTTTGTTATTAATTTAATCTGTGTAAGTCAATGTAGACTTGCTCCAGTATGTAGCATTGCATTCATCTTGTAGTGTTTAGAGAAAAAAGAATTTTGCATAGAGAATAATTTTTGATATAGGCCCTTGAGTTGCACATCTCTGGAATGATGTAATTGAAGAGAAGGCTGGTATTTAAAAGCATTGGAGATGTAAATACTGAAAATATGTTTGTAGGTTAGTAGCTATGAAGAAACGCTTTTCATAGACTTATACGATAGCCTGGGTTGAAAAGGACCACAGCGATCATCTAGTTTCAGTCCCACTGCTATGTGCGGTGTTGCCAATCACCAGACCAGGCTGCCCTGAGGCACATCCAGCCTGGCCTTGAATGCCTCTAGGGATGGGGCATCCACAACCTCCTTGGGCAACCTGTTCCAGTGTGTCACCACCCTCTGTGTGAAAAACTTCCTCCTAATATCTAACCTAAATCTCCCCTGTCTCAGTTTAAAACTATTCCCTCTTTAAGTCATTTTCCCCTTTTAAAAATACATAAGTGTTTTTAAAGCTGCTCAAGGCTACATGATACTAGATCAGGAAAAGACTTTCAATCTCTTCTAAAACGACCTCAAACAATGCCCAGTGTGGTGACTGTGCTGTCCAAGGCACTGAGCAGACTTGTGACCGTTACAGATGCAGCCTTAGTGTTTGGCCTTGGTGTAGGGTGTAAATCTTATTCTCAAATCTTTGTAATTCTCTAGATTTTACTGTCTTCAGCAATAGGAAAGATTGTACCTTAGAGTTATGTATTCTGTAATGCTAGTACATGACTGAAAAGTCAGTGTGATAGAGTCTACCTTCACTGTTTTCCCCAGTATGCATAGTATATTCTCCATCTCTTTCCTCACTTCTCCCATAATAGACATCACAGCTATCTATTTCACAGGATCAGTATTACAAATCCAGATTTCAAATGGATTTCAAAATCTCTCTAACTGGAGAATGATCTAAACAGGAACATGGATTGAATTCCCTATTTGATAACATTTATGCCTAGGTAATTAAAATTGTTGATTGTACTCAGTATAGACAGATCTCACAAGTTTTTTTTGAACTCTGTCCCAGACTAACCTGAAATAAGCCTGAGGTGACTGGAAGAGTGGGGGAAGGCAATGGTTGAGAGCTAGAATACTCTGGTAATTCTGGAGAGAGGCCATCTGCAGAAACAGTCATTTGTGGGTGAGAAGAAGGAAGAAAAGTTCCTTTAGAGATGGGGATATCCACTGCTCTAATCGTATCACCTGCTTGAATGATAGGTCAGAAGTTCTTTAGTCTTAATTTGGGAACTATCCTGGAAGAATCATGAAATATATGCCTTCTTTAGGGTAGGAGAGAGAGAGAGAGACCTCTGTGAGGTTTAGGATCAGGGTCATAGTCATTTTTTGCAGGTTTCTTTGCATGGCTGGCAAATGTTCTTGTAATCATCTGGTTTATGTGCCTTTGGGAACACAGCTTTTGCAGCGTCAGAGTATTTGGATCCTACTACAATGCAGTGTCCCTTCTGTAAACTCCACTGGAAGGCACCTAGACTACAAGGCATAAATCTCTAACAGCTGCAGTGACTGAACAAAGACAAGGAACTTTGTGTTACACAGCAGGGCTGTGATGTTGGCCGAGTGTGAGTCACTAGATGATGTCTTATTTGCTGAGATTCATCTCCTTCCGTACATCCCATACGTTTGTACAATTAATGCCTTTCTTCTTTTTCATGTTTCAAAGTGACCTATCTATCTGTTTGCTTGTGAATCTTGGCCAGGCCAGTGTTATTTCCAATGAGGGAACATCCAAGATCTGGTTGAGGTATAGGAGGATGATAGAGGAAGCTTGCCGAGGGTCCTAATATGCCATGGGTCTGAATCATGAACTGCAATTCTGCTCCATGCATTTATGGTTTCCATGGAATGGAGATGGCTGACTTCTAGGGACTTCCAGACCTGGATGCAGCCAGGAGGGCACAGCATGAGGATAAATAGGGCAGCTGTTTACTTCTGACCAAAGTATCCGTCATGCTGTTCTTCTTCAGTATGCTAACAAATGATCATATGACTCAGGCAATAACTTGTAAAACAAATGATAAGTTGCGAACAGTGTAGACACAGTGTAGACACAGTGAAAACAAGGTATGTGAAAACAGCTTTTGAGGAGAACTACACCAGTCACTAGGATGGTTATTGGAAGTGGTCTAAAAGAACAGCATGTATGCGGCAGTTGTTACCACTGTCCTGTTATTAGCAAGACTCGGTTCATATTCCGATTGCCAGCCCCATTAGAGCAGACAGAGACTCAGCACTCACACAGGCATAAACAGGACCAATGGCCTCAGCCCATTCCCTTCTCCAACTGATCAGAATGGCAGTCTGTAAATATAACCATATTGTATATATGTATATATGAGGCACCTAGTAGCTGGTCTTAGACACTCAGTCTTCCTAGTAATGGCTCTGGATCCTCATTCTTCTCAGCTGCTAGCATCTGGGCCAGCCAGACCCTGAGGCCCACACACCCAATCCAGCTGCAGGTACAGATCCAGATCTCCAAGCACACACAAACACCTCTCTAGATCCATGGACTCTGGATCACTCCAATAAATAGAAACACACCTAGACACACACACGTCTCTCAGGCAATCCCTTACACTCAGCAGTCTTGCTGTCAGTTGGCACAGACTTCCTGGTTCCCAGAAGGTCATTAATTCACATCCCTGGTCTCCAGGCCACTTCACCTACTCTCTGGATAGTCCGTCTTGATGCTTGTGAGATAACACACCCTGACCTACAAGTGCTCACTCCTTCATTTAGAGATACTACATGGACCCCTGTGACCTGTTGGGTGAATCCATTTGCTGCTGCTGAGACCTACGCATGCACATGGGATAGGGTCCTTTCTTGGAGTCCCATGATAAGTCCGATACTTCTGTAGGCAGAAGTGTCTGTCAGTCTAAAAGGTGCTCTGAGCAGCTGTGCCTTTCCCACTGACACACTGGATGGGTTTCATATCAGGAAACTGAGGCTGATAGTTTTCCTGAAGCAGCCCTGTGAGGAACCATATCAGAAAAAGTACTTGTATTCCAATATGTGAACTTCTTCTTCTGTGTTCCTGTGAGCCTTTGATCACATAGAATCATGGAGTCATAGAATCATTTATAATGATGATCTTTAAGAAAAGCCAACACTATATGATTCTACACATGTACACTGTAGATTCAAAAGTCAGTGCAGCAGAATATGGAAAAGAAAGGGAAAACTGATAGAATAACAAGATTATTAATAATTTTCTTGCACAGTTTTTCTGTGTTTGCTAATTTATGTTTTTTATCAATGAAAATTATAAACACTTTGCTTGCCAGTCCTATATTTTTCTCTGTCTGGCAGAGATAAAGCTCTGTCAAAAAGAAAACAAACAAGCAAACAGACAAAACCAAGAGTGGAACAATGCCGTCTATTAATTAATGGGACATGCTATTTCTTTGGTAAAATCAAGTTCTTAAACATTTTTTCCTATCAATGTAGTAAGCCGGTAGCAGTCATACCTCAGTCTTACACTTATGCTGACAAAATGTATTTATTACTTGAAAAATAGGCTAGGAATGTCTGTTTGGTTTTTCTTTTCTCTATTTAAATTACTAATATTTACAATTTTCATACAACCTAAAAGTATGTTAAAACTTACTTAGCTTTACTGGTAAAAGTCACTTTTCTTTCTTACCAGAAAGTTTTGAGTAGAAGGTGATTAAATTGCATGGGGAGATATAAAGTGCTTAGATGCTTTGTAATTTAAATACTATATAAATTTAAAATGTTGCTATTGCAAAATCAAAAGAAATTTCTTCATTCTATTTCCTTGGGCAGGAGGGCAAAAAGAGACTTCAATAATGATTCAGATATTTCATATTAAAAAAAAAAAGAAAATGTTCTGTAAATAAGGCTCTTTCCTCCCTTTACAGAGGGCTAAAATAAACAAAAGTATATCCTTGAAGTATAGACTTTTAAAATCGAAATTTGAAAAGTTTCTTGAGGAGGCTTGCCACATATTCAGTAGAACACCTTCTGTTTGCTTTTAGCATGTTTGTTTATATCAGAATTGTTAATTGAATGTTCATGCAGACTTATGTATATTTTGACTTTGTAGTTTATGCAAGTGAATGTATACTGTAAAATCTAAGGCATATAATTTTCAGAAGCTAAGTAAGAACACATGCAAATAGGAACAGTAGATATGAACAATCTTTTAATACTGTTATGTAGAGTAACTTCACTCACAAAGGACCAAATAATATAGCAGTCACACAGATTTCATATAACTGCATAAGCAGATTTGTCCTAACATCCTTGTACCTGATCACAAGGAATAAAAAGATGTAGGCTGGGATGTAAATGATGTTGGCGGGTCACAAATATATGCATTTGCTTGTCTACAAGCAAAATAAATAAATAAATAAATAAAATTCCCACCGCCCCTAAAATTACAACAGAGCAAGCTGGAGAAGAGTCAACATTGTAGATCTTGCAATAGGCAGAGAATAATAGAGCTTTCATTGTGTCAATTTACTCATTTAGTTGAACTCTGTCCTAATGGGAACTGTTTTTCTGATGAGAAATATCATCTTGGCCATTTTTTCCCCTGTATTATTGTTATTATTATTTAAACAAGTACATTATTTCAGATGATAAGCTTTTGTTATTTCAACACAGGTAAGGGATGGTTCTTGGATAAGATCGTCATTAACTATAAAGAAGGAAAGGAAAGGAAAGAGGTTGTATTTCCTTGTAACAGGTATGTCATTTGTGGCAAAACAGAATTAGTTCATTTACTCTTGGCAACCTGTGGAAAAATTCTTCGGATCAGGTGCATGCACACAACCTAGATGTATGAGGAGTTTCTCAAAGGACTAGGGATACAAAATTTTGCTGGTGAAGCCAGAATTTGGTGGACTGGTTTGGGAAGGAGGATGCAAAGAATTCACTAATGCAAACAAGCCAAAAAACAGGCAAAAAGGTGCATTAATATTTCCTTTATCTCAATTATGCGGAGGCCACATGAATATAACTGAGGTTTCAGTTCTTGCCTTTATAAAAACTATTATGTGAAAAGATTTAGATGTATTGATTTTGGTCAGTGCATCTCCCTCAGTTGCTTAAAACCTTGTATGCATTCCACAAATCTTTAGAAAGCCTTTAAGTTTCCTCCTAGAGAAGAGCTAAAATATTTCCTTTCGTTTAATAAATCTCTATTTCTGTGTATTACTAGGTCTAGAATTTTGCTGTCATGTGCAAGATTGGAAAATGCCTGACTCTCAGTTCTAACAATTACTAAATAGCCTGTTCTTCTAAATATTTTATTACCTGAGCCAACTGCAACCTGAACTCTTAGCTGCTGTCAGTGTGTTGAATCACATGACTGAAATAGAAAAAAAATATTAATAGACCAGTATACAAAAGTAAGAATTTGTATGTGTTACCTCTGCATTTGTGTATTTAATACAATAGGAATCAGGTGAAGAATTATAACTTAGATCTAGTTATTTCTGGCATATATGGTTTCCAGAACTTGTGAGTTTAGGCTTCACGGCTGAAATGATTTCCATGTTATTTTGGGAACTGTACATTATAGTTGTGAAAGTCTTTAGCAGTTCAAGACAAATGCCTCTTTAAGAATGCTTCCTGTTTACAAAATAATACCACAAATCAACAGTTTCTGCTTGCAAAGTTCCTAGAAATTATTAGTTAATAACCATTTACTCCTGTTGAGTATTGTTCTAATGATCAGGTTCTTGTCTTAGGTTTTCATTTTGGTATGCATTGAAGATGGCTGTTGGAAGGAGAGTCAAATGAGGCAATTGTTTCCTTAATGTCAGGGAGATTTTATAAGACGTATCTTAAGAAACATAATGAGCACATCAGAGCTGTATAAAACTACCATGTCAAAAGGGAATCATTAAGCTCTTAGGAAAAAATAAATTAAGATTATTAAATATAGAGCTAGAGGAATGTCATTGTTTGTGCAATGTAAGCGTGCCACTAAGGTGTCAAAATTTGCTTTCTACTTTTAGAAAATGCTAGTGGTCTTTTTTTTTCTTCTTAGGAGTGAATGTGGAAAGAGTTTACAAAAGTTAATCGAGCTATTTAGTGCAACTATAGTTGAAATGTGTGACCTGCTGTAGGGAAGCTGCTTTGGCAGGGGTGTTGGACTCGATGATCTCTAGAGGTCCCTTCCAACCCCTACAATTCTGTGATTCTGTGTGAAATACAGTGCAGTGTAGACTTCATGCATTACATATTTATTCACAGTTCGTTACAAGATGTGAAATATATTGTGGATCTTTGGGTTTAAACAAAGGTCACATCTATATGGACCCAATAGAACAGAAAATGATAAGAGGACATACTTTTTAGTTTAAAAAATAAGATGTTAATGGCTGCAAAGTGTTATTGTATGAGTAAGAGTGACAACTGAAAGCGTATAGATGAGTTCTTGCAGGTAAATAGTTTTACAGTATAGTTCCTTAAATTCATCCGTATCAAAGAAAAGGAATGATAAAAGAGAAATTCAGTTCATTGCTGCATATCTGTAGAAGTTCTATAAACTTCCAGACCTGGTTTTATATATCATTTTAAGTACAATGAATCTAACTGACCGCTGCAGGTGGTACTTGAATGTACAGTTGAATGTCTGATACTGAAAATACTTATTATGTCATATACTGTATTTCATCTGAGGTGCTATATTTCTTCAACAAATTGTCATGAAATTTCCAATTTTTTGCCGGGAGCAGAATAAGGTAGATCCTCCCAATACAAATAATGTTAACTCTGATGAATGTATACAAGAAAATTAGGTTTAGGAGGTATTTTAAAGGCATAATTTGATAGAAAAGGGAGCGAAGGTAATTGTCTGATTACTGGCTGATAATCATCAATACTGATAGTTGTTATTAATCTCATTCTTTTTGTCTATGCAATGAAAGATGGTTAGATGAATATCAAGATGACGGGAAAACTGTGAGGGAGCTAACTGCTGAAAGTGAGTATTTTGTTACAGATTATCTTTTTTTTTTTTTTTTTTAATAACAATAGAGCATTGTTTACTTCCTAGTTATTACTGAAGATCCTTTTTGAATATAATCATAACATATGAAGAAAAGTGATAATTAAGCTTGCTCACATAACTTTTTCTGCTAATATTTTAGAAACTGACAATCCAGAGAAGGCATTCCTTAAAGGTAAGGATTGTTTTCTACAACATTGTCTTCACTATTTGAATTCAATCTCCAAATCAGTAGTAAGTAGCAAATATATGAGCAAGTGACCTCATAGTGTAAGTAAACTATCAACTGTAAGAGAAAAATAATACAAACTGGCTAACATTGGTTTACAGCGGTGACAAACTCTTTTTAAGTAATTGAGGAAAATATGCTGGTCATAAACCATTTCAGTTTTCTTCACATTTCTACTATTCTGTCCTGAAATCAGCCAAGAACTTCTCTGAGAAAAGAGTCTAGTGTTATTTTGTACATCCCAATGCCACTGTCATGTAAAACATATGTAGGGGTCAACTAGCAAACATCAGTTTGTTGAAAAAATGTCTTGTGAAGTGATTGTGCAAGAGTTTTCAGGTCAAAGTTGATCAGGGTACTCTCAAAGTAGCCATAAATAAATAATATTAAACTCCAAATGTTTGAGTGAAGAAAGAAGTAGTTGACTAAATCTGCTTGGATTAATACGTAGATTTTAATAAAAAACTACCCACCCAGGTGTCTGTTGATATACCTACAAAAACAGTCTCATCACTGTAATGTGTTAAGACCTCCCAAGTGTTCAGAACGTCAGATATAATCTCTGTGTTTCTCTCAAATCAGAAAAAAGAAACAGAATACAAATTCCTTTATTAACATTTAACTATAAATGCATATTCTATATAACTGTGTCTGAGTATGGGACAAACTAGAGTAAACAAAGTAATGCTTACATTTAGCTCTGAAAACAACGGCTTGCCTTCTGTAGCATGAGTGCTGATCTGCCCATCTAATTACAGCTTCAGTGAAAATATAATCATTTACATTCAATCAAACAGTTTAGCCAACACTTTTATTGTTCCATGGCAAGATAACTTTTTTGCAAAAGGAGACTGATTAATTCAGGTAAACAAAGATTTTCCCACAGATTTGATTGTCACAAGACAATTTGGAATTGGATTCTACATTCTACTCAACACACATTTCTGAAATGCAGCCATAATATCTATTTCACCTTATGTTCATAAAATAGACTATATTTTAGTATTTTACAGAATCACACAGAATCACAGAATTATCAAGCTTGGAAAAGACCTAGAAGATCATCTAGTCCAACCATTGCCAATACTTCCCAGCTAAATCATATCCCTCAACGCAACATCCAAACGTTTCTTGAACACTCCCATGGTCGGTGACTCCACCACCTCACTGGGCAGTGCATTCCAATGCCTGACTACCCTTTCTGAGAAGTAATACTTCCTAATGTCCAGCCTGAACCTCCCCTGGCGCAGCTTGAAACCATTCCCTCTAGTTCTAACACTGATGACATGAGAGAAGAGGCCAACCCCCAGCTCACCACAACCTCCCTTCAGGAAGTTATAGAGAGCTATAAGGTCTCCCCTGAGCCTTCTCTTCTCCAGGCTGAACAATCCCAGCTCCTTCAGCCACTCCTTTTAGTAGTTATTTCCAGCACATCTTTGCTTTTTACAACAAGCAGACAGAGATTAGAAGAGGCGTTGTGCATGTTAGTAACAATAAGACACAGTATATTGATTATAAGGAGGTTATTCTTAATTAGTTTGGGAAATGTCACACTGTTAAGATGTCCAGGATGACCTAGAGGATGTGCGCTGGTTTATTAGAATGAAATCAGAGGTTCTGAATAATGAAGATATAAAGAAGAAGAGCATTCTTAGAGAGTCTTCTGCTAAATAGCTATGCATCAGCATATCTTGAGCTTCTTTTTTAGTCATTTTTCTTTATCTCAGAGCTCATTCCAGTGAGGAACTGAGAGAAATGAAAGATTGTGCTATTTGTGCATTATGTCAAAGAGATGATGAACAAGGCTGACCTCAGGATAGCTTACTTTAAAATTGCTTTTTCTTAATGATGATGTCATACGTATTTCAAGTGAAAAGAATGAGGTTTTTAGGATGATAACAAACATGAGAGGTTTGAAGAGCTGTCTAGTATTCAGTTCTGTGTGTATGGTACTAGTATTGATCTGAGAAAATTCTAGAGATGAAGTTTAGAAGAGAAAGCAATTGCCTCAAATTTAAGCATCTGCAGCACTGATGAACTCATATTGCAGAGAATAAAACAGTGATAGGCAGTCCCACTTGCAGTAGAAGTGCAAACTTCCTGTTTGAAATACATTTTCTGAATAGGAGGCAAGTAGCAGTGTTAATGATAGGAAGCCGAATGTTTTATGCATTCCTGTGGTTACACAGTATGTAAGCTGCCCTCTGCAAGTGGGTTTCAAGCAAAGTCACAAAAAATTGATTGGCACAATCCAGTGTTGTTTGGTGATTTCCAGGAAAAATGATCAATATGCTTAGGTCAGGTCTAAAGCAAAGGTTACAAAATCAAAGACTTAATAAGTCATTCAGAAGGTCAGAAATCTCATTCTCTTTGAAGAAGGTTAATAAGCTAATAACTACCTAGTTATTATTATCAGGTTATTCTTAATAACTACCTGTGGAAGAGAGTTTGAAAGTTGTCATTCCTCGGCAGTTCTTTTTCACCCAGGCTCCCATTATACCAGCTTTAATTAAACATTTATTCCAGATCCCTCTGAATGCTGCTAGTGGCTACAGATTCTGATGAGATATAGAAAGCACATATCAAATAGCAACATTTGTACATCTGTAGATTATCAAGATAAATCAGGGAGAGGAAAAGATTTGTTCATCCTCTGGTGACTTCCTCATGTATGTTTGAGGCAAGAGAAAAAAAGGCAGAAGAGATCACATTGGTAGAGAAGATGGATAGCTGCTTTCAGCTCTCCAATGAAATTATTTTGAGAGATAATGAATCTTTTCATTATCTCTAACTAGAAGTTTCCTGCATTGTGGGGAAATTTTGCTGCTCTGTAGTATTGTGATCTTTCGTGACTGGTGTATAAAATACAACAAACAATTCAACATCATTGAACACGGTTCAGTTAGCAGGTACTTCTAGGTTAGATTTTTTTTTATGTTGGGAAAGGTTGTTGGTATTAAGGTACTGAGAAAATTCATAAGAAAGCAAAAAAAATAGGAAGTAGATTTTCCCACAAGTTCCTTTGTTTTCAAATTATTCCATACCTTGCAAGTTTATTCTACTGGGGTAAGAATAAACACAGAATTGCTAAATTGCAAGCCGATTTGTCCTCCCTCACTTGACTAAAAACGAACTCAGTAATGTGCCCTAAGAACAATGGTAGCAGTCCCTTAACAATACATAAATTTTCAGTATTTCAAAAGCAGAAGTAACCTTATTTGTCCAATTTTCTGAATTGCATAATAAAATGTTGTCTTTATATTTTACCTTGCCCAATTGTGCAGAAGTTGCTACGGGTTTGGTTTTCACAATTTTATTGAAAGAATTTTTCAGGATCCAAACCAGTGGTTAAAAGAATTTCTGGGAAGATATTATTATGATTGGTCCCATTTAATTTTTTTAAAGTCAACAAATGCTTCTGATGTATCTTTGGATACATCTGTATAATATGAAATGAGATCTTTGCTTGTATTTTTTCAAAAAAGAAAAATTTGGAGTTTCCTTCACTGAAGTCTGTTTCCAATCCACTGCTCATTTTAGCAGTTTCATACTGGTGTCTCAAAGAAAAGGGCTATGGATTTGCACATTAACTGGAAGTAAAATAATACAATGAAGAACTAATCAATCTGGAAGGATGCTAATGCTGTTCAGTGGTATCAAGGAAAAGTTATCTTTTTTGTGTGGCCATGCATACCGAATACAGAAGATGACATGCTCAGATATCTTATTTTCAGAAGTTACTGAAGAGTTTAGTATTTCCTGGAAAGAGATATAGAAGTCACTGAACCCAGTAGGTGTTTGCAATCAGCCTCCTGTCTTGTGTAGCCATCCTTATCAGTCTCCATCTAAGAGAATATAACATACAGAAAACTTCTTTCTTACTCTGGTATGAGCAGGTTAAATGAATTTTCTAAACTGAGAAAATGTAGTCAGTCTGGATTAGCTCTGTTACCAAGCTGTAGAAGCGCTCAAAGCAAATGTAGGAGTACAAGCAGTCACAGATGCTAAGAGGCTTTAAATCTGTTAACTACTGATTTATTTCCTGGAAAACTCCCAGCTGGTGTCTTAGCCTTACTTCTGAAATAATAATTAAGAACACAATCATGGATATTAGTTACAATAAATTACCTTGCCTGAAATACCTTCTCTGTGCGTGCTGCCTCTTGGAGCAGGAAGCATGAGGGTATGTGTCTTTGCTTTCTCTTCATTTAGGGCTTGCTTTCTCCTAAAGCAGAAGAGAAAAGAAAGGAGTAAAGGCTCTCTTGCAAAACACATTAATGCAAAATTATCTTAATTTCCCTTCTGCCATGTTCCAGGGAAATCCTTCAAAATGAGACATGAGTGGATGTGATGTTCAGGGCTATGTTGGGAGTCTTTGTAACAATTGGATCTCCTCATAAACAGAGAGTGCTCAGGAACAGCAGAAGCTCAAATGATGTTTGACTTCACCAAGTGTGACACCCTGAAGGCTAGCACATGCCAACCTGGCACAAGGAGATAAAATTCAAAGCTGGCATATATATCAAACAACAAACGTTCCTCATTAGGCAAAGTCTGTGTCTTCTATAATACTGCCTCTGACTCATTCTTGGAATTGACCTCAAAAAAAGAGTTCAGATGGAAGGACCCTTTCAGCTACTGTTTTACTCAGCAGACTCACTGTGAGATGTGTATTTGCCTACTGTTTTGTAGCTGAGCTCAGAAGAAGCAGGAAGCAGTCAGATGAAATGAGAAAAAAGCTTTCATAGCAAGGGGGATAGCAGCCTTAGCTAAAGAACACAAAGTAAAAATCAAGGGAAAAATCCTAAGCAAAGAAAACCAGAGAAAGTTTTCACTCAATCTTCACCTTCAGACAGATGAGTTATTTTGTCAGCACGTTGCAATGTAGGCTTATGCATAGTCATAAAATAGTTCTATTTCATTGGCAAATTGTCTTATTGTAACACTATTAGTCACAGTCTGAACATGGGGTTTTGATTTCCTTCCACAGTTCTCTTTGCATGCAGGATCAAGTGCTTTGGTATTTATTTATTTATTTATTTATTTAAATTCAGGGCAAGATTTCCAATCAACCAGAAAACAATAGTTTTCTGTAGCTTCTGAGTTGCATTCTAGACTTTCAAATGTTGCTAGTAGTACGTGTAATCTATCAAAAAGAAAATCTGAAAGGCCTCACCCATTAGTTGATGTCAGTAAAAACACTTCGGAATTCCCTAGATTTTGAGTTCAGCCCTGATGAATGATCTGATCTGACACAAGCACATTGAACATGATCAATTAGGTCGTAAAAGTGGTTTAATTTTCACTATTTGAGTGGCTGTGTATTAGCCAGCAGTTGTTGCAAGTAAATCACATAAAATTTCGTATGAACACTTTAAGTACCCAAACTTAATAAATGAATTACTGCAATTTAAACAATTTATTTGTCCTAAGAAATGCAAGAACCTACCCAAAGATTTATTTACTTGCTTTCTTTGGATTACTTTCTGCTTGTATACCCATTTGTGCTGGGTTTTTTTGTTTGTTTGTTTGTTTTTTGTAAAGTCTTATTTAACTTATAATTATTGTCAAGAGAAGCCATGCCTGTCCATTTTTATAATGGCTATCTTTAAATTCTTTGTTGTAATAATAACAATGGCTTTCATTTCTCTCTTCCACTGATACTAAAAACCTGCTGTTTCTGTGTTCTTTAGCACAACAGTGGAGAGTGCGGGTGAAAACAGGTGGAGATTCCCCAGAGCCACAGGATTGCAAAAGGACCCTTGTGATTTATGGCTCAAAGGGCAAAAGCGATGAGCTACTGCTTTCACCACAAGACCCAGGACATGTATGTTTTCTACCGAGAGCAACAGATGAATTCATTGTAAGTCATAATATATTTATACAGTGCCACACTATATTTATACAGTACAACTTTCTATATTACTACAGTTCTATATTTATAATGACACTCCTTTCTGGCCCAAAAATATGTATTTATGGAATGCTAGCTTGGTTGCTGCATGTAACATATTTATTGTCAAAGATGGAATGATGTAACTTTGCATCTTGGGTCATCTTCTGCTTCTGGACCTGTTCTACCACAGGCAGCTGCAGTATTCTCTTTGAATTTTCAGTATTTATCAGGGAGATAAGTGGTCCTTTTCATGCAATTTATAACATTCACCAGCTCATCTTGTGTGTTGTTTTGTTTTTAATTCTCCAAAGAATCCTGAGTTCCGGTTTATACAAAACCAATATGCAATTATTTGAGAAAGAAGGATTATACGTTATTCCCAGAGGACATAAGTGGCTTTTTTTTCCCTTCATTTCAGTCTTTATAAAACAGTCTCCACTCTCGTCCCAAATGCCTCTGTCTTTCAGGCCATCAGGCAGTGAGTTTTCTGGTATAATCATAGCATACCAAAATGCAATGAAACCTGAGGCAACATCATATACATGTGCAGTATTAAAATCATCCTCAGCACAGTCCTGACTACCTGACTACACCTCACACAAGTCCTGCTGCTTTGAGAGCATTCAGCTGAGGCATCTTTTTAATGTTCAAATCCTGGCCTGCATTGCTAGGCTACATCATTGCAAATTTTGTTCATTGGCCTGAAGTATAGCTTCTAGTTAGCCAGATGAGAGAACTAGCTTGCAATTCATAGCAGTTTTATAAAGCTCAGAAATGCTTTTCAATGGCTGCAATAGACATTCTGAAAACAATGACAAAGCTACATTTAGAAAATGTTGTGAAGGCTTCGTCAGAATGAATAGATCCAGGCTGATTTTTATTTTTAATTTAAATAACAAGCTAAAGCAATTTAGAAATTTTACAGAGAATAAATGAAAAAATAAATAGCACTTGTTAAAGACAAGAAAGCTATTGCTTATCAGAAAGCAAGAAATTCACTGAACAACAAATGAATCTTCACGAGCTATTGGTGCAGACTGGGGTCAGTAGAAGCAGTCTATCTATGAAGGTACCCCACCAGCTGGCTGAGTTTTGGAAAGCATCACTGCATAAAGCAGATCTCTGCTGCATTCAACTTGTTAGTAATTTCCCAAAAGGCATGTAGTGCTTGTTAAGTTTGCCTAATTTCACTGACTGAGTGCCGTGCCAAGAGAAGCCAGTATTGTTATGTGCCCGTTCTGATTGTCCCTGCTACTCTGCTATTCTTGATACCATAACACCGTATCTATCATGCTGGAGTTCCAGTCTAATGTCTTTCTAAATGTTTCATCATACTTTGTATTGGCTTTGGGTTTGTGGATATTTCCCTTATATTTTCCTTAGCTATTTATGCCCTGATTTTGTTGCTTTGTATGAAAGTGTTTGATCATTGTTTATTGGATGTGAAATTCTCTCTTTTTCACATTGCTTACAGTGTTTTCCAGTTTTTGTGGCATTCTAAGGAAGTCAAAGCAGCAGGTCTGATGTATTCAGATATCTTCATAAATATCTTCTCCATGTTTTTCAGCTTATGAATCCAGTTTCTTTTTACTCTCCTTTCCTTTGTTATCGCTAAGGCTTTCAGAAGCTTTGCTCGTGTTCTCCCACTGTAGCAGCAGGCAGAAGGCACGAGCATGATATCACCAGGAGGACAAGCTGTGAATTCATTTTTCCAACCAGCAGCAGTAAACGAACTTTTCAGCCTCCCCAGGATCCTGGTCTTAGACAAATGTCCTTAGTGCAGTAAAAAGAACAACAGGTTATGTGCTATAAGCAGCTCATACTTGTTTTGAAATGATAGGCCTAATTTTGATCTCAGAGATTCATTTACTGCACAGGAAGGCATGTAAATTCCTGATTTTCCAGGTGCTCTCATACAAATGTATGCACAGATGTGTATGGTATTCAGAATGATTATTTCATCGAGAATTTTTCATCCCAACTCCTGTGAAAGAACAGGTGTAGTTTAATTGCACATATCAAGAGCAAAGAATAATTTGTTAAAAGGGATAAAATAGCAGCATGGTAGTGTGTGCGGTTTTGGGTTTTGGTGGCCTCAGGTAGCAGCAATAGCGTGGGTGATCTGCTTAAATAAGCATAAATTTAAGTAGAACACAGTAGTTATAATAAATTAATTGAGAAATATGTGAGTTTGTCTATGTTATTGAATAGTTTGGATGTTCTGGCACTGAAGACAGATAGCATGGCAAGAAACCTTGCCAGCTCCAATGAGCAAAAGTATCAAGAAATAATTGACAAAATGTAAGTAAATTGACAGTACAAACCCAGTTTCTTACTTTCCTTGATATTTCAGTGTTGACAGAAATCAATTGTTGATCTCTAATGGAATGAAAAAATCTGTGAAGTATATACATATGTTTCCCCCAGTCCTCAGCATGGTTCTTGGTTGCTTACAGAGCAAGCTTGTCAGAGCGTGCCTTTGGAGAGTGCTGCTGTACTGTGCACTTTCTATTATACAGATAATCATAAAATGCAAAGTTACACTGACTGACAGATCATGGGATTTGGATCCTTAAAACATCCTTATTCAGTTATTCTCCAAAGCACTTGCACGTGTAGTATGAGATGAGTGACAGTGCTGTAAGCACAAAGCTCTGCAAGGGCTTTATAACTAGAATCATTTATGCACAGATTTTTCTTTATCTTCTCTTTTTTTTTTTTTTTTTTTTTTCCTTTTCAGAGAAGCAATAAAAAACTTAATTTAAGTGTGCACCCAAACAGTAAATTTTATGAAACTTTAATTACTTTCGGAATGATGACTTTGGACAAGCCTTGTTTGATTCAAAAAAGAAAAGTTTTAAAATATTATGAAATTTTCTAATCGTTTTCATCAGTTAACTTTCTCTGAGGGCTTTAAATCCCCAGTGGCTTTCCAAAGGCATCCTCTTGATTGTAAGAACTGTTCTTCAAAAGGGCAGTGGAAAAACACTGCTATTTAGTATATGAAAAATCACATCCAACTCAGCTGAGTTCATGTAGCCAGTATTGTGTAAAACTGTTCAGAAGGAATAAATGTGGATAAATTAATTAGGAAATGTTAATCATGAATAAAAATGAGGTTAATAATGTCCTCTTGCAAACATTTGGTCAACTTACAAAGGGGAAATTCATTGAGTATATATTTTGTGATGAATTTTCTTTCTGTCTCTGCATTGAAGGTCATTTTGCATCAAGTAGTAGGCATTGATGGAGGGAAAAGCCAATTATAGTATAGGATTATAGGAATTATAGGAATACCTAATAAGTTCAATTGAAAATATTAGATGCTTTTTGTCTCAACAGATGATCATGGACATTATGAGTGCTAGTACTTTCTGCTTCAAACACATGGTGTAGCATGTGGCATTTAGAGTAGCTGTATGATACAGTCATGAGATCCATCTGCAAGAAAGAAAAACTGCAGACAATCATTTTACAAATCAGTTTGATTCTGAAAGAGCAGAAGCAATAATTTTGTTTCCTGTCCAGGGACCACAGTTTAAATGGTTGAAGAAGCTGTGTGCTGTCATCTTGATAATCCCAGATAGTACCCATTAGGTTTAATAAGAGATTAATGCATATTTTAAGAGGAATTAGGCCACTTACCATGCCACAGCTATTGATATCATCTGCAGCAAACATAGCACGATTGAAAAACTCTCGATAAAATATTCTGCCCACATATTTTTACTCTTTCTGGAGCAATAATAGAGATCAAGTCAGGATGTAAAGATGTGGTAAATCCACTATGCATAACTCTCCTCACATCTACATATCAGCTTAGGATGTCCTTAAATTTTGTGTGTATGACAGCATACAGGCAAGCAGGGCAAGCCAGGCTCCAAGAATGAACAAATCTGGTGCCCTTTTTGACGTAAAATTACTGCTGTTGTGGCTATTGTGCATGCTGTGGAGTTTGAGAGCTGCAAGATTCCCTGCAGCACTGGGGCTGCCAGAACATCACAGAGCTGTACTACTGGTCCTTACAGGATAGTGCTTCAAATCTTCACCTTTTGGGGTGACGTAGTAAAATCTTATGATACTTGCCTTAAGAACTTGAGATTGGAAGGAATCTTTTAAGTTTTCAAGTGCAATTCTTTACCACATTTCATAAGTTCTACTTTGTAAACAGTTCAAGCTTCTGTAAAATGATTTTGGCAGGTTGTTATTTCTTTTTAATTAACTGTTCCTCTTCATACACTGCTGTTTTACCATTCTTTCTATTCATAACATTTATTAATGAGGGTGGCCAACGCTCTCCTAGAATGACAAAACCATGCCTTTTAACTGTTCTTCCCTAATAAGAATAATGTAACTAATATTTCCCTACATGTGTGCCTCCACTGAGCAAAGTCGGATGAACTATCTTTAAGAAAGGTGGGCCGGCAGTTATGAACTGTCAAGAACAGAGCTATGCCGAGAAGCAGAATTAATTAAGCTGTTAGGAGCTCTGTGCTGTGTCTTAGGAATCAGTCAGTTGGTGGTTCCATAGCATGGTTGAGTAAGACTAATTCCAGAGTTCTACTGTGATGCATAAATTCTACTGAACATGTAAAGAATTTACTTCCTGGCAACAGGCACCAACGCTTAGATTGTGACTTGTCTGAGAGAATAAAATGCAGTAGAAAGGAAGAACAAGGCCACAATTTCAGTTTTTTGTAATAATTAAACAAACAAATAAATGTATTTTTAGAATGGTTCTGTCTTTTGTTTTACTTGAAATTCATTTCCTACCATGTCTTTCTTGCAGTTGCCTGGTGAAAAGCTGCAGCACTCTACTTCCTGGGGCTAAAAGGTCTTATTATACAGCTGCTAATGTCATACAGATCATTACATGCAGTTTGCTCATTCCAATTCACATAGAGCTATTTTGAATAGTTTAACCAGATCTCACAGAAGCCCGGAGTCTAGAACCAGATATTGGTTTTCCCATAGGTTGTACAGGAGCAATGGCTGTGCTGTTCTACAGGTTTATTTCTGCATGATTCATGATTTAAGTTTATTCAGAAATATCCCTCTTTTTCCTCAGAAGTGGTTATAAAATAATTTCATGTTTTAAATCCAATCATTTTGCAAGTGAGAATTCAGTTAAAATTTTCTCAGCTTGTGGTAATTATCATTAATTTTAATACCTTGTGTGACTTCTGCTATTAGAAACTTTAACCGTGAGTTAACACTCTCCTTATCCAGTAGGGTCATATCCTAACACGTTACCTTTGCTTTATGAGCTTGAATGAGTGCATGATACTAATTTTAATCTCAACTCCCCATAATGTTTAAGTATTATACATTACTGAAAATAGTATAAAATAAAGGAGGCAGTCTCATCCATGGAGAAGAGAAGGAGAGATTCCCTTATTACTCTCATCCTAGCCTCTGACACAGTTTCTTCATTGGTTGATGTTAAAGGATTCCACACTGCTGGGAAAATTGCTGTCAGTGAAGCAGTCCTGACAGTATGCTCTTCCTCTTGATATTTTTTGCAGGTTGAGACTGGAGATGTGGGAGATGTGTATAAGATTCGGGTCAGCTGTGATAATGTGCCAGGCTTTGCGGGCTGGCACTTGAAGTCTTTCCACTTAGAAGAGCTACATACAAAACAGAAGTTGAACTTTGACTGCAACTGCTGGCTGTCTCTTAGCAGAGAAGACAAGGAGCTGGTGAAAGAATTCCCTATAGTCAGTGATGACCTGAAATCTTTACCAGGTGAAAACTCTGAGCAGATATGAGCACTGCAAACCAACCTCTTGAAAAGAAATAAATGTCACATATAGAATATAATGTTTGTCGGGCATTTGTTATCTTCAGTGGATCTATGCCAACAGTCTTCATATGTACACTGCAAAAATGTTGACCACTTAAGAAATGTTCATGTTCCAGTTAAGTGGCCAATTGGGCTTTGCAGTTGCTAAATCTTCTGCATGATTCTGTGTGCAAAGCTGAAGAAAATAATTATACTTTTTAAAGATAAAGCACATGCTCAAAGCTATGGAAACGATCTATTGTAGATTTGCTGTTGAATTGCTTGGTTTATAACAGGTTCAGTTACTAATGGGAAGAATTGTATTGTACAAAAAAGTTTTATATTTGTTTTTCCCTAAGGCATTTTTTCTGACATGCTGAGAGTTTCAGAGAATATTCAGAAATGCTCTTGGAGTGTGAAGGCCTGCAGAAGCACTGCAATTGTTCAGAAAAGTTGGAAGTTACACATGAGATAAAAGTAATACGAGACATGACTGCTTTTCAAAACTGAAATTCCAGAAATTCTTGTCCCTGAATATCCCAGACCTATTCACAACCTTAAAAGAAACCATGGCTTTAAGTTAGTTGAATGTTAGCTTGGGAGGACAGTATGTTAAAAATGACATTTGAAAAGTCTTGGTTATTCTCTTTGTTGAAGTATGAATACATCTGCAACTCGGTGATATTTCTCAGAAGAAAATCCATTCTAGCTCTATCAATTGAAAGAAGAAAATGTGTTTATACAGGAGCACTACAGAGGCAAAAACGTTTTACTGTTGCTGTCATGCACCTTACATTAATATGTGCATTTGATAAATTTTTATACTTATATGTCATGTCATGCATCAAGAGGTTATGCTACATCAGTCTCTGCTACCTAATTTGCATAAACATTACATAGTGGTTTATTCTTTGACCTGTGATGATTATTAAATTCTGCAAAGATTATGCAGTTTTTAACAGTAAAATAAAAAACCACCTCAGATGACTTCATGTTTTCCAAGACTTGAGCAGTAAAGTAGATTTAGATAGAACTTGTCTGGATCTTACTAAGTCTAAGCTGCCTGAATCCAATTTCACTGAATTTCTAAGGACATTAATGGAAAGACTTCATTACACTTTGCTTGAAGAGGTCGCATTCACAAAGAGTAACCCATTTTAATCACTGTACAGCGGATTTTTTGGCAGTTGCAGAAGTGAGAACAAACAGTAGTCTTACTAAACAATATATATTGATTTTTTTATTTAAGTACACTTTTGTGAGTCAAGTGTTTCATTTGTACTTTTTTTTTTTTGTACAGTCCATAAATATGTTGTCTCTGTACATACTGGTGACCGCTGGGGAGCGGAAACCTTTGCAAATGTTTATATCATTCTTTATGGCAGAAGAGGTGACACAGGTGTGAGGAATCTTCATACACCTTTAACAACAGAAAGAAAATTCCAAAGGAATAAGGTAATGGCACAAAAATGCTGTCTTGCATGTACAGGACCTACCACTGACTCCACTGCATCCCTTAATGCCTGCTCAAGTTAGTCTCTCTCCTGTATATAAATCTCCCTTTAAATAATGGAAGGCTGCAGTGAGGTCTCCCTGGAATCTTCTCTTCTGACTGAACAAGCCCAGTTCCTTCAGCCTTTCTTCATGGAAGAGGCGCTTCAGCCCTCTGATCATCTGCTACATCAATTCCATGTCTTTCTTGTGCTGGGGACCCCAGGCCTGAACTCAGTACAGCATGTGGGGCCTCACAAGGGCTGAGCAGAAGGAGACAATCACCTCAATCTCCCTGCTGCCAGCCCCCACCTCCGTTTTTGGTGCAGCCCAGGATGTAGTTGGCCTTCTGGTCTATAAGAGAACACTGCAGGTTCATGTTGAGCTTTTCATCTTACAGGACTTCCAAATTATTTGCCTGGCTACTTTCAATGAGTTCTTCTCCAAGTCTGTACACATATCTGGGATTGCCTTGACCCAGGTGCATCACTTTGGCCTTGCTGAACCTCATTATGTTCACGTAGGCACACTTCTCAAGCTTGTCATGATCCCTCTGGATAGCATCCCTTCTTTCTTAGTGTATAAACTGCACCACTCAGCCTGATGTCATTCACAAATGCTGTCACTCCCTTTGTAAAAGACCACCAGATGGAAATAGAATTTATTATCCAACTCTTCGCTGCAGACCAATGTCAGTGTTATTTCCTTTCTGGACAACCAGTGCTTGTCCAGTGCTGTATGAGCAAACACAAAGCAGATTCCTGAGGACAAACTGTGATCATAGTTCGTAGTTCTTCTGTTCCAAATTTAGGACAGCGTGAGTAGCAAAGAATTAAAAACTATGGATAGAAAAATAGTTAAAGAAATTGCTGTGAGACTTACAAGTTCAGTGCTGTTTCTGTAACCTCAACCCCATGTTAAACACTAACTTAATGTTTACTCAGTGACTTCAGACAAGAGAACAGAAGAGAATGCACATAAAAATTTTTGCTTCTAGAGAGGCTTAGATTTCTGTGGAATGATTTCATAGGGTAAGGAAAAACTGGATTCAATATAAACTGAGAGAATTTCTAAAAATAATTTTTTTCCTACATATCAGGGCTATGCCTGTATACAGAAGTAGCACAGTTATTTTATTTTACCTTCATTCTCAGATTTATTTCCTAAAATGTATTAATTAAAAGATGCAATGATTTCCACTTACAATCTGGTTGTCAAGTCTTGTCTATTGTTAAAAAGAAAATTGGCATTTTTGTCGTGCAAAGGTAATTTTAATGTTAGTAACAGAAAAGTTACTTCTCCAATATTTTTATTTTAAAAGTAGCACAGACAACACAGAGGACTTTTGAAAGTACTTCATTTTTTTAGAGATCAATTTGCAATTCTCTTCTTTTTAATTGCCCTTGCATCTGGTTTAGTAAGTTCCTGCTATTAAGTCAATGTTTTATTGGGATGATGGTGTTAATTATAATTCTAGATGTTGTTTAAACTCCAGTTATTCATAACCTTGCTGACCATTAGAAGCTGCAATCAAGTCCATCTGACCTTAGTCTGGACTGTGTACAGAAAACCTGTCTTGTTTCACATTTATCCTGTTTTTCATCCTCGATGCCCTTTTTCTTACTCAATCTTCTCCATTCTGCTTCCATTCCTGTTTATGTTCTTTTACTCAACTCCCTCCATGTTGTCATGCTTGATTTTTCGGTTCTCTGTTACTGCAGTAATTTTCATTTCGTAAGAAAAACAAAAAGATAACAAAGTGCTTAGATTAAATTTTCTTTAGGACTATTAACATAAGTAAAATCTAAATGATCCTTAAAATCTAAATTTTTATGTTGCACTTTTGATACTGGAAGTGCCCTGAAAATAATTTGATTTTAACCAAACTCTTGTCATAACTTTTAGTCTGCCAGAATGTTGATGTGAATGTTGATGTTTTTAAATGTAAAATGATTGGCAAAATGCAAATTTTCAAAAGATCAGATGAAGTCACAATACATTGTTAATTATGAATGTGGGATTTAAATTTAGATATGATTAGTGTGTTCTTTCTTAGATTCAGCTGGGAGATGTTATATTAAATGTTACCAAAATAACCCACAAAAACCCAACGTACAAAAACCCCCATACACAACAGACAAACTTATAGCCTCTGCTGAATCTGGGTTGTTTTCCCTTGCATTCAGGCACATTCAGGCCCAAGCAGTATTATTAAATATTTCTGATTTTCTTTGCAGGTGGATTCATTTTTGGTGGAAGCTGTTTCTCTGAGTCATTTGCAGAAAGTGATCATAGGACATGATGGGCAAGGATATGGGGCTGGGATGTACCTCAAGATGATAACAGTCAGGGAATCACAAGACTCAGACAAAGAGTGGGTCTTTCCATGCTGGAACTGGCTTGATACTCATCTGGGATTGTGTGAGACTGTTTGTGAGATATTTACAGTTGGTAAGCTCTTCTGTAATCTGGCCTGGCTCTCTGTATCTTTTGAATTTGGCTGCAGGTCTCTAAAGTGATTTTTTAAATTGAAAATGTGAATTTTCAGTTTGATTTGGTTATTATAACAATACTACATCTGGTAATGCCAAAGTTAATAAGAATCCCTCCTGTAAATACGTTGTGTATGAAATTCTCGCCATCTAAATTAAAATTTATCACATCACAGCAAAAGATTTAAAGCAGTTAAAGAGTTTGAAATGTATTCCTTGTGGGAATAAATAGCTTAAGTTTTATGCATTACTTTTCAGGTTGGTTAGGATCTAATTTGAAATCCAGAGAAAAGTTACTTTAGTCAATCTGTGTATTTAGTCACCTGTTGTATTATTCCACTATGCAAAGAAATAGTACAATTCTGCTATGCTTAGTTTATACTCATTCTGAGCCTACTACACTATGAGTTGTTCAAATCCAAATGGAAATGAAAGATAGTGGCAATTGATGGAGAAAAAGAGAAGGAGAAGGTCATAAGGATCTGGCAAATATTTTTGCATGTTTACTATATGTCAGTCTCACACTGTTGTACCATATAATATAGCTAAATGTGATATAGTGTCATTTGAAGTTCTTTGTTATTAATTTTACGTTGGATGTCTACAGGCTACAGGTGTGTCTGGTGCTTCTAAATGATAAAGTGGTTTTAGTAACATTGATTTTTATTTTTTTTTAAGAACAGTTGATTAGACCTCTAAAAGGTGCCTAGATGTTCTCTTAGTAATTTCTTCCAAACATGACAAGAAAAAGAATGTTTTATTAAGAAAATACCTGTGAAACTAAAATTTAAACACAGAAGGAACATTAAGCTGTTAAATTCTTGGCAGAAGAAAATAATAAAAGTATTGATGTGTTATTCTTAGTGAACTGTTGCCATAGATACAACATAACCTGCAAATAGAGCTTGCTTTGTGTATTGTAAAGGCTGTGGTCCTGTTATATTATGCCAGTCTGTCATACTGTCGTCTTTCCGCTTTCTCTTTGATCATTTTTAAAGGTAGAAGATTGATTTCTCGTCCTAAACTGCCTAAAGTCATCATGCAGTCATCTGGTCTCTGGATAATGGACATCACTGGATCTGACTGGAGCAATGAAGAAGATCCATTATACCTTTCTTTCATCTTCTTCGGCAACCAGAATCATAAGAAGTTGCCGCTTCAAGTTACAGGAAAAGCAATTCAAATCAAAGTACCTCAATCTTTATCTATTGGAAAAAAATATAAAATCTAAGAATCATGTACCTGATAAACCTCTTAATTCTGAGATGATAAATTGTTTCTTTAAACTAAACTACTAAATTGATTTTTAAGTTCTCTATGTAGTTTGGCGTGGATTATCATTTTTTTCCTTTGTAGGTAGTAACACTATCACTTAAGCAACAGCTTTTGAATGAGGAGGAGTGAACCTTCTCCCAAGGTTTCATTCTGAGAATGTTTAAGTGAACAAATTGGTCCCTAGGTGCATATCACAATATACTCCAGACTGCAGGTAGTGATTTACAGTTCTTGTTGATCTCACAAAAGTGAGTAATTTGTAAACACACAATTTGTGGGATACTATAGAGATTTGTGGGCAGATGATGGAGAAGGAAGAAACATAAGTAAGATGAAACTTACAGACCTAATTTTCTCTTTAATTTATTCATCTCTGCCACCATGATTTTCCAGGATAATTGCATTTTCTTCCACTGTTTCCCTCTTTTTTTTCTGCTTGTCATTATCGCTTTATTTTCCCTCTTGATTAGCTCCTTTTTCTCTATAAGTTTACCTCTCTATTCAGATCTTTGTTTTTAGTTTCTCCAGTAACTTATCAATTGAAATATTAAGAGGCTTTTAATTGGATGAATGAATGAATGAAATGTACTTTATTGAAAGGTGGCCTGCTTCTACTCCCACGGCTCTTACTTGCCTCTTACAACTACAATTCCTTCCTCGGTATTAATGCTGTGGTACTTTTATGCTTTTCCAATTTTGCTCTCTTTGAATGACCAATACAGCAGAATTTGGAACTGACCTGTAGGCAAATGCTTCAGACACCTCCTCTGTCTTAAGAAATCCCTAGTCACGAAGACAATGACTTATTCTTTTTTTGTAATTCATGTTCCAGCTTACTGTTGGCCTTTGGGGTTTTGAGGAAATTATTGATCCTTATGAGAAAACTGGTTGCTTTATCCTTAGCTAGTTCATTTGCTTAAATTTGACCTTGATCCGTTCCTCCTTCATCTGTAAAAACAGCTGTATGGCAGGACTAAGTGAACAAGGGGAAGTGGACAGACAAGACCGTGGAAGTTTCTAAGCCAGCTTTACAATACAGAAGTGTGTCCATGAAGCTATGCCCTGGAAGAGGTTTCTTAAGGATTTGTTACTGGAACAGCAGAAGAAGGTAGCAAGGGCAGGAAAATAGGGATGAAAATAGTCCTGGCATAAAGCACAAAGAGTGAATGAAAATATGTTTCTTTTGATTCTGAGTTTCATCAGAAAGCTGCCTTGACATTGCGAATAATGAAACTGTTCCTGGTTCTTATTTCTGCTAGTCATGTAAAGAAGAGTTTATGGTTACACTAAAGAAATAATTGGCTTTTTTTTTTTTTTTTTTTAATCTTCTTTAATGAAAGAGAAACTAAGCACACTAGGTTAGGTTATAAACAGGATAAAAAATGAGTAGTACCCAGGAAGTTTTCCTGTACTAAAGAACCTATACTTACTACAGTAAGTATAACGAAATAGTATGAAACTGGAACTATTTGTAATGAGAGCAGAAGAAATAATATGATTAGAAAGGGGAAAAATAATAATTGTTATAAACCTGCTCCAATTCTTCACCTATTAAAGTTTTTTCAGCTGTTGCATAGAGCTGTCAACTGTGTTTCCTCTGGAACAATTAGAAAGAGATCCATTCGTCTTCTCCTTTTCTTGTATAGGATGAACTGGCAGATATTGGCTTGCTATACAAAGTTCAGGTAACAGGCCCACATAGCAATCTAAAACAGCCATGGCACTTAGATTTACTGCATATGAAGCACACGGGCACAAACGAAGAGATGTATTTAGCTTTTGACTGCTTGTTCAACCCTAATGAAGACAAATGTGTGGAACTGCCAGCTCTTTATGCAGATCAGGAGCCTTTGCCTGGTAAGCTCAGTCTGTTTTTGTTACTGGGGTCAGGATTGGTGTCACTGGAATACCAATATCTCTCCTGGGCTGAATATTAAGAAATACAATGTTTTGTGCATGCATTTATCACAAAAGAAAGCTGAGAAAACAGAAATCGCTGGTATTAAGATTATGACAGATGTTGTAACTGCTGATACCAAATGTAGAATACAACTTCTTTTATGTGAGGCAGTTTTCCGGTTTTAGCTCTTGATTATTTGCTATATCTTCAAATTAACGCTGTGTCAGCTGAAGACGTACAAAATATTATCTAGTGCAGTATCACCTGAGTCTTCCTATTCACAAAGAAATGTGTACGACCTAGAAAAATAGTCTGTGTTTTAAGGAAGAAAGAATTGCGAAGACCCCCTACAAAACAGAGATAGAATTTAAAAAACATGTTACAGTCAGCAAAGGGATAGCCAAGAATTTCAATCACTGTGGAGTTTTATTGATATTCATAAGAAATTTATAGTAAAGCAAGTATTATTCCAGCAAAATAGATTAAGTTGCACTTTTTTGCTGTTGCTGGTAGCACGTGTGAATTGTTTATATGATGATGACAGAAGTATAATAAGGTGATAACTCCCAGTCCCCCAGGAATATGACAAACAACTGCATGCTGATGACTTGATCACTAGCTATTTAAGAACAGACTTCCCATCTATCCACCTCATTAGGATAAGGAGGATTGATGGGGATAGTAAAGATCGTGTATTGGAGCTTTTGGTGACAGTTAAGACGTTTATTGCCAGAGGCTATAGTACAAAGAGTATTCTGCTTCAGCAGAAAGTAATAGAAAAAGATGGAAGCTGCCCAGAACAAAGGAATAAAATATTCCATGTGAACTTTTGCACACTGTTCTCTAGAGGGATTTTCCTAAATATTTTATTCCATTTAAAATTGAAATCTGAACAAATTAAACAGTGAAGACCTTTTAAATATCTGGTTTTATGTGGGTTTTCATAACTTTAAGCAATTAGTAGCCTTGTAATCATTTACTGAAAAAATCTTATGATTTTAGGTTTTTGATCCATCAGGTTCAAAATAACATCGGATGTTGCATGTAATATATGCAGGATATGTAATGCTAAGTATAATAACTCTAGAGTTTGTTAAAATCTCTGTTACCTCTCTATTGGTAATTACCTTTATTGGTATTTATTTTCAGAATTTGAAATTGCTACGTGTTAAACTAAGTATTAAAGTTCTAGAAATTCATATCAAAATAAAAATTCTAGAATATGTCCTACAAAGTCTTAGTTATGCTAAGAAACAAATAGAGATGGTATCCAAGAGCATCCTCCTGATTAGTAGAGCAATTAATTTGAGGTAAAATAAGAAGGTTGAGGCAGTTTCCTTGGAAAATTTCTTGGAAGATGCATGCATAGTTTCTGATCCAAATTATACCGTATTTGTGTAATATCTGCTAAACTGGAAAGTTTCACATAAACCATTTAGTGGACATCTAACTAAGGGAAATATAATGCTCTTACTTCCAGATGTCATCATTTTGAGTCTGTGAGCTGTCCACAGATGAAATACTGACATTTGTGATATTTAAAGATGCACTGAAAGAGCAATCTGAAGTCAAAAGTGCTAATGTCAGTTTAATTCTTTGTGGATCCAACACTAATTCAATCTAAAACTTCTAGGTGTCAGCTTTTTCCTTGTATTCTAATTTGATTACAGGAGGCAAAAGCATTCAGTTTTAGGCATTTGCACTCATTATTGCTTCAAGAGAAATATCAGTTTTTGGTGATGTCTTTAATAAATCTCTTGGTAATACAGTTTTAAATAAAGACAAAATAAAAGTGTTGAAAGTTATCAATCACTGCCATCTCCAGACAAATCAAAAAGTAGATAACTCTATAGGGAGCAAAGTAAAAGTAAAAATTATTGAAATAAATAGTATCTTTCATTAGTTATGTGAACTGCTTGATTGTAACTACTTTGTCTGTTTTCTTTACTTTCACATATTATCCTAGTATTTATAAATGTAATTTTATTCAGTCAGTATCGCAGTCCAAATTATTACTCATGTATCTTTGTGGCTTTCAGAATAAAAGACACTGATTGATTTTTTATTTTCCTTCTAAATTCTGTGGCAATTCTGTGAAGGGCATTAACATGCATGTTAACACGCTGAAACAAATTCATTACATAATTAAATTGCATTACTTTTGAAGAAAATGTTTTCAGTTACAAATAAAATTTTAGAATTTTTGGTTCTTAGCTTCTGTATTTCTTGAAGCTTTCTAGATCATTTCTTGATGATTTTTCAATTGTCATTTTTAGTGTCTGCAGTTGAAGGCACATACCAGAAGTAATACACCAATATATACCACAACCTCAATGTTATCTGAAGTTAGAATTTTGCAATATGTGATTTTCAAAGTAACTGTTGAAAATGAGTGTTACCAATCTTTATGAGAATATATTTAACACCGTTATGATCTGGGTTCTTCTGGCTCACATCAGACTTCTGTGATATAAACAGTGTATTTTTTTTCACAACGTGAACCGAAATTCCAAGCCCCACACCAACCTTGTGAGGTTAAGAGCATGAAGAGTTTAAGTGCTTAATGTATGTTCATATGTTTTAACAAACATATATGTCTTTATTAAAAAATTAGCCAGCTTTAAATGTATACATTATATAGATAAAGGATAACTTTTCCACTTCTTTTTAATCACAGTAGGTCTTTGTCTTGGAGTAGTGTAATATGATATATTCAGGTATGGATAGGAATTAGCTTGCTACTTGCTTCTTAATTCTAATAGACAAAATTAAGTCCAGTAGCTTATGTTTATCAAATGATTACATTCTTAGTAGAAGCAATAGTAAGACCTACATTAATATCCAAAATGAAAGTAGTTCAGAAATACTCCAGCTAATGTATTTTTATTAGCCTTACTAGTTAAACCTTGTTAATTCAAGCATAGCACCAATCTAACATGAATCAGTCTGGTTTGGGCATTGAGCTGGTGAAGTGAATCATATTATTCTGCTTAATTTGGCTGATTTCCATTCTGGCTAACTCAGTCCTCTTTTACCGCACACTGCTGAGTAAGATAGGTGAACACTGTACCTTTGACTAGATTCTTAAAATCCGTTATTGAACCTGTACAAGATGGTTTGCTCCATGGTCTTGAGCAAATTAACTGTGTGGCTATAGCAACCGTGCATCTTGATCTTGTTCCCAGCTTTTAATTCCACCAGAAGGATTATTTAAATTTTTGATATTTCCTATGTAAATAAATTATCAGGGTTAGGCCTCAATTTTTATTTTTATTTTATTTTTATTTTATTTTTTTTATTTTTATTTTATTATTATTATTATTATTATTATTATTATTATTATTATTTTTGCATAGTACAAAATGGACTTTAAAAAACATCCCTGTCTGCTAAATTATCTTTGATATTTAGTTGCCTGACATCACCCTAAACTCACAACTTTCATCTGGGAATTCATCTGACAATAACTTCTGGCACACTCATTCCCCATATTGAGGTCTTCTATTTATTATACTATTTTGTACAGCAGAATTTTTGCAGAAGCCTATTGAATGTTGTCTCTGTCAGAGATCTCCAGCACCTTTGAAATTCAGCACCCTACCCAGCCCCTTTCACATCATCACTATATTTTGGTGGAGAGCTTGCTAATCTCCAGAGGAAAACAGTATGAGAGAAGATTTTTAGATCTGTAACAGAAGAAAAAGGATTCATTTGATGGTCCACTTCCACCTTCCCAGCCTTAATGTATCACTTGATTTTGTTGCAAAGCTAAGAACCTAATGGTGGAAAGGTTTTAACAGTACTTCTGGTATTAGAATAGGGTATGGTTTTGTCATTTAAACTCCTCACTCAGAGATGATATTGAGTTTCCTTTGGGCAAATGTTGCTGAATTTTTATATAAATAATCCTTGAATAAATTCTGTTTCTTAGTAAATTAAACAAACAAACAAAAACCACAAACAACAAACTTCAGAGCAACAGCTTCTGTCCTATCTCTAATTCACGGTTGTTCTTTTTCTCCTTTTTATTGAGCACTAGGTGATCACTTTCACATCTCAACTATGTTGGCTTACATCTGAAACAGAGCTTTTACAAATAGGATTTGGCAGAGGCCAAGGGTGCCAAGGTTGAACAGAACATCTTATTTTAGTAGATTATTGTTGCTGGAGGAATGTGGTTCATTTCATTGTGAGAAAGGTCCCAAAATTTTCATTCATGAGAGTTGTTTTGTATATTTTTGTTTCACTTACATAGCAGGAGTCCTTCCTCTGATTCAAAATCTTTGAAAATTAGTGGGAAATATTTGCTGTGACTACAGTGAGCTTTGAATTATGCATTAACAGATTCAGCAGATTCACAAGGAAATTCTGACTCATCAAAAACATTCGATATGTTTCTACTTTTCAGTATGTATCTCATTTGAATCCAGATATTATGAAGTAACTAGCTGTCTGACTAGAGTTGAGATCATTATTAAGTATATTAATGATCACAGACTGAAGCAGTAAAGGTCATTGTAAGCCCTCTGATTTCTAATCAACACTACATGAGTGGTCAGGTCTGTGGTCCAAGCTCTTATTCACACAAGCAGCCTTTTGACTTCAATGGATCTGCTCATACAAGCTGTATAGAGTACACAGGTGAACCACCAGTCCGGATGAATAACTCATTGTCTTTCTTACCCTCATGTTCTAGCTCCCCTAAAAAGCAAAAATGCCAAAAGTCACCTGAACAGCACGCATACTTTCAAATATCTAGATTTCCATCAGGAGCAACTCTGTGTGTCTACACTCGCAGCTATGTTGTCACTTGTCTGACAGTGCATATTTACCTGCCTTTAAGTAAAACCTGACATAAATTAAAGTGTCAGTCTAGGAAAACCCTTTGTCTACTACTTCCCATCAAACATGAGTGATGTCATCGATTACAAGCACTTTTTCAGACCATGGTTTAAATATTTTAAAAAAATTCCCAAGGGATTCCTGAAGTAAATAAGGACACGGTGAAATAAAACTACTTTTCAGAAAACTCATTTTCTCGGTTGACATCCCCACATGGTATAATGATGAAAAGAAACAAAAACATTTCAGTGTAGTTCAAAGAATGCACCTTTATTAGCAGACTGATGCAGCCCTTATTATTTAATGAATCATTTTAGATATTCATTTTTCAATCAGTATGCAAAACCACCCAGTAAGCAAAAGCTCTCTCATTCCACTGATGTGACCTTTTTATTTTAAACATATAAAGAAATAGCTATATAAGATGTCACAATATTTGAATTCAGGCCTTTTGATTACAGCACTCAATATGAATAGCACAAACTTGTGAAAAGAGCTGTAAGAAAAGCTTAAAAATAAATATCCTCAGAGCACATATTTTTTTTCCTCCCTGTTTTCTTATCACCTACGCATGAAAATAAATGACAGCCTTAGCGTCTGGGATCTTAACAATCACTCTCAAAACTACCAGAAATTTCTCCTAATTATATCTTTTGAAAGGCTGTAGTTTGGTTAAACAGGGCCATTTCTGTCGTGGAGTAAATTTGATTCAAGAAGTAAACTGTAGTGAAAATATCAGAAGTTCTCAGGATTTATACTGAGATATTTGTGTAACATAGAATCATAGAATTGCTCAGGTTGGAAAAGACCTTAAAGATCATCAAGTCCAACCACAACCTAACCCTGACTCTAACAGTCCTCCGCCAAATCATGTCCATGAGCAACACATCCAAATGGGTTTTAGACACATTCAGGGATGGTGACTCAACCACCTCCCTGGGGAGCCTATTCCAGTGCTTAACAACCCTTTCTGTAAAGAAGTATTTCCTGATATCCAACCTAAACTTACCCTGGTGCAACTTGAGGCCATTTCCCCTCATCCTGTCACCTGTCACCAGTGAGAAGAGACCAACCCCGCTCTTGTTGTAAGCACCTCAGATATTGGAAGAGAGCAATAAGGTCTCCCTTCAGCCTCCTTTTCCCCAAACTAAACAGCCCGAGTTCCTTCATTCTCTCCTCATAGGGCATATTCTCCAAGCCCTTCACAAGCCTTGTTGCCCTTCTTTGGACCTGCTCATGCACCTCAATGTCCTTTCTGTGTTGAGGTGCCCAAAACTGAACACAGTACTCGAGGTGAGGCCTCACTAATGCTGAGTACAGGGCAGGATGACTTCCCTAGTCCTGCTCACCACACCATTCCTGATACAAGCCAGAATGCAATTGGCCTTTTAGACTTGACTTGAATAATGAGTATTTCAGTACTTTCTGGCTTGAATTATGAGTTGTGAGACTGAAAATGCTCCTTGGTTCAGTGTCCGCCTAAAGCACTACTTCTTTTCTTTGTACAAACACATTTCTTGGGAAAACAGATATTGTGCAACCACATAGGTCCCAGGCATGGGCAAGTAGCAGAGTGAGGCCAGAAGAGTTCCTGCAGCATACTCCTACCACAGTCTGGGCGTTGTTGAGATCTGCTACACAGTGTCATTGAAGAAAACCTTTAAGAGTTGGGGCCAAATAGTTTGGAGTAGTCAAAGGTAGATCAGTTCACGTTAAATGTTGCATTTTAAGACTTCTTGGGCCTTCAATGTATCAGTCTTAAAATTTCTTACAAAAAAATTCATGAGATAATACATGCATTTTTGAGTATATTTATGGCATGTGTATATTATTTATTACCCACGTCCTAAATGTGACTTTTACAGTGGCAACCTTGTGTGACTTCTTTTCTTTAGGCTGGGGTTATAATGCTTGTGGCTGGAAGCAGAAAAACATTCAGACCATCTACCTCTAAACTCTTAATTTTCAGTGTCTATCCCTAGAATATGTGGGAAACCCTCACAGGTGTTCATATCCCTAACATAGCCACCAAAGTTGTCACCTACAGTGACAGCACCACCAGTATACCAGTGAGCACACATTTATTATTGTGATCTAAAAAAAGCAAGTTTTAAACAGTTCACCTCAAGCAACTAAAAAGAAGTTCTCTTGTTTTTTTTTGTTTTTTTGTTTTTGTTTTTTTTTCATGACATCCTTTTTGTTATGGTATTGCAAATAACCATGAATAACATTGTGACCTTCTTCTGTTTGTTTCCTTGTTCCTTACTTCCATTATAAACTCTGTGTGTTAAAGTTGATATTGAAAGGATTTTTCGTTCATGATTCATTATTAACTTGTTTTAGCTCCAAATTCATTCTGATAGGGTTATGGTCTTAGAAGTGAGGAAGGTAATTGCAGGAGTTTAAAGCTGAAGACAATCAAATTCCAGCTTTCTTTTAAATGATTTTGTATGCGCTAAGATCTAGTTTCATTTAAAGAAGAAAATACTGAAACAGTTTGCCCAGAGAAGCTATGGAGGCTTCATCCTTGGAGGCATTCAAGGCCAGGTTGGATGGGGCTTTGGGCAGCCTGACTGAGTGGGTGGCAGCCCTTGCCCGTGGTAGGGGAGTTGGAACTAGATGATGATCTTTAAGGTCCCTTCCTATGGCTCCATGATATTGCACACTCAGAGAGAAGGAGCAAAGAAATATGAGTGAATTTTCTTAAAGAACAGAATTTAGACTTTCCAAAGTCTAAATATTTTTAGGGATTTAGTTTAAGGAGGAGGAGGAATTATTTTTGAGACTCTTCGCCCCAAACAGCAGCCAGTAGTGTTGATTTTATGGGAGTGTTGTCTAAGTAAAACAAAATTGTATTCTGTGAATTGCCAAACAGAGAGTTATGCTGTAGGAATGTGTTTTAGTTAGGGTATTACCAGGAAACAGATCTGTGCTACTTGTACTGTACCACTGTATGGGATTCAGATGGAATTTGCAATGGTTTCTACTAGTGATTATTAGATAATACAGTTGTTATGCAAGTAGACAAGCACAATTTTCTCATGATGACTTTTTTTGTAAATTCATATTTTTCTTTCCTGAAGTTGTGGAATATTCAATCAGTTTGCACACGGGAGACTTGAAGAAAGCAGATGCCACTGGTGAGGCTTATTTGTGTATTCAAGGAGAAAGGACCAACTCGGGAAAACGATGGCTTAACTCAAGAAACAGCCTGATTACTTTTGCTAGAGGGCAGGTAAAACAATGAGGAAAAACATAACTGAATCTGCAAATATCTTTTTGTTATTTCTTACATTGATATACAACTTTTCATGTACAAAGCATCAAAAATACTTCACTAACTTTTGCATTCTATGTGGGTATAATTTTTTCTATTAACTAAGATGTAATTTTCATAGGTAATGTGTTAAGCATCATTAGTATTACAAAATAGTAAAGCAATTAAGCTGGTGAAGTAATTTTGAGTTGAACTAAATATACTCTGAAATTTCTTCTTTAATATTTCAGACTTTTAAGGGCATGGAGATATCTTTGTTTAGATATACGTGGTAGATCTGATAGAATTTCTTTAGAATATCTTGCTTTTATACCACAACTTCCTCTTGATTAACCTTCCATTTTTTTTTCCCAATACTTCTTGCTTTTAAACATGTTCTTGCATTTTGAGGATTAAAGAGTTTTTCTTAGTAGAGTAATTCCTTAAGTAGTTGTAGGCATAAAAATAAAGTAGCTAAAACAAATTTCAGATCAAACAGAATATATGCTTCAAATTGAAAGGGAATATCTTGCTGACACTTTATTAGACCCCCATTGTGTTCAGATTTGGACTAATTTTTTGTTTGTCTTAAGCAAATAATAAAATCATTGCAAATATTTGCTGAAGGGAAAAAGGGAAGATTCCATCAAGTCTGTTCATCATGGAAGAGACATCTATCATAGAATTGGCTTCCATAAAAAATCCTTATGCCAATAGAATGATAGAGTCATAGAACCATCAAGGTTGGAAAAGACATACAAGGTCATCCAGTCTAACCATCCACCCATCACCAATAGTTCTCACTAGACCATGTCCCTCAACATAATGTCTAAAACGTTTCTTGAACACCTCCAAGGTCAGTGACTCCATCACCTCCCTGGGCAGTCCATTCCAGCGCCTGATCACTCTTTCAGAGAAGTAGTGTTTCCTAACATCCAACCTGCATCTCCCATAGCACAACTTGAGGCCATTCCCTCTAGTCCTATCACCAGTTACAAGAGAGAAGAGACCGGCCCCCAGCTCACAACAACTTCCCTTCAGGTAGTTTTAGAGAGCAAAAAGGTCTCCCCTGACCCTCCTCTTCTCCAGACTGAACAATCCCAGCTCTCTCAGTTAGTCCCCATAAGACTTGTGCTCCAGACCCCTCACAGGTCTGTTGCCCTTCTCTGGACATGTTCCAGGGCCTCAATGCCTTTCTTGTAGTGAGAGGCCCAAAACTGAACACAGTATTAGAGGTGCGGGCTCCCAGTGCTGAGTACAGATGGACAATTACTTCCCTGCTCCTGCTGGCCACACTATTTCTGATACAAGCCAGGATGCCCTTGACCTTCTTGGCCACCTGGGCACACTGCTGACTCCCTTTCAGATGAGATACATAGCGGAGTGGTTGAAATCTTCCCAGATGCTATTCATTTGATTCCCATTTACCTGCCTAATTCCCACTCATTTAACTACAATTTTTGTGAAAATGAAATTGCTTCAGGTTTTCAGAATAAGGAGATACCTGTAAGTTGAGAGTTTGGTTCTCATTCAAAGTAAGTTTTAACACAAGTAGATATAGTGATTTGGTTATTTTAGTCTATGAACATACAAGACATGAGCATTTTATTGCTATCCATTACTTGTAAAATTACATCCTACTATGTACAGCAATTATTTGATATTCATAATCTCTGGAAAAGAAAATATCAATTATCACATTTACTGTTTAATTATGAACTCTAAGACAGTGGAATAGCATGAATGAGACAGATTTACCTCCATTAAGATATAGAGCAATGTCCAGATACACGAAGCTAAATTGTTAAATATAATTTAAATTATTTTCACTTTACAGGTGGATGTCTTCAAAATCAAAGCAGTATACCTTGGCAAGTTGAAACAAGTTCTTGTTGGATTTAAGTGTCCAAAAAAAGGTCAGCATTTTTTTTTTTTCCTCCACTTTAGTAATAAATTTGAGATTTTTTTTTTTTTTTTAATTTGAAATTGCTCTCAACTTTCTGCTGTTCGTTATTTCTATTGGACTATACTTCTTAAGTATCTAGCTTCACTAAAATTCACTGCAGGATATTCGTGTCCTCTCTCCAGCTCAGCAGAAGCTCTTGGTGTTAAAGAAAACTGTTCAGCTCTTACACAGTAACGGCAGGGATCATAATAAATTGATATTTTGTTTAATAAATTGGGTAAAATTTTGGCCCAGCAGTGTTTAGAGGCGAGATCAAAGCTTTTACAGATTTGCCACTTATGCAGATAATGTTGATACTGGAGATGAGACAGTTCCAGTGCACAATAAACTTAGTCTCTTGTTATTTTTATCAAAAAACAAGACTATAAAATGACTCTGTATATTGAACCTAAAGATGTGCATATAAAAACTGATTAGGGGACTACTTCTCATTTATTTCTTACTTGGTAACACTGAAATGAATGATCAGACTTTTATTAACTTCACCAAAACTTGGAGTATAACCAAATTTGTAAAAACTCAAATGTCCAAACCTTGTTTCCAGAGAATCACTTAACTAGCTTCTTTCAAGAAAAAACCTTCAGCTAAGTTTGTGTCTTATTAGATTGCATAGATCCTTGCCATAGAGGAAGTTGTGTTGAGAAGATTTTTTGGTGGCTTATCTGTTAGAAATCCTGATATGCTGTTTTCCATTGGGATATTTATAATAGGATTTTGTATGTGGGTCCTCTAGTGTAGACATCTCTTAGAAGCTTTTCCATCCTTTGGGGCACTGATAGATCAACTCTATCAATGCATTTATTTTTTCACTAGGTCTAGATAAATTTTCTTTAAGAATTTTTCATTGTATCAAACATACAAGAGAGTAGGGGAACAGACAGAAATGTACATGTGCAGTCACAGTATTTTCAGAAGTCTCATTTCCTTGAGAAGTCAGACAAAAGGAAACATTACATTGATTTTGTAAAGATAGAAACTTATGACTGCATACCAAGAATATTTTGCTGCTTAAAAAGCTTAAATTAATAATGTTCTATTTATTTTTATACAGATGAGTGGTTCTTGGAAAAAATTGTTATAAAAGAAGTCAGCTACCCTTTTTCTTCACATGTCTTTGTTCATAATGACTGGATCAATAAACGCCCTAAGAAAGATTTTGTGGAAGTGGTAATTCCTCTCAAAGGTAATACCTGCAGAAATGCTCTTTAAGTTGTGCGAATCACTATTGCATGGCAAAGCATAATAAAGCCAGCACATGGAAAACCAAGCACTGGTACCATACTGAGAAGCTGAGGCCCGATTCAAGGTAAATTATGCCTTCTTTTAAAAAAGAAGGAGTTGGAAATCTTGCTTGGGATGAAACTTGGGAATGGCAATGCTGAGCTTCTAGTTCTTGCTGCTGCTGGAGGAGAAGGTAATGCATAGTCTAGGCTTACAAAAGTTGGCATATATTCTCAGAACTTTGGTGAATATTTGCAGGTGCTGGCAGCATGTACAAAGCAGAGAAGATGGGCGTGTCACTTGTGTGAATATCTCAAATGGATTTGTGAAGCAGCTAGCCTGGTTTTACACACATTCATAGGGCTAGAATGAGTAATGGGGCTTTTGTGACTTTGTTGCCTGACTTGACTGTACCAGATCCAGTTGTACTAGGCGAAATAATTTTGTGTCATGGTTCATACTGTCTCATAATTTAGATATGAGCTCTGAATATATGTTTATTTCAAATACAGAAATGTCTGTGACATCACTTCTCACAAAAGAAATTAATACTAAAAGCAGAGGACGATGGCAAATGTGGGTACACTGTGTGCAAGTACCAGAAGATATGCCTGATGTTCAAGTTGTTGTATTTGGAACAGAAGGGAAATCTCCTGCACAGAAAGTTCAGAATCTGAATGATAATCCATTTCTGGTTGGTTTCTTCTTTCTTTCACACAAGTTTTACTGAAGTGTTGCAGTAAAGTAAGATATGCTGCTTATGAATGTGAAGATCTGTGTACTGATTTTTTTTGTTTGCTACAGTTCATGTTTACACCTCCATATCTTAATTAAGCAGCAAGTGAAGAAGTTCTTACATGTGGGCTGATGCATATGACTTGTAGAACTCTCTTAATGAGCAAATGACAACTTTGGCATGAGAAACCTCACTGACTTGCATTGTCTAGTAGTCAGTTTTAACAGTAAGGTTTTAACTAAAGAAGTTATTTCATACTTCCTTTACTTTTTAATTCTCAAACCTCATCTAATCTGTTTTCACTGTTTAGAAGCTATGTTCCTTTACCATGAACCCAGAAAAATACTTATTCTGAAATATGCACGTGAAATTGATAGCAGTTTCTGAGCAGGAATTTGAACTCGAGCGATACCTTCTCTGTTTTTTATTCTTAAATGTGAAAAAAAGCAATAATTACTCATCTTTTGCAATTTTTTTTTTTCATGTATTTTTCTAACAGTTGACTGTTGGAGATGTTGGAGATATAACAAAACTTTCATTTTTGTTATCCGGTCCATGTTTGGAAAGAGGAATTAAGCTTCACAAGGTATTCCAATATATTCTACATAGAAACATAAAGTATTCTGCTTGATACTTGTATAAATAGCTTTTGTTGAAAAACATTGTTGTCTTTGGTTTTGTACAGCATCAACTGGACCACACATCTTGTGGCTCAGTCTACAGCTTTTGTCTACAGCTTCTGGTTCTCTTTGAGAGCAGAGCCACCTGTTTCTGCCCACTGAAGCACATACATGCATACCTACTCATTTCTGTGCACATCCATACTGCACCATGGTATGGAGGGCAGCATTTTTTCCTGGTGTTAGGAGATGCTAATCCCTGTGTGGAAATATTGATAGCCCCCTGATACAGCATGACCTATTCGCAGAAAGCCATTAAGCTGACATTTTTTATTTATTCAATACAAAGTAGTAATTAATGGACCTTAAACATCTGAATGATGCTTAGTATGTACTTAAAGTCTCTCATGATAAATGATAGTGAAATTATTTAATTCTGTCAGTGTTATGATGCAAACAGATTTTAAAGGTATACTTTTCCACAGAGGGTAGTAAGATTGAGTAGAAGGGTGTTGGTCATGTTAACTCTTAGGCTTTGTAGAAAAGTCTCAAGCTTGGAGATTAAAGCAAAGCAAAGTTGTATTAATAAACTAGGCTTGGAGACAATTGTCCATAAGTGTTATAGAGGTAGCACTCAATTATTCTCAAGAAAGTAAAAGAATAATATTCTGAACTGGGTCACACAGTTCTTTCTCACTACAGTGGATTTAACTGAGTAAAAGCTGATTCTCTAAATGAATAAACAGTCCAGAAAGCTTCTTGATGACTAGAGACAGCTGCATTCCTAGGGTAAAATCTGAATGGGCTGATGATACTCAAGGGGAGATATTCTCCACTGAGGATAGAGAAGTATATCTTCTGAAATGTGTTCATCAGCTAACTTTGTGGCATCAATTCAGGCTATGATAATGGAAAAAAAGTAGGTTGAAAAAACCAATTTTCTTGTTTTAAATACACTTCTCCAGGCCATTTAATACAAATTCCAGAGACTGGCTCTAACCTTTCTGATATCTGCTACACCCTAATAGGTGGCTTCAGACATGGCAGAAAAATCATAAAAATCCGATTGCTTTCTGTTTTTTCTTTAAACACAACCCTCTGCAAATTGCTGAGTGAATTTGTTCATGCTTTTAAATTCTTCAGTAGGTTTTTTTTTTTTAATAAATGGCTTATTAGTAGCTATAAATTTTTACAATCTACAAGAAGTCAATGACTTGCTATAGATCTGTGTAGTCTCTTCTGCTTACTTACAACCCACTTACTTCTGCACTTACAACCCACAACATAAGCAACAGTAACATATAGTGTGCCAATAATGTGTTTATAACATCTATTACTCATTTATCAGTTTGTTTATAAATTATTTATGTGGAATCTTAATCTAAAATGTAGCATGTTGTTTCAGTTTTAATAGAATTCTTACAGTGCAGTAAAAAACAGAAATGCCGTTCAGAAATACAAAGACCATAGGAGTCAGTTGGTATATGCAAGTTTACTATGAATCAGTGGTCATACCAAGTCCTAGTTGAAAGGAAAAAAAAAAACAAACAAAAAACATTTTCATTACTTTCTCATTAAATGAAAGGAATAATAATGAAAATTTCAGAAATTGCACACACACACACTCACACAAAAACCCCAAAACAGATTATAGATGTATCTGTGAAGTATAAAATGGAGATAAATTCCCCGTGTTCCTTTTGCTAATCTATCTTTTGCCTCTTCTGATTTTTACAACAGTTTCAGAGTACAAGAGATTTTCCTACTGATCTCATATGGTACTCTGTATACTTCTTTAGAAAGTTATCAAAGTTTAGCTAAACCTTGTGTCTTTCCTGTAACTTTTGAAGACTTACACACTATAGAAGAACTGTTTTTTTTTCTTACTTCAAAGCAGTTTTTCTCCCTTTCCAAAATAAAACAAAATCATTTTTACTTTTCTAAAGAATATAGAAATACTATATCACTGGGAGATAAAGCTCACACTTAGATGCAATATTATGACTACCCATTGTAAGGGGAGAGTAAGTCCGAGACCGTCTCATGAGTCTGTGTGCATTGTACAAGTCTATGGGGCTGGATGGCATGCATCCCAGGGTGCTGGCTGAAGGAGCTGGCTGAGGTGGTTGCTGGGTCACTCTCCATCATATTTGAAAAGTTGTGGCTGTCAGGTGAGGTCCCAGATGACTGGAGGAAGGGTCACATCACTCCCATTAATAAGAAAGAGAGCAAGGAGGGCCTGGGGAACTACAGGCCGGTGAGTGTCACCTCTGTACCTGGGAAGATCATGGAACAGGTCCTCCTGGACAACGTGCTTGATCACATGAGGAATGAGCATGTGATCCGAGACAGCCAGCATGGCTTCACCAGGGGAAGGTTATGCCTAACCAATCTGGTGACCTTCTATGATGGAGTGATGGCATTGGTGGACTAAGGGAAGGCAACCAATGTCATCTATTTGGACTTAAGTAAGGCCTTTGACCTGGTCTCCCACCACATCCTTATCTCCAAATTGGAGGGATGTGGATTTGCTGGGTGGACCATCCGATGCATAAGGAATTGGTTGAAAGGCTGCAGGCAGAGGGTAGTGATTAATGGTTCTATGTCCAGGTGGAAGCTGATAATGAGCGGCATCCCCCAGGGGTCTGTCTTGGGACTGGTGCTTTTAACATCTTCATAAATGACATTGACAACAGAATTGAGTGCACCCTCAGCAAGTTTGCTGATGACACCAAGCTGAGTGGTACGGTTGACATGGTGGAAGGAGGGGATGCCATTCAAAGGGACCTGAACAGACTTGAAAGGTGGGCCCGGGTGAACCTAATGAAGTTCAACACAACGAAGTGCAAGGTTTTGCACTTGGGCTGGAGGAATCTCAGGCATTTATACAGACTGGAAGGAGCAGTCCTTGAGAGTAGCCCTGCAAAGAAGGAGCTGGGGATTCTGGTGGATGAAAAACTTAACATGAGCCAGCAGTGTGCTCTTGCAGCTCAGAAAGCAAATGATGTCCTGGGCTCCATCAGAACAGGGGTGGCCAGCAGGGACAGGAAAGTGATTGTCACTCTCTACTCTGCTCTTGTGAGGCCCCATCTGGAGTATGGTGTCCAGGTCTGAAGCCCCCAGTACAAGAACAACACAGAGCTGTTGAGAACATGCCAAGAAGAGAACCACCAAGATGATCAGGGGGCTGGAGCACCTCCCCTATGAAGACAGGCTGAGGGAGTTGGGCTTGTTCAGCCTGGAGAAAAGAAGGCTGCCAGGTGACCTAATTGCAGCCTTTCTCCTTTCATCGTGTCCCTTCCAACTCGGGCCATTCTGTGATTCTGTGACTAGAAAGAGCTTGTCAGGTACCTTTTGCTGCAGAAATTTATTTCATAAAGTTACACATCTTCCCTTTCCTTCCCTTCTCTCTCTTTTTATTTATTTATTTATTTATTTATTTTGACGGATCTGATTTCTGAATGGTATTTGCTTAGATATTCAGCTAACCCTTAGTGTAATTTTATTACTGATAGGAGGCTATGATGTTCATTGATTTTCAGTTGAGGATGTTTCCACAAGTAGTAGTTAGGGGGAATGTCTTTGTATGAAAAAAGTTAGACATTATTTCGGGTACAAATATGGGTACAGAACATGCTGCAATTTTAATGGAAGATGATAGTGCATTTAAAAAACAGTATTCAATTTGCTAACAGTTTGATTCTAGAAATTCTTGTAGGCTTACATTTACTGGGAAGCTTTTTGTCTGATCTTGTTAAACTGAGCATGTGGCATAAGCGGGAATGGAAAGTCGTCAATAATTGTACTTCTGAAAATAGTCTGCTAATTTTTTTTAAATTTGAAACTCTCAACTTCCTAATAACTTCAATGATACAATGCAGTGATAAAATTAGTTGTGCATTTTACAACCTACATTTGAAAGTTTATGTAAGGAAATCTGTACTCAAGAGTCAGGTTTTGCATGCAGCGGTATGTATATACTGTATGAAAAGACACAGGCCTTTGTTGCAGATAAAAGTGTTAGCAGTGGCAGGAAGTAGCCAAAGTAAATTTTGGAATCTCTGATTAAGGGTTTCAATTGCCAATGACATTAAATTTTCCCTCTTCCCTTTTCCTTTTCCATCTCTTCCTGATAATAATATTTCTATACAAAGAGAAGTCTCACAAAGTCTAACAAAGTCTTAAGAAGCCATTTCTGAAGCCTTGCAGTTATTAGCTATTAATGAGGTTGAGTCCTGAATATTATAGTTACTTGAAATGTTCCTGCATATGCTTGTTACATTTTTATTCTGTACTTTATCACTTGACCTATAATAAAGTTCACAACCCAGGTTGCCCTCTTGTGAACCAGATCTCTGCATTGAATATAGCGGGAGATAAAAAAGTGAGCTCCCAAAGCTGTGCTTCCTTTTTTGCTTTGGAGGTTCTAAGTTCACAAACTTGGAGCCTTATTTGCCAGTGTCCATGCAGTATTTCCTCCTATTGGAAAATAAATGGGCATATAAAATTAAGAGTGCTCTAAGTGTAGTTATTCATTTGAAATTCTGAAATTGCAAGTATATACAAGACAGTTCAATCCATGTCCTTCGCTTGTGTCCTAGCTTTGTCTAGGATAGAGTTAGCAGTAGATGGTATGATGCCATGTTTTGGATTTAAGAGAGCACACTGATGGTTTAGTTGCTGCTGAGTAGTGCTTGCATTAAGTCAAAGACTTTTCAGCTTCTTGTACTGTCCTGCCAGTGAGGAGTCTGGTGGGGCACAAAGAGCTGGGAGGGGACAAGTCAGCTGACCCAGACTGGCCAAAGGAATATCCCATATCATATGGTGTCATGCTGAGCAATAAATCTGGGAGAGTTGGATGTGAGGGGCAGCGGCTGCTCGGGAACTGGCTGGGAATCAGTCATCAGATGATGAGCAATGTGCATCTCTTGTATATTCTTTTATTATTACTATTATTTTCTTTCTTTTCTGTCCTATTAAACTATCCTTATCTCAGCCCACTAATTTTGCCTTTATCAGATTTTCCATCCCATCCCACCAGGGTGAGAGTGAGCAAACATCTGTATGGAGCTGAGCTTCTCCTTGATTAAACTACAACTTGGTTCCCTACAAATGTTCCCAGTATTTGCGCCACGAAAAATACAAATATAAACAGGCTTCAGAATCAGGGGCTTGCACCACTGTAGCTCTCCTTGTGCAGAATGAGGTATCCTTACAAAGAGTGTGGGAAAGTTAAAAATAGGAACAGTGACGGTTTCTTTGGGAGTGGAAATAAAAAGCAAAATATTTCAGAGAAGCAGATGTGTTTCTACTTTTTCCTGCAGCTTAGGCTGAAAGATCTGGACACTAAGCAGGAGTTGAGCTTTCCCACTGAAGCTCAGTGTCTGTTTGGAGAAGATGGATCTGAGACCGTGACAGAGCTAGCAGCAGTGAGACCAGACAAGGCACCACTCAGAGGTGTGTTACTGAACGAAGAATAAATACGTAAAGAAATACATAAGCACACTCATACAAAGTTGTGAACTACTTAATAGAATGAGCACAATGAGCAAGAATATAAAGCATTTTATAATAAAAATATTACTCAAAATTATTTTTAAATATTCGGAATGTCAGAGTCTTTAGTGACATGTATCATTCGTATGTTTTTTATCTGTTTTAAAGCAACTGACATTTTGTTTACACTAGTCTAAGTAGTAACCTGAAATTCTGAAAACTGTAAAACCCAATTATTGTATATCTGCTGAAATGTTCAGAAAAAGACTGATTTACACAAGGTGAGGATGTAGAGGTGAGGATCTACATACACATGTATGTAGATAGCGGCATGATTCACAGAAAGAAAAAAACACTGTTGAAGTTTTCTTCAAACCCCTTTTCTGCTCCAGTCCTGTTTCATTTAATAATAGTATTTGAAAATATGATAATTTTTTCCTTTGTTCTGATTACATTGCAAACAATATTTAGCAAACAATACTCATCTTCTTAGTTAAAATACTTAAAACTTTTTTGCATTTGCCATCCAACTAACTTGATTGTAATAGTCTATTATAACATTAAAATTTTCACATTGTTCACAGAAACCATATGGAAAAAAATCCTCTGTCCTACTGCCTCAAGCAATACGTACTACATAACTCATAAGTTATGAGTCATGGCAAGCTGTCCTTTGTGTTGAATAATAACAATAGTAATGCATATCCAAATAAATAGCTGAGCCTTAACAAATTAATTGATGGTCACCATTTCTCCTGAACAATTAATTAACGGTGGACATAATTATCTAAGTGACAGACTAAAACAGAATGCAGTTGATTGAAAACAAATATTGCATTTCATCTATATTGTATCTGTGTTTATTTTATGGTACAATGTCATCACACTGGTTTAGCTTGTCTCAATTTAAGAAAGCTAATCTGCAAGGATTCAAGGCTTGTTAAAGGCCTCACATAATGAATGGTATTCTTTCTGTTGATTTCAGTGACCACTGGATGAGACACTAAGAAAGTGTTTTCTTCATTTATGATAGCAAGCATGGAATATTGCATTGGTTTATGAAGGGCACATCATCTCTAATGTTGTACTGTGTTGTGAGGTAGTTAGCAAAGTTAGGAACAGACAAAACATTTATGTCAAATACAAAAACTTCATTTCTTATTCTTGAAACCTTTCACCTAGAATATCCTGCTTTATAATGATTGATAATTACATTGCTAAATAAGCTGATTTGGTGATGTTTCCATGTCTCTGATTTTTCATGACAGAAGTTCTTTACTTAGTCAGCGTTCATACAGGAACATTACCTGCATCAGGAACTGACGCAGACATCTTTATAACTATATTTGGAGAGCAGGGAGATTCCTGCAAAAGGAGGCTAAGACACTCGTGTTTTGAAAAAGGACAGGTTAGTAGCCAGCTATGTTCCTTAACTGTTTTTAAAAATGTTTCCTTTTATTGCTTTTTTTCACAGACGTATTTCTTTTCTGTTGTCAAGTACAAAGCACTGATGTTACACTATGGTGTAACTTGAGCAAAATATGTGTTACTTACTAAGTATGGATAATTTTCTATAATAATTCTATGATTTTATTGATCTATGATTTTTATTATTAGAAGCTGAAATTAGACCCAATGATATATAAAATTCTGTGCCTTAGTTTTTCAGTTGTTTGTGAAAGTTATATTGGAATATCAGGGCTTTTTCTTGTAAATCTTCTTTAAAATCTACTTTGTAAAAAACATGTCCCGATATTGGTAAAAAAAGAGATTTTAAATGTGTTAGCTTTCATATGTTAAATAAACAATTTATAAATAGAATCATAAACAAGTGAAACTGCTTGTAAAGTTACTGTTATTGCTCAAGATAAATACTAGGAGTGAGTTTCTGGTTAACCTTTGCCAATTACAATATTAATATCTGTCTACATAGCATGTTAACACATACTCTGGAATCAACTAGATGGGATCTTAAGTACACCTTTCAGTTATCTCTGTACAATAAAACAGAATCCTCTATACAATAAAATAGGATCCCATATGCTTGTTTCATACTTCTTGAGATCTGTCATGACTGAGATGACATAACATTCCTAGGCAGTCTGCTCCACTACTTTGCTAGCTTGACCCTTAAATTTTTTTTCCTTTATTTGTGTTAGTATGTCAAAATATTTTCTCAAGTCTAAAATAATAGTAGATTGACCACAGTGATTTAGCAAAAAATCTCCCCAGTCCAGGCTCTTGTTTCTGCTGGCAGCCAAATGTTGATTTCCAGGTAAGAATATATAAACAGGAGAAAACTAGTGTACACTCACCAGGCTGCTCTCTCAGCCTGTTGTGATTGTCAGCTAAATATATAATATTTGGAAGAACATGTGTTTATCATCCTGATTACACTTCCATGTATATTTATTTTGACTCCACTGCTTCTCTTTTTTCTTCTTTGTCAGGGATCTGTTAGCTCAGCTCTAGGTTCTGTATTCTGACGACTCTTGCTGTGAATGGTCTTTGTGATATAGTATAGCATTCAATCCCATACAGAACACCTACATAGTAGTCTACCTGTTTGGTTTTGTTTTTTTCTTTTTTGGTTGATTTTTATTTCACTGTTTGCAGTATACTGCTGCCTTAGTAGAAACTGTATTATTAAAAGACATGAAAAAGTTTGTGGTCTTAATTGAGTCGGTGATAATACTTAGACAATGAAAATTAATAAGGGACAAAAAGGTACATTCCCTGTGACATATCCTGGAAAAGATATCTTAAAAGGAGCAATTTACGAAGCAGTTTCAAACTGAATGTTAATAGAGTATTAAGCTGTAGGCTGTCATGAGGCCTCCTGTCAGCATCCTCTTCTCTGGGCTGGACAAACCAGGGGACTTCAGCCACTCCTCATACATCATCCCTTCTAGGCATTTCACCACCTTCGTAGCCTTGCTCTATAATAGTTTTACATTCTTCTCATGTTGTGTTGTCCAAACCTGTATCCAGTGCTTAAGGTGAGACAGCACAGCACAGAGCAGGGCAGGACAATCCTTTCCCTCACCGACTGGCAGTGCTGGGCCTGACACACTGGCCCTTTTGGTTGCCAGATCACAGTGCTGACTCAGATTCTACTTTCCGTAAACCAGAACAGCCAGATCCCTTTCCACAGTACTGCTCTCCAACCTCTCCACTGTCTGCACACATATTTCCTGGATTGTCCAGGATGCAGAATCCAGCACTTGCTCTTGTTAAGTTTCATGCCGTTGGTGATTGCCCAGCCCTCTGATTTGCCTGTAGTACCCCTACAAAGCCTCTGCACCCTTGAGGGAGTCGACAGCCCCTCTCAATTTGGTGTCATCTACAAACTTACTAAGTATGCATTTGAGCTCAGCATCATTTATAAAGATGTTAAAGAAAGCTGGCCCCAAAATGGAGCCCTGGGGAACCCAACTAGTGAATTGTTGCCATCCTGATGTAATCCCATTTATTATATCCCTTTGAACCCAACCCCCATCTCCCTCTGACAAAGTAGAATATACAGTAATGCCTCGGGTAAGTTCTCTTGTGTGGATGCATAATAAATGCTGTGCCTTCTACTGATTCATTTGCTTAAGATGTACAAAAAGAAAAGTGATACAACACTGAGCGGTGTGGACCATACACTGGAAGGAAGGGAAGTCATACAGAGGGACCTGAACAGGCTGGAGAAGTGGGCCCAAGTGAACTTAATGATGTTCAACAAGGCCAAGTGCAATGTGCTGCACTTGGGCAAGGGCAATCCAGGTATTTGTAGAGACTGGGTGAAGAACTCCTTGAGAGCAGCCCTGCAGAAAAGGACGTGGGGGTCCTGGTTGACGAGAAGCTGAACATGAGTCAGCAGTGTGCACTGCACACAGTGTGCACTGCACACAGCAGCCCGGAAGGCCGACTATATCCTGGGCTGCGTTAGAAGAGGAGTGGCCAGTGGGGTGAGGGAGGTGATTGTCCCCCTCTACTCAGCTCTTGTGAGGCCCCATCTGCAGTACTGTGTCCAGGCCTGGGGCTTCCAGCACAAGAAAGATGCACAGGTCTTGAAATGGGTCCAGAGGAGGGCCACAAAGATGTTCAGAGGTCTGGATCACTTCTCCTATGAAGAAAGGTTGAGGGAACTGGGATTGTTTAGCTAGAAGAGAAGGCTCCAGAAGAGAGCCTTCTTCTTAGCTAGAATTCTTCTTAGCTAGAAGAATTGTGGCCTTCCAGTACTTGAAGGGAGCATCTGAACAGGAGGGGGAACAGGTGCTTACAAGAGTGGATAGTGATAGGACAAGGGGGAATAGCTTTAAACCAAGACAGGGGAGATTTAGGTTAGATATTAGGAGGAAGTTTTTCACACAGAGGGCAGTGACACACTGGAACAGGTTGCCCAAGGAGGTTGTGGATGCCCCATCCCTGGAGGCATTCAAGGCCAGGCTGGATGTGGTTCTGGGCAGCCTGGTCTGGTGGTTGACAACCCTGTCCATGGTAAGAGGCTTGAAACTAGATGACCTTTGACCTCCTTTTCAACCCAGGCCATTCTATGATTCTATGAAAGCATCTTTCATACAAGGAAGCACTGTTTAACCAGAAAAAAACGATGTTGAAATGAAGGGATAGGAAGTCAAGTAAAATGAGAAAATGAGTAATCCTACTTTCTCATGAAATATGAGAGCTCAAGAACGTTAAATGAAAACTGCAGGTGACAAGTTCAAAATAAAATGAGGTGGATTTTTACACAGTATAGAATTAATCTGTCTTAATTTCTGCCACAAGATGTTACAGATGCTAAAATGCCTGTTGGAGCAAAGAGCTATTGCACATATGAACATAGGAAAAAGTTTACTATTAGAGTGATGGAGCCAGTGCTCTGTCAGGCTGAACAGGCTGCCCAGGGAAGTTGAACAGTCTCCTCTGGAAATATTCAAAACCCATCTGGATGCTTTCCTGGGCAACATAGTGTAGGCAACCTTCTTTAACAGGGAAGTTGAATTGGATGATCTCCAGAGGTCCCTTCCAACCGCTATGATTCTATGATTTTAATGGAAAACAATTGTTAAGTGCAAAGGCACAACCTCTGGCTCAGGAAATCTCTGAACCACAAACTGCTAAAGCCTGAGAGAGTTTATACTTAAGAATTCTCTCTCTATATCTACCCTCTTTCTTGACTCTTCCCTAGGAAAATATTATTGGCAACTGTTAGTAACAGTACTAGATGCATCTATGATCTGACGTACTACTAGCAGTAATATGTTCTTTTTATAGGAAGTATGTTAATAAAAATGTTGGAATGAGGTTTTAGTGACAGTATCTAAGAGGTGGAAGGAAGAGATGTTGAGGGCAAATAGTAATTACAGACAGTATCCCTGAAAAATATGGAGTGGACAGGCAAAGAAGGCAAAGTTAAGGAAAATTGAGATATAAGAGAAAGGGTTTCTCTTGACTGATAAAGACTGGAATATTAGGAAAAAAACTAGTAAGGCAGAAAAATATCACAAATTATAATCAAATATGTGACTGTGGAAAGGACAGCTGGTTTGCATTCATTCAAATAGTCATATGTCTTAACTTTTTCACCAGTTTAATGGGTTAAATAAGTGGGCATTGTAATTTTGACTAGCTAACTCTCCATCTAAAGAAAGTCAATTTAAATAAAATCCTGTTGGCATTCATTAATTACACTCCCAGTAGTGTGTTTAATGCAGTTCCAAATGCCTTTATACTGAGTAGGAAAAAAAAAAAAAAAAGAAATATAATGGCATCAACCAAAAGTACATTCTTGCTAATACTGAAGGAGTAGGCAATTTAATGTATTATTACAAGAATTCATTGATAACAATGAGTAATTATGACCACTGTTGTCTAATGACTGTTAATTATTATCACAAAGAATGAGACTAATGATAGGTTCCTTTTTCAGACAGAGTTAGCTCTGAAAGAACATGAATATTAGCAATACAGGCTATTTCCTCTAAGTCAAGGGTCATGTAGACTGACAAGAAAATTGTATTTGGCTTGGAATTATAAAGAATAAAATTAAAAAGCAATGAGTGCTACCAAAAAGTTATTTACAAGATGTTTCTCCCAGCTATATCTTATTTTGGGCTGCATATGCATTCATGGATATAACGAGGTAATGATAGAAGCTCTAGGGCTGTGATATGAAGAATAACTCTGATGTTTTCTTTTTCTGAGCACAGTGTAGAAAATAGTCCCACACTACCAAGGGAATGGACCAGATGACACAATAATTTTTAAAAATCATCTCTTCTTTTGTTGCTTTCTGGTTGTCTTGCTTTTTCCTGCCTGGTGGCAAGTTGGTTGGCAACAAATAAAAATTACAACGTCTGTTTCTACTATCCATCTGCATTTTTTTAATGTCACCCGCACTCATGCCCATGTATCTCCCCACCCACTTGTATTCTTTCTTGCACAGAACGCATTCATTCTCTCACTCATATAATTTATTCATCCCAACATGCACTAGTGTAGTTGCCATTTAGCTTTTGTTTGCTAGTAGCTGTAGCAATATTTAAACAGATGTCTATTTACATCCAAAGAGAACATAAATTCTTGCTTGTATGCGTGCACAGCCTCACTTATAGTTTCTAATGTCAGTATCATCCTTTTGTTTGCATAGTCATCAACACTGTCAGTATTTCAGTTCAGTCTTGAATAGTACAGCATTTTTTTCAAATGGGATAACTTAGAATATAAAGTAATTTGACTTTTTTTTTTTTTTTTAATAAAATGCCTTATTTAAACCAAGTTCAATTTACAAGACCAATCCTGAAGTCTCGTGGACTCCCTTTAATTCAGTTATGAGGAACAAGTTGGAGTTTTGTAAGACTTCTGTAAGATCTGAGCTTTCTTTCCAGTGAGTGTACTAGTGGGATACTTTTCCTAATGCAGCCTGGGATGCAGTAATCGTGAAAAAGGAAAAATGTGTGCATTCAAGGATCCACATATTTTCTTTAGGTCTCCAAATATAAATTTTAAAATATCAGAATATCTTTCTTTTCTGTCAGAAATCAAAAGGTACTTCAGTATTGAAAAGAGTATGTCTTCCCAGACATGCTCTTAAAGGTAAAAGATGAAATATGTCGTTTAATCAGTTTAATGCAATTCATTTTATCTTTACCTTCTCAGGTCAGTATCTCTGAGGTGAGAGCAGTAGACCTTGGACAATTAAGCAAAGTGGTTGTTGAGCACAGTAATGTCGGTTATGGAGCTGGATGGTACTTGGACCAAATTGTCATCCATGAATCAGGCAAGACTGATTGCCAATATATATTTCTTTGCCAGCAATGGTTAGACAGTGGAGTTGGTGATGCACAGATGGAACGAATGTTGAGACTACTCGGAAAAGTCAGGAATGAAATGCTGACAGAAAAGATTCACGGTAAGACTGAAAATCATCAAATTTCCTTCTGGTTTTTGTTTTAATGATAATTCATTTTATTTTTCAGGTTATTTTTAAGACTGAAACCAAAATACAAAAATAATATAGCTTAAATGTGCGTTGTATCTCTCAAACTATCTCTCCAGACCTGGTAGGTAAAATTATAATTAGCAGAAGGGAGAGATGAAGTAAATGGGAGCAATGAAGTGTGTGTTTAGTTGAGGCTTGAAAAAAGCTGAAGCAAAGAGGTAGGTTGTTCCATATGGCAATCAATGCAGAGCAGAAGGCTCCTACAAGAGTGGTGAATTCTCAAGAAGGGATACAAAAGCTTATATAGCAGGATGAGATTTTTGTGTGTGTTCATATGTTTGAAAAAAGCATTTGCTTTTTTTTTCCAGTTTTCAGTTTTACTTAAGTGGCATGAGTTTTTGCAAAGTTAGTTGACCCGGACCCAATATGCTGTTCAATTCAATGAGAAAAGGGTCGAAATTCAGAAATCATATAAACACTGAAAGCCTGATAAGTCTTTTACACTTTGCCATGGGACTGGATTTCTTGGCTCTCTGACACATCTTGTCATTTTTTGAAGAAGTGTTAAATGTTTTGGGTCCATTTATGCAGTTTGACTCAGAAGTAGTAGACCAAACTATGTGAAGTTTAACTAATCTGAAGATGTGAATTTGTATTCTAAATCAATAATTTTGTACATTGACCATTGTTGATTTCTGTATTCATGGTTATTCCATTTTATGTTTAGAGTTCTGTATTGTTGCAGACATGGCTTTAGTATATATTCTTATATCATTTTAGGAAATACAAAAATACTATTATTGAGACAACAGAAGGACAGAATAATGTGGAAAGTTAAGCTAGATGAACAGCTAGAGTAATGTCTATTTCAAAATAAGACATTACTGTACTGCAATACTGCAAAAATTCTATAGGTGCCCTACATAATCCACAGAGCGAGGCAGGCTTCTCCTAAGAGGTATTTAGAGCAGAAGCCTAGGGCTGATCAGGGTCTGTCAGCTCTCTCTTCACTGACAATTTAAAAGGTGCGAGAAATCTTGGACCCCCTTCTAGTGTCTGAATGTAGGTATGTAAAAAGCTTCCACCATCCTATGCTTCTCACACAGCCATAGTCCTCAAAAATTTGAGTGTAGATTGACTAATACTTTTTAGTCTATATTATTTATATCCAATTGTGAATCTATTCAACATCAGTTCTGGTCTGTAAGTATAATACTTCTAGAAATAATATTGCAGATAAGCAGAGAGCCTACAAGGAATTTAGAAATAAGGCTGATCAGCAAAGAGCACTATACCTTAGGGGTCAGAAAGTATACGGATACAATAGAACTTAACTAAATGTCAAACTGAGACAGATTTTGTGAAGGAATTAAAACAAATAGTAAAGGTTCTTCAATCATTTACTTAAAAAAAAAATATATGGAAAGATAGGTGACTATGCAGGAACAATAAATTGGGACTAAAGATGATGTAGGTAGAATCCCTAAACAACTTGAATACTTTATGTCTGTTTTCATTAACTACCCATAATACGTGGAAAGGAAGCAAAAACAAAAATTACTAGTGGGAATGAAGTAATTGCAAATCACCAAATGTGAAATGCAAATATAGTTTGAGTTTCATGCAGTCAATGACAACATAAGCAGTCTTTCGTCTGAAATACTGAAAGAATGGGGAAAAGAAGAGGCAGAAGTAGGAGGTTATTAAATAATTCTATGGTGATGAGAAGTACAACTTGTAAATAACAAAGGTAATATATCTGCCTGAAAGAAAAAGTAGTTAGGATAGCAGAGGCAAATAGGAAATAAAAGAACTGAGTTCACAAATGATAAATTGTAAGACAAAGTTGATACTTTTAAGAAATCTTCCCCAATAAGAGAAATATGACATTTAATCTGTGTAAATGTCAGCACTGAATTGTACTTGCTTTATGGGAAATTATTAGGTAATTAGAAATTAGAAAGTGGAAAGAAGTAGTAAAAAAAATAATTGTAAAGAACTAGATAAGGGAGAGTAAATATGCTAATAAAATCTGTTCATGCTATAAAGCTGTGAGTGTTGACAGGAGGATGAAGAGGCTGAAGGATAAACTTTGAGAACTAGAGGAAAGCAGTGGAATGAAATAACACAAATCTTGAACACAGGTTCAAATACAACTAAGTATTTCAGCTCTTAATTCTGGTACAGATTCCTAATTTCCATTAATTTTATTGGGAAATTATGAACTAAGTAGTAGCCAAGAGCGAAAAACTGTATCAGATTGGTACATCTTGTAATTATTTCTGCTACAAGAGTACTTCAGTGGGACATCAATAGGGGAAATACCTGGTTTGTTATATGATCACAGAATAATTTTGAGAAAACAATCTGACATGACTGTGAGTATAGTGACTGTAACCTTACAATGTATGGCAGCATTATCAATAAAGGCAAAGAAAAATTAATGCCACTGTACAATGAAGCAGTGATGTTTCTCCTTGGGATGCCGTGTACAGTTATGACCACCTTTCTCCAGAAAAACTTGTTCAAAATTGAACAGATGTAAAGATGTCTGGGGATATGGGGAGACTTTGTTGTGACGGGGTATTGGAAAAAACTCGATGTATTCAGACTAGCAAATTTAAGGTTGAAAATGGACACAGTTGTGATCTATCATATTAATAGAGGCTTTCATATCGAGATGGGAAAAAGTATTATATAAACTAAGGAATAAAGTTGTCATAAAAATAAATCATAGAATCATAAAATCACTAAGGTTGGAAAAGACCTCCAAGATCATCCGGTCCAAGAATTCACCTACCACCTATATTTCCCAGCTAAACCACATCCCTTAGTGCATCATCAAAACATTTATTGAACACCTCCAGGGATGGTGACTGCACCACCTCCCTGAAGAGCCCATTCCAGGGCCTGATCACTCTTTTGGAGAAGAAATTTTTTAGCTTGGTTTTCTTTTAAACTTAACTACAGAGAATAAAAGAAGCTTAATGAAGCTGCTTTTAAATTGGATCTTGACAAATTTATCAAAGAGATTGTACAATATAGTTGTAATAGCAGACTAAAGTGTTATATGATCCAACAGAGATAGTCCTTCTGGTCATTGTTCCTAGGCACAATTGATAGCTTAAAGTCTTAATATTTCAGTGCTCCAGGGCTAAAAATACTGTGGGTTATGTCACAGGTGATATTGTAAATTTCCATTTCACTTCCATTTTTTTTCATGGATGTTATTTTTTTCCATTTGTATTTAATGTTTACAAACCTGAAACTGGTAGCTTTTTATGATTAACGTTAAAATAATAATTTCTGAAGTTATTTTAGATGAGTGCTGTTTTTCTACCTTCACAGGGTTTTGAATTAATGGCATAGATTCTCACCTGCTGTAAAGAGTTTTATTTGAATTAATTTGTACTAGGAGAGATAATGTTTTACTGGCTGTAGTTAGAAAGCAAGACTTTATAGGACAATGAAAATCACTGTTTCCCTTACTCAAAATGTGATATCCCCTCAAAATGTGATTTACAAAATATTTATAAATATTTGTAAATATTAAATCTATGCTCACTTTGCATAAACAGCTCAGTTGATTACAGTGAATTCTATACCAGCCCCGGTGACCAAAACCCTTCTATAGAAGTCAGGGTTTCTTTAAAAATGGAAAGCATGTTTTTGATAACACTGTTTTTTCCACATAAGCTATTAACATTAGGAGCATTTTAAAGCTGTGGTGATTTTTTTTTAGAGTGTACGTATCTGATCCTGGTGTTCATGACTCTACCTGCTATCAGTCTGTGGTATTTATCGGCCACCAGGTGACAGTTAATTCATATGGAATATTTAAAATACTAAATGCTTCAAACCAGACTTTTAGTTTGAACATGAGTTATTATTTTCTGAAATAACTAAAGAAAACACTGAAGAACTGTTATATAAAGTACTGTGCAAGAAATTTTTCATTCAGCAGGAAACTCCCTGTGGTTCACCCCAGGTCTGAGAGTGTAACTCCATCACCAAGATGGCTGAGCTTCCTGTGATCTACTCAGGCTAATGAGTGTGAGGACAAATGATTTGATTTGTATTATTATTTTCTTTTCAATAAGTATCCCCTGACAAGACAAGAGGCAATGAACACAAACTGTTGAATACGAGTTAGTGATTTGCCCTTGCTGCTAGGAAGGCTAACAGTATTCTTGGCTGCATTAGACAAAGAACTGCAGGTAGGTCAAGAGAGGTGATTCTTCCTCTCTCCTTAGTGTTGGTGAGGCTACACACCTGGAGTACTGAGTCCATTCCTGCTCCACCCCCAGCACAAGAGAGATTCTGACATACTGGAGAGAGTCCAACATAGGGCCATCAAGATGATCAAGGGAATGGAGCTCTCCTTCTATGAGGATAAGCTGGGAGAGTTATTTAACCTGGAGAAGAGGATGCTCGGGGGAATTTTATCAATGTATATTAATACCTCAAAGAGAGTGCAAAGATGATAAAATCATTCTGTTCTCAGTGACACCCAGTGTCAGGAGAAGAAGATACGGGCACAAACTGAAACACAAGATTTTCCCCTTGAATGTCAGGAAGCACTTCATTTCTGGATGGGCACAGGTTGCCCAGAGAGGCTGTGGAATGACTGCGTTGGCAATCTTCAGAAGATGCCTAGACATGGGCACCCTGGGCACCCTGCACTGGGTGTCCCTGCTTGAGCAGATGTTGTACCAGAAGAACTTCAGAGAATCCTTCTAATCTTAAACATTTTTTTGTTTCTGATAATTTTTCAATATTTTTCCTAACGTAAAATTGCTAGGTTTGAGTGTTTTCTGTGTACCTAAAGTTGGCAAAGCCCTATGCTGTTACCTGGGACTGTTTTTAGTCTAAGCAATCACTTCTTTAGAGGGAATCCATAAAGTTTTAAGCTTTACTGTCATGATAACTTCAATACCAAATTTCAAGCACTGAAGCAGTTTATCTTATCAGCATCTTGTTTATATGTAGTAAATTTTAAAAATCTAGTTTAAATAGCTCCTCAAAGTTTAAATGCAAACAGTTACTATCCTGGTTCAAAGGCAAACCTGATATCCAGTACTGTGTAGAAGAAAATGTACTGCTTTTGAGTGGCAATTAGTAAGAAAAAGATTAAAATGATCAGAGGAAACAATTATAGGCTGAAAAATGTCAATGAACTGGCAAGGCTCTTCAGTCTGTAATAGGGAGCTGGCAGTCTTATTTGCCTAGTTCTGCTGGATTGTTCCGTCTCTAAAGTGTCAACTTTCATTGCTGAAAGGCTGATCTGTTTCATGGTATGTGCAATATATCAAATATAATAACTGAATCTGTTCTGTTTCACAACTAGCTCAGTGCAAAGATGAGAATGGTTTGCTAGTCATTCACTAGTAGCCTGTTACAAATTGATGTGTTTGGATTTTTTATATTCAGCAAACCCATTAATTATTTTTTTACTGTTTTTCTTCAACAGGGACTTGGGATGTCTTTGTCACAACTAGTGATATTTCTTCTAGTTCCACAAATCCTAAAATGTCTCTAACTGTTTGTGGCGGAAAAGGTATCTGTACTTCAATCACACTCCCAAAAGGATCCCTTAAGAAAAAGCGAGTTTATGAGACTTCGATTGAATTAAATAAGAAATTCACTACTATATTTAAAGTTCGCCTAGAAATTGAAGAAGCTGGAGAAGGAGAGTCTTGGCATTGCCATGAGGTAAAAAATAAAAACTAAAGCAAAAATAGAATCATAGAATGGATCTAGTTGGAAGGGACCCCAAGGATCATCAAGTTCCAAACCCCTGCCACAGGCAGGGCCAATAGTTCAAGTATTTCTTGTAAGATTATCTCTTTTGAATTCTGTGGTTAGTACTTATTCCAGTTTCCAGTTCATTTGATTTTTTTTTTATTATTATTATTTTTAATTTATTTTTAATTAATTTAATTACAAGAATAAGTGGATCTGGTAACGCTTAATGCTTGCAGAGTGATAAATTCACAGAATGTTCAAAATATTTATTTGAATAGCTTTGGATACCAAAAAGCTTGTAAACTTCAGAGGATTTCTGAATGATACTTACACAGATTTGCCATTTCCACACCTTGTGGTCTCACTTTTGAACTGCAGCCACTGGCATGCATTGCAGTATTTTTGTAATTCCAAACTGAGTGTTGCATGTTGCAAACTCAGTGATCCAAAGCAAACAATTAAGCGAGACACCAGAAATGCCCTTTGATGAAAACATCTGCCATTTATGTTGACATCTAGAAAAAAAGAAGTGAACAGCAAAAGTGACAATCTTTCTTCTGATGTCAAGGATGCTGAAGCTAAAATCTGACACCATACTGAAATTAGTGTGGCATTTTCCTATGCAAGAAGTATCTTTATCCTCTTTAACTGGGAAAGCAGATATGAGTTTAAGGGAAGGAGTCATCTTTCAAACTGCAGCACTTTATCCCATTAATACTTGTATTTTGTTCTCATTAAAAAATAGAGAAAAAAAATGATTTTAATCTTTGTTACATGCTATTAAATAGAGAACTGATCCCCCTGACATGTAACCGGTAGTCAGATTAATTTCATCTTCATAGTCAGATGAAATAATTATCTAACAAATACATCGATAATATTAAAGCTACTTCTTGGAGATGGTGGATCACTGAAAAAAAATCGGAACAGAAATTCCAGTTCCAGTGATATCTATTAATCTGCTTCACTTCATTAGCTCATAACAAGTGCTCAAAGAAGAGTTAGAAAAAATACCAACATAATTTATAATAGAAAGAAAATAGGTAGCTTTTTATCAGATAGGACAAGAAAGAGAAAGAAAATATAAACTTAGAGGAGTTTTAGGAATGCATTTCCTTTGCTCCATGGCTCCCATAGCAGAACAGGTTGGATCCCTGTATGAAATTACAGGGTTGTTTTAAGAGGTTAAGGATAATAATTAGTATTAAAAGACAAGTTATCCATCTATTTGCACTGCCTATTAGATTTACACTGCAAGATAGTCATTTTTATGCCTTTTTATTTTGATTATACAAGTCTTTTCTCATAGAGAGGCTGAGATTTTCACCTTCTCTCACAAGTAGGTGCTTCAGATGGTTGAATTCCATATTTAGAATCAGCATTCAATTTAGAACCATATCTGGAAAGTAATTTCCTTGAATTTTTGGAGGAAGATAAAATCATTATAAAATAATGTCTGGGAAATAAATAAATAAATAAATAATAAACAAAAAGATGTGCTTAGTTTCTGAAGAAATGAACCTTTATTCTTGCCTTTCAACTCTTGAAGAAATAAAGCACAGTAAATGAAACTTGATTTTCAGGAAACTGCTCAGGAATTTAGATGTTAGTGTAAAAGGAATATAGAAGCCTTGTTATTAGAATCTCTTTCCTTGTAATAGGACTAGCATGCTTAGCTCAGTATCACCCGTTGATTTCTTTATGTACACTTACATATATTTTACAGACATTCAAAATATTCAGTAACATGTATTTCATACAATGCAAATGTACAGACATATGCATGCCATAAAGGTGCTTGATTTCAATTTTTCTGCTTTTTCCAGAAACACATTTTCTTTCTCCAGTTAGTCAGAATGAGAAGAAATTCTGCCATAAAAACGTTAGAACTTATCAACATTTATCACAAGCTGAAATGGGCATAACACTTATTTTCTTCCATATGCTGCATGAATAGATACATAAATGAACCTTTTTGAACTATTCCATATCATTTTTTTTTTTCTGTAGTACCACAAACTCTACAGCAATAATGCTGACAACGTCTTAATTATTTTTAATTGGGAAAAATCTTTTTCTTCTCTTTTAAAAGATTGCTTTGGAAAAAACACCCAAACATTTTAGACAAATTTCTTTCCTCTTCTTTTTTGATAATTAAGACTGTATGCTTGTTCTTAGTACTTTACAGTCTTGCTAGAGTTTACTCTGGAGCAAGAGACGTGTTGAATTTTTTTCTTCTTCTTTTTTGTTAAGGTAAAGCTTCAACACAGAGTAAGTAAAAATCTTCTGGAGTTTCCATTTTGCCGCAACTTTGCAGATGACAAAGGGGAAAGAGTGGCTGAGCTTCCAGTTCTCACAGTCAATTCTCCTTTTCCAGCAGGTTTGTTACAAATCAGAAACACTGGAAAAGATATGGCCAGTTATGATGGCTAAGATTTTCAAGGCAGGCCAAAGGATTTAGCAGATAATTTCTATTTACTTCCTAAGAAGAATCTCAGTTCCCATAGTTAGATGTGCTTTTTGCATCCAAGACTGAGATCAGTTTGGAACATGTAAAAGAGAAAGTATGCAGCAGTGAAAACATTAAATGTTTTGAACAGTACGCAGGGTTCTGCTTTTTCTCAGTAATATTATCTGGTGCTCTCTCAAAGGAAGTACAGGAAATCCAAAGAAAATAACTCTTGTACTGTAATGTCAGATAAGGAAGTCATTGCCCCTTACAGCTGAAGTTGATCATGCGTTCTTCTGTGACCTTGTATTTATACATCATGAAATTCCTTTGTGTGAGTTATAATTTGATCACCTCAAGACCAGATTGCTTTCATTAGTTTTGTGTTTCTTTGGGGATTTGATGCCAAAGTTAGTGAAGAATGCATAAGCTCTTGTTCTGAATGGATATTCTACCATGAGAATATTGCAGTCACCTCTATGCATTTCCCAGGAGGTAAGGGATATTAGATCAGTATCCCAAGCATTCTATGTATTCCTTGCTTTTTTTTTTTTTTTTTTTTTTTCCCCTATGCTTTTAAAGCTAGTCTGAAGAAAAGCACTTGAACAGAAGCTCCTTGAGTTTGAATTTGAGAAGAGTCCAACTGGAGTATTCCCTGGAAAGGCGCTTTGCGTTTTAAATACTTTCACTTTTTTTTTCTTTTTTTTTTCTGAAAAAGTACATATATGTAAGCCTTCACAAATACTGCTTCTCTTTCTAATAAGCGCAAAAAATTAGGAAAGATTCTGTTTTCTTACTTTTTCCCCATTTTTTTTTTTCCTTTTTCAATCAGAAGTTTTGGTCATGTTCTTTCTATTTTGGGGGCTGAATCACCAGTGTGCTGTGCGTTTCTTGGGGTCAACAACCGGGAAATTAACATGGTCAGCCAAGAAATGCCCTACTGACCAGCTGAGAGATACGTCAGAGAATCCATAGTATTTCTTGGAATTGTCTGCTGGGGTCAATAACTGCAACTGGTACTGTGGTAGAACAGGCAACCATGAGCTGGGCTATGATCCACAGAAAATACAAAAGTTGTCATCCTTAATGGAGTTCAGCTTCATTTGAACTCAAGGAGACTTGGAGAAGAGATGTGCTTTTCAGTAATTTATTGTTGTCCGTAGCCTAGGAATTATTACATGAAGGAGTGCTATTTATCAATGCATACAAGCATGTGTTAGAGTATTATTTATGTGTTTTTATTTAAAAAAAAAAAAAAGTGGGATTTGTTTATTTTTTCATTCTCTCAGAAACTTTTTATTTGTTATTGAAGTAGTACATAATTTTTTATTGCAATGCTTCTTCATTATTTTTCAGGCATTGTAATGACCTCTTGATCGCTTTGGGTGCTATTTAATAAATAGCATATCTTCAAAACTGATTATGTTTTGTTAAATCTTTGATTTCTTTTTCCAAATAGTGAAAAGCTATGCTCTCTATATCACCACGGGAGCATCTCCTGGGTCAGGAACTGATGCAGATGTGTATGTCATGCTGCAAGGTGTTTTGGGAGATACTGGTAAAAGAAAATTAATCAGAAAAGGAGATGATAACTTCACTGAAGGAAAGGTATGTTTACCATTTCTCTATGATATTTTGTACTTTTATAGTCCAGTCCAATTCACATGGACTTAATTGTGTTAGGACAGAATCTACAAACAGCAGTTTGCAACACATAATAACATATCTGTCTTAAAAGGAAGTCACTGATACTTATGTAACTGATGCTAACAATGCTGAAAAGCAGTCAAGTGATTATATCGAGTATTTTTAAGTTCAGTTTTGCAAATTGAATGTCTTTGGTTACATGCCAGTATTTTTACTGACTATTTGTTTGACAATAAAGTCAATTAAACTGTATTTTACAGAATCACAGAATCATAGGGGTTGGAAGAGACCTCTGGAGGTCATCTACTCCAACCCCTCTACTAAACCATGTTCTTTGAGTCAGCGGAAAGGAGACAAGCTGGCAATGCCAGCGGTTGCTTGAAACACCCCAGACCTGTCTATACAATCCTTGCCCAAAAACACCTATGGCCAGCATGTTGAAAACTCTTTTGCTTTGCAGTGTCTTGGTCCCTCTTCTGTGTATTTTTGCCAGTACAGGTAAAATAGAGGTGCACTCTATGCTCTGTGTGCGGGGGTGGGTTGTGACTGGAGTTTCAACCAAAGTAAACAAGGAATTTTTCCTTTGATACCTCTTATTTTCCCTTGCCTGTCTTCATGTTGAGGCTCCTTTCCATGAAGGAGCTATGGAAAGGCTTGTTCGCTGCCAACCTACCTCTTAGTCTGCCTCTTGCTCTTTCTGCAGACATCAACTACTGCCCTCCTAGATTATATAGGTCCATAAAGAGAGTCATTTCTTCACCGTGCAGCTCATAGATGTAGACCAAAGACAAGAATAGCTGTTGGAGATGCATTTTCCTGTAGCACTGTCAGCACAACCAGAAAGTAGAGAGAATTTACCTATTAACTTTTCTGTAGAAATGCAGGAGATAGAGTTTAAATCTTTATTTGTAAGAGACTAAATATCTGTGGATGAGGGTGCTCAGTATTTAAAAGGCACATTTATCTTCCCTAATTTTGAAGTTCCGATTATGGTTTATTGAAAAGCTTTATCTGAGTCATTGGATTTTAGAGCTGCAATCCTTTTTACTCTCATCGAGTAGTTAGTTTAATGTAAGTTTTATTGGATTTCTCCTTAAATCTTAACTCCACGAGTGAGCAATGAAATTTTTAAAGAAGAGGACCAGGAATGCTCATGTAGAAATCCTACCCAGAAATTAACTACAAAGAGAACCTGAAGGATATTCTTATAGTATTTGCTTATACTTCTGAATGGCACAAAATTTTTCTTTTACAGGGTAAGAGGTAAGAGTTGGCATATACTCATCTCTTCTTTCCTTATTTGACATTTCATGTGAGCCGTATGTAAATGCAACATGGTATTATATTTATAAGTAGATTTTAGCATAGGAATATTTTATGGACTAAAAAGAAGTTGCTTGTAGATATTTAATAGAGAAAACAGAATTCTAAATCTAAAGGTATTCCTCTAATTGAGAAAAAATAAATTGTTTCTGCAAGCAAGACGCCTGCCTTTGCAGCAACATTTTGTTCATGGCAGTTCTTGGAAATTTCCCAATGTTTTCTTCCCGTTATAAGTAATCTCCAAAAAGACTCTCAAGTGTAGAATGTCTGTTTCTGTACCAGCACAATCACATATTGTGCCGAGCACCCCTGCAGTCAGAGAATCTGGACTTGGTGGTTTGGGGGATTTTGGCATATAACAGACATGGAATTTGCATTCTGAATCTTAACAGTTGTTCTGACATTTTAAAATGTGCTTTTCTTTGCAATAATTTTTCCCCCGACTATACAGTAACAGCTAGTGAACTGGAACAGTATTTCTGTTAGAAATCACATCGAAATACAGTGTTAGTCTCATAGAATGTCAGTGCTTCTACAAACAACAGCTTAGCAATGCAGAAAGGCATGGAAACATTTAAATATGCAGAGGACTTTGCAGAGAATTGGAGATATACTTATCTCATTTAGCAGGTCTTTTATTTACATGAGCTGAGTTACAAGACAGTAAAAGTCTGCATTTGCTTTCTATATCTGAAAAGTTGCTTTGTATCTTAACAAAATGCACAGTTCTGTAAAAACACTGAAGAACTGTTATATAAAGTACTGTGCAAGAAATTTTTCATTCAGCAGGAAACTCCCTGTGGTTCACCCCAGGTCTGAGAGCGTAACTCCATCACCAAGATGGCTGAGCTTCCTGTGATCTACTCAGGCAAATGAGTGTGAGGACAAATGCTTTGAGAGCTGTATTCTTTCAAATTGCTATGACATTGATGCCTTATTTGATGTTCTCCAAAAAGCTACAAGGACAGGCAAAGCAATTTTGGCACGTTTCTTCACGCAGTTCAGGTTTCATGAATTCCTAATACTATTTATTCATACTTCATGAGTCAGTTCAATTCTGATAAATGTTAGTGGCTACAAACACTTTCTTGAACCAAGTACTCTCAGTGCAGACATTTTGTAAAAATCAAGTCCCAGTGTGAAATCATCTCAGTCTTACTGTATTTCCCCACTGCTTCTGGTACCCAGCGTTTTGCAGCTAATGAAATTCTTCACACTTCTTTTAGGTGGTCTTTGTTAAACTTGCTGTATGTACTATCCTATGGCTGTGAGTTATCCATAAATTCCCTCTCTCAGAATTTGGGTTTCTTTCAGTTCAGTTCTATCAAAGCAGTAAACTACGTTGAATATGTTATGACTGATATTTAAGTATTTTAATATCTATGTGAAGAAAGTGGCCAATATTACGTATTCTGTGTTATTGAAACTGTAAAATCTCTATGAGCTTTTACTTCATTCTATTAGTTGTTGAAGAGATATATCCTTTATTCTGCCCTATATTTAGACATCAACTGCTCAGGTTGGTACCATGGTAACTGCAGCACATACAAAAATTGTCAGAGAGAGGTGACTGTTGGTGTTCCATTTCCATACTCACTTACAGATTAAGTATTGGCAATTTATAAAAATGACTTCAGGAAAAAATCTGTGTAAAAGAATACACTGAAGAAGGTCATGAATGGGGGACTGAATACTGTAGCCACTATGAAGTTGAAATTGGTCTGAAGCATCCACATTGTGGTCAAGAATACTACTATTGTATAAATGTAGATAAACCATTCTATTATAGAAAACATACCTGACATGATGATTAAATAATTGCAAAATACCATTGACCCAAACGTATTAATCATAGTGATAGACTTCTAGCCAAGATATTGTAGTACAGAAGTGAACAGTAAAATGGTCTGCTCATAGAGAAGTATTATTGAGATAGAAACTAGAAAAATACAGAATACCATCAAGCTAAAGGAAAGACTTGCAAAGATTGTCAGAAATAGTGAGGAGAAAAGCATAAACCATGCTCTGGAGGCCCATCACTGCCAGCTGAATGAGGGCAGGGATTGTCTGCTCTGTTCTATGTGGTCTCTCCTCAAGCAATGGCTTCAGGTTTGGGCACCACAGTATAAGAAGGACATAAAACTATTAGAGAGGGTTCAAAGGAGGGCTACAAAGATGTTGAAGGTCTTAGAGGGTTAAGATGTATGAAGAGCAGCTGAAGTCCATTGCTTTGTTCAGCCCAGAGTAGAGGAGGCTGCTCATGGCGGCTGTGGCTCCTCACAGGGAGCGGAGGGGCAGTGGCAGGACCTGAGGGAATGACATAGAGCTGTGTCAAGGGAGGGGCAGGTGAGGGTAAGGACGGGGTCTGCACCAGAGGGCGGTGTGCATGGAGCAGGCTGCCCAGGGCAGTGGGCACGGCCCCAAGCTGCTGGAGTTCAAGGAGCATTTGGGCAATGCATTCACACATGGGTTGAATTTTGGGTGGTTCTTTCAGAAGTCAGGAGTTGGATTCGATGCCGTGGATCTCTTTCAACTCAGGGTATTTACTTATTCCAAGTAACACAGAGCACTGAATTAGAGATGTGTAAATAACTGTTTTAAATATATATATTCTTCTGCAGCAAGATAATATGAAAAGCTCTGGTTCTAAAAATTAAGAAGTGGAAAAAATAATTTACCCTAAAATTAATTACTTGGGGGGGGGGCTGTTCTTTGTCTACATAGAGCTAAAAATAAATGTTACATTTCTAAAAGTGAAATACATATCACAGTTTTTGTTGCCTATAATGTGCAGATGTGTTCTAACATGATGATTTGAGTTTATTCTGGAAATGGAAGAACGCAGGAGCTTCCAGGAGGTGGCTACCTTCTTTATTTTTGGGGAGGATACGTATCTTAAAAATTAAGTGAATTATCCTCAGATGGTGCCTTATGTTTTCTCTAAATAACGGTGAAATTAACAAATTGGCTTACATAGACTTCTTTTTAAGGTAGGCAAAATTAGGTGAATGAGTTCTATGCAACAGTATTTCATTGATATTTAGTGAAAAAGATAATTTTGAAATAAAATGCAGCTATTAGCTTGATTTAATCATAAATTTCAGAAGAGTTACTGCTAATAGAAGCCTTCATTTTTTCAGCAGTCAGTTTATTTGGCCGCTTTTCCTCTGTGCAGCACTAACTGAATTAACTTTATTGAAAGTTAATGGTTTAAAAACATACCCGATTCAGGTTTTCAGATTTAACAGCTGCTGGTGGTGAAGAGCTTGTCTAGTTGAAAAGTTGTTTCAGAGCTTAGATATTCCTGTTGTGTTTTTTTGTTTGTTTGTTTCTTTGTGGGTTTGTTGTTGTTGTTTAAAAAAAAAAAAAAAGATTCACACTATTTTGTGTCTAAATCAGTTCAGCTTTAATTTCTTAAGCACTGGATTTTGTTGCATTTTTTTTTTTACTCAGATTGGACAGCCCTCTTGCAGCAAATTTCTGCCATCTTAGACAGTATTTAGGACAATAATCAAATCTCTATGCTTGTTTTTCAGAACTGAAATAGATTAGTCATTTAAATACTTAAGTCACTGAAAGGTAGGCTTTCCAGTGATTTAGTAACTCCCACTAATCTTTTCACAGGACTCTTTAATTTAGCACCCTCCTTCTTCAAGTGTCATAATTAACAGTTGTTTTTACATCTCTAAAATTTTGCTTTCCTAGCAAACGCATAAAAACGTTAAAGAGCACAGGCTATGAACTTGCCTCTCTTCAAACTCTGCTTGAAAATGCTCTCCATTTACAGCTGCAGTTACAGACTTACCTAATTAAACACCCTGTTTTCCCTTTATCACCTTAAGCCCACCCAGCTTGAGTCATCTGAATGTTAGATTACACTGTCTTAATCAAAACATTATACAATCAAATGGGTTCGTGAGGTTGAAGAAAATTATTTTAACTCTATTTTATTTACTTGTCATACCAGATCTCAAACCTGGACTGTTATTGAGTCCAAAATCCAGGCTGCTCAGATCCCAATGGATTTGAATTTGCTTAGTGAACCTTTTAAATTCTGTATGTGTGGTGGTGGTGTTTTTTTTTTAAATTTCATTTGTGTGATGTGGTGTATGTTTACAAACCAAAAATGTGGCTGATAACACTGCTCTCTATTAAGTCATGCTGCATTTTATTAAGTGTGCTTTACTACTAGTCTGGATGAAATGCCTTTTATAACTTAGTTGAATTGTTAGATCTGCTGATTATTATACTATTCTTCCTTATTCGTGTTGCTGTTCTATGTGTACAGATACTGTTTCAAGGAGATTTTGTTTCAGATATAATAAGGAAATTAACAGAAGGTCAGTTTATGTACAGTTATTTTTATCTATTTATCGATCCTTCTATTTTCTATCTATCCACTTATTTATTTATTTTTACTAACTTATTCTTTCATTTACTTTTAACCAACTCTTTTTGAAAATGGATAAATCATGGTAACTGTGGGGTATCAGAAACCTCAAATCATGCATTCATTGTAATTTGAACCTTTAATTTTTTTTTCAAATAAAGGTTTTCAGTGAATTTCCAGCTGAGAATTTTGCATAAAAGAAAAAAATTGCTTGCAAAAATGTTTGAGTTTATGAGTAAGTTCAGATTTGGCTTTTTAGATTTGTACAGAATGCAAACTGCAAGATGCTGAGGTCACAGTCAGATGTATTGTTTATTTTTTCTCAAAACTTACTACAATCAGTGCTTACTATTGCAACTGTTTACCCAATGTCTCCATCCCTTAAGTCTGTGGGTATAGTGGTGTACATTCAAACATTTTTTTAGTTTAAACAATGCATGTTATTAATAGTTTGGGCTTTTCTATTTGATCTATCTTGCTAAAATTTGGCTGGAGACATACTGATTTTGTGGTTACGGTGGCACAGCTAAACTGGTGATAATCTCCATTTAAGAGGAGACAGTGACTAAGAGTTTAGTTTGGGACAGAATAGTGCAGTTCTTTTCAGCATATCTGGAAGTGACCCAAGTATCTGCAAAATACATTTCTCTCCCTTTTTTTTTTTTTTTTTTTTTTTTTTTTCCCTACAGGAATGTTCAGACACTTTTCAGATGTTCTTTCTGATTCAAATTCAGTGTTACTGGGGCTTTTATTTTGCCTCTCCATTCTAAAACTGTTTTGACTTCAGTGGAATTTCTCCAGATTAACAAGGGAGATCAAAATAAACAGGCAGAAAATCAATACATTTTCTAAGCTTAATAGAAATGGTTCTTTATCTAGACACTAACTTCTTTTCCAATAAAAGCCTGTTAAAATGATAGCAACATTAACAGTATGGTAAATCACTTATGCATAAAGGTTGATGAAATCAAGCATATGGTGTGTCTTAACTCGCCATTTTCAGTTCTGCTGGGAATATCATCATTAACCAGCCATCAGCTCTCAATACTGAGTCTATAAAATGATTGGCATTTTTAAAGGTAAATATTGCATGATGTTGAAATGTTTCTTCCGTTTCAAGAGCTGTTGTAACTTCTATAGACTGATGTGTTGCTAACACTGACACTGAAGAGCACTGAATAAAGCCAAACTGGATTATTGATTATGAGGAAATGTTTATAACGTAGGTCCAGGGATGAAAAGAAACAAGCAAAGACAATCTGAAAGGAAGTTAACAACAATTAAACTTTCAGTAGTTTGAAAGTGTTGCTGGCATGATTGTTTTTAATGAATTATTCAATGTTTAACTTCCTACCTGAAAAATACGAAAAGCCTCAATTTGGGTTTTGCAAGAGGAGTTCTCCTAGGTCACAAAAGATGTATGATGCAGGCTCTCACCTTGCCTGTCCCAGCTTCTCATTCTTGGGGAATGTCTTCTTCCAGGAAGTGTTAGTTAAGAACATTGAGTGAGATATACATATACATATAAAAATAATTTTACGATTATTCTGAGCAAATTCATGTAAGACCATCTGAATTAGAAAATATATATTATTATAAATATTTAACATGACGTTTCTCCACTCAAATGTAATTTGCTAGTAGTAACTAAAACAAGTCTTGACATTGTTTTCCCTATGGTGAATTTAAAAAGCTTAAATATCCTGTAGGATCATCTATCTTCAGTGTTTTCTCCTTCTCTCTTTTTGCAAAAGAATTAAGCCTCCAATGACTTAAAAAGTCCTCATTTGTAAGTCAGGTGAGGAAAGGTATTTTGTGACATTCAGGACCTGTTGGTGCAGTGCTATGCAAACTGTTGGGCTTGCATATTTCTTCTGATTTGCGAGTAGTCCATGGTCTGAAATGAATCCACAAATATATTTGAAATTTTCAAGCTTATTCAACCAAAATATGCCTCTTTTCCAAGGAAAAATGATGTTTCATATTTTAACAATACGTAGAAACTGCTATCTGTGGGTGGATTATCCAAGTTATGAATAACCCAAAATATGTACCTGAGTTACTATCTGCTGGATGGACACTAGGAAGAATGGTGCACAAATTCTCTAGCTGATGCTGTGTGAAGAAATTTCTAGTTTAATAGAATTTAGTAACTGTCAAACTTAGTGCAAGTCAGACCCAAATAGGCTACTTTTGGAGACAGCACAAGTTTAAAAGTCTGCAGAATATTTTGTGTATATTTCTTCATTTGTAAGCTACTCTCCTTTCCAAAAGTGGTTCATTGACAGAAGATTTTTTTTTTGAAATGGTGGTAGTAGTGTCATTAAATTAGTCATCCTTTGGTGAACTCTTTTGTCTTAAAAAGAACTCTGTTTTAACAAGGATTATAATTTGGCAAGAACTTCTTTGTCTGTTTCCAAAAAAAGTAATTATTTTTTACTAATATAAGCATAACTGTTTTCAAGAAGAGATTAGTGTTTTTTAAGATAAATTTTCAGATTGTGGGGACTTAAAATGCTTTACTAGCTGAGACAAGAGTCTGTATGCTTCTTTGTCGAGTTTATCTGTGTTTTTCACTCATGTTCCATCTCTATATTTTAATACAGTTTAATAAGTATAGCAAGCATTTATATGCTTATGCGAGCATAATGCCACATCTTTATTGGTACGGGTAAAGACAGAATAAAGAAGTGATTGAGCTTATATCACAATTAAAGAAAATTAAGAGTTCAGATTAGTGATGTTCAGTCATCAAATAAATCCAATAGGTAATAAAATATAATTATGATTTTGACATTTAACTTTACTTTTTTTGACTTAACTATGAAAAATGTAAAGAGGAGCCTTTTTCCTTCCAGTCCTGTAGTCCACCTAGAACTTCAGTCATTACAGTGTATGTGCTTTGCTGCTGGAGTACATCCTTATCCTGAAAACTTTAATTTCTTTCTTATGTATTTGCTAATCTAAATTCACCAAGCAGCTGAAAACCTCATCATAAGACAGTATAGCAATTCGTGTGTTTATCACTTTTTTTTTCTTAAGATTATTGTCAGCTTACTGTTCTCATTTTCCTCTTTCACACAACAATACAGCCTGATGGTTAGATGATGCACTGTAGTTGTTTTTGAATAACACTGTTTTTCAAGATAGAAGAAGCTGCTGAGTAATTCAACAACAGGTTGACAGTTATTTTTTAGGAAACTATTAAAGCAATTGTTCCCAAACACACACATTCTCTCTCTCTCTCTCTCTCTCTCTCGCACACACACACACACACACACACACACACATATGAAAAATGAGGAAAATAGTTAAAGGTATCTCACTAAAAATGGATCAAAAGACTGAAGTTATTTTGTTGCTTGGAGATCTTTTTTTTAAATGTGTGCAATGTGATCTGCAATTTTAACTTCAATATTTTATCTCATGGTGGTTCTCATTCTTGGCAGCATTAGTCAAATTATTGCAAGCAATTATCACCAAGAGTGGTGAACTCTCTACTTAGTGTTGGTGAGGCTGCACCTGGTGTACTGTGTCCAGTCCTCCCTGACTCTCCCCCACCCCTCCCCCCAGGTACAAGAGAGACATGGACATACTGGAAAAAGTTCAGTGTAGGGCCACCAATATGATCAAGATACTGCATTGCCTCTCTTTTGAAGAGAAGCTGAGATCTGGGACTGTTCAGCATGGAAGAGAGGATGCTCACAGGAATCTCAACAATGTCTATAAGTACCTGAAAAAAGAGTGCAAAGAATATGGAGACAGGCTTTTCTCAGTAGTGCCCTGTGTCAGAAGAGCACAAACTGGAACACAGAGAGAACAACTGGGGAGTTGAAACTACATGATTATTGTGGTTCTTTTCAGCTCAGGCCATTCTATTTTTCTATGATTCTGTGCTATAAGGGTGATAGACCATTGTCATGGGTTGCCCAGAGAGGCTGTAGAATCTCCTTTGAGATCTTCAAGTCGTTTGAATGTGGTTCTGAGCAATATGCTCTGCTTGAGTAAGGGATTGGACCAGATAAACCCAGAGGTCCCGTCCAACTTCAACTAGTCTGTGCAGCTGTGATTAATTGCCAAACTAGTATTGTTGGTGACCCAAATCTTTCATCTGTCCTTTACGTGGAACACCTGACCAGGAAACACAGATATATGGTTACAAAACAGGAGGTCTACTTTTCTTTCTTGTATCTCTGAGATCCTTTGAAAAATGATTGTTGCCATCTTGTCCTGGCTAAGCAACTTCAGAGTGAATTAGGTTGCAAAGACTTCTCATGATTCAGTTAACGTTACTATCATCCAATCACTTTGAGAAACAGCTTTATATCTTTAAATAATACTATGTATTCCATTGTAAATAACATTAGATTCTACAAGTTATGAACCCTTATAGAAATGCAATGGTCTTTCATGAATGTATAAAGAAGAACGTATGAAAGGTCTCTGTACCAAGAAATTAATCTCTTCTTTCTAGCTAAGCAAGTAGATGTGAGACCCATAATCAGCCAAAATCACACACTGAAAATATTTAATGTATGACATCTCTGTTTTCTTTAGGGATCCTACTTGACTGTTCTCAATATTTAAAAAATTTTGTGGACTTTTTAATCTACAGAGAATGTTAGAACTGATTTAAACTCTTAACTTTCTCTAGCATTTTAAGGTCAATTAATTTTGTTATAACTAATCTTAAAAATATTAATTCAAATCTGGGACCGAGTTTGTCATTCTTTCTGAAGAGAATAATATGCAATTTCTGAATTCTTCTCATTCCCTGCATTTCATTCCTCAAAAAAGTGCCCTGGACAGTAGGTATATTTTGCTGAAAAGAATAAGTGTTTCTGATGCTGTCTCTGTAAATTTTTAAATGTAAAATTTGGTAATGGAAATCTCTCAGGAAGTGAGCACGAGTAATGGATCGAACCATCTGGGGAGGTGGAGGTGCTGTAGCAATAAATTGCAGAATGACAAATGGAGTCCTGCATGATGCAGAAGCTTTGCGTCTTTAAACATGCCATCTCTGGTTCTATTGGTATTCACTGAATTACTGAAGAAAATAATCCTGATTTTCCTCTCACCTTCATATTTCAAAATACACTGTTAACTTAGTTTGGTTCTCTTTCAATAGTCGTGTCTTTTTTTTTCCAGGTAGATATTTTTGAATTGGAGGCAGTAGATATTGGGACTCTGCAAGATATAGTGATTGAGAAAGGGAAAGGCTCTGACTGGCTTCTGGAGAAGATTATTGTGAAAGAGCTGGCAACTGCTGGGACAGAAACGTTGTTTATGGCTCAAACATGGCTAAAAGACACACATGATGGGAAAAGATCTGCCTCAGTAACTCTGAATGCCACAGGTTAATATTATCCTCAAACTATCCTTTGCTAAGAAATTCATTCTAAACTGCAGAATGCAGCTATGTGATTTGCTTCTGCAAACAAGTTATGGTTTAAAATATTGCACAGTGGAGCATTGTCATTATATAGGAAACACTGTTTTTTTCTTTTTTTTAAGTACTTTTTAATAACCACTGTTTGCCAGAGGAGAATTTCTGCATTGCTAACCCAGATTTACAGTGGAGTAAATGGCAATAAATTTGGCCTATTCTCTTTACAAAAGGCTGCCTCTCCAAGTTTTACTTCTTCTTCACCACTTTCAAATGCTTTTTTAAGCTTCAAATACTTCTGCCCGCCACTTGCTAGACATAATAAAAGCGAGGTAAATAGCAGGGCAAACTACGTATAAGCAATGGAGAAAAGGTCACCAAGAAGAATGCTTTACATTATCTGTGCCACAGAGTTAAGGTAGCTTTTGCCAGAAACAGAATGTACTTTGGGCTGCTGTCAAGTGGGACCAATCAGAGAAGATTGCCCAGAACATGTCTAGATAACTGCTGAAAGTCTCCAAGAAGGAAGACAATACTAGTGCTATGGGCATCTGTACCAGTGCCTGGTCAACTGAAAATAAAGAAGAGTTTCCTAATGTTTAGTTACAACCCCTTGTGTTCCCACTGTGTATATGTAACACATTTAATGTATATAAGATTATATAATATGGTTTTACTCAAAATTTGAAACAAGCAGAAAACAAAAAAAAAACAACTTTTTTTTACTATTTCTACAAGAATACATTGATTTGAGTCTGGTCTTATTGAACATCTTTATCAGTTACCTGGATGAAAGCATAACATGGACTCTCAGCAAGCTGTTGATAGAAAGCTGGAGGGTGTTGTCAAAGCACCAGAAGTCTGTGTTGCCGTCCAGTGAGACCTGGATGGGCTGGAGAGTTGGGTGGAGAGGAGCCTGATGATGTTCAACAAGAGCAAGAATAGAGTCCTACACCTGGAGAGGAATAACCACACACATCAGTACAAGTTAGGGGCTGACCTGCTGGAAAGGAGTTATGCAGAGATGGGCCTGGGTGTCCTAGTGGACAACAGGTTGGCCTTAAGCCAGCAGTTTACCCTCTTGGCCAAGAAGGTCTGTGGTATCCTGGGCCAGCAGGTCAAGGCAAGTGATCCTTCCCCTCTACTCTGCCCTGGTGAGGTCACATCTGGAGTACTGCATCCCGTTCTGAGCTCCTCAGCTAAAGAAAGACAGGGGACTACTGGAGAGAGTACAGCAGAGGGATATAGATGTCATTAGGGACCTGGAGCATCTCCCTTATGAGGAAAGGCTGGGAGACCTGAGCTTGTTGAGGCTGGAGCAGAAAAGACTGAGAGAGGATCTTATCAGTGCTTATAAATATCTAAATGGAGAGTGCCAAGTGGGTGACGCCAGGCTCTTTTTGATGGTGCCCAGCAGCAGGACAGGGAGAAACAGGAACTAACTGGAACACAGCCCCATACAAACATGAGGAAGAACTTTACTGTGAGGATGACAGAGCACTGAAACAGGTTGCCCAGGGGGGTTGTGGAGTCTCATCTCTGGAGATATTCAAAAGCCTCCTGGACACTATCCTGTGCAACCTCAACCTCAAAAGGGAATCTGCTTTAGCAGGAGGTTGGACTAGATGTTCTCCGGTCATCCCTTCCAACCTCTATGCTCCAGTAATTCTGTGATTTAGAAGAAAGTTTTCAAGATTTTTTTGTTTGTTTGTTTTAATTGTATATAATAAATGGCAAATTCAAACCTAGTTGAAAGAAGACTTTCCATCCTTGGTTGAGGCCTCTATCCAATGTGTATAAGTAGTTTTGATCTTTGATCTGAAACCAGCAGGAGGAATATCAACCCTGAAAAAGGACAGTACAAAGATCCCATTAGTTTTGATTTGTCTGCAGCATGAATTGTGTAAATGTTTTAAAGTGAAAAACACTTGAATCTTCAGGTTACGACCACTTCACGGTAAAGAGGTAACTAGAGTCATTTCATTAAGTAGGTGATATATAGATGTTATTTAGGTAGAAAATCACATTGTACACTTCCTATTAAACCTTTAATCTAAATGATACAATACTTAGTCAATTGCCTCACTAGGCATTAATGCACACATTTATTATTACTTGGATACTGTTTTACAAAATTATTAATTTGGTCCTTGATTTTTTTTTTTTAATTAGAAATCCAAGAGCGGAAGAACACTTCTGCCTATCCTCTAGGAAAAGAGCAAATGAATTCAGGTACAGGTTGCGGGATTGCATCCACTGTCTTATTCATCAGTTTTGAAATAATAATGGAAGAATATTTTCATCACAATATGGCATTATATTTAATGATAGTGACAGTATTTGCCCTTTTGTAATAGTGGGAAATACCAATATATTAGGGAGCTGATCCAGAACCAAATGTAATGCTTATGTAATAATGCTTATATAATAATGTACACTACAATACGTCTTATGAATTTTATTTCAGGTTCTTTGATTAACATATGAAATCAGAAATACCTTTTAATCTTTATTTTCCCATTTTATTTTCTCTATTCTAATTGCTCAGAAGGCAGATGGAGGATTTATTTCACAAAGCATCAAGATGAAACAAAAAAAGACTTTGAAGAGTTGTCAGAAAATATATCCAAGTTGGTTATGGTTTTTTATGGAAGCAACGGCAAGTCAAATCCAGTTTCCATGGAAAATAAAGTGGAACACCAAGCTAAGAACCAAATAGCATATGATGTAAAATATTATATAGACTTGTTTATATTTGCATTTTCTTTAAGTTTCCTTATGAAGAGAGATAATAATATATATACTGTAAATATTGCAGATATTATTCTTTAAATATTCAAATATATGAATTTTTGAATTGCATCCCAGATTTTTTTTTAATTTATTTTTCAAGTTCACATTGATCAAGTATATTCTTTTTTCTGTCAACAAAAAGTCACATTTATTAATGCATCTCAATTTACATGACATTAAGTATTTGCATTTAGAAATCAGTGCAGTATGTAATTTGAATTTGATAGAATAATTATAATGAATGCCCCTGGAGTACAAAGATAGTCTTTCTGTGTCTACAGTCAGTCTGGTTCTGCTGCCTTTGAACCCATTGACTTTTTGCATCAGGACTGATGCTAATGGGGCTACATCACTGCTGATCCCTTAGGAGAAACTTTCCCTCTTCCTTTAAATGAGTTATGGATGTATGTATGTATCTTCGATTGTAACTTATAGGGGTTTTTTTTGTTTGTTTTTTTTTTACTTCCTAGATACATTTACCATCTGATTTGGGTATGGTTTATAAAGTCAGACTTGGACTCCAGAGTTTGGAAAGCAGCATATCACAGTTGTCTCTTCATCACTTTAAAATGCAGAACACATCAACCCTGGATACCTTTAGTCTCACTATAAATAAAACACTTCCTCTTTCTCTTAATGGAGACAGATGGATTGAATTCCCTGTAGAGTGGCCATTAAAAGCAGCACTTTCTGGTAGGTAAGAACATATGTAAAGGTAGTAGAGTGGTCCTGGAAGTTAACATGTTTTGATAGTACAGCTTATCAAAACTGAAAATTTTATTGTCTTTATTTAATGATTCGTACAGTCTGGATAAGAATTTTAAATGTGTTAAGGAAAATGCTTGATTCCTGTGTATCATAAAGTGTGAAGTGCAATACTTACTTTCTTGTAAAGGACTGTTATTAAAAGCTATATAGAATAATGTTAAGGTATATTTCTTTCTTGCAGCATCATAATATTTCTATTCTTCTGTGTTTAGTCCTCAGCTGTTCATATTACTGACATGAACAGCATGATTTTTATAGCATTACTATTTTCATGTCTTCCTATTAAGTGATTTTTTTGTTTGTTTGTATGTTCCAAACAATATTCTTGGTGAAAGAATTAAAAAAAAAAAAAGAAAACCAGCATATGACATATAAACATAAGGTTTATCATTACTCCTAGGCACTCCAAATAGTTATGTCTGTTAAAATTAGCTCAACAACTGTCTTTCATGTTATCTTCATTATGCAATGTAAATGAAATCCTTTCACCTAAAAACTGCTGTATCTTCCATACTTTTCTAATGTCATGCTCATTAAATGCTACCATTGGAGAGAATAATTTTCAATGAACATATCAAGTAATGATATTTAATGTTAAAATAATTTCCATCTGAGTTTTATGCGGAAAACAAATGAGTAAAGAATAAGTCAGTTATTCCGACTTATTCAGTGATCTAGAGAAGGTATTGAATGAATGACTCCAATACACTTTCTACTAGACTTATGACCCAGTTTTAGTGAGATATTTATGTATGTCTAACTATAAGCATACAAATGATAGAATTAATGGTGATTCTTTTCTTTTTTTCATACTATTAATGCAAATGAAAATATAAATTTGATATTTCATATAGAGTTGTGATTTTCACTTGAAGCAAAGACTTGCACAGTATAGATACAGGGTAAGGTGTCATGGCTTTTGTCTCCTATAAGCAGGTTTGAAACAAAAATGTCCTTCAGATTAATACAAGCACAAGACTGCCCCTTGCAAAAGACAGATCACCCTCATGCAGATGCATTGAAGGTAGATGTACACACACACAGAAACACAGGCAGTAAGATGCATTATGGAAGATAAATAGGCAGAGAGACTGGAACCGTAATGACCTTGGTTCTTACTCTGGCTCCATCACTGACTTCTTGGTTGAAAAAAGGTCACTTCCTATTCTCTGTGGGTTGGTAAAAAAAAAAAACCACACGGAGAAGGTATAGGTATTATATTATCTATGTGTTTAAGAAGTAAAAGAGAAAACAAATTATAAGTTAATCGTTGTTGCACATGTTTCCTTCCACATATGGTTTAGAAGTCCTCATTGAGGGATTTGTAACCACAAGGAAGAAAAAAACTAGGGCAATAAGAAACACATTCCCCCAGATCTTTGCCAGTTTATGTCCAAGAGCCTTAAGCAGCTCCACAGCAGGTGGCCTGTATGGAGTTCAAAGTGATCTTTCAAAAACGAACCTACTTGAAATTTATTGTGCAAAACAGATCTGCTTCTCTGCCAGATTTCTAAATCTAATTTATTTTCTCCTTGGTTTTCTTTTTGTCAGCTGAAAGAAAACCAGTAATGCATTAATTGGAATGAAAAGCAGCTGATCATAATCACCTTAACTAAAAGCTTTGTGCTGTTTAATTTCAGATGCAGCTCAGTATACCCTCATTCTTATAGTGCCTTAGAATTTCATTTCTTGGTTGTTCTTTTTTTTTTATTCTGTACTTGGGACTGTGATGAAGCGTATCCTAATGGCTAATTTTAAGCTATCAAAATGCAGCTGATAATACACAGTGCAAATCCTTGAGAACTGGCTGTGTACCAGTTCACGTGTGCCTTTTGGGTGCATTAATGGGGAGAGGCCTTTAACCGAGTATAAACAAAATAGTTTCTCTGTAGTATACCTTCCTTTGAGATGCTTACACCTCAAGAATCACCAGTCTATTACATTCAGTACAGATATAAAAGCTCATCTACCCACTTATATGATTGTTTGATCCCACAACCTGAACAGACGGTTTTAAAGCATTTTAGCCCTCTACCCTTTCCTTCATTGGTTTCCTTCCATTGCCCCTCTTTGTACAATCTGGTCAATCTAGTTCAATTCAAACTTCAGTTGGCTGCAGACTGTCAAGGCCATCATAAGCTAATAGATCTTACTTCCTCTGACCAGCCTTGCCTGGGGCCTCCAGCCACCTCCTTTTGCACATGAGCACAGGCCAATCATTTAAAGTCACACCTGAGCTATGCTAGATGTACATTTGCTTTTCTTCCTGTATATGGCCCTGTATTCCGAGTGGATTTAGGACTTATGTTATAGCCTTGTGTTCAGTCTGTCTCTGGCCCTTTCTCCAGCCCTTTCTTCTGTTGTTCTCAGTCGGACCATCAGGATGATTTCTGGATCTGTTTCATCTTTTGCCATGTTTGGGACTGTTAATGGCGCTGCCTGCCGTGTACAGACATTCCAGGACTGTTTCTTGGACGCTAAGGGCACTACTTAGCTGGGGTCACTCCCAGATCCAGTCTCATCCTCCCTCATGGGGCAGCCTCACTTGCCTGTCTCTAACACTGACCCTCAAAGTGAGTCTCCTGAATGCCATCCTAGCTTCTCATATCTCAGGTTTGAGATCTGGGAGTTTGCATCAAAACAGAGGTCAAGTATAATAAACATAAATCATTTATAAAATCAAAGGTACAGCCGAAATTAACTCTACCCAAATTTCTTCCTTCTGTGTTGTGACCTAGTGATTACATTGCATTGCATCCCTGACCAAGCATATTTTTTCTTTTCCTCATTCTTCATCTTGTTTGAAAGAGTACTGTATCCCATTCAGTCATTGTATTTCATCTTTTCTCCAATATCTTACCATGCCATGATTTATTGTTACTTAGGCAGCATCAATTTTTTATTTCCATTTTAAACTTAGCCCTGTCCTGGGCTTTTTGTAAGCTTTACCTTTACGGATAAAACAGTATACCTCTTTGGCACTTTAGATTTATTTCCATGTACTTGCTTAATTACAGTATGCATGCATCAAGAGTCTGTTCAATCCCCTCTTACTGATGCTGGGGAATCAAGACAAGAGCTGGTTCTTGTTCTGTCCTCAGTTTTTAGGTGATCATTAGGTCTGAAAGCTTATAACAACATCCTACTATTTGCTGTACCTGCACTTTGTCTTCGTGACTTCCAAAAGATGCAAGTAGTCTGCAAATACTCACTGTCTTTATCTAAGCTTTTAGCCATTTTTTGCAGAAACCTTCTGCAAGGCCAACATTCATCTCCTTCTACCAAGGTGTCTATAGGAATACAAAGGAGAAGATAGATATATGATTAAAAGATTCAGAATGCTCACATAATTTGATTCTGTGAATAAAATGCAAATGAATATAAACAGAAGCGCTGTGAATGTATTTACTTCTAAAGATGTTCAGATATTCTTATCTTGTCTTCAATTAGGTAAATGTTATAACCATTGCATAAATCATAAACTGCCCAAACTCATGAGTCCCAACTTCAGTCAAGATAGATTTGTCTTCTAGGGCTTATTATGTAGTCAGAGGGTGTGTTCCTCTACAATGAAATTCAAAATAGGAACTTAGGTGTTGTGAACTACATGGAGTAAGCTTTTCTACTCATCTCTTAGATGATGAAATCTGAAGAATTTGTCTCCCCAGCTAAATTTTCTCCTTGCAAAGATCCCCAAAGTGATTTATGAATATGGAACTCATTAAGATTTTATCTATTAGGCATTTGCCACTTAAAAGAAGCAGGTAAATAACTGTAGTAATTTATCCTTTGTCTCTCACTTAAAGATGTTAGAACCACTAGTGTTCAAGACATTTAAAGGACAAAATTATGGAAAAATGTGGAAAAAAATCAAATTTTATTTTAATTGTCAAGTGTAATTTTTAATTTCACCTGAGTGCACATTGTGATGTAAAATAGCTGGGCAAGGTTGTGGAATGGTATTAACATGACTCTTTCTGCTTGATATTGCAGTGGTTACATATCATCTAACAGTATTTTCTAGAAATATTTTGACTGACAGAAGTGTAGTGCACATGACTGCGTGTATATATGGTGCTCATGGTGACACAGGGGACAGATCCCTTCTCTGGTCATTGCAGAATGTCCAGCAGGGAGATAACAATGAGGTACTCTACCTTAAATTACTCTAAAATTTAGCATTTAATCTGTCCTTGTACTTCCTATACATTCTTTTCAGGTCTTCTTGTACACTTAATACAATATGGTTTAAGATTGTAATGTTGAATACTTCTGTTTTAGTCATTTCTTGTTATCATGGATGCTGTTGAACTGGGAGAAGTGGACAAAATTGTTCTCATAATCAGCAGTAAGAAAGGTAACATACTTTTCTTGCTCTCTAAAGTTAGTTATGTGAATCACACAGCTTACCTCCTGTTAAAGGCAATGCAATCACTGCCAGAGTTGCCAGATTAATTTACTTCTGCTATGTTTTAAAAATCATAATATTTTATAATGAAAAATATTACATTTTGATGCATTAAAATCCCTGTTTCTGAAACCTGTACCACTAGTCATTGAGAAAGTAAACTACTCCTTTACATACAAGAAAGAAAAACAGAAGATAAATCATTATATTCTGCTATTAGTTAATGGTATAAGAAAATAATTCTGACTTAAGAAACCGGTATTGTTCAGCTGTCCTTCTGTGATACAGTAAATTTTGTTGTTTTCCCCAGCTGCTCTGTTTTCTTACTGTAATATCATGAACGGGATATTACCTCTTTTAGGCAAACAGTAGTTTTGCCACCGAATTCCTTTAAAATTGCCAAAACTTCTACTCCTCTGTGCCTCATCTTTAGGATGGCTATCATGCCATTAAGGAATATTTTGTATAAACATTTTCAAGCATTTCTGTAAAATATTTTCAAATCCATTAATGAAAACTGCTGTATAATTGCAAATTGTTACTTAGTATGTATTACAGTGGACCATCTTCAGATGGCTTGCCTAAAAAGCAAGGGTTGTACATTTCTATTTTCTCTGTCTTGTTAGCCTATCTGTTGGCTCCTCATCGTAATATTTTAAACTCACCACCCAGTTTCAACCAAATTTGAAAAATGTGTATAATCATCAAAGAGGTTTGGCCAGTAAGCGTGAACATACTGATTGGGTAGTCAATGTGTTCTGCACCACAGCATGATCTGCTCAGCCTCTAGAGGCTTCAGTGAAAACATGATGTGAAGCTAGATGTATTGTAGTGGGGAAGGATAGAGATAGCCCTGTCAGGCTGCTGTTGGGTGCTCACTACATTTAAATCCTTCAGTTGCAGTCATGAAAGTTAACTACAGCCATCTGTCTGATGGACAGTCATTGAATATGGCAATTACACATTTCCAAAGGGCACCACAGAGAACATGACAGGCAAGGTTTGAAAACATGATTCACAAAGGAGGGACTTCAGGGCTCATTGGCTGTGTGTGTGCTATGAAGAGAAGACTGGGGAGATATATAATAGATTTCTTCCAAAGGAATTTCTTAAAATGATGAAGCACTTTGGATAAGGAAGGCTGTCCACATTGTGTCTAGAGGTTTTCTTGACTTGTTTATGTGGAGACTTTGAATAAAAAAATCCCCAAGAACGAAAGCTCTTTAGTGTATGAATTCAGATGTGCCCTGCAGGACTGGTCAGCTCAGATGGTGTGTTGGTTTCATTAATTTATGCTGCTTTCACTATCTGAGCTAGTTTTTAAGATCAGATGGCTCTTTCCTCACTGCATGCATGGTTTGAGATCCCTGAGCTTCTGATTGTTTCCATGGTCTATCTGGGCAGGTCATGAGTGCTACACCATGTCCTGAATTCCTCTCCTAAAGCCTGGTCCTATTGGACTCCTACTGATGTAATTAAAGGGACTTGGACTAGAGCAGAAGACATTGGGATGCAGTTTGCTTAAGTGTGCTGCATGGACAAATTATACAAGAAAAGAGAAAGCAAGTAGTCTTCACAACTAGCCCTCAGCAGAAAATTCAAAATTGCAATTCAAAGAGCAGTTTTTCTTATATAGCAGAGATATACAAAAAGTTGAATTTCCTTCATACTTGTCATTCAGTAAATCTTTGTGCTGCATGTGGAACAGAGTTCCAACTCTTGTCAACCGAGGAGGAAACATCAGACACATATTCCTGCTCTCCCTCTTCTAATGAACCTGAGTCTTGCTGAATCTGTTCTGCATACCCTTCCAAGTGTGCTGAGGACATCAATCCTGCACTTCACAAAGATGTAGAAAGTGCTTACTCCTAAGTTTCTAAGTAGATGTTTTAAATAGTAACAAAATAAGGGATGTTAGGATGATACCAGGATTTTATAGACAATTGTTATTATAAATAAATTAATAAATGATATTTTAATGTAGTATGAGAGACACTGTTACATCATAATCAGACTCTATCTAATTCCAAGATGTGCAGTAAAACATTATAGCTATATTTTCTTCTTTGTAGACTGCAAACTGGACATTAAAAAATTGCATTTGAAAGAATCTGTAAGGGATCGTCCTATCTATGTGTTTGAAGTGAATGAGTAAGTACCATATGTAAAGCTAATCATTTCATAGCATAATATTTGAAAACAGTAAGGAGGCACTGGGTTAAAATTACCAGCATGAAGTGAGTGAGTCAATGTGTAGCATTTTGAATGTCCATCTTCGACTATTCCATATAAACTCGTATGGTTTTTTATTTAATGTATGGTTTACTTACTACAAAAAATTATGGGGTTTTGTTTTGCAGAGCATTTTCTGTGGATCCAAATAAGCCAGCAATACAGAGAGAAATCCCAGTATCTTTTGTTATTGGAGGAGACAAACAAAAGAATGGCATAAATGATTTAAATAAAGAAGGAAGTCAAGCAGGAAATCAGACAGAGTATACTATCAAAGTCTACACAGGTGACAAAATGGGGGCAGGAACTGATGCCGGTGTGCATATTATTTTGTTTGGGAATGAAGACAAATCTGAAGTATTCCACCTCTCTCGGTCACTGGAGCATCAAGATCCCTTTGAAAAAGGAACGGTGAGTATATAGATTTCTATGAATTTCTAGATTGGGAAAGTAAATATGAAATCTGTGCAAGAGCTTTACAAAACTTCAAGCATTTATCCTGGTTTTCTCATCATTACATGAGATATAGTCTCAGCTATCTATGTTTAGCCTTTTCTCCAGAGTTACCAAGAAACATTTTACTCTGTTGTGTCTAGCTGACTGTACTGCTGTTCTCATAGTCCCATACACGTCCTCGTATTGATTCCACTTAACTGCCCCATTACATTTCCTTATTCTGAAATGCACAGCATGCATTGCCTGTGCATGTGCGCATATGTACAATATTCTTTGCTGTTACACAAACTTTGAATATTGTGCTTGAGAATATATCAGTCTCTTGCATCCCATCATTTTACTTTGCCATGGAAACTGATGCAGCGAGCCTTGCTGAATGCATAAGCCTACAGCCAGACAAAATGGAACCATGCATGCAAATCTGATGTTGATATCCATCATACTTAGGATATTCAGAGACTCATAGTTCAGATGCAGATATATCCATAAAAGTGCTGAATCTCTGCAAGACATTCTAGTTCCTCAACAGAATTCTCTCCTCTTTTTAATGAACATATTAATTTGGCAAAGGAATTCCTCCACTTCCTCATCACCTGTGCTATGCAGTGTAGTGATGGTTACCCTTACATAGCAAGAAATAAATACATTTCTCATTACTTTCTCCTTTAAATTTCTTGAAGGTAATGACTGAACAATTAAAACATCCATTGTGGTATCTTCCTTGTAAGATCTACTTCATTATTTCTAGCAATACTGAGCATCTTTTTACTTGCAATTTGGTTCAAGTTTTTTTTCACCATGTGGTCTGTGGATATCTTCTAAAAGATCTTTATCGTGTATTGTTTTTCATACTGAGAAGATTATAAAACTAGTAACCTGTAGGCAGGAGTGAGCAAAAGAGCATCTTGTCTAGTAGCACACTGGAGGTATCATTGTTCTCTGAAAAAAGATTAGATGCACACAAATTGCATTGTTAGCTAATTAGCAATTTAGCTAAGTCAATGCGAGCCAGTGACATTCTTAAGGAATGCCTTATGGAAAAGTGATCTTATTTTTCTTTTTTTAAATCTGTAATATGAAACAAGGGAATATTTTAAATGAAATATCTGGTAGATATAATGCTACATTGTGTAAAATCCTTTATTTTATGCATTCTTGAACATACATTTATGTATTGTAAACTAAAAAGATTATAGAAGACATTGCATCAATTGAGAATTCATAATATTGAGCAAAATATTTTTCTGTTATATGGAAGTTGGGAAAGAGATAATGATTCTCCTACTTAAGTTGAAAAGCAAAACTTTCAGGTTTATCCGAGACCTAGTAGGAGCAAATCTCTGCCAAAAGTCTTCACTCGGGAAAATAAGCCATACCAGGTGTCAGCCATCTATTTTGAACTGATATTTTTACATTTGATTTAGATTTGAAACTGACCTGAATAAAGACAGACGTTTCCAAAAATTTACATATTATTTTTAATAACTGTTTTTCAAAATTAAAGGTTGATACATTCAAGATAAAGACTAAAAGATTAGGAAGCCTACATTCAATTGAAATTGGTCATGATGGAAAAGGATTTGGTAAGTATACTACATGTGTCCTCTAAGCTTGTAAAAAATCTTCTGCTTAAAGATTTGCCTGACATTTGGACAGGCCTTTGAAGTCATGCTACTGTTACAGACAGTTAGTATGAATCTGTATACAAATGAGGTCAGTTTGACTTCTCTTGCTTACACTACCCCTGTTCCTATCAGATTTCCCTTGATTTTACCTTTGCTTTTTTTCTAGCAGAGATCTAGTTAGTACATAACTCTGAAGGTTTTATACTTCAATTATTGCTCAGCCAAATTTTTTATTAGACTTGTTGAATAACATATGACTGCCTTGACACATGGCTTTTCTTCTTGTGAAGTTAAACTATAAGGAAAACACCATAGTGCATCAGATCAAACAAAGTATAAACCAAATCACAAGGACAAAAATACATTTTTCCAGATACATTGTGTTCCATAGAATATCTAATGCCTGAATTTTATCAAAACATAAGATAGGACACTACAACATGTAATATTTTGAACACGTAGTAGTGTTATGAAAAAAACAAACAAACAATAAAGAAACAACAGTGAACAAACTACAGAGATACAAATATTTGAGTAGAATTTCCAGTTAGTGTACAGCTTGAGTCAAAAAGGTCTCATTGTATTGAGATATTCCAGTCAAGTGAACTAAACTTATCTGATAAAAAAGAAATGTATTTACGTTAATGTATTTATGTTAAAAAAAAAAAACGAACAACCACATACAAAGAAACCCACACCCTTATTTATAAAGTGGCAAGAGTTTTTCATACCTAGGATTAACCAAGCAAAATTCTGTAAGTGGCAGATCTAGGCAAAAGTTGAACAGGATTTTTTTAACTACCCAATCATGTCAAACATGTGATGGTACTGAAAACTCAAAAAGTTTATAATCTATTGAAATAAAATCGACCTGCTGACTTTCATTTTAGTACTATTAGCTGCTGTATACAATTCAGTTCTACACCAGGGAATTCTACATCAGCAGGCTTTCTGTGCTCTGAGAGTTGCACAGAAGTCTATAGAGTAAATACAGGTTAAACTCTATTTCCTGGGTCCCAAACCATCAATACTACCTTTCCTTCCTGTATCTTGATCAACATAGTTTAGTTGTTAAGACTGCCTTCCTAGCACAGCTGGTGTGTGGTAATTCATGTTAAATCCGTTTTTTCCTTCCTATATTTTCTTCTCTGAAATTATCTCCAAATATCCTTTGTCACATCAGCTGTTATCTGCACAAGCTTCCACAAAGGTAGCAACTCTTTGAAATGTTATGTGTGTTTGCTAATCTTTCCTATCTGCTTCTGGATTTCTTCATACCTGGAGTTTTCAGTGAGGTCTGCTGGAGTTTTGTCAATACAGAGTAAAGCATAAGCTTATAAACTTTTCAAGAGAGCAAACATAGCTTAATATTTGTTTATAAAGTGCTGTGTAAATCTGGGAGACTGTAAAATTTTATTGCTAATAATCTTGACTCTGAATTACGGAGATTTCGTGAAAGGTCATATATTCCAAGTAGAGTCCATGATATATTAAAGCATTCACAAAATTTCATTAAAGAAGTTCCAAAAATACTTCACAATTTCAATAAATGACTCCTGTGAATTGAAGATAAAAAAACTGGGCACCTTTACGACCTTGTTATTCTAGATAATTGTTTGAAAAAGTCCATGGAAATTGAGAAATGTTGCTAAGCCTTTATGCTTACCTAAGTTGGTACAATATGAAAATACTTTTACACTGTATTTTTAGCTTATTTAGAAATAAAATTATTTTGGTTGTTAGCCTATATGATTCTTTCTTTAAATATTTGAATATCAAAATCTCTAGGATACGCAAAGAATACCAAAATGTTTTCAGCTGCTAGCAATATCAGTGTCATCCTAATTAGTTTTTTAAATGTTGTTATTAAGTATTTGCATTGGCAAACACAACTAAAGTCATCAGCATAAACTCTGCATTTCAGTATAATAAAACTTTATTTAAAAAACATCATATTTAAATATTACATGAAATAAAAAGCTTTAGCACATGGTATTTTTTCTACCAACAAGATAGTTGGCTATACTAGAGTATTAAATACTTTCTTAAAACAAGAACAGATACAAACATTGGCCTAAATGGAGATCCCCTTCTGAGTCACTGCTAACTGAGAAATGTGAACGTGAGAATTGTTCAGCATATATACATATATGTATATATGTATATGTACTACAACAGATACAAAGAGCACAATTACACTATTTGATAGAGCAAATTCTCAGATACAAAAGACTGTTTTTTAACATAGTCATTACCATTAACTATGGATTTTCACCAGCAATGAACAAGAACCTGAATGCTGTGCTAATAAAGATCTGCACCAGTGGAGGTGACCCAATGTCACCATCCCCACTCCTGAAACACATCACCTCACTGTGCTCACATCCACTGCTTAGTCTCAGTAAATGTTCAGCAAGTGCTGATTAATTTCAGTGGGTGCCATTTTTTCCACACGAAGGAATTCAGTGACACACCTTTGCTTCACACACACTTCCATGTCTGACGCCATCTTGTCTGTCCACCCCTCTATTTCAGACTATAGAGAAAGGTAAAATGGGTTTTCAAGAATGTATTCAGTATTGCCATGTACTGTTTCATTTGTCTTATACTGGCTCCATTCAATGTGGAAAAATGATTTAAGTTGTAATAAAACATTTCCTTTATGTTTTCTGTCAAAATCGTCACAGACGTAAACTGTAAGAATTTGTTTTTCATTTGAATTACCGACATTTCAGTTGTATTACTGATAATGGGTACATTCAAAAGTATTGAACCATACAGATTTGGAAATGAAATGAGAAACCTTTCCTTGTGCTTTATTTGTGTTTTAGATGTATTTTCTATAGGTATATATCTATCTTTTTTCTTTGCTTTAAAGCAAGTGACTGGTTTCTGGAAAAAGTAGAAATCATGGATGCATCCAGGAATTCAGTGTATTGCTTCAACTGTAACAGGTCAGTAGATCAGTTCACTGTTATTCCATAGGTGCTGTTTTCTTCATCACAATAACTACTACCAGACTTTTTAGTCTCTCAGTTGTTTTTTTCAGATTTCCTAAAGCAGTAAGAATTTTTGAAACTATGCTGTGTTTCTGCCAGTCCATTCTCAGTAACTTTTGAACCTTTCTTCTCATTTCAATTTGTCAGAATATACAGAGGAAGACATTGTATTTTTCCAAGTTATTAAAACTGGGTGGCTGTAGAGGAGTGAGGCACAATTTTTGTTGAGAGAAGATAATAGCATGCCATTTTCAAGAGGTAAAGCTGTCTGGAGAACAATTACGTAAGCACTAGCACACGTGTAGCCTATCATGTTGTATGTACACAAACATGAGATGGAATTAGAAATGTGAGCTGGTGGGTAGATGATAGGCTGTGGCAGAAAAGATAACAAATCTAGAGGAAAAGCAGTGGATTTTAGGTCGTTGGGGTTTTCTTTTTGCACAAAAGCAACAACAAAATCCTTCTGTTTCAATATCTACTTAATACGGGTCTAAGATATACTAGACCCATCAGCTGTCTAAGTGGAACACGATTAAGATTATAAAAGAAAAAGAACTTTTAATAATGTATTAATAATCTAAATACAGGAATTTATTCAGGTAAAGAGTTGTTAGTGTAAAGAGATTCTAATATACAAAAAGAAAATCCACCTTAGTTTCTAGTGTCAAACTGAAACAAAACACTTTCAGAACTTAGAGATCAAACTGAAAGGTATATTTGGAGTGACTGTCCACTAGAGTATACAGTTTACAGCTTAAAACATTTCAGAGTAAACAACAGAAGCAAACACATTCATGTCTTTCTAAGTGTAAAATAAAATTTTAATGCATCTTGAGAGCACACAAGTACGAAGACCTAGAAGTTCTTTACATCTAGGAAAAGAGATGTTGCCTGGTGACCTGAAAACAGAAATTGTAGCCAAGAATATTTAATTTAATGTTTCTAAATGTTTCTACAATCTTGACAATTCATGGAAGTCAAATCCAACCCTGACTATTTTTTTGTTTGTTTGTTTAAAGTAGCTGCAAACTCTCAGTACCTGAGAGTGCCTGGACTGCAGCTTGCAAGGGCCAGCTTTACAAAAATGATTGATGTCACACAGTATCTCAGAGCATATCTCTGTACAGCACTGCAACTAAGATTTGCATGTAGGTTCCGTAAATCTTCTTCCCAAAACATGTTCTGGTACTATCTAATCTTCTAGATACATAAATTTAGGCAAGTGAACATGAACAAAATTTCTTACATTACAATATCGGTTGTGCAATAATCTGTGAAGGGAATTTACAGTTGATTTCACAGAAACACTGACTGGTTGGAAGGGACCTTGGAAGGTCATCTTGACCAACCAGTACTGAACGGAGGTGAAGGCTCACCTCCTGCAACCTGCCAGCATGCTCATCCTAAGGCAGCCCAACATACTGTTTTTTTGGTTTTTCTTCTGCAAGGGTATATTGTGGTCTCATGTTCCACCAGGACCTACAGGTCCTTTTCTCTTAAGCTGATTTCTATCTTTGTGGCTTCTGGAGTGTATTTATCAATGGGATTGTTCCTCCCCAGGTGCTTTTCACACCTCCTTGTTGAACTGTATGAGGTTCCTATCAGACTATTTCTCCAGCCTTTTAAGTACTCCAATTCTTTGTCTTGTAATCATTCTCAGACCACATCAGTCTGAGCAAGACTCTAAAAAGATAGCTTGAAACAACTATTTTTTAAGAGATCTTTTTCCTCATAATTTTACTGAAAATCTTAAGGTAAAAATTCAATGGGTTTTAAAAGACATATTTGGAGCAAGCACTGTTGAATCACACGCATGCCTTAGGACTTAAGATTTTCTCTGTTACTTCATCTAGAACTGCTATTAGAACTGCTATTCTTTGCATTTCAAACAGAAAACTGGGATTGACAGACACAGACTGACTATACAGGTTACTGAATAGGACATTTACCTGGAACCTTTGTGGGTTAGAGTCCAGTTCTCACCTTAATGAATACATACTTAATCAAAATAAATAGAACAATTTCAGTAGAAGTTAGGAGACCCAGTGTAGAGTGTTCACTGGCCCGGAAGCTATGATCTACTCCGAGGATATAGGAAGCTATGAGTACATGTCCCTGTACCAGCTCACACAGGATGCTTCTCATGTCAAAGCCTACTGGGTTAAAAAGAAAAAAGAAAAAAGAAAAAAGAAAAAAAAAGATGACTCTGGTATAAATGCTGTCTCTAAAAGATATTAATCACTGAGAATCCTTGAAAGTAGCTGTGCATCCTTTACTAACTTGGCATTTTATTTGCCAAGATTAGTTGTGTTGCAGCCTGGAACTGTTTGGTTTCAAATACATTTCCCAGCTGTTTAATAGCGCAACTTCAGATGTGAGCTACGTTAATGCTATACCAGTTGGGAATCCCTCCCATTCTCACTACTTGGATGTAATGACATCAGTTAGTCTGGCACAAGCCTTGCAAAAGTGTCAGAAGCTTAAAAAGGTTTGGAAAACCTTTTTGGAAATGAGTACAACTGCCTTCATGGTTCCAGTTAACCAGTCTACCTGAGCTCAGGTCTGTTTCTCGCGTAGTCAGTGGTAAAAGCTCCATAGACTGTTACGGAGAAAGAGTCCACCATATGTCCCAGTGTTTTCTTAGCTAACCAGGAGACATTAGAAGTATGGAGTATTGCTAAAACAGGACACATTTCCTTACTCTAAAATATCCTAATTAAAACCACTCCATGAAAAAATTTACTTACTCCATGAAAAAATTAACACCTGTTGTTAAGCAACCTAGACATTAAATATATATATCTTTGTTTAATATATTTGTACAGTTCCTTTTAAACCATGCATGTATGGATACTAAAACAATCACTCTCTTCTTTAATATATTTGTACAGTTCCTTTTAAACTATGCATGTATGGATACTAAAACAATCACTCTCTTCTTTAATATATTTGTACAGTTCCTTTTAAACTATGCATGTATGGATACTAAAACAATCACTCTCTTCATCATGTTGGTTACTCCTGTATAAGTCGATGCTGAAACTCTTAATCCAAAAGTGCAGAAGCAGGCTTTTATTATTTGTTTGTTTAAGAAGATATATACAGTGGAAGCTATCAGCTCCAGTGAAGGCATATTCTGGAACAGAATGGGGGATCATGCTGTTCAGGGGGGTTCCTGCATGGAGGAACCCAAGAGAGAGCTGCCAGGAGCCAACAACCCTCACCAGAGAGGTTGATGGGGTATGGGCAGGGCCCAGACCCTGAGTTACAGGGATCTCCAGAGCCTGGAAGTCTCTACAGGACCTGAGGGCAGAGGTGTTTGCCACAGGTGCGTGTGTGCCCAGCTCAATGCACTTCCTGAGCAAGTTGCCGTGTTGTGAGAGGAGCTCACCAGGCAGTGTACTATCCAGGAATCCAAGTGAGAGATTGATGCATGGTATTGTGCACTGACATGGACTGAGTGACAGCCCTGTATTAAGTCCCTGCAAGGGAAAGGTAAGCTGGCTTACAGCCCTGAGATGGTAAATTTGACTGACTTGAAAGACAAGAAAGACAGGAATTTTGTTTGTGTTCAGAGCAGAAGGAGGAATCTCCCCCTTGCTCTCCAAGTGCTCCTACGCAGCAGTTGGTCCAACCAACCAGTACCACCAAAAAAAGGTGATTGGTGTTAGTAATTGGAGGTTCCTTGCTGAGAAGCACATTTTCCATCTGTACAATCTAGTGTGCTGCCTGCTAGGGGGCCTGCATTCATGATATCACAAGGAGACTACCGTCCCTGGTATAACTGGAGAACTGCTAACCATTTCTACTCTTTGAGTCAGATTGGATGAGGCTGCTTAGAGGAGATGACAAAATATCTAAAGGGACTTTATGTCCCTCAGAATGGTGGTGAAAGGATCAGGAGCACAGATAGTGTTCTTCTCTGTCCTCTCAGTTGGAGACTGGGACACGGGCAGAAGGATACAAACGGGTCTCATGAATGACTGGCTACATGGATTGTGTCGTATTCAGGGTTTTGGGTTCTAAGATCTCAGACTCACCCTCAAGGAACCAGGAATGCAGATGTTGGATGAGAAGCAGCCAATCAGAAGGGGCAAGGACATTCTCGTCAGCAAACTGGCTTGGACTGATTAGCAGAGCTTTGAACTAGATTCAGCAGAAGAAGGGGATGTACTTCTCAGTGACAGAGAAGAAAAAGGGAGTATTGTCACTTTAAGAAGCAACAGGGAAATGCCTGTGAATTGTCTCAGAGGAATGAAGGACTCCTCTAGGCAGGCAATGTGGCCAATAGCTCTGCTGAAGTGCCTCTGCACCAATATACACAGCTAGGGAAGCAACCAGGAGAAGTTGGAAACCATGGTGCCATAAGAAATCTGTCACCTAATCACTATCAAGGAAAAATGATGGGATGATTCACACAACTGGAACACTGCTATCAAGGGCTACAAGCTTATTAGAAGAAACAGGCAGGGAAGAAGCAGCAGAGGTGTTAAGATGTTTCTCTATGTTAAGAAATGGATAGGTTGCAAAGAGCTGTCTATGAGAAACAGCCATGATCAGGCTAAAAGCTTGTGAGTTAAAATTAGAGATTGGACTAATAAAGGACATCTGGTGGTTGGTGTCTACTACCTGATCAAGGGGAGCTTGTTGATGAGGCCTTCTTGCTTCAGCTACAAGAAGCATCACACTCTCAGGCTCTCACCCTGATGAAAGTTTTCAACCATCCATATATCTGCTGGGAAAGAAATACAGTGGGTTGTAAACAATCCAGGAGACTCCTAAGGATAACTTCCTGGTCCAGGCATTAGACAAACCATCCAAAAGAGAAGTGTTACTGGACCTGGTGCTCACCAGTGCAGAGGAAATCATTAAAGAGCTTAAGACTGGATGCAGTCTGGGCTGTAGCAATTATGCTCTGGTTCAGTTCATGATCTGAAGGATTATGGACTGGCAAAGAGCAAAGTCAAGATCTTGAACTTCAGAGGAGCAAAATTCTGTTTAAGAAATTAGTGGGAGAGATCCCCTGAGAGCCTGTCCTTGGGGACAAAGGAACAGGTCAGGGACAAAAGAATGGAGCAGAGCTGGCAACTCTTTAAGGACACTTTTCTTAGAGTACAAGAGCTCTCCATGTGTGTATGTAAGAAATATAGCAGGAAGGCAGGAAAATGGCATGGCTAAGTAATGACCTACTGGTCAAACTGGGGGATAAGAAGGAAATGTTCAGGCAGTGGAATAAGAGATGATTGGTGGCATGGGAAGAATATAGGGATTCTGTCTGGAAGAGTAGAGCGATGGAGCACTTCTACAAAGAAAGGCTGAGGAAGCTGGTTTTTTTCAGCCTACAGAAGAGAAGGCTCCAGGGAGAGCTCACTGTGGTCTTTCAGTACTTAAAGGGAGCTCATAAAAAAGGCAGAGACTCAAACTTTACATAGTCTGATAGGACAAGGGGGAGTAGTTTCAAACTAAAATATGGGAGATTTAGGTTGGATGTTAAGAGAGTACTCTTAGAGGTTGGTGAGGCACTGGCACAGGCTGCCCAGAGAGTTGTGGGTTCTCCATCCCTGGAGACATTCAAGGCCAGGTTGGATGGGGCTCTAGGCAGCCCACTCTCGTGGGTGGCAGCCCTACCCACAGCAGTGGAATAGAACTGGATGAGCTTTAATGTCCATTCCAATCCAAGACATTCTATGTTTCTCTGCTTCTATGATTGTATGACAAGTTTTAATGTTTTTTGCCTTGTAGGTGGCTTGCTGGGGATGGAAGCAATGGTAGCATCGCAGTGCGACTTTATCCATAGCCGCTCATTTTCTGATTTTTTTGTAGTGTGCTGCTTCTCCAAATTCCTGCTTGTTTGATTTACTTGTATGTTATAATTCTGAAGGTATTGTAATTACTGTGAAGGAATGTCAAAACAATGCATCAAAAACATCACAGTAAATTAAACATGTCTAATGTGAACACTGTGTTCCAATCCTACCAGAGTTGCTCAAAATCTTTGCATGACTGAAATTTAGAAAACATAAATTTTAATCTGTAATGTGGCTCTGCGGACTTGAGCTGAGCATTCATAGTAGTAGACATATTTAGTAACACGCTTTTATTTCAGTAATAATTTGTGAGTAAGTTAAAGTTAGCTCTTGGGTCAAATCTGCCAATTTTTATTAAACTGATAAATTGTTTCAATTCCTACTTTTATTAAAACTAATATTTCCTCAAAATCATTTTCCAAACAAGCTGCACAACTCTTTGGCCTTACCATGTGTTACTTTTTTCCATAAGACCAGGCATGTAACGGAGAGGAATAAAGGATTTGTTATTCAGGCATTCAACCTGTGGCAGTAAGCTTCCCGCAGGCATTTGACTGCAAGATCTTGTATCTGAGCCAGAACCTCAGCTAAGATCCTTTAGATCCAAAGGGTCTCTTAAGAGAGACTTTTCCATCATCTCTTATCACTAGCACTGCAATAGCTCACTGGCTAGCTTAGGCAGCTCCCTGCTCAGCTTGCTGATTTTTGCAGTGCCCATTCTTAGGCATCTCTCTGCCTCTCCAGTGCTGTGTGTGCAAATGTCATTACTTCAAAAAATCCCAATTATTTGTGAAAACACGCCATAAGTAGTAACAGATTTAGCAATAAATGCATAAAATAATAAGTGAATAATAAGTGGCTTGTTGTTTTGTTTGGTATTGCCAGAATTGTCAGTCGACTGAGAAAGAGGTTAGAATAAAGGCGAGTCTGAAATGGAAGCATGAGTTGCACACCATCAGAAGTTTGATGTCTATGATCAGCATGCACAGGGCCTCCCTCTGTTTAATCAAAGGCTCCACTTTTAGTACCTCCAAAACTTAACATCTGTATAAAGACCTGAATTTTAGACCTGTTTCACCTCCAAGGCACTACCATGTTTTGTTGCAGCAGTGTGCATTCTATAATCACAAGAATTAAATGAATCTCTGTGATACACTGTCTGTCTTTTCAGTACGTTTAATGTTTATTTACTCACATTCTTCTTTGAAATGAGGAATGTTGTCAGATATCTGCGTGGATTATGAGATCTCAATTGTTACGTTGACTCAAAAAGTAATAAACAAATATAACAGTTCTTGGCAGGTAATTTCATTTTTATTTACTTTATACGTCATCACAGGGAGAGCTGGTATAAGGTGTGGATGTGATCCGAGTGAGCAATGCAACAGAGTCAGTTTCTTCTAAAAGTGCTCATTTTGCTTACACTGCTACCTCATGCACTGGAATGGATTTGAAATTGTATCCCCAGAGTGCACAGTTCACTTACTTAGTATCAGTATTCATTACACTGAATCACTTCGTTGTGATCTATTATGTGATTTGTTTCATTATTATGTCTTTCATTAATAGTTTGTAATACTAGCTCTCTTTGATGCCATCTCTGATTTATCAAGTGTAAATAATGCCTTCCTAATCTGTTTTTTATTACTAGCAGTGAATACCCTCTTTCAGCAGCTGGCGTCCTTACTTGAAAATTATTTCCTCTGAACATACAGAGTATAAATAAGGTGTTGGATTCACTCCCCTACATCTAGTCATGTAAACACCTCTACCCTTCTACTACTGGAAAACTGTCAAAGCAGAGAGCTTAATTTCATTTCAAGTGCATTGCAGGTGCTTGCAGAACATATTGCTGGGGGATTACACTCTGATAAGAAAGCTTGAAATACCATAACTTCCTTATCAGGTCTTGCTTCAAAGACATACCACTTAGCATACCGAGATTGTGACTGGAGCCAAACCCCAAACCTGCCTCTTCCGCATGGTAAACAGTGATGTCTGCTGTGTTTGGCACATGTCACTTAATCCACGTCCCTTGGAAGGGACAAGAGAGCTGGCCAAAGGCAGAGACATTGCAGAGGTGCTACCTCATGTGCACTCAGCTTCTGCTGCACAGACCAGATGCCTTGCTCTTGTTGCTGCCAGCACCCACAGTGTGTATGGAGACCCTGGGCAGATATTGACACCAGTGGTGCCTCTGCAAGAAACAGAGATGTAGTATGGAAATGAGACCTCCCGTGTCAGCAAGAGACCCAGGCATTTGGTACCCACGGAAGGAACAGCGAGATAAATCAACCAGCTGGAATATGCAAGGCTGTAGTGGAGAGAAGGGTTTGTGTTCTGCTTCCTCTCCCTGCTGCCTCCTGTCCTTACAGATTTCTGTGAGGGCAGTGGCTGCAGGATTTTATTATTCTTATCCTTGTTATTACTACAATGAAGCAGTAACAGTGAATTTTGCACTGTAGAGAAATCTTCAAGTGGGAGGTGGGTGCTAGAATATAGCCTGAAAACATGGCATAGGCTCTTAAACATGACAATCTGAAGGTGTTAAGAGGCCATTATTAGTTAACTGTATCTTTTTTCCTTATCTACTCCTGTGTGCTTTTATAAATATATGTTAAATTGATCTAGCTGACATATTTCTGCCCGTTTAAGCCCTATGAGTCTCAGTTTCTTCTGTTAATGATTTGAAAAAAATATATAGCAATGTTCTTACTGACTCATTGAACCATTTAATCTCCGAGCAATTCCAAGTGCATACTGAAGAAAGGATTCCTTCCTCCTAAGTATATACGAGCAGCTTTATTATATCTATCTATTCTGTAGCTAGTCAGTGGGGGAAATAGAGTCAAAATAAGGAAAAAAATGCCGTTCTAAGTGCTCATCTGAGTTACATTAGAAGTCTTGGGTGAGTCCCAGAGAGTTGTTAGTATCTATAGACCTGCTTGCAAGCGTAAACATCCTCTGCTCACACATCAATTTAAAATGTTCTCTTGGACTCCTTCCCCATAAGAAAAAAGCTTGAAAATTCCATGAACTCCTTGGTGCTAAGCAGTGCTGTGCTGTGCCTGAATCTTCCTGTTACAGCTGTTTTGTTTGGCGTGAACTCATTTTAAACAGCTGAAGCAAAAGGGAAAAAAAAAAAAAGAAAAAAAAAAGGAATCATTCATTTTCTCCTTCAAACTTTTGGAAATTCTTAATTGTGTATTAAATACGATGTCATAGGACATCTTGATGTCCCACTAGGCATTCCATAAATGCTTTTTCCATTTATAATGAAGTGTGATTTGCTTCGTGTCTTGTTGGCTACTGAATGCAGAATGGCAGCGGAAGAGTTGTGCACCTTGTACAAAGCTTGGCTGCAGGCTCGCGTCCCGCAAGGCCTTCCCATATATCTTTTGCCTTCACTCATTATACGTTGACATTCATCTTTGGTTATGTTTTAAAATACATGATATGAAGCAACATAAAAGGTAACTGAGATCCCATTTCTGATTAATAAACGTAAATGTAAGAAATCTTCAGTCGATTTTTTTAAAAATCTAAGAAATCATTTCTTCTTTCATACAAACATTAAAGTCAGCATGGTGTCACCAAGGGAGAGCTGCTCTCAGTTATTCTAGCTTCATAAACTTGGACTTTTTTGTTGTTGCTTTAAGTGAGCAGTGGAAAGTATTGGCATGTATTTAATGCCTAAACTTTCTGGAAGTAAACGTAACACAAGAAACCATAGCTCCCAATTTACCATGTAATGTGAGTATATGTCAAAGATGAAAATATACCCCTAAATCATAGATATATAAATTATCCCACTAAGATTGAATTATAGTCTACAGTAAAGTTGGGTGTTCACCTAAGAGCCCTTCTACACTGTGTATCTTCTTTTGCAGATCTTATGAGGTAGGTACATATGGGTCAGCATCTTCATGACTGGTGTGTTGCAGAAAAAGAGGTCCATGCAAAATAAATACATGCAGCATTATCAGGGTGCTATAAACGAATTAATTTCACTAACCAGGGAACATTTCAGAGTATTGTTTGCAATTGTAAAAGTGAACTAACGTGTCGAAATACTTGATTCACACATTTCACCATCCCTGAATGTGTTTAAAAACTGTTTGGATGTGGTGCTCGGGGACATGATTTGGCAGAGGGTTGTTAGAGGCAGGGTAGTATGGTTAGGTTGTGGTTGGACTTGATGATCTTTAAGGTCTTTTCCAACCTGAGTGATTCTATGATTCTCAATTTTAAAGGCAGTAGTCCAAAAATTTCTCAACATGTAGGTCTATAAATAAAATAATCTCAAGGTAAAGCAAGCAAGCAGTGGTTGTAAAAGTATAAAATATATACTCAATATATTTAAAAAAATATGTGGTAACTTAATATTAATTTTGTAAATACTTTACCAGTTTACTTTTCACCTGTGCTTTTATTCATTTGCAAAAGTACTGGCTTTACTGAAAGGCAGTGCCTTCCCAATAAGGGGTTTAAGTTATCAGAGCATCCATTGGCACATGTATGTTGCCAATGCAACTGTTTGGGAACAAGGGCAGTTTGGCACTACAGTATGTAAATATTAAAGAGACATTCTGTGTGAACTTCTACTGGTACCTGTGTAACCGAAACGCAGATCTTCTGGTAACATCCAAAACTTGTGAATGTTTCATAAAATATCTTTTTCTTGCTGTTTCTAAAGTAGTTGAGTTGGATGTTTGTATGCACACGTGCCTGAGGAGCCCTGTCTTAGAATATGGAGTTCTACTTAAAGTATGGAAGACTCACTACTGGGGCTACTTCGGAGGGAATGAGTAAAGAAAATGGATGTTAATCAGGCTCTCTGTCATCAAGCACAGCAAGAAAGTGAGAAGCAGTACAGTGCAAAAAAAAAAAAACAAACATAAAATAAAATGCACAGTGTGCCTTTGGGAGGGAAATAAAGCAGGTACAGGAAGGTAGCTAGAAGAGAAAGGGAAATGAAGGAAGGAGGAAAGGAAGCAAACCTGCTGGCAGAATCACCGGGTCTTCTGAAGGGGTCACCAAAGAGCTCCTCATGACTTAGCACTTCACTTATTCCAGAGGGGGCCACCCCAAGCTGTGCTGGAGCAGTGAAGTTCTGCACGTATCCTTCGTGACACAGAACTGCCAAAGCTGCTCTCCAAAGGTTGAATCTGGCAAGAAATGTAGGATTTTGTGCCAAAATAGTGCCACGGGGCATAACTCTGTTTCAGTTATTTTGAGCTAGAAGAAAATGCAGAAAAGTTTACTAACAAAGGAAAATAGATTTGAGAACAGTTTGGAATGAAGGCATGCAAAAATTGAATCATAAAATCAGAATCATAGGATGGCCTGGGTTGAAAAGGACCACAATGATCATCTTGTTTCAATCCCCCTGCTATGTGCAGGGTCACCAACCACCAGACCAGGCTGCCCAGAGCCACATCCAGCCTGGCCTTGAATGCCTCCTGGGATGGGGCATCCACAACCTCCTTGGGCAACCTGTTCCAGTGTGTGCTTGTAGAGTATAAATGTATTCTAATGATGAAATGAAAGGACAACAGAGGATGAGTACATTTTGGTAGGACCATCTGTGCTATAGAGCTAAAGAAGATTGTGAGAAAGATCATGGTTGAGAATCTGAAAAAAAACCAAAAACCAAAAAACAACCAACAAAAAAGACCAAGAACACCATAATAGTCTGCAATGAAAAGCAGTAAAACAAGAAAAAAATAAAAAGTATTCTTAGCGTAGACAAAGACTGGTTTGATACTTTAAGGGTAAAAAGGAAAAAAAAAAAGGTGGGGGAGGGGGGAAGCAAACAGCAGTTGCAATTCAGAAGAAGGCAAAAGCAGTTCTTGTGACACTCACAAAAATGCTTTCTTCAAAGAAAGGTGGGAAAAAAGAGCCATGAATACAATGTGCTTCAGAGCACATTTACACGAGAAATGAGTGTGTCTGTACTTTGGTTTATGAAATATGTATCAATGTCTGCGATTGCATTTTTGCCCTTCAATTATATTTCATAATTAATAATTTCTGAGGTTTAGTAACAACATTGGCTTGCTGAATGCATGCTGGTTTGTACACTGTGTGTATACAAACTCCTCTGGCCCTGATATAGCTCCATAGGAGCTATGCCAGAGTTACAAAGAGGGAATTTGGTTCTGTTTCTTGAAAGCAATTTCTTCAACACTTACTTATTATTTGGGACCCTTTCCATTGATTATCTCTTAAGTGAGAAAACAAAACAGAAGACATTCCCCTGGAAGTATCCAACAGCCGTACATTTAATTTAGGTTTAAATGTTCATCTGCCTTCATTAAACAGAGAAAGAATATCAGCTAACAGAGATGATTTGAATCCTCTCACAAATGCCACAAAAGTTGAATCCAAAAAGAGGAAAACAAACCAAGCAAATCACAGAATCACAGGATGGCCTGGGTTGAAAAGGACCACAATGATCATCTACTTTCAACCCCCCTGCTATGTGCAGGGTCACCAACCACCAGACCAGGCTGCCCAGAGCCACATCCAGCCTGGCCTTGGCAAAACAGAGAAATACAGGGAGGAAAGTGCAAAACTGTTCCCATTGTAATGAAACGTGAAGCAAGCTGAACACACTTCAGATGGATGGGTCTGATCTAAAACCTGCTGGGGTGAGCCGGAGTCCTTCTGTGTGGTGGGTGGATCTCTTCCAGTCAAATTCTGTCCTCAAGAGAAGTGGCTGAGGGTGAATATAGCTGAAAAAGTGCTCCACATCTGGAGCAGAGAGGGCAGGACATCACAGACACGTGGCACCACCTCCAAGCTGCTTGGTAATAATATGCTGCTATGGGGCGCAGCCAGCCTGATACCAAGTGTGTCCCTAATATCTGCTGCATTGCTCATAGGAATCTTCTGCCCTTCTGGTCCATGGGACCCCAATCGCCACCTTACTATCCTCACTCTGAATCTGACAGCTTCTATTCATTCTCCTCTCCACCATCCCAAATGGTTTAGGTGAGACTTTCAGCTCCAGGAGCGCAGCAGTTGTACCCCCACTCAACCCCATATCACCCCATAACCTCTGTTAGAAATCTGTAGCACCATTTGACCTGCATATGTCATATAGTCTCAACTGAAGTAACTTAAAATGCACACTAAACCATTTTCTTGAAGACTTGTCTATAAATAGAATAACTTGGGAACTTGTTGAGATACGTAAGCCACGAACTTGCAGCTAAATTAGCTCTTTTATTAAGCACCTTCTCTGCTGACAAGGGGAGCTTAGGTGCATATATTGTATTATATATAGGTGCTGAGTGAATTAATAAAAGATACCTGGAGAAAGAAGCAATTTGCATTAAAAGTCTGAGGCAATGGAGATCATATGGACCGTAATGAGAATGAAATTAATGTGGGGTTAAAAAAAGGAACAGAAATAAAAGTGCAGCTCCAGCACTGCAAGAGAGATTGCAGAGGAAATGTATATTATTTAAGAACCATTATGCAATGATGTAATTAAAGACTCTTGTAATGTGTGATAACACGCAAAAGAACAAGCAAAAATGAGGTTTCTGCGTGCTCGCCGCCCTCCAAAGGCTGAGTTCTGTGTTCTTAGCACCCTCACAATAACCCAGCAATGCACACTTGTCGACTTTTCTTGAAATCTGAAGTATAGATATCAGCAAAAGGTTATTTCCGAAAGGCAACTTCATACTGACCATGCAGATTGAAGGGTTAGAAGGCATGACTTTCAGACTCCCATATAACTCCTTCTCTATCATTGATGAATTGGAAGGGGCTATGTTTTGTCACCTGTCTTAATGTAACAGTGCCCTATCACAGCCACATTGACATTCCCATTACGGTATTCCAGCAATGAGCTTGAACTCTCTCAGTGCTCTGTTTTAGGGAGGGAGAGGGCATGCTTTGAGCATATTCCACAGGCAAAAAAAAGAGAGAGAGAGCCAAGGAGGCGCATCAGCAGCTCAGCCCGCACGCACTGGGTATGCGGGGGGCGAGAGGAGGCAGAAGGGCCGAGGGCAGGCGGCTGGGGGGATCTGCGGGCACCGAGGCACCGCGCTTAGTTTTAAAAGGGCTCCGGGAGCTCCCGGGCTGCGGGAAAGGGGCTAGGGCGGAGGGAGGGAGGGAAAGCACCGTGAGTTCTCCTGCTGAAGGAAATGCTTAAAATGCCATTTCTTCGGGTTGGCGGACTAAAACGGTGCCTCCCCACCTTCCCCCAGGCGTCTGTTAAGAAAGTGCGAGTCACGGCATCGTTTGGGAACGACACCTCTCCCGGCTGCGTTTCACAAAGTTACGGCAACTAGAGCGGCGTTTCCAGCGGGATGGGCAGCGGGCGGCTGCGGGGCGCCCAACTCGCGGGGGTGGCCCGGGAGGGGCGGTTCCTCCCTTCCGGGTCCCCCCGCCCTCCGCCGGCCCCCTGCGCACCCCCAGGGCCGCGGCGACGGCAGCGGGGGGCGGCGGCAGAGCCGGCGGGAGAGCCCCTCCCGCCGGGACGCGGTGCGGTCCCGGCACCCGCCCCGCCGCCACCACCCGCCGGTGCCGCCGGTGCCGCATCCCCCGGCAGCCGCGAGGCCGAGCGCCCCCTTCCCCGCCCCTGCGCCAGCGCCGGTGCCGGTGCGGGGCGGGGGGCGGCGGCAGGGAGGGAGGAGGGATGAGGTCATCCTCTTTGCCGGCGTCAGTCAGCTGGGTGGTGGCGGCGGGCGCGGGCGGAGGCGGGTGCGGGATGCGCTGCTCCGGGCGGCGCTGCCCTGCCCGCTCCCGGCTCGGGCAGAGCGCGGCGGCCCCGGCCCCGGCGGCCCCCGCGGAGGAGGAGGCGGCGGCGGGCGCGGGGCGGGCGGGCTGAGCGGAGCTGAGCTGAGCGCGGCTCCCGCAGGCAAGCAGGCAGGCAGGCAGGCGGCGCTGCGGCCGCGGCCGCCGCGGAGGAGCCGCCCGCGGGCGCGGAGCGGGGACGCGGGGAGCGGCGGTCCGCGGCGGCTGCAGAGGGCGGGAGGCGGGCGGCAGAGGAGGAGGAGGAGCAGGGGGAGGCGCGGGATAAAGGAGCGCTCGCCGCTGCCGCTCGCTCTCCGGCGGGGCTGAGGGAAGCATCATGGCCGCGAAGTCGGACGGGCGGCGGAAGATGAAGAAGGGCGGCGAGGTAGCGTTCACGCCTCTGCAGAACTCCGAACACTCGGGCTCCGTGCAGGCGCTGGCCCCGGGGCTGCCCGCGGGCGCCGGGCCGGGCGGCGGCAGCGACGACGACGAGGCGCCCGGGGGCGGGTGCTGCAGCGGCGGCGGCGGAGACGGCTCGGGCGGCGGCTCCCGCTGCTGTTGCTGCTGCTGCGGCGGCGGCAGAGGAGGAGAAGGAGGGGGCGGCGGCGGGGGCTCGCGGGGCTCGGGCGGGGGCTCGTCCTCGCTGTGCCTGCGGCTGGGCAGGGAGCAGCGGCGCTACTCGCTGTGGGACTGCCTCTGGATCCTGGCCGCGCTGGCCGTGTACTTCGCGGACGTGGGCACCGACATCTGGCTGGCGGTCGACTACTACCTGCGGGGCCAGCGCTGGTGGTTCGGGCTCACCCTCTTCTTCGTGTTGCTGGGCTCCCTCTCCGTGCAGGTGTTCAGCTTCCGCTGGTTCGCGCACGACTTCGGCGCGGAGGACGGCGCGGCCGCGGCCGCAGCCGGGCAGTGCCCCGCGGCCGAGAGCAAACTGCTGGTGAACAGCAGCTCGGCGGCCGCGGACATCGACGCCGCCCGGCCCTGCACGCCGCAGCGGCAGGCGTCCACTGCCAGCAAGGGCAACGCCAACAGCAGCAGCAGCGGCCCCGCCGGAGGCGGCCCCTCCAGCAGCAGCCGTGCCGGCAGCGGCAGGTCGGCGTCGTGCGCCTTCTGCATCTGGCTCCTACAGTCCCTCGTCCACATCCTGCAGCTGGGGCAGGTCTGGAGGTGAGCGAGGGCCGGGCGGGGTGCGGGGAGAGGCTGCAACCGCGTGCGCCGGGAGCTGGGCTGAGCCGCTGGGAAAGCGTGCGAGGTCTCGGTGGGGGGGGGGGGTGGGGAGAATGGAAAAGAGGGGAGAAAAGGAGAGTGTTCTGATAACGTGGCCGTCGGTGCGTGCATGCCGGGCTCCCGACGCGCGGACGGGACGGCGGTGCTGCCTGCCGGGAACTTTTCGAGGAGGTGGGAACGCACGCAGCCTCCCGGCGCTGTGCCGCTGTGCGCGTGTAACGCCCCGCTCCGTGCTCCTTGCCCTCAGCGTGCGCTTTCTGTGCGTTGTGATGCGGTGAAGGAATCAAACTTTTGAGTGGCTGCTGCCAAACAGATCGGGCGGCGGTGGGCTGTGCTGTGCGGAGAGGCTGTGCCGAGGTGGGCGCAGGGGGAAGGCTGTCCCTGGGAGGCAGATGGATGACATCATAGTTTGCACAAGTCGCGTTTCCCCAAGTTTGGAGCGCGTTTCCAGGAGGGATTTCTCCGGGGGCCGAATGCGTTGTGAATACATTTAGTGCTGCTCAAACGGGGCAGAATTCAGTCCTCAGAGTGTTTTGGGGATTCACGTTTCCATATGGAATCGTGGAAGATAGATTCTGTGTTGCGCTGTGCGCTACAGCAACAGCTGCAAATGTTCCTCCTCAATGAAAACCTCTGCTGGGGTTCCTTACCTGCTGGGTGGAATGGAACGCTTTCAGGTTTCTCTTCGGGAAACTATTGTTTCGGAATTGTTGCATCAGAGAATGTAATGGGATGTTACTCCAAACTTCTCTCTCTGGAATTCTTAATCTCATTTCTAATCCCCATTTTGGGCATGGACTGGCTATTGCTCTGTGCCAGTGCAGTAGCAGAGCAGCTCTGGTTCTGTGGCCTTCAAGCCTCAGGGAACACAACAGAGCTCGAAGGCAGTGAGACCCTGGGATGCCATAACAAAGTATCACTCACTTTCCAGATCCTTAGATTTATTGCAACAAATGGAGTATGTTCGCAAGCAGGGAGAATTCTCAGTTCCGGGTGTCATCGGTTCATTCCTTAGTAGCTATAGTACAACTTGAGAGCAAAGCTTTGGAAGGAAAAGTAGTGCTTTGTTGTGGATCTTGCATGCTCTTGCATGTGCTCTACCTCTGTATATAAACGTGGGGCTTTCTGAATGATCGGGCTTCTAGGCAGTGTGGGGTGCAGTTCCTGTAGCGGTGTACATACAATGACTTCCACATAGAAATTCACACCAATATCCATCTGTACAACAGCTGAATGTGCAGCATGCTGGGTGAGGCAGAAGAGAGTTTTACAAACTCATCTCACAACTCTGTATTGGAAAACACAGAGGGAAGGGTTGCGTGGAGCAAGGTGCAGTCACCCAAGGTGCAGCTCCATCCAAGCTATGCCTGGTGCTTTCAGCTACTAGCTTGCACATGGAGCACAATCTCTTTTGGCATAAAATCTGCTCTGTGTGGGCGTACCTGGTCCTCCATGCAGCTGGCCGAGCCTCTTCTGATCAGGTATAACTTCTCTTCATGTTTTGTGTGCAGGAGAGTACCAGAAAATTAATTGGTAAGGAGTGCTAGGGCATTATTTATGTTTTAGTTTGTTATGCCACCCCCCCCCCCCCCCCCCCTTCCCTTTTCCCCAGTGAAATGGAGCCATAGAATTGTTTGTCAGTAACTTAGCAGTACTAGCGGTTATCCACAAATGTATGAATTATACGGTCAATTGAACGCAGTCTTGCATATCAACGCTTCATAATTAATTAAAGTGACTTCATTTTAATTCCCTGGGTACATCCCTCACAAGGGAGATTCTTAGCAGTCGTCTGAAACTAATAATCAGCATCAGGAAGGAGAGGCCCTGTCAACCCCTGAAAGTCTCTATATAAACTGAGACTTGGAACAAGCGTCATCCTTGGAAAATGAGCCCTATTTTCTGGGAAATGAAATGCTGTCAAGGGGTAGTCCAAAACTTCTACAAAGTGTAACATCTGCACTGGCCTGAGCAAACAGCCCCACTGAGCATTTAGGCTAACAGATCTGAAGGGTGTTTGGTTGCATGTGTCAGCACCACAGGTGCACCGTCCCTGTCCCCACAGGTGAGCAGGTGCTGCTACTCTTAGTTCTGTGTCTCCGTCTTCTTGTCTTATCTCAGTTTTCAATATTTCTTCTTTCTCTTGTTGCTTTGGGCCCTGGTTAAATCTCTCCTATGCTCGTATTAAAGTTTTCTAGCACTTTTTGAATTGAATCCCCCACCAACAAAAATGACAGTGATATTTCTGTCCTTTCTCTGATTAGAAGGAACCCTAAACTGTGTCAGGGGAGGGGCAGCTGGGGGTTTGGGACAGGTTCCGCACCAGAGGGCGGTGGGCATGGAACGGGCTGCCCAGGGTAATGGGCATGGCACCAAGTGCTGGAGTTCAGGGATCATTTGGATAACACAGGGTTTGGGTTTTAGGTAGTTGTGTGGAGCCAGGAGTTGGACTCTGTGATCCTCATGGGTCCCTTCCAACTCAGAATTTTCTATGATTCTGTGAGAAAGGAGGTTTGGATGTTTGGTGTCAGGGTATGAGGAGAGAGATTTACTTGTGCCTGGTTGGGATTATACTGAGACTGGTGCTTGCTTTGGTCTCATTTGGCTTTTGTCATCCTCTATCTATCTTCTTACTAAGTGCTGAACTGATTCCTGAAGTCTTTGGTTTCCCTTCATTTGTTTCATCGCCAAAGGTTTTAGGGGAGGAGCTGTTTATTTAAGGAGGCCATCCTGGGTACATCTGGCAATCTGTGCTCTTGGATTAAAAGAGTTAGAAATGTGGTTTGAGTGATTAGTTCTACAGGCTGACTTTTAACAATTTCAAAGCTTTTCTTTGTTTGGCATATAAGATTAATTTTTGTTTACAAATATATTGAAAGCCAGATCATGGAGAATGATTGTGTGTTAATTCTAACTAAAATGTGTCAATGGAAAAATGAACGAAGTCTTTAATGTGGCATGGAACGACGCTGTAAGTAGGCAATTTAAAATTACTAAAACAAATTTTTACTGGAGTGTGAGGAGGGGGAGCTGCAGGAACAGCTGAGCTGCGGGTCCATTCTGAACAGAAGCGTCATTTTTCTTTTGGAATTGGTGTCATAATTTTTTCCCCTCAAAATATAGAGGACTGAATTCATACATTTTGAAGAATAAGGATGTAAATGTCTCTTATTTTGGGGGGTGGGGGGATGGACGCACTCGCAGATTTCCTGAGGACACTGTCCCTCAGTTAAATTCTACTGTAGTCTCTGAGGAGGTGTTTGCCACAGCTGAGTGCAGCCATGGGGTCTTTATTGGCAGCTAATTTCATGCTAAAATATGTTCACGATCAGATCTGCTGGTTTTTGAAGAGGCATTGTGTCTTCAGAGTTAGATACGGGTACATTCCTTATGTGTGTTCTACATTTTACCAATACACGGGCATGAAAGCCACACCGTGGAGCCAGTTCTCCCAAAAATGTGCTGTGAGAGACGTGGCTTTTTATTAGCAGGCTCTGGGGAGTACAAAGAGGATATAACCCACTGAGTCTTTGTATTCCATTGTAAGGAAAGAAGGGAGTGAATGCTTTAATATCCCTTCCCAATTTATACTCTGTAAGGATTGTGCAGAGGTATAAAGGCCAGCAGGTTTCAGATAAACTATTGGCCTTTGAGCATGGCATGAAAGTATGTAGACACTGCCCTTGAGCATCCCTTTGATACGCTGAGCTTCCCAGTCTTAGCCCTGGCTTTCAGATCTTGCAGCGGATAACAGGCCATGTGGCTGGATGTTGGAGATAATAGCGTTCATTTGGCACCTGTGGAGCTGATGGGTTTCCTGGAAAGCTTTTTGTTCTGAGTGAACAGAAGGTGGGTGCCGGGTGGCAAGGGCCCCAGAGTGAGGGGTCTGGGCTGAGCTCTGCCAGCTGTGTGGGAACCCACATGGAGGAGGATGTGGAGCCAGCTTCAATGCTGTCCCTTCCAGGTGTCACTCATTTACAGGGCAGATGTTTGTTCCAAAATAAGTCTGGTTCCCTTGGAGTGCCTGACCTCCTCTGCTCTCAGTTCTGCCTAAATATTGTCACCATCTTCGTCTACAGCTGTTTTTGTTTGCGCGATTTTTAAGAAATCATTATCTTCCTTCTCCTTTCTTTTTCTTATCTGGGGGGAAAAAAAGGTTGCAGGAGAACTGTGGAGTTGATGCTGGATTCTGGAAGTGGTGCGAGTTGTGGTCCCTCTGGTACCCTGTGAAGGCATTTTTCACAGAGTGCAGTGCCAAAGGAACATCATCATCTGCTCTCAGTAAGCTTCACCTCTGCAATCATCGGATGATCCTGAAATTTCAAAATAAAAAGGGAAACAGTGGCTGCGTGTTGCCTGAGAAGGCCATACAACTTTCTCAGGTGCTCTCTATAAAGCATGCTGAGCCCTTTAGCTGAAATTTTGAACAGGCAGTTCAAATGAAGAAAAATATCATTAGCCCACCTCCATCCTTAAATAGGCTTATGATGTTTTTGCTCTTCGTTCCACAAAAGTGGTTTTGACACTTCTGTTCAGGAGTAACATAGGAGCTTGGTTTAGTTAGGTGGTCAATAATTCCAGCTGCCATTGGACTTCACAGTGAGATGTGATAATATCTCAATCTGACACCAGTTTTTCTCACTGTTTTGAAATCTGTCAGATAATTTGTCACGTTGAGTCCAAATTTATGAGTCATAGCCATTTCCTAGACAAGATTATTGCATATCCTTCCATCTGTCTCTTAGTAAAGCAAAATGCTACCGCTCAGCAATACCATATTTGAAAGAATCATAAAATGGTTCAAGTTGGAAGGGAACTTAAAGCCCATCCATTCCAACTCCCAGCCATGGGCAGGGCAGCCCCACAATGGATCAGGCTGCTTGGGGCCCCACCCAGCCTGGCCTTGAACACCTCCAGGGATGGGGGATCAGTATTTCTTTTATTGAGTTACTGCAGTTCTTGACTTCAGTTCTTGGCCACCCATTTTGCTTGCTGTATCTTTAGGATTCAGGAAAGGTGGCGGACTGCCAGAAATAGGTATTAAAGTTCTTGTAAGTTTTGTTTTTCCTCAAGCCAGAACTACAAGGGACAGACTGCTGTGTAGGTGGCCTAGCTACATTTAAACTTCCACCGATACATTCAGGAGAATAAATATTCCATTCTTTTTTTCCTTGAGACAGTGATATGCAGATGAAGGCTGTGCCTTTCATTATTTTTTTGGAACACAAATGTGAAGCTTTACTATGTTCTTAAAAATCTCTTACAAGTCTGCATACAAATCAGATTTGGTGTTCGGTTTATTCTAATAACCTGAGCTACATATAAAAGATGCTGATGTACTTTAGAAGAAAGATGCTGTACTTTAATAATTAACAAGGGTTCTCTCTGTAGAGAATATCTATCACTTACATAAGTTTTCAGATTTTCAAAGGACTGCTTAGGCACTAAAATCTGATTGCTCAGTTGGCTTAGTAGGTGAACTCATATTTTATACACAGAATGCTTTCTAGCAACTTACGTGGGGGGGAATTCATATTTGGCTTTTGTCCAAATAAGTGGAAAATTCAGGCTTCAGAGGATGTTGTGTCACCACATGTAGATATTATTTGTAGAGTCTCCATTGAAATGCAGGAATGTGCTATGAATTCATAGAAATGCTTCATTCTGTAGCTTGTTTCTCAGTGTTGCAGTCTTGCAGGGGATTTGTCCAACCAGTTGAGTTTTTATGGATAAAATTTCCTTCTTCTCCTTAATTCATACTAGGAAAAGAATGTAGTGCTGAAAGGTCAATATGCGTGTCCAGATCCCCCATGGGAAAGCAAGAAACAGTAACATCATGGAGTGATCATTTATTCTACTCCCTATCTTCAGGTTATTTACATCGGAGCTCTCCTTGTCAGGAGTATTCTCCATCAGCTGGCTTAGTCCTTAATATTTGTTCACAAGGACTGACGACTACAAAGATGCAGAAGTTCTTGTAAAATTAAAATGAAATCAATACTTATGTCACATAGCAGGATTAGCTTGTTCTCCAACCCCTGTGTTCCAATTAAGTAGCTTTTCATACACAGTGGGTTAAACACAACAGTAACTTACAGTTTCAGTAAACAGGTTCTTTGGGAGGGATTTATTGGGCACAGACAAAATCAATAGTTCTTTTGCTTACATTTCAAGGTACAGTAGACACTTGTGTTGCTGAAGTGGTGCCATTCCAGTCCATTTTAGCACAACTGTTGGTTGTGTGCATCTTGTCAAAAAAGCATAGGAGGCAAATGGGGATATAAAAAGATCTGTTTTGATTTTTAAAATGCAAGGAGGTTTATAAGAAAGAATATGAAGGAGAACTCATAGAATCGCAGAATGGCCTGGGTTGAAAAGGACCACAGTGATCATCTAGTTTCAACCCTCCTGCTGTGGGTAGGTTCGCCAACCACCAGACCAGGCTGCCCAGAGCCACCTCTAGCCTGGCCTTGAATGCCTCTAGGGATGGGGCATCCACAACCTCCTTGGGCAAGGAGATGGTTTATGGAGTGACACGGGAATACCAATTAGCCCTTGTGTGCTCTGTACCTAACTCCAGCTTGTTTGCCTTCAACCTCTGACCAAAGAGAGAGTATCTGAATAATGCTAAAAGTGACTGCTGGAGAGACTGGGGAAGGAGGCAGAAAAGAGGAGGGGTTATATGTCTGGACAAACTCACAGAGAATGTTAGATACAATTTGAACTCTGACTGTGGCATGTGGTCATTTGAAAAATGGTAAATACAAATGTGAGGTATCTGTTCGGCATCAATTTACTGGGAGGAGAGTATTCGTAAGTATGTTTCTGTAAAATGTAGAATTAATAAATAAATAAATAGGCCTTGAGTATATATTTTTCCAAGAGATTTTACTTCAATTTCCTAGAAGTCATAACCTGAATTAGCATTTCCTGGTGATCTCTGGTTGCTGTAGTGTTTCCTTATCACTCTTACTCTCATTCTGGCTTCCTCCCTCAATGGTTGAAGAGTAATACTGTGAGATTTTTTTTTTTTTTTTCCCCCCAAATAAAATATTTGTTATGCTATACTATTTCTGTTACTTTTCCTTTGCTACAGTGTGCTTGTGCTGTTCAACACGTGCATGGTATAAGATTTGTATGGTGAGCTATATGAATCTTCTCTACTGACAGCTAATCAGTGGGGATGGTTAGTGTTAACAGCTGCAAATGATTTGGTATCACTGGTTGGAGCGAATGGGATGAGACTGTTTTGTGGGGTGTTTTCAGAGGAAGTTTGGCAGTCAATGATGTGACAACAAAAGTAGCTTCATGTTCTTCTAAAATTGGAAGGTGTGACTTAGGCAAGACTAATGTACCAAGGACCAGTACCAGCTGCTTCAGAGAAAGATGCAGATGTTTTACCATGAACAAAATGTAAATTAACCTACAGATGGAAGAACAGTTTTCCTTATCTCTTATAGCTGCTATCTATCAGATTGATTTCTGTCCTTAAGGATGAAGGCTAGCAGTGCCACAGTTTACTGCATTACTCACTTTAATGAGATGTTCTTTTGTGTAAACATCTGATCTGCCAACTTCTTTCAGTCATGTTTTTCAGTGTGTGGCACCTGGGATTGGTAGCTCAGATCCAGCAGGTCCAAGTAAAGCACCTTGTGACCGTGAGCACTAGACTTCTGTTCTGTAGGGGCATCTGTAGTTCACAGTGGCAGCGTTCAAGTGTACTTGAATAGAAAAGAACGGAAAACCACTGTGCTCGTATTCTCATGGTTTAATTGTTATTAGTGTGGAATTATGAGCTTTGTCATTACAGTTGTGTTGTCATTTTTGATCTTAAAGAGGGGTATGGGTGGAGTTATTTCCCTGCTTATTTTTCTTCAACTCTAAGCTTTATATTCTTACTTTACATGGAAATTTTTCTGTGAGGCAGATCTAAAAGAGGACTTGGCTTTGCAAGGCAGAATTCAGATGTTCTTCAGGTGCAATGGATCTGAAAACGTGCTCTAGAGAATTGGGTTCAGCAGTGCAGTTGTTAAGTTCCTTGAAGAACTGAGACATAACAGGTCTTAAAACTGCCTTTGAGGCTTGTGTTTCTGCATTTTGGCTATGCTCAAATTGCCCCACACGCTTTTTGAGTTCCTGTTTCTCCTTCAAACCTGCTGCAAAGCAGCAACTAGGCTGAGTGGCACCAGAATCCCTTCGTGAGCAGAGTAATCATTTGGGAGTTAGGAGACTTGAGTCCATTGCCCTTTCTGGCTGTGAGGGCTCAGGTCCTTTCCCCCAGAGTATTCCCTCTACTGAGGCTTAGGTGGGACTAGACTGAGACATTTACTCTTCTTCCCACTGGAGCTGCATCATTATGCTGACAGAAATGTCATGTTCACAAGGCCAGACAGGAAGAGCACAGTTCTTTGACCAAATACTTACAGTCCTTGAATACAGATTTCCTCATCTTTCTTGTACTGCTTAATTGATTTTAGATGCCTGCCTTTTACCCTTCTCTCTCTTATCCTAAATGTCCATGCTGCTAGTATTTCTGTTTGTGAATGTATGGGAACTGTTGAGTCATGGCCTGAACCACTGATTGACCACCTGGGGAAAGGACCAGTCAGCCATGAGAGCACAGGTGAAGGCAATTCAGCTGTGTGATTGGAAGGGGTGGAGCCTGGCTGCACCTCTTTTAGACTCCATTTAAGAGCTGACTGCCACTGGGGAAGGTTTTCTTCCATGAGATCTGTCCCTGGTGGAGCTTTCCCCTGTGAACCTGGAATCTTCTGATACAGGTAAGTAATCTTCTCTTACAGCACCTTTCTATTGTGCTGATTCTTCCGTCATCACATCTCTGGTGAAACACCTTTTCCCATCATATTGATCTGTCCAGTTGCTACAATGAACATTCATTCTGTATGTATGGCGTAGCCACAAAATGTGTTGTACATATCCACATGAAAAATACCTGATCAGCTTGTAGGAGTAGGGTGAGGCAATTGGAATTGGTGGAGGCAGAAGGATAGGTACTCATTTTTTTTCATTAAGCTCTTTCTCTGTCACATAGTTGACTATAGAAAAAAGGCATTTTTGATGTGTCATTCTAGTTGCTTCACCCTTTTCCACTGCTGTCTTGTGCAAAAGGAAATGAGAGAGAAATTTAAAAATGCTCAAGTGCCCTGTTCTTGCTGAGTTTCTTGAAGATGGATTTTTTTTCTGTAGTTATATTTATCAATGTAAGAAGCATAATTTTATGGCAGAAATAAAACCTGAGCAATTCTGTATCTTCACTTCCCAGCTTTGTCTCCCAGCTCACAACAGGGAGAGGGTCTGGGGGCTGAGTATGCCTGCTCTCCTATCAAGCCCCTCTGCACACAGAGCCCAGATTTTCAATATGCATCGCTTTGCTTGCGGTTTTTACATGTCTGAGTTTCAGAATGAACAACTGTATCTCTCCTTTACTTTCACTGGGGTTGGGCTTATTATCATTTTAGTTTTATTAAGGGAGGAAATTTAAAATGCCTCAAGTTAGGCAGCCAAAAGTAGTCTATACTTCTGAAAATATTATTTAGTCATGTATTATGTACCAAAAATATAAGTATCACATACATATTATGAAGCTTAATTTTTCTACGGCATGTTGAATTACTTGTGGAAATTTGTCTAGGTGGGCACTTGAACTAAGTTATGATTTCAATGTGCCTGTCAAAATATGCGTTAAGTTATACGTTTAAAACATGAACATCTCTCTGTAATGCACATCACTGGGACATGTAAGCAAAAACTTAATATTTTAAGGATTTATTTCCTCAAAAGTTTTGTGTTTATTAAGTCCATAATATGCTACATGACTTAAAGTTCCATCCTTCACCCTCTTTCCTTTGCTTACATATTCTATGCTGCTCTATGTTAGCTCATCACCTCCTCTCTTGTACTGTTTTCATTTTCTGTTCATTTGCTTTGCAAACTGAATCCAGCGTACTGTGTTAAAAAAGGCTTGGGTAAGAAGTGCTGGGAGTTTTGTTGTTTTGGTATATTTTGAATGTAATGAGGGTGCTAGGATCAAAATCAGGCCAAAGCTTCCAAGTGCTGGATGTTTCTGCTTCAAAAACAGTGACGTGTATGGTGACAGCAGACAAATGAGCCAAGTGTGAATCTCATTATCATTTTCAGTAATAATGGTGGAAACTACATTTAACACAGAATTATTGGGAAAAGCATAAATGTATATGGAGCTCATAGTATGTTAAGCAAAGATATTCTGTAAGTAAAGACTGGGCAATTAAAGAGGATTTGCCCAAGTGAAGCTAAATACAGTGCAGAGGATAATTAATGTGGCTGAGATAATTCAATAATAATGGCTTTGAACTTTTACAATAGTGCATTAATGTGTGTGTCAGAAGGAGGGATTGCATTTACAATCAACAACCATTTGTTAGGGTGGGTTTTTTTTTTTTTTTTTACCACGTAGGTTAATTAAGAACTTAGGATGAAGATTGCCTTACTGAACTAAGGGCTGTTCTTGGTCCTTAAGTATGTCATTCAATATTTTTCCTGTGCCTAAACTAATAAATTCTGTAGGTATGGTTTTTTTTTTCTGTAACATCCTCTCATTCTGTAAATGTCGATTCTGTGGCGAAGTTACGCCACAAAATGACTCGGAATTAATTAGATGTTGGTATTTTTGCCTGCATGGCTACTGTGGAGAGCTGCTGGAAAAAACCTGCATGGGTTTCAAGAGAAGCCACCCTACCATCGGTTCCTAGGTTCGTCTCTGAGGAGATCAGCAAAGCATGAAAGCTGAGGAGCTGGGAAGATCAGAGAAACTCTGGATTAAGTGGACCCACCCCGTTTCAAAATACAAGCTGTTGTGCAGGTAGTATCAGGGAATGTGTGAATTTGTTGTTGTGTTGTTTTTTTTTTTTTTTGTCAGTGCGTGGTAGTTTTAACCTCATGAAAGTAGAAGTGTAGCCCCTCAAGATGGAAAAAACTGGTCTTGAGCTGGAATTTGGGCCATGGGAGGTTCTTCACGCTTCCCTTCCTTCAAAAACTTTCCTAGTGCAGCAGGAGGCTGATGTTATTTGGGGTTTTGGAGATTATTCTGTAATACAAGTAATAAGCAGTTGCTACTACTTGTGGTTTAAGAGCATGCTCAAAATAAATCAGCATTTCCTAACTCCTCTCATAACCAATTCCAGAGGTGGACTCAGTTCTTCTCCTTGAGTCTACACTTCTCATCTGTATCTTACATACTCTGTGGGCTCTCCCAAGGGAGCCAGCCCCTTTTCTACAGGGTTAACATTTCTTTTTTTAAATAAAACAAGTACTAGACTTGTAGTACATTCTGCTGTTGTGGGCTTCATATTAATATTGTTATTATTGATATTTGCAGTGTATTACGAATGAACAATTTATGTAACAAATAATGAATTGATGCATACACACCTTTATATTTCACAATTATTATGTGATCTGACTGACTTTGCTTAAGTGCAGGAAGTATTGGATGGGAAAAAGGTGGGTGGATAGTGATAGGACAAGATGGGGAATGGTTTTAAACTGAGACAGGGGAGGTTTAGGTTAGATATCAGGAGGAAGTTTTTCACACAGAGGGTGGTGATGCACTGGAACAGGTTGCCTAAGGAGGTTGTGGATGCCCCATCCCTGGAGGCATTTAAGGCTGGGCTGGATGTGGCTCTGGGCAGCTTGGTCCGGTGGTTGGTGACCCTGCACATAGCAGGGGGGTTGAAACTCGATGGTCATTGTGGTGCTTTTCAACCCAGGCCATTCTGTGATGATTCTATGATGAACACTGAAAAATGTTGACTGTCAGCTGAGTTATGATTAAGAATATTTCAGTAATGACAGGAAAGTGTTCCTAATGGATACTCTGAGTAGGGAATAGTCATTAAACATTATATTCTTCTAGTAATTTTTTATTTTGTACGTAATGTTAATTCTTAGAGGGTTTTAAATTTCTGTAAACTAATTAATTGAGCTTTGAAACAATTGGGAATTAAATTACCAGCTTGTGGTAATGTAGGATGTTTCCTATACCTCAGCAAAACCTATCTCCTTAATTTGATTTTATACCAACACCTAAGTAGGAGAGATAGCTAACAGCCTCATAAGACAGCTAGCGTTAGTATGGGAGTCCAACTTAAAGGATGCTGTTCATGATAATCTTTATTTAAAAAAAAAAAAAATCTTAACAAATATTCTTTTGAAGTTCACTTACAAATTCAGTTTGACTTTGTTAATGACTTGTACTGATTTCTTGAGCTTGAGCTTTATTAGTGCAAATACTTACGGAATGTGTATTTTAAGCCTGAGTGCCAGAATATTAATCAAAAAATTAATTACATATTCAGTAGTAATATTCACAATTCATATGAGTCTTAATTTCATTACTCATCCAATCAAGGACCAGAAGCAATAACACATGATTTAAATATCAAATTGTTTTTGATATTTCTAATTAGTAGACACAAGGGATTGGTTATTACAGAAATTAACTTGGGTGCTTTGAATACTGAAGAATAACCTTGAATTAACAATAAATTCAACATTCAAATCTGTTCAGAGGAAATTCATGGGAAGATTTAATGCATGTCAAGTGTATTTAAACTATTTGCAAATTTACAAGCAATAGAAATATGGTAGAAATACATCTTATGTCATGACATAAATCATCCTTTAAAGAATTCTTCCTGGATAGCATATTAAGATTTGTGAGGAAGACAAAGGGAAGATAGAAGCATTATTTATATACATTTCATGTAATTATTTTGGGTTCAAATACTGCGTCTGTCACTGAATTGTGTATTTGATTCTCACCAAATATCTCCTTGGCCAAATAGAAACACCTTTAATCATAATGTAGAATGTGTCACACTGGGTTTACATTACTATGTAATGTACTAGAGTGCTGCTACTTCATTGATATTTTCAATCCTTCAACCTCAACAACTCATGAAGGCTCCTTTTGCAGTGGCGAGGACTTGAGCAATGTTTGAGAGCTTGAAGGACCCGTGGAAGAATTGGCTCCTTTTCCCTGTTCCTACTGACACTCCATGCTCAGTTTAGTGTCCATCAGCTCCATTACAACCCAAAGCTCTTTGATTCTGTTAGGTATGATTCTGTAAGGTACCACTCTTGATCTTAAAGAAGGCTGCTTTGTGGCTCCCTCAAAGCTTCATTTCTATGAGTAGTATCAGACTCTATGGGGAAGGGAGGGAAAAACTGTGGGAACCGTCTGGGAATCCTACTGATTTCTATCACTGAATGTGTTTGTAACTATGATTTGTTGCAAGCAATTTCCTGACACAAGGCACACCCGCCTCCCCCCTCCCCCCCCAAATATATATATTTTTAGGTGAACATTATTTTATTACATAGTCTTCACAGAGAAAAGAAATGTATGAAGGAGTCAGGTGAAATCTGGCAATTGTCAATCATGGAAGTCTCTTTTTTTTAATTGCCTTTTTCTCTTGGCAACTATTTTTATCATATTTAAGCATTAGCTCTGAGAGAGAAATAATGTTCACTTCAAAAGCAGCTTCCTTCTCAATAAATAATTCAGGGCCATAGATTGTTCATGAGGAAGTATCAACACACTAGTAGTAATTTAATATACTGAGCAATCCCACTCCCTTTGCTTATGTATGATTTAAATGGAATATGACAGTTTAGGGTCTCCATTTGCCCTATGGCACGCTGGGATCAAACTTGGCAAGTGATTGCGGCGTTCTCATATCTTCTGAAGAAGTGAATGAAAGTTGCATAATTCAGGGAGGATTTCTTAATTGCATGCTGAATCAGTTTGCCTGCATTCTGAATTTGTGTTCTGAATCCAAATTTTTGCCCAGGACAAGCTTTAGAGCGTTTGAATGTTTCTCTGCCTTTCTTGACTTGTATCTTTCAATTATGTTTCTTTCTTTTTATTTTTTTTTAAATCTTGAACTGTTCTTCTGAAGCACGGCTTCACTGTATTGACTATCTGTACTTTATCTTGTGGATGAAGGTCTGGCCTTCTAGAGCTGTCTGACCTGTGGTATTCATCTGCAGAGGACATCCTGCTTTCTGGAAGTGTGAACATATTTTGCTGTTCTGTACAGTCACTGTAGTATTATTTTTTTTTTTGTCTTCCTTTGTCACCTAGGCTGACATCCTACACCGCAGGATGTCAGCTGGGAAGGTTTGTGTTTCCTTCTGTCTTAAATAGTTGTGATTAAAAATAGATTTCTTCTAACTCTAGTACCTTTCCCTTATGGGAAGAAAACACAGAGCTGAAAGTCTATCTATGGTATAGGCCACAGATAGAATAAGGCTACTGGTGTATTATACTGGCGTTTAAGTTAGGATTTCTTTCATTCTTCACATCACTTTATGTGGAGGAGTTCATCTGTATTTGGGCTGTTTTGTGCTTGGTGCATCACACATATAGCATTAACTTTCTTCTTTGGCTCTACGTGTGCAAAGTCAGCCTAGACTCTGACTGAGAATAAACATCCCTGGGAAGTGGCTACGTAATCAACTGAACCATAGCAAACTTATCTCTGGTTCGCATCCATGGAAGTGCTTTTTCATTGAAAGCGAGGGATGCCTACTGCCAATGGATGTTAAGTGCAATGCTTAACTTCCTGAGTTTGTCCTTTGTGTTTTCCAGGGTCTGTTTCATTCTGATGAGCCTACCATTAGGAAGTCTTCTATCCATAACAGTGTTTATCTTGAAGATATATAATGAAGTCAAACATAGGTGCCTGTAATTGCCTTGGTGATAAGATGCACCCTACAGTTGCACTTCTCTAGGAAAAGAGCAGATTGCAGTTGAGAAGTAACATGTTTTTTCCATGTTCTTAGAAGGAAATAATTGCTCTCTCAACTTCTGTAGCTTTCTCCAATTTATCTGGTTGATAAGGGAAAAAGGTAACCAGGGCTTCTCACACAAACCTGTTCTCCTGCAGAGGAGGTTGTAACTGAGTAATTCTTTTTCCAGAATATGGTTTCAATACAAGATGAATTGATTGAGGAAGGATGCAAGGGGAGCCATCCCCTCATCACGTTAACCTGTGCTCACTTGGACAAATGGAGTGACTCAAGATCTGGCTTACTGTAAAAGAATGCTGTCCTTTGTTGGAATATGCCAGCAATTTTCATTTGGTAAATGGTCTGCTGATCATATCATCCACATGAAAGCAGAGAACATTAGATCAGTGGTAGATGTGTGTCTCCTTAGATTTAAAATGTCTTTAGGATATTTGGAAATTTCATTTATGTTCCAGTGGAAATAAGTGTGTGGGTTCTTGATGGAACAGTGGTGATTGTAGCTCAAGGACAGCGCTATGAAGGATGAATTTTGGAGTGCCAGCTATCAAATGCAGCTGAATGAAAGAGATGTCTATAGATCACTGTTCATGTCTGACTGGCCTCAAGTTTAAGTTGATACGTGTGGGAGGATTTCAAACTGGGAAGTTGGAGAAGACTGGGGGAAGCCCATATCTCCTCTACATTTCTATATGTAAGCAAAAAGTGGTGCAAGATGAGTAAAATGGGAGTGAAAGTGTGGAAATTTAAATGCAAATCATAATTTGAATAGCAAAGAAAAAGAATTCTGAGCTACGGGGGAAGTAGAAGAGGGAAGGTTTCTGTCAGGACTGTGCTTGATCTGTTTAGTAGTGGGGTGATGTCTGTTGGGAAAGGCTGAAACATGCAAACAGACCTGCTAAAACCTATGCAAGCGAAGAATTTTGAGCATCTTTGCAGAACTTGAATCAGGTGAACTGATGATTGGAAGTAGGTGCTTGAAAGTATTACTCTGCAGAGGAAAGAGAGAGGAAAATAGAGAACTGCTAGTACAGTACTGAGCATTAATGATGTAGTAACTTGAAAGAGTGGGTGGTATGTGCTCTATTTTTTATTTTTTTTTGAAAGGGCTGCAAAAGTAGTTAATGGTAATTAATTGCTGAATCCTGTTGTGAGAAGAGTGGACATTCTAGCAATGTGTTGAAATCTTATCGCCACGGAGGACTTAAATGGATGCTGCAGAACACAGCCTATAAGTAATCATCGCAGGTGTTTGCATGTGGAAGCTGGCAGTCTTCATCAAGTAGCTGATGTATCAATAAGATGTGTTACAGTGTTTGTTTCATATGCAGATGTAGTTCTAGATTTTCTCAGTGAATGATGAGGTCACTCATGTCAGAGAGTGGGAACACCAAATAAGCTTCAGCAGAGTGGTTACAGTTATCTTCATAGAATCATAGAAATTCCACCAAGGTTGGAAGAGACCTACAAGATCATCCAGTCCAACCATCCACCTATCACCAATAGCTCCCACTAAACCATGTCCCTCAACACAACATCCAATCGTTCCTTGAACACCCCCAGGGTCGGTGACTCCACCACCTCCCTGGGCATTTCTTTCCTGAGGAAATAAAAAAAAATAATAATAATAAATTGAAAACTTTTAAAGATTTATTTCAGAAGAGGGAACCTCTTCTGAAGGGAAGATTTCATTACTGAGGGAACCTCACTAGAAGGAGAAACCTGCAGATATAAATATGTAAAGACGTTCTAAATGTCTTTGAAATTAATAATGTGAACAATGCTGGGAATCTGAATGTAAAAAGAAGAGAAAGATTTATAGCATTTGGCTCTAAAATAAGGTGACTGTACTAAAACTTTGTGGCACCGTTAGGAATAAGCAAGAGAGACCTTCCCCTCTCCCTGCTGTCCTTCCCAGCTGGCTGATCAGTAACTAAAACTGAGTCTCAGAGGTCAAGAGGTTTGGAAAGAAAGTGAGAATTCTGAAAGCCAAGCAGAGCTGGGCTTTGCAAAAGAAGTAACAAATGGCAAAGCGTTGTTCAGCTACATAGTAAGGACAGAAGATGATGAAAGAGAGCTGATATCTGGTAAGGGTGGATATTAAAGATAATCTAGACATAGCTCAGTGCTTTCCCTCATTTTTCAATAAAGATGATAATGTTAGCATGGAGGCGAAGGGAGGATAGATAATGTATATGAAGGTATTAAATTAGAGATCACCACAGCTGCAGTTAAAGCAGCAGTCAATGAGTTGATCTTAGTAAAGTCAAGAGGAATGAACAATTTCCATTCCAGTGTACTGTAAGGAGTGGTGAATTACATCATAAGTTGATTCCCTCAAGGCAGAGGTAGTACCATACAGCTGGAGGACACAGTAAATGCAGGGGCATATTTAGGAAGCTGAGAAATGAAATTATTCAGAAACTATAGATCTGTGAGTGAAGCTTTAGGTATCTTTTCCTTTATAAAACTTTTCTGAAGACATACAATTAAAGGAGCATGTGGAATGAAGTGCAAGCAGATTTACTAAACAGATAGCACCAGCCTAGCTTGTCAGCTTTTTCAGTACTGTACTGAATTTTATAGATGAAGGAAATGTGTTGTGTGTATTCTGCCTGGCAGTGGAGAACAACTGTCATACTGTAAAAGTTTTCAGAAAAGATGGTCAAAAAGGGTCTTAGCAAGGGGCTGTAAAATAGTAAAGAAACTAACTTACTAGTGAGTGTGTTTAAGTGCAACACGTGTGCTATTTTCTGAATTATAACAGGGAATCCGTGCAGCCATAGCTGCCATTTCAATGAGTGACCCAAACTTGTGGTGCATTGAGAGTTTACATCCCTCATAGCCTCTTCATTACCATCCAGGAATTCTGTGCTCAAACAACTGCATTAACTGCATTGGCATTTTGCATGCATTTCCAACATACAGCTGCTTTTGTTTTTGAAATTCTGAGCTTTGTATCAGATAGAAGCTTGCATTTCATACCTAGTGTGAGCATATAGGGATTTTGTTTATTCTCCAGGCATGATCTGAACAGAAAAAAAAAAAAAAATGCTGGTAGAAATACAGTCAAAACAAATCGAGGCTTTCTACATTTTGATTTTGCTCCACAGAGATGTATTGTCACATGCTATGAAATCAGAGTGCTTAAAAACTTCAGAGTCAATGATTTAAGCTTCCGCTAAATATCTTCTCAAATAGGATCCAAGCATCAGTATCTGTGGCATACCCTGAGACCACAGTTAAATTAGAATTCTCCATATGTTGCAGCATGCAATAAAATTGTACTTAAGCTTTGCTATGATAAAATATTCGTGAGACCAAGTTTTTCTACAGGTACAAGCTTCAGTGTTATGGGAGTTTACTGGCTGCTTAGCAGTCATGAGCCTCAGTTATTTGCTGCAAAGTGACAGAAAAATCCAATTGTTACTGCTGAAAATTGCAATAGCTTCTTATAATTTAGATCTGAACTGTAGAGATTAATTACTCAAAGCAGCTATCTTGGTTTTTGCACAAGCCCACGTTCTTGGTAAGACTTTCTGCTTTTTGTATATGTCCTGTAGTATTCCAAATATTATCATGTTTTTGTGAAAACAGTGTCATACTTTAAACATTTTTACCTATTGCAAAATGAGCGTAGGACCCAGAAAATGAGTGATTGAGATACAGGGCAGTACAGCTTCACTGAGCTTGATTATGCGTGCCGTGTCCAAAATGGCAATTCCATAGGTATGTGTTAAGTTGTGTTGAAGAGTTTTCTTTAGAGCGTGTTCAGTAGTTTTGTTGTCAGTTCATACTAGAGTTTTTCTGACCTTGGACATGGAAGTGATTCTTCTCCCTGGCCCTTCATACATCTAAGTGCTTCAGAAATAGTTTGATGAAAAAAATAAATAATGTTTTGAGCAGAGTCTGGAACACACTCCTTATTCAGAGTACCACAGCCCTAGCCAAGGAAATGGTGCTTAACAGAGGCTGGGGTGAAACAGAGGTTAGGAGTAATGCCAGTGTGATTGAACGGAGTGTTAAAGCAGTTTGCAGTGTAGAGGGTAACTGGACAGGTTACCCTGTGTGCTGGTCCGAGGGTGAAGGCACCCATCCCTTTGTTTCCACAAGCTGCCCCTGCAGGCTTAACTACAGCTTCTTTATTCAGCCACTGATTTTGCAGTTCAGCAATTCACAAAATTAGTAGTATCTTGCTCACCGTGGGCAAAAATGGCAGAATTGGGACATGAGGTGGTATTGTAAGTTTGCTAATAGTTGCACAGTGGATTACCCAGTTGCTGTGAGCAGTGGCACCTTTCTTTTCATAGAGTTGGGATTTTTGTTTGGTGAGTGCTGCTTGAACAGCCATCTCAGCGAGAAAATACACTGTGGTGTGTAGGGGAAGGCAGGGCCATATGTGTGTACCAGGCTTTGTAGCTGGCATGACTGAGGGGCAGAATCATATCCTTGTTAGGGGAGGTGCTCTATCCCTGGGATCATTTGTGTCCCTCCTCTGGATGAGCTCCAACACCTTCACGTCTCCTGTACTGAGGTCTACACATCTGGATGCAGTAACAGCTGTGTCAGGTGTAACTACATCATTCAAATCAAATATTTTGAGGCCAAAAGATTGCTTCAATTTCAGCTACCAATTTGAACTCATGAACAGACATGAGACACTTTGGATGGCAGATTAATTTGCACTGCTAAAGCATCCTGGAGTTGCATATTCTGCTGATGTTCTGTATTTGCATCTTTTGCATACTTCGTGGTATTAAAACTCACTTAAATTTTTTTTTTTTTTTTTTAGAAGTCAGCAAAAGTGATTCTGGTTGTGCTTGATGCTAGTGGAATTTTTTTGCTGAAAAACAGGACACGTTTCAATAGTGAGATTAGCTAGACTGTGAAATATTACCCCTCAGGGAAGTTGTAGGAGACCAGTTGCACGGATCATTTAAATGCAATTAGAGAAGGCATTGGAGGATGGAGCCAGGCAATTTTCCCTTCCCTCCTTCTTGCCCCCCCACAAATAAGTTTGACAAAATGTCATTTGGGGAAATAATAACAGATTCAGGTTGCATTTAGAAAGTAGTTTTAGCGGAAGAGGGACAAATTTGGAGACATTATATTTCAATACTTTGGTGAGAATGCCTGCACTTTGGGAAGTTTCATTAAAAAAAAAAAGTGACTTGTCATTTTGCATTGGTATTTTTCATTTAAGAATTGGCTTGTGCTGTTCCACGTTAATGCGAAAATATGTCATTGTATTTCCTTTTCCTGCTTCTGTCTTTCCACCAGCTTGTGATTTAGTTGAGCTAAAGTTCTTCTCTTCCCCCCCCCCCCCCCCCCTCACTAAAGTACAAGATCTATCATTTGCATAGGTCTAGAAAATACCCTGAAAAATTGGTGTGGGGCTGACAGAAGGTCAGACTTTGTCTTTTCCTGTGAGATCTCTTTTATTTAAATTCCTGATTTACAGGTTAAGTTGGTTGACTTAGTGGAAGTGCTACCTTTTGGAGCTTTCAGCTTTGATTTTGCTGAAAGATTTGGTGATCTGTATCAGTGACCTCAGTTTCAGTATGAGATGCAGTGGCTCAGACTGTCATGGTTGGACTCTAAGTTGCTCCAGTTGGTGCTTAAAGCGGCAGCAGTTCTAAATAGAACTGGAGCAAAGACTAAGAAGGTCTTTAGTGGTTCATAAATCTTAGATTGCTCTTTAGCACGAGGGTGAACTTCACCTGCCAAGCCCTGGAAAGTTGCATCCTATGTAACTTCCATTGCATGCGTGTCAAATTCCCTGACAGATGTGGAAGGAATGACATTGGTGAGGCTTCATAGAAATAAGAGGTTTGGGGCTACTGGGATTAACACTGATGAAATTTAGCAACATATAGTAAAACAACAGTCTAAATACAGTGTGATATATGATACTTCATTAATCTTGTTTTCTTTTTCTTAAATGGTAATCAAAAAAGAAATGAAAGTTGTACACAAAAGCTTGCTTTTGCCTGGTTGCTTCAAGAACGTTGTGTTTTTCCTCGCTCTGTTGCTGTCTGTTGTTAATTAGGGAAGTAGAGATGGATGTGTAGAATTAGGTTGCACATAATCTCATCTGAATATTTAATCATAAACGATTAAGATGAAGATTTATAACACAGATTTTGACATTCTGGCTGATGTAGCAAGGTTAATAGAGCTATATTCTTCACAGTTAGACATTGTCTGGGAAAGCAGGAAAGCCAGTAGTGTCTACAGACATTAGAGGGTAATAAGATCTCCAAGAATGTTCTTTCATTTCTTTATTTTTAGAAAAAGAAAGCCAAAACAACATTATGCTGATAGTCTGGGGAAATTCTCTGAGAGAGAATTTACATATACAAAAAAAAGGAAAATTGTTATATAATGTACAATACTAGAACCTGACAGAAAAATAGCAGCAGATCTATTCATCTCATATTTGGTAGCATAAACAACTGATAAAACGTGGTATGGTATGACCTAGGGCAGAAACTGCCCCAAACTGTCCCGTTATACTTTTTTGGGTTACAGACTGGTGAGTTGCATGTTATATTCACTCTGCAGAATACAAGACCTTTGACAGTACCAGGACCCCATGAGTTGAATGTAGTAACATGTATTAGCTATATAAATAAGTGTTATTTTCTTAGGAAGTGCAGTCTAACTACAATTCTTAGTACATTATTAGTGCAATGTATTATCTCCTGATCTCCCAAACAAGGAGTAATTGTGTGGTTACAACACCACTATAAAGGACATAAACCATCATTAGATAATTCTTGATTTGCTAGAGGAAGAACTAAGATACTGAATAAAATACACAATACAACCACCCTAGTAAACAAACAAGCACATGAATAATCATGTATGATGGGAAATGAATATCTGCACCCAGAATTTAATCTGAAATTCAGGTAAGCTACTGTTCCAGTCTGGAAATGTTCACTTCTTTAAGCACCTATGTTCAGACTATGCATTTTTATGTAGGTGACAGAAGAACTGCTTCTGATATGTAGAACATAATGTTAATATAGCTGGTCAGGTTGTTATCTGTGTCAGCCCTGTCTGCACCTGGACTCCAAACACTGCATTCTGCACAGATTGTGAAGATGCATGGAGACAGGCAATCTCTAAGTCTGCCGATGAATACATCTGGGGTCGAAGTCTCAGAAACTGGGTTTATTAGCTCAGGTATTGTGTTGCTTTCAGATCTGGTTCCAGCATACCAACGCAGTACCTCTTGGCTTTGTGCAGCCTAATGCTGATCATCCTGTGATTGTCTTTTCTCTCTGTTCACAGAAGGACTTAAGATAGGGTGTTTGTGGGTACCAGCATCAACCAAACCATATCATCACAAAAGCCAATGAAAATTTTTACTAGAGCCTTTCAGAAGAGAGTTAGTAATTGACTTATTTAAAAAAAAAAATCTTCAGTATGGGGTTTTATATAAACAGAATTTATCCTAGGAAACCTACTCTTGTGTTTGGCTTAAAGGAGGGAGTCTCTCCCAGGAAAGGAGTTGACAGCAGAAGACTGGTGATAGCTGCTTGATGATTTGAATTATCACCCTGAAAGAGCTGTTAGATGTTCCTTCATTTCAGGGGAGTTGTGCTAGGTGATCTTTAGAGGTCCCTTCCAACTCAGATGGCTCTATGAACTTCTCTGTTGCCTGCAGGACCCCAGCCAGCCTGGGAAGAAGTTAGCCACTGTAAACACCTTCCCAAGTGGCTTTTGCTCCTGTTCCACCTGTTTCTATCTTCACAGCCCTGAACTGTGCTTGCTGAACTTTTTCCACTTTCACTGATATTACCCCTGCTGTTCTTGCTCTTTGTCTGGGTTTTGGGAAGGAATACTACTTAATCTGTTCAGAAATGTCTCCTTCATAACACAGGCCTGTCTCTGATGCTTATGTCTGTTTGCCTATGATGTTTCTATCATAATTTTTGTCAATAATAGAAGGATATTTGTTCTGCAGTGTAGGTAGTTTTTTGACTTTGCAGAGGATGACGAAGGTTCTTTTTTTCCTACAACATACAATTTTCAGTGGTAAGTGAAATATTTAAGCCTTTTTGCAAAAGTCATTGTTCTCTTTCTGCAAAGTCAAAAGAAATTGACATGATATCTCATTAGCCTGCACAGAGATAAATGCCTTTTATACCAATTAATTGGTAGGCTTCATAAATATAAACTACAGTATCAGTGAAGGTTTTTTCCTTCCAGAACATCTAATTAGATTTGTTGTTTTTTTTTTTACTTTCATAGCTAACGTAGTGTTCTGAATACATGAATATTAATATTAGGTGGTCATTGTTGAAAACTGTCAGTCTACAGCCAGACAAGATTATTGTCCTTTGTTAAGCAAAAATTTTAGTTCCTATTTATGTTTCTTTCATGTACAGTTGAAGATTTTGGTGGAATAGGTTTTTTAACTCAGTAAACAAGGTGTGAGTTGATTGAGCTTTCATAGGCAAGCAGTGAGTTGTGATCACTGTTTCTTACCCTCTGCATATTAATTCTGAAGCCAATCCATCCTAAAGTGTTTGGGGTCTCTGTGTTGGTCAGATGAATTTCTTACTGTAAAATAAAGCTTGGTACACTAACAAAATCCTTGTATTTTGTGTCAAATGCATAATGCAGAGCAATGTGTTGTCAGCTTCCATTATATCTGAAATTTAGCCCTTCTCAGCAAATTTTCTTCCTTTATGCCATTGTTACATTTACTTTAAGAGCCTGACCTTATCGCATGCTTCTGCGAGTAATTACGCTAAGTACCCCCATTTGAAAGCCTACTGAGCAGGGCTGGACCTTTAACCTGTAAACGTCCTCAAGCACCAACCATAACTAAAGTGCTCATAGAATTTGTACCTCAGCAATAATGGCTAATATGTCTGGAATGAGAAAATAACAGCAGCATGTAATGAGGGGCTCTTCAGGAAACTGATGCATTCATGTAGAGCATCTCTGCCCCAGTGGGAGAGACACCTGTTTCTCTAGTCAGATCTCCTTTTTGCATGGGAATTCTGTGAGGTCTGGGGAAGGGACAGCATAATCCTCTTGACTGGATGCTCTTCGTAGCTGTATCAGTAGGATTAATAAGAGAGATTTTCCCTTCAACTGGGTTGCCTTCCCTTTTATCCTGAAGCTGTTCTGCCTAAAGCAGCACTACCACATTAATTTCTAAGGCAGAATCATGATGGCTGCATGGGAGTGAGTTAGTGGCCATGAACTGACAGTGACCTGAAACATAGCCAAGGGCTGAAGGTACTGCAGGGATGAAGGGGTGAGTGCTAAATGTGTAAGATATGATGCATGTAGCAGTCCTCCCTATGCAGTTTCTGAAGGGAAGGTACAGTAAATCTGGGTGTCAAGTGCTTTTTTTGTACTCACACTTCATTCATAAGGGAAAATAGCTACCTTTTTTTCTGGCCAGTTGGTAAAACTGCAGACAACTGACAGTGTTAGTTGAACAATTTATTTGTTTTGTATCAACTTGGCTGCCAGTGTTAGAAAAGCAGAAGCGACAGTTTCCTGAAAGACTTCTTCCTTCATATGCTCAAGTCAGGATGAGCATAATTGTAAGTTAACTAAAAATAAGAACTGGTTTTCTTATTGACGGATGTCAGTGAATATCTGCACAGCAAAAAGTATTCTGCTGTCTGTACATCTAAAATTGTAAACTGCTAAATTTGCTGAGACTGGCCATGGCTATTTTTTTTAATACTTAATATATTTTTGTTGCTAGGAACTGACATTAATGATTAAACTTCCATCTTGAAGCAATTTTTATTGCAGTACCTAGAAAACATGAAAAAATCTTTAATAGCACTACTTGAAGGAAAATTCATTTTTTAAAGCCATTCAGCTAAATGGAGCAGGATTTCGTAATGTTCTTTGATTAAAATAGTTGCGGGGTTTGGTTTTGTTTCTCTTTTGCATCCTTTAAATCTCTTCTGTCAGTGCTTTATTGCATTACTTGAACTTTACTGCTGTCAGGGCAAAATTTTTCCTTATAAGGGACGTTTGAATAATGCCAATAGGCAATACTACTTCTGTTTTTGACAGCAATGTAAATTATATATATATTGTTATATATATAAAGGGATAATTTTAGCCAGATTAAAAAAAAATCCCCACTACAAGGTTTAGCAGAAAGGCAGGCTACACATGTGTACATTTGCAAACTATGATGGATGTCAGAGGTTGTGTAAACATAAGGATTTGTCCACAGACGTACAAATGGTAGTATTAGCTATATTTGGATCCATTATTTTCCCTTCCTCCTGTATGATACTTGTCTGGTGCTTCACAATGACCCACTTTCAGACACCATTTCTAATGCGGTTCCTTTATACTTGGGACAACTCATTACTGGTATAGAATTTGACCTAGTGATGACTTAAGACCTATGTGCAGTTTTCCAACAATAATGGCAAGAAAAGAATTTACTAAAATTGTATATCCTTTCTATTGATGAAATGGATATTGGAAAGTCTCAGCATGAACCTAATCAAACCTTATAATCCTGTTTGAATGTATAGTAAAAAGCGTGATATATATGTTTGTTGTCCCAGAATGCAGTGTACAGCACCTCTTGAGGCCATTTCCATTATGAGATAGTCTTGGACCTGCTCTGAAAGCTGGATGCTTACAAGTCCACGGGGCCGGATGGATTGCACCCTAGAGTGCTGAGGGAGTTGGTGGATGTGGTTGCCAAACTACTCTCCATCATTTTTCGGCAGTCCTGGCTAACTGGGGATGTCCCAGTGGATTGGAAACTGGCAAATGCGATGCCCATCTTCAAAAAGGCCTGGAAGGATGATCCTGGTAGCTACAGACCTATCAGTCTCACCTCGGTGCCCAGGAAGGTTATGGAACAAATAATCTCATGGAGAAGCTGGCCACCCATGGTCTGGATGAGTGTATGCTCTGCTGGGTGAAGCACTGGCTGGATGGCAGGGCCCAAAGAGTTGTGGTCAATGGAGTTAAATCCAGTTGGCGGCCGGTCACGAGTGGTGTCCCCCAGGGCTCAGTGCTGGGACCGCTTCTGTTTAACATCTTCATTGATGATCTTGATGAGGGGATTGAGTGCACCCTCAGTAAATTTGCAGATGACACCAAGTTGGGAGGGAGTGTTGATCTGCCAGAGGGGAGAAGGGCACTACAGAGGGACCTGGATAGACTGGATTGATGGGCCAAGGTTAACGGCATGAATTTCAATAGGGCCAAGTGTTGGGTCCTGCATTTTGGTCACAACAACCCCAGGCAACCTGGGCTTGGGGAGGAGTGGCTGGAAAGCTGCCTGATGGAAAGGGACCTTGGTGTGCTGATGGACAGTTGGCTGAATATGAGCAAGCAGTGTGCCCAGGTGGCCAAGAAGGCCAGTGGCATCCCGGCTTGTATCAGGAATGGGGTGGTGAGCAGGACAAGGGAAGTCATCCTGCCCCTGTACTCGGCATTGGTGAGGCCTCACCTCAAGCACTGTGTTCAGTTTTGGGCACCTCAATACAGAAAGCACATTGAGGTGCTGGAGTGGGTCCAGAGAAGGGCAATGAGGCTAGTGAAGGGCTTGGAAAATCAGCCCTATGAGGAGAGTCTGAGGGAGCTGCAGCTGCTTAGTCTGGGGAAAAAGGAGGCTGAAGGGAGACATTATTGCTCTCTTCCAGTATCTGAAAGGTGCTTACAGTGAGAGCGGGGCCGGTCTCTTCTCACTGGTGACAGGTGACAGGACGAGGGGAAACGGCCTCAAGTTGCACCAAGGTAGGTTTAAGTTGGACGTTAGGAAAAACTTCTTTACGGAAAGGGTTGTTAAGCACTCGAATAGGCTCTTCATGGAGGTGGTTGAGTCACTGTCCCTGGATGCGTTTAAGAGCCATTTGGATGTGGTGCTTGGAGATATGATTTAGCAGAGGGTTGTTAAGAGTTAGGGTACTATGGTATCATGGTTTTATGGTCATCAGTATTCCACATCATAACATCATGTAGTACACTGGGGATTAAAGTGTTAATGTCCCAGTTCAACATACTAAAGAGAAGACACTATGCTCCCCCAGAAGACTGTTTGCTGTGCTGATACCATTCTTGCACGGGGGGAACAAATATAAGGCACTGTCGGGTCATCTGACTTCTTTCGCTTTCCTTCATCTCTCTTCTGCTTCGTCTCTCCTTGCTGCTGCCCAACTGCGTGTGCTGCTTTGGCACTACTGTAAGGCCTACAGCTTTTTTTCAGATACTATCTCTCTCATTATATTTAGTAAACTAGTTTGTTCCTCCTCAGATTGTTGCCACTGTTCTTTTCTTTAATTATTTTTTGGGTCCCCTGTTTCCCTTGTCCAGAGGCCTGGACTTTGTGAAGTCTGGCTGCCCCACTAGTCATGGAACTGGGCCGAACCAGCTCATAAACTGTAGACATATGGTTAGGCTGCGGTTGGACTTTATGGTCTTTGAGGTCTTTTCCAACCTAGGTAATTCTATGATTCTGTGATCAAGCTGAGCAACACCTCCTGTAGATAAACTTAGTCTTTCCTCCTGCTGTTTGGTACAAAAACTCACTAGGATCTGTTGTTGGAGCAGGAAGATGGGTGGCCTCTGCCAGTGCTTTGCTAGAGTTTATTGGGATTTGCATATTCACTGGGTTCTCTGAATACTTCCATCATAAAAAATTTTCAAAGGAAAACTTGAACCCCCAATGACATGGTGAAAAATGATGAGACAAAAAGATGAACAATCAAGAAAACGAGAGAGGAAAAAACTGTTTAATCGTATCTCTGTTAATGGCATAGGTTATTGCTGATGTTAGTAACAAATACATTAGTTTTTCACTCAGAGTGCTGTGAGGCACTGGCACTGCTGCCCAGAGAAGCTGTGGGTGCCCCGTTCCTGGATGTTTAAGGCCACATTGGTTGGGGCTCTGGGCAGCCCTGTCCACTGCAGGGGGTTGGAACTAGCTTTAAGGTCCCTTCCAACCCAAACAATTCTGCAATTCTATGATTATAGTGTCAATTGAATTTCAATTTTTAAATACAATATTTATGAAGAGAATGCCTATCCAGTGAAAATGTCTATGAAATGATTACTATTGTTATAAGTAATCAAGCTTAATATTTTGCAAATTACAGAAGGAAATCAAATGAGAATAGCTTTCGGTCGTGAGACTCTAATTAAATCTCATGTCCCAGGTTTTATTTTTGAAGTGAAAGTTTGTTTTCTGAAAATTCCGTTCCAAATCCATCATTAGAATTTTTGTGTACTGAACTCCTCCAAAAAGGTAATCCAAATTAAACAGAAGTGTGAATCCACAGTGGATTAATTAAATGACATTAAACTCTCATGTGGATACTCTGAATCAGAATTAAAAGTGTCTTGATTCAATTTACCTTAATTTTCAGGGCAAATTAGTTAGATTAAGTGTGCTGGAACTCTGAATGAAAGTGTCTACACCAAGGTTTAATATGTTTTGACTAATCCACTTTAAAAATTAATTCAGATTAACTCTCGTGTGACCCTTGCATTGACAAACCCTCAGTAACTTGTTAAAAGGTTGAAATGAGCAATGCTGAAAAGGTAGTGCTCAAAAAGAAGACTGTAATCATAGTTTGTAACTCAGAATTGAATTTTGTCTTGAAGCTTTGTACAATCAAGAAACAGCTTTATTTCTTGGGCCGGGAATTATGCTTCTGAATATATACATATATATAAGGGGGAATAGCCATGCAGCCTCAAAAATAAAATGCTCTCAATGATGCTTTTGTTATTGGCACAGGAGATTGCTATATAAGATAAAATTGTGAGTGTTAGGGTAGGGAGATCCCATGTATTTCTGGTACTACCAGAATAGAACAAAATTGCAGTATTTCTCAAGCAGTGAACAGAAGAGAGAGGTCCAGTTAATTTTTTTTTATTTATAATTTTATTTGGAAAAAGATAATGGAGTGCTGTAGATTTACTCCACTTTTGATGTTGGAAAGGAAGCACTGGAATGAGGGAGAGTGCTGCTCTAGTATAACGAAAAACAAATTCATCAGTAGCTTTACATGCTAAAATATTTCAATTGAAGAATGGTTACAATAACTGTCAGTCAAGAGGAGGAGAAGGGAAAGTGGCTGTGACTTGGGATTTGTGTAACAATGGAGAGGGCAATGGAGGAGAGAAAAGGAGGGGATTTCTGTGCAAAACATTTGGGTGCTGGTCCAACACCACTTGGACAACATCTCCTGGATGAAGTGTGAGGCCTAAGTTGGACTGGAAAGGTCAAAGCTGAAGTGAAGAATTACAAAGCTAACCCGTACTCAGAGCAACTTCCGGGTGCCACCATGTTCATCTATCCCTTGCTTCCTGGTACAGCTGACACAATTGGAACTTGCTTATTCTGTCTCAACTAAGGAGATGCAGAGGGACATGTTTCCTCTTCCTTTAGTGGAACATAAAGAGTAACATATAAGGAGGAGTCAGTTCAGTACGAGACCAAATTAATACCAAGGAAAGGGCAGAAGGCAATGTGACCCATTGGAATGAGATGGGAAAGATATCAGGGATGAAGAGTAAGGACTGATCTACTGTCTGGCAGAAATAGAATTTTCTCTATCGACCCAGTAGCTAACATATTTAACTTGATCAATACCTTTTTTTCTTGATTGGTATTTTATTACTGTTTTTGTGGTAAGTAATTTTGGGCTATTTTTTAAGGCTTCGGGACTTAGTGCTATGTAATGGTTAGTGTGATGCAGGGAAGCTACAGAGTTCAGTAAATATCAAATGCATGCTTAAATCAAGCTTTGATGATTTGTCCCCCTATTAATCCACTTTTGTTATACTATGTCCATTACAAGAACCTTTAAGATCAGATATCAGCTTCACACACTTAAGAAATTACAGCAGCTAGTGCTACTAACAGAGACACAGGTGCATAAGAAAATGAGATTTTAAATACCTGCTTTAATTTAACTGCAAGAATAAGCTCTGGAAACAAAGCCTTGATTGGAAAAGTGCAGAGAATCAAAAACAAGTTGCATGAGTGTCTTCGCTGCATCTTTTAATTATGAGGAAATTTTGCCACGTTTTTGTTCTGTATTATTATCAGAGCACAATTTTCATGCCTTTCATATTCTAAAAACTCCAGAATGACACACGCATTTATTTCTAGTATTAAATTGTGCTGCTAAAGCACATTCTGTTTGGCATGACGTCCTTTCAGTTTAATTTTCTCCAGAAATCCGTTTCATCTTTTCAGAATATAAATGGCATACCATTGACCTTTCAACTTCCTGCTATTCCCTCTTGTCTTCAGTACTCAGATGACTAAGTTGGGATTGTGTTCAAGTGGTGGCATCTGGCTCTTTGGGGAGCTCTTTGAGCAATTATTTTGGCAGCTTTACAGATGGCTCTTTATGCATTGTGGGGTGAATCTGAGCTTTTATCTTTTAGATATCTGTAATTTTGGAAGAACTTGCATGCTGGTAAATAACTGCGCTCTTCCCATCTTGAGTGCCCATTCAAGGCAGAAATAAACGCTGCTGCATGAACATTTTTTTGCTTTCTGAACCAAACACAGATTGGGAAAAAAAAAAAAAAAAAACAACAAAAAAGCAACAACCAAAACAACAACATACAAATGGTCATCTACACAGTTAATTTTAGAGGCTTGGATATACAAATATCATCCTCCTCAAATACTCTGATCACTGCAGTCTAGATCATAGCCTGTGTCTTTTCACCCAAGTGTTTACCAAACAGAAATTCAAGTACTAATCCTTGAATGAAGACCTATTAACTCTTTAAACTGAGTATTTCCTCAGTTTGTACTCCACTTTAGAGACTAGTTGATCTAAGACCTGAATGTTTTGGGGTCTTTTTTTGACTCTATGTATCTGTTAGATATATTCAGAATAATCAGAAGGCGGCTTTCTCAAAAGGCTGTGAGTGAATACTGTAGTAGAATGAGAATGATTTAGAGATCAGAGAGCACCAACAGGAGCAGGAGAGCACAAGCTCTACATCCTTTTGCTTTTACACCCAAGATAAATGAAAGCATGGAGATCAAATAATTTGTTTTCAGAGCACACCTGTCTTGATTTCAAGCAGTTTATTTAGTTGGTATTTGGGACATGCAGGCATGTGTAGGTAGGTATCAGTAAGTCTTGAAAGTTTGTCAGCATGGGTAACAGAATTAGCCTGAGCGTCCAAAAGGCATGAAAGTCCAAAATGAGACATCCTTAAGTGAAGATCTTAGTTCATTCCCTTCCATTGCTGAATCCAGAAGACAACAGATCTACAGGTGAAAATGACATGACCTCACCTGATGACCTAACATAAGGGATTTGTATGTGAAATTTGTATTTGTATGTGGAATCTGTTTACAGAGCGGAGGAAAAAGTCTCGTCCGCAGCTTTTTCCTTGGAGCCCGTGAAGGGAATTGCTGGCATGGTTAATCTGCTGATTGCCTAATGTTGGTATATAAGGGTTGCTCTTAAGCAGGCAAAGAGGATGGAAGAGAAATCTGGCCACTCAAGTGCTTTCTTACAGTCTTTTCTTTACATAACTATACCTATAGATAGGATATAGATAGGAGAGTGTAGATGAACAGGTAATGTATTGTTATCAGAAAACATCCTATATCACTGGAAAACATGTGGTAGTTACATTACCGCTAAGATTGTGCATTGCACGTTTTGGTCTGAACTGCTGAAAAATCGGTTGCCTAGTGTCAAACGATGGTGAAATTGAGGGGTTTTAGGCAGGGAGCAGTTTGTTTATAGTTGCACAGCTCCCCCTGGAGCAAAGAGAGGGCCTGGGACATGGTAATGAGAGAAACACTCTGAGAAATGCTGAAGAAAGTTTTGAGGAACTTGAAGTAAGCTGGAAAATCCAGGCATCAGGATTCTGTGTAATTTAAGTTCAGTAGAATATTTGCTGTGATTAAAGCTGCTTAAATGCAATCTTTGATTATAAAACATTTTAAAAATGTGTTCTTTCTGAAGCGTTCCAGGAATGAACAGTTTTACACAGTATTTCTAATGAGATGGATTTTCAGCAAATACACCATATCTGAGTTGTTATGCATTCATAATCTTTTTTTAATACTTAGTAACTTCTGGCTAATGTTTTTCCAGTTGTAAGACTGTAATGTACTCATTTGAAAGATTAGCTGATATTTTGCACAGATATCTAAAATAAAATGTGTATCAGCTTAGAGAACTGAGCAGGAATCCAGAATTTTTATATATCCTGGACAAGATGGAATTGCAGCCCCTGGAGATCTTGTGTTCACAATCCCAGTCATAGCTAAGAGACAGTGAAAACTGTTCACGAGTTGTGCAGGTCCTGTGACCATCACATGTCTTAGCTGCTTTGGTTATTGAACTGTGCCTGATTTTAAAGAATTAATTTCTAGCTGAGACAATTCGCACAGAGAGGAATGCAGCAATGGCTTTAGACAACCCTTCTACTGGCATTTAAGAAAAAGTAGGGAGCTGGCTAATGCTGAGAACAATCATGACTCTCCATTCCTGCTGCCTCGGGGAGGGAGAACAACAACGCTGGCCAGACTCAGAAGGAGCAGACAAGAGGCCTACGGGAAAATGCTGAAGCTAGGTAAGAGAAGATGCAACCTGGCTTTTGTGTCAGTGTTTTCTCAGGTTGCTTTTTCCCGTGACTTCTGAAGAAGCTGTTCTGAGTTACTGTATTTATTATCCAGCCATGACTCCAGAGAGATGTCTCTTGCAGATGTCAAACTCATTAGGATCTACTGAAAAAGGAGGCTGATGTACAGTGAAGACTGATGAATCTAGGCATTTTATCTTGTTTAGGTGCACACCCTTGGAGCTCATCCTAATATCGCACTGTGATGAAACCTGGGTATGGCATATACCCCAGTGTCTCTGGAAAGAAAGCTGGATTTATGAGCAAAAAGAGCCAGAATACATTCCAGTGAATTATTTGGTCTCGCTAAGAGAGGCCGAGGATTCAGAGAGTGTTGCAGTGTGCATTTATTCTGTGCTTTAGAAACAGTCTGGGGGTCTAGCTCAGTGGTCTCCAAAGTAGAGTGCGTGCACCGCACAAGGGGGTGCTAAAGACAATCTGTTGGGGTGTGGGAAGAAAATATTTATTATTAATACATAAAATAGCATCACATTTTAAAAATGCTGTTTATTTCGTCTTTATCTCATCCTTTGTGAATGTTTATTTTTGTGTATATTTTAAATCTACATAACATTAGTACATTGGTATATGTATATATAAATAAATATATATATGTACAGTAGTTCTCAATTGTTTGTTTAACAACCATGTATGATTAAAGAAAGTGAGTTTCTCTGCTGCAGATCTGACTGGAACACATAAGTTGTGTGTAAGGATAGTATGTGACTGGGAAAAGGCTTAAAGAAAGACAACTTCTGACAGCACAGAAATATCATGCCATGATGTTTAATTACTTCATAGTGAAAGGTAGTTAAAATCTCATGCTAATTCTTTTTCCATTGTGCTATTTAATCATAAGCAATGTATTTAATAACTAGGGGCACCTGGATACAAAACCCATTCTTTCAAGCAGGTAAGTTTCGTGACAAAAACTCAATTCCAAATGCACAGTAATGAAATACAACAAACTGATTTTGAAATATTTTGTTGCAGGTGATATTATTGAAAGTAATTGTGTGTGTGTATGTGTGTGTGTATATATATATATATTTCTTTTTCCTTAAAAGAATTTCCTAGACAAATGCAGTTCTTTTATGCATCAAATAGCAGAAGCATGGCCAACTTCATGGAGCTATGCCAGTAGAAATAAAATAGCATGAAAGACAAATGGGAGATGAAGCAAATATGTAGGATTAATCCATAGGAGTCATTTTGCAATGCATCTTGCTGAACTTTGGTAAATGGTGTGAATGTCATGAAAATTTCTGACACTACAGGTAAATTATCTGAATTTTCTGAATGTCTGCTTCTGTGCTGCAACTTGATTAGCACTAGAAAATGTGTAATAGGAGCTCTCTATGTCCCCAAGTCTTACAGGCTACCTGCAAAAAGAAAATGTAAGAGGAATATTCATTTCTCATCCACACCTCATCTTTTAATCTAACTTGTTGATGAGTTGAAGTACATGTAATGTATTTATCAGAGTGGACGGACAGTAACACACCAAAGCCTACCACAGTTATGTATATGGAGATAACCAGGATCAAAGCATATACCCATTTCTGAATTCTCCTTCCAGTGAACTCAGAGAAGAGGAGCAATAGCCTGCAGCGTGCCTTGTGTTCAGTAGAGCAAGGCTGTTGACCAGAATAGTGAAAAGCAGAGCCACACAGGAAGATGGTCCTGAGGGTACAGCTCATAAAAGGAGGTGCTTTCAGATTCAGCCTGTCAGCTGCTGACTCTGAGTCATTCACTTGGAGAAGTCAATTCTCTAGTTAGAGGGATGAAACAGTTTTACATCAACCTTGATATCTTAACACCTGTACACACCTTTGTATGTAATTTCCTTTCTGTTTTGCACTGACCTCTTAGTAGTTTCCAGTTTTTATATGAGTATGTGCAATGTGTGTGTTATAGGCAAGTCCATGCTTTACTGGCTTTTGTTTTTAAAATATTTTGAGGCACAATACATTACAACTGTGCAGAGTTGTGGCATAAATAGTTACAATAAGTTACTTGCTGCTCTTTGTTTTTAAATTATGTGGGCAGCCATGTCAGAAGGGTTCTAGGAGTTTAACAGCATCCCTTACTCTACTTGTAGTAATTGTGTAGAGGATGAGCACAGCAATATACACATGTAGTTATGCATTCCATTTTGTTGCTTAAACAGTTTTGGGAAATACATAATCCTGTGTGGTAAATGTGCATTGCACAAGCAGGACTACCACTAGCAATATTTGGTGGGCAAGAAAACAGACCCAGTGGTCATGATCTGCTGTCAGCAGGGCTGCCCACAGCTTATGCCTGGTGCGAAGCTTTCGCCAGCTATCCTTGCAGTGCCACCACAGAGAGAAAAGGCATACCACCACGTATGGGGGCTTAAGCAACAGCAGTTTCCCATTAGCAATAAAATTAAATAATAAGTAATATTTTTTTCCCCCTAAAATTACATACTAAAAATATTTTCTGTAACAAGGTTCTGATCCAGAGAGCCTTGCATAATACCTAATGGAGAGGTATGTGAAAAATGTGTACAGCAGTTGTGGCTTGGGTAAGGGATTCCTACAGTGTTGCCAGTTTTTCTTTAGATGATCCATTTGCTTAGAAAAAGTAAAATTTAAACTACAATGGATTTCAAAATTTGTTTCATTCTACTTTTTTGGTTTTTAAGATCAAGGACAAGATTACTTCAAGATTGTTCTAAAGCATATGGCTCAGAATCGCATTACTTTTTAAAGATGCATTATTTCCATGTAATCTTATTACACCAGCCTTAGGGAAAATACCAATTATTGTGAGATTTGCATGAGTTGGCAACTCTGAAGTAGTATAATGGTGTGGTGCATCACGTGCTAATATCACAGCACTGAAGGGAATAATCTGCTGTGTTAATTCCTTGTTCTATGGGGGATAGCTTGAGAAACCCCTTCTTTGACTGCTGACACTTTAAATATCTTTAATTTTCATAAAGGCTCATAGAGAATAATGTGACTATTTCTACTGTGGATCTAGTGGGAGGTGGTGAAAATAATAGATACAGAGCAGACAGAAGAGAACCGGTGGATTAATTCTTCAGGTTTACTTCATGTTTTACACATGGCCAATATTTGCAGAGGTCTTTCTAGAAAGAAACTAGAAGTTATCTTCTGAGGATAACATTCATAACTCTGGAACTAGGCACTACTAGGTAACTTTCCTTACCAGGTCTGGAGAAAATATTTTGAAATTAATTTTACGGGTTGAGTTTGAATTCAGATTGTAAATCAGAAGATTTAAGGCGACAGAATATGCTGTGTTTTGTTGCCTTTATGGATATATTGTTCAAGTTTTAGAATGAATAAAGCTGTGGTGTGTAAGAGACCAAATTCAGATGGCATTTACCCCCTTGTGAATTCAAGTAATTCCTCTGATTTTAATTGGTAATACTGCAGGTTTACATTGAGATTGCAAGCACGCTCGGAAAGCTTTCCTAATTCAATCTTGATTAAACTGGCAAGTTACAATTTATTTAATTAATAAATACAGTTTATCATTTGAAAGGTTATAATTCAGGATGAGCTCTCTGAAAACAAGAATCATCTTTGAGTTGTCTTGTCCATTCAACAAAAGTTTTGTTGTGAGATTAGAGATAGACCTTGGAAAACCCCAGCAGTGTTAGCGCTGAAGCTTGGTGTTTTTTGTTTTTATGTTTAGCTTTGCTTTGTTTTTCTTAAAGCTTCCAATGATTGGATACTTTCAAGAGAGTGTGAAAGCACACGAGACATTGGGAAGGTGGGGATAGTATGAAATTCTAGCTTGTTGTCATTAAATTATTGATGCTGAAACAATAAAATTTGCCTGTGTTGTCAATTATTAGACATGTTAATATTACCACATTTACTATTTCGCTTCAATATTTATATCACACAAGTATTCAGGAAAGCTGTCAATGTAAAGGAAAGAGAAAACCAATAGCTGTCTTCAAAACAATTATTTTAAGAGATACAGTAACCACCAATTTTCTTGGTCCTCTTGGTGACTGAGATTTTAAAGCTCAGATGTATGCAGGGAAAGACTTCCAGCCTGGAAGAAGGAGGGAGCGACTGTAAGACTGGGTAAGACTGCCTTGTCCAAGAAGCAACTTCGAATGTCCTTCATGCTGTTATTTTCAGGTGGGGAAGAGGATTGGGAGCTGGAGAGCACTGTTGAAGAATTTGATTATTTGGTTTGATCTTTTTTGGGTCAGTTCTGCTGTGAAATAATAACAGCGCTCAGGCAAGAAGGGCTAAGAAAAGATCTTATTTCAGGCAGCTTCTACAGCAAAATATTTATGAAAAAATACATTTTCACCTACGATCCCTTTTCAGCTGAAGAAACAGTAGTTGCTGAATGCATTTCATTTGGAATTAAAACACAAATTATTTTAAAAAGAAGCCTGAATATTGGCCTAATGACAGTTCTGGGGTGTATTAATGAATCTGTGTGAAGGAAGGCAAGGTTAGAAAACGGCTAATCAAGACGCATGTGTTTTAAAGTGGTTCCAGTTTTATTACACCAAAAAAAGCAATATCTGTATCAGTAAATACTCTATTTTCTTCCTTCTCATGCTTAGTGCTTCTAAAAATATTTTCTTCTTAATATGAAGGAAATAGGGAATACATAACACTTCAGATTAAATACGTGTCAAAATACATTTCTTATCCTTAGCTGTATTTGTAAAATTTGATCATTGCTTGAAAGTTTAAAGAGTGCATTTAAGGGCACTTCAGGAATCTTCATGTACTGTCCAGAGGTGATTAAAAAAAAAAACACAAAAGGCTGGGAAAAAAATGGGTTACTGAATGTCTGTTATAACACCTGAAAATCCAAAGTAAGCATGTAAATATATTAGAAACTTAGTCTTGATTCCGAGCTTCATAAACTTATAAAATTTCTGTTCCCGGTAGGATGCCATCCTGCTATTCTCTGTGTAGTCTGGGAATGAAGTAGCAGTGTGTTTAGGAGGCAAGCTGTCCCTTTTAGCCTACAAAATAGTATTTAATGGTAGTTCAATATGTTTTATAATGGTGTGGCAGCTTTTGCATTCTTCTCTTGTATTCTCATCTGTTTCTGTTAATCACACTAATGCTCTTGCTGGTTGATTAATTGAATTCTACCTATTACAGTTCATGATCCAAAGAGAAGTAATGATCTGGAAGCATCAAGGCCCTTTCCTTATACTGAAAACTGAAGATGGATTCTTTGTGGTTGGATTGTGCCCATAGTTTTAGGTTTTTGTCTGGCTGGTTGTTGTTGCTTTGTTTCTTGTTTTTTTTTTTTGTTGTTGTTGTTTTTTTTTAATTGGATGCAGGACAGACTGCACAGTTGAGAATCACAGATAGTTAGCATTCATATTTGCATTGGCTTTCATCACCAATTCACAAAAGCACCGTATCAAGTTTTGTATTCTGCTTAGTGTAACAGTTAGTGCTGGATGGAAATGGCTGCTTCTCTCTCTGTGGAACTTCGTAGCTCATGAACCTTTCTTCTGTGCATCACCAAATTCTTCCATCAACATGGTAGAAATGCAGAGTACCTTACAGAAAATCTCTGTGCCTGGTAGAATTACATCTTGTTATTTTTTGGTTGGTTGGTTTGAGGTTTCATTTATTTGTTCAGTTTTGTTTCTGGTTGTTTGAGTTCTGCTTTGAGTTTTGAATTTGTCCTTGCTTTTACTGTGTTTAATTCCTTAAAATTCTGGTTAACTTCTGGCACTCCAGGGAAAACACCATAGTAAGTCATGCAGCACAATTGAAAGTCAGGAGTTCCTTGGCTGCTATGAAAGGGGCAGAAGAGAGAAGATCAGCAGCAAGATCTTATGATCCCAATTTCCTTCCTTCTATCGCAAAGTCAGCTAACAGCTGTAAAAGGGGGGGAAAAAAAAATGTTGCATTTAGTTGCCTTGGTATGTATTATCCTCTATTCTGTTATGTAGCTTTTGTTTTTTGTTGTTTTTTTTTTTTGTTTATTTTAATGTGTTTAAGAAACATTTCTTAAAAATATCTTCTTGAGAAATGCTGTCTTTTTAAAATGTGGAATATTGTCTCAACCTGTCCATTTAGAAACAAAAACAAAACACCTTTTAGGGCCTTTCTATAAACTTCAGAAATAAATTCATGTTCAAGAAAGGATAGTAATGGTAATAGCAAGGTGATTCAGGTTCACTCTGTAGATCTGTAAACAATCTGCCTTGAGTTGTATACAGAGGTGTTTATATACTTTTCCTCAAACAGAGAGGATCTAAGTAGAGTGTAGGCATGAATGTGGGTCTCCCTCACATTCATACCATAGAATGAGTCTCCATGTGTTTTTTAACCCCACTGTGGAGCTCTGTCCTCTTTCATATAAACAAATGGTTGTAATGCTGGGAAAATAAGGGAAATGAGTTCCGGATTTGTTGGGCTACTTTTTGGCCAATTGAAATTCTTTCATCAACATTAAATAAAATGGTTCCAACAAGAGTAACTAAGAGGTTTATTTGATAGGAAGTTGAGCTCCAAGGAGATTCCTAACTGCTTACTGTGTGTGCCATCTCTCTTTTACAACTCCTCTGCCTCAGCTTTTATTTTTCAGGCTTTCACTGTGTACAAATATGGAGTAAATATAATTTCTGAAACCTTGCATTTTTTTACTCCTGTTTTCTGCTAATTTTATTTTTAAGACAGTGGTGAAAATGTGCATATTTTAATGTGTATTTTTTTTTAAACAGAATCACAATAAAAACTATACTAAGCTTATTTCAGAGTTCATCCCTTTAATGCCTGTTTTTTTTCCCCACAGTTTCACTACTGAGAAGCTTACATTTAATAATGAATTTTAATGTTGTACTTTATATTTTTTACACCTGCTGTCTCTAAGGTCTTTATCTAATTCACCAAAAGTTACAGTTTTAGCCTTATTCCTTTGAGGTAAGTAATAACAAATATTTTCATTGTATTGCTCCTTTAGTGTCTCTCCTTCTTTTCTCTCTTTGATTTCACGGTGGTTTGGCTCCAATGATTTGTTTCTTCCAGGCAGTACACAGTTGGATCTTAGACTTTTGGGTCATAAGCAGAAATAAAATTAAAGATCTTTTTCTTTCATTTAACCATGCACCTATCACTTGCAGTCAAAAAGAATTTCCATTGATGTGTAACAGTAGTTTTCTTTTAGGATGAATGCTAGAGGGCAGTATAGCTGAAGCAAAACTGACATTTTATTAACATGGGAATCCAAATATGCAATAGTCAGTTCTCACAGGTAAGACAGAATAAACAGCAGCCCATGGCAGATCTGGATACCGTGGCAGATTTAAGAGCCCCACTTCCAGGAGCTCTTATCTAGCCAAAATCTTCACCTTCTTTCACGGCACCCTTCTTTCTGAGGCCACCTCTTCTGCTTTGGAACTCTCCTATTTGGTAGTTGCTTTTTTCAGAATCTAAGCCCTCAGTTTCCTAGTTGAACGAGTTTCTCTGCAGAAGTACAACATGTGAAAGTGTAGATGTGACACTTAAGGACGTGGTTTAGTGGGCATGGTGGTGATGAGTTGGTTGGACTCAAGGATCTTCTAGGCGTATTTAAAGGAGCATGGCCAACAGGTTGAGGGAGGTGATCTTCCCCCTCTACTCACCCCTGGTGTGGTTACATTTAGACCACTGTGACCAGTTCTGGGCTCATCAGTTCAAAAAGTGATGGGGATCTCCTAGAAGGAGTCCAGCAGAGGACCACAAAGATGATAAAGGTCCTGGAGCACCTCCTGTATGAAGAAAGGCTGAGTAACTTGGGTCTGTTCAGCCTGAGGAAAAGAAGACTGAGGGGTGATCTGGTGGTGTGTAGCGATAAGAGAAAAAGTGATGGCCTAAAATTTGTACATAGGAATTTCAGTACTAACATGTGGAAGAACTTCTCCGATAAAGGTGACAGCACAATGGAACAGGCTGCCCAGAGATGTTGTGGAGTCTCCTTCTGTGGAGATATTCAAGACCTGTTTGGACACCTACCTATGTGACCTATGCTGTCACATAGGTGACAAGGGTGCTGGATTTAGCAGAGGGGTTGGACTTGATCTCTTGGCGTCCCTTCCAACCCCTGCAATTCTATGATCTTAAAAGTCTTTTCAACCTTTCCAAGTCTCCCGACTAGTGTCTCTGTCTCCGGTCTCTTCATTAATAAAACAACTCAGGATGTACCACTTTTCTTTGTTCTGTATATTATTGAAAATTGTTCCTAGCTTGTATCAGTTGCAGCTATTGAGTAGCTGGCTTCTGCTTCGGAATCTGGAAGTTCAGTTCTGGACAGCCATCTCCTCATACACACAGGTTCAGTTATTGGCTGCCTGCTAGCACTTGGGGTACAAGCTATGTTTTTCACTCACAACACCCATTTACATTTGGAAAATGAGAGTTTCTTCCATTACAGTGTTCAGAATCTTTGTTAATTTCACCCTAACCACTCTAGCCATTATATTCTTAAACCAGATTTAATTTATTTCTGTGGAGACTGTCTGTACTACACTTTATCTGTATACAATCTATTGTATCTTTATCTTTTGTCCTCGTATCATACCTTTAGAGATTGACAGAGTTGTATTTTTTTGTATTCTCCTGTGTTTACTCTCAAACTAGTGTTCACTTCCAATCATTTTCTCTGCTCTGCGTGCCTTTTTTCATTTCAACATTCAGCTGTGTTAGACTACCTTTTCTGGTCTAAGGAATGATTGATACTCATGGGTGAATTTTAATTACGCTGTTCAAGGATGAGATCATGTGATTTCCATTAACATTTATGGGAGTCGTATAATGAAATCCCAGTGTACCACAATGAAAATTTACCCTTTTATCTCCTTCTCTTTGTTGGGCAGTTGTATGCCATGCAGATGGAGTAGTTTGAGCATATGAAAAGAAATGCAGAAACGCTGCTCTTTTTCTTTTTCCCTTCTCCTCCTCCCCAGAAATTACTCTCCTTTTTATGGGAGTAAATTTGCAGGAAATTCTAACTTGCCATCACGGAATATGCCACAGTCAGGATATGAGTTATGAGTGTAGAACTCTGCTTCTTGCTGCTTTCTGATTCTGTCATACTTCCAAGACTTGTAAAACTTGGATGTTCTCCCAGCAGCTGCCAAGTAGCTCCACAGATGACAGATTAAGTTTAATTTAGCAGCCCTACATAATGGAAGGAGGTCAAAGTTTTTACTTTATTTTGGCTGCTGATTTGAAGCCACTCAGGTTGACAGTAGCCAGAATCATTACTATATGATGAATTAGTAATTGCTTATGAAATGAACCCAATATTCTCAGTAGAGCTGCAAGTAGACAGGTGACCATAGCAATTGACAGTGCAGGAATTATTGGTGCTGTTACAAAGAAGCCAAAGATGAAAAAAGCAGGGGCACTAGGCAGACCTCTGACCCCAGGCAGTGATTGCTCATGGTCAGCAGTGAGAGCAAAATAGTGGTACTGTAAAGAAAGTTCTAGTGCATTTGCATGTGTTACCCTAATATTATGGCTTAATTACATTTTTTCTAGTGCAGTTATGTGCTTTCGAGACAGTCACCTTTATATTTACGTATTGTGAAGAGGGGATGAGCAGCATTTATTTCCTTCTCATAAAAACTGAACAAGTCTCATTATGATTTCTCCACTTTGTATTAGATAATTGCACCTAGGATTGTATCAAAAGGAACAGTATCATCCACTGTGAGAAGAATGTTCCTATTTCTCATCTACATAAGCGATAACTTGGGTTCTGATTTAGATAAGAAATGCCTTAGCAGTCATCTGCTATCAAGTGCTGAGTCATTTGATTGCTGTTTCTGCAGTCTCTTGCTGACTCCAGCAATGCTTCAGCTCCTCATTTCCTGGTCAAAACAAAGACCTGAATTGGAAGAGGCAGCAGCAAGTTAAGTACTATAAATGCATTTTTAATTCAGAAAAGGCCTTGCTAAGAACAAATTTCTACACGTTTCTAAGTCAGAAGAAGTTTTAGAGAGTTCGGATGCATCTTTTGTTTGTACCTGATTGCTCAAGATTTTCAGCATCTTTTCATATGTATAGGTGCATAGAAATATGTATGTTTCTGTATCTATATATATGTGTGTGTGAAAATGAATGTGCATTTATATACGCATGTCTCTGTAAGATTTTATGTAGGTCGCTCCAAAAATCACAGAGTCATAGAATCACCAGGGCTGGAAAAGACCTCTAAGATCATCCAGTCCGACTGTCCACCTATCACCGATATTTCCTACTAAATCGTGTCCCTCAGTACAACCTGGCACAGCCAATTACCTCTCCAAAAATAACGCCTCCAATTTACTTCCCCAGAAACTACAACACACAAAGAGCACAATAGCACTATTTGATAGAGCAAATTCTTAGCTACAAAACAGTTGTTCAACATAGTCGCCACCATTAGCTATGTATTTTCACTGGCGATGAAAAAGAGCCTGCATGCTGAGCTTGTAAAAATCTGCATGGCGGGCTGGAAAATGGTTTGTCTTTCACATTGCTGTTGCCACTCCATGAAATTCAGAGATGTACCTATGCTTGATATGCACTTCCACGTCAGACTTCATTTTGTCAGACTGCCCCTCTGCTGCCATCTGTTGTATGGCAACAAAATGTAATGGGATATTGGTAGGAAGGTTCAGCCCCTTCTGCCATACCACCACCATCTGCCTCTGACATTGTAGACCAGCATAATAACAAAGGAGACAGTACTTTCAGAGCAGCCCTCATGTATCTCAGAGTTAACTAAAGTGGTTGTTGTATAAGGCAGGATTCATATTAAGTAATATGTGCAAGTTATATAATATTATGTAATAATCTCTAGGATTTAACTCCAGAAGTGTCCCTACAATTGATTTGCACAATACCAACATGAAGTAAACTGAGTCTTGGCTGCTTGAAAATGCAGTTCATAATTTTTAAAGGTTGTAGAGATTTGTCTTTGCTTTGCCAAATAAAACTAGCAGTTTGGCTTATCTAAATTGCATGAAGATTGCATACCTTGATACGAGTGGAAAATCTATACGGACAAAATATTCCAAATGCATTACTTTTTTTTTTTTTTTTTTTTAATGAATGTGACTTAACATTTTGAAGCAATGCAGTGTAAAAATTGGACTAATGCTGAAGAAAGATCTTGAATGTGATAAGAAACAAAATGCAAATTCCTGAGAGGATACTTAAAATAGACCTGAAAAGGCTATTAGCAAGCAGATCTGCTTGCTGAATCCAAATAGACTGACACAGAGGTTGACATAAATCATTTTTATTGTTTAAGTTGTTTCACACAGTCTCTTTCAAATCCCAACAAAAATATTTACTGTCATCATAATGTCTTGTTTTCCTCTGTGTTACCTGAGCCATCTTTAGTTCTGGTAATGAACAGGTGTGTGTTAAAAGTCCTCCTTCAACTACACAGGAATTTTATTATCTGTCTCTAGTTGCTGTTGATTTTCTGTGCTAAATCCCAATTCATTTTTAAGACTAAGGTTTTTATATTTTAAACATTACCAGGGAGACTTATTTACTATAGATATTTTGCTCCAAGTATGAACCAGTTTTCAAATACAGTTATTAAAATAACAAGATTCTTTGATAGAGGCCTAGTACATTTTATGGCAATTACTGTTATTTCATGTAAGAATTAGGTTTTGCTCTGATGACAGTCTATCAATGATTTGGTCATTTTTAGGTCTGTAATTCAGCAGGCACTTGCAAACATTTACACATCTGAATTCAATTCTAACCAAATGAGCTTTTATCAGCTCAACAGTGGTCGGTGACTTGAACTCGGTGCTCTTAAGCTGCTTGATTCATACATGCAAACCTTAAATGTTGGCCTTAAGTGATAGCAAGTAAATAATACTTTCAATCTTTTTCTTATGAATCTCTCTCTTCTTTTGAATGAGAGATACAATCTCTCATTGTATCAAGAGTATTTATTGTGTAGAATTTCTTTGTGTGTTGTCTAATCCAGTATTTCAACTTGAGCTTTATTGGCTGTTCAGCCTGCTTTCAAAAGTCTTATCCCTAAATTTTCAAGTTAGTTAATGATGTCAATACACATAATAATCCTGTTGGTCATGGAAGAATGACTGTGCAGGACTTTTATTTCAAACTTCGCTTCTTCTATTTTTAGTAAACCATAGTTTCTTAAACTAGGTTTTGTGGATGAATAGTCATTAGCACATAAATACTAGAATTGATTTAGATTATCTGAAATCACTTAGATAACTTAATCAAAGTATTTTTATTAATCTAACTTTGTGTATGGAAAAGGCGTGTTTCTGTGGAAAATGTTGAATTTCACCCTCTGGAATTTCCTTTGCAGCATGCTGGAAGTTAATACTCTTCTTCTCCTAATGGACCAAAATGTGTGTGTTATTAACATAGTGAGCTCAAAAAGCTTCTAGTTCAAAAAACTTATAGTTTTGTCTTCCATTAACACTTTCATTGAACTTGGATTGGCACTGATTATATCCCTGCTAACAGAGGGACATGCTTTTTTGATAATATCTTCACACTTAAGTAGTTATCTTTTTTTTTTTCTGTGTAATAAGGTGCTGCAGAGCATGATGGGTTCCCAGATTTTGGTTCTTGATAGGAATCTGTTCCTATTTGCAGTGAGGAGATGGAAGAGAGTAAAAAATGTGATGGTTCCGGGGAACACTTTCTAAATACATGGGTTTATTAGAGCACACAGGCAAGACAAATAGGTTTTGCTGATTCACTTCTGTGTGATGTACAGTAATTTGGCCTTTGCTTTTTCCTTTGGAAAAAAAGCAAAACATGTAAAGCACAAAATGTTATAAAGATGAATTAATTAATAGTCTGTGAGTTGAGATGCTGCCAGGGCTCACCTGTTTCCTTTACTGAAAGAAACCTACACTTTTTCTCACATGGAAGGACTACAAGGGAGCATACTGCATTCTGTGCTAGCTGAAGTAGTATTAGCAGCCTTGTTAACCCACAGGTACAGATAGCTACTCTGTGTTTCAGTGTGGAAGTTCTTGAGTTGTATTAACTATTTTGGATTAAAAAAAAGAAAAAGAGAACAGAAGGCCACACTTACTTCTTACTCACCTTACTTTCCCCACCGTACTCTGACTTAAAATGAAACAGTCCTCCAGTCCCCAGTCAGAGAAACTGCCCCACAGTAGCCACTTCCATGTCTCCAGCTCATGAATTTCCATCTTCCTGCCCCATGGGACGTTTGCTTTCCTAATGTTAGGAATTCATTCAGTTGGTGCAGAAAAAAAACATTTTGTTAGAGCATCTCTGGAAGGAGAGCTAGGCTGTGGCTTTGAGAGAAATCTATAAGAACAAGGAGAAGCATTTCAGACTAATCTATTTCAGAGTTTTCTACATGATATATGTTAAGTAGAACATACTGTGAAAGAAAAAGAGTTAAAGGCAATATTGGCCCTTTGAATGCTTTTGTTTATCTTTTATTGCTAGATATCCACTTCAGCTTTCTGAGTTAATGAAGACAGTAGATTAGAATCCTTTGAGACCAGTGTATTTTCAAGAAAACTTTAAGACAGGCTCTTTATTAAATAGTAATAATGTACGCTAAATTTTATGTACGCTATATTTTGCAATAGCACAAGATTGCCACATACAGCATTGATTTACATCAAGATGTTTAAACAGTTCAGGTAACATGGATCAGTTTCCAAACGTATGACATATTTCTCTCAGACATGACAGACACATTTTTGAAGACTAATTTGCTGCTGCACTGAAGAAAAAGAAAGAGACCTGGGGCCTTTCCTAACTGGCTTATAGTTCTGACGTTGCTTTCCACAAGTGGAACAGGCCAGCTGTGTCTTTTGTGACTTTTATTAGAACAAATGAAGTTAACTGAAAGGTTTGATTTCTGTAAAGCAGTGCATGCATATTTAGTAACACAAATGATTTAGAGCTATTGTTAGATCCCCTGAAGCATACAAATTTTTGTTAAGCTTGATTAGTATTTGCTAGTTCCATATGTTCAAAATCTTTCAATTTTAGACCGTCTGTTTTTCAGTAAGGAATTAATTTCCAATTTAATCTTTCTATCTGCAATGTGTACTTTGCAGGTACAAAACAGTATCAGTGATCATTAGAAGAAAGTAAGTTGTGCTATTTGTATTAAAATACAGACTCCTTTCAAGATCATGCACCACAAAGCTAGTGGCACTTCAACAAAAAAGAGCTTTGTGCAATCTGTACATATACCTTATGTAATATTCCTGTTGTTTTTCTAAATTACACCTGGAGGATTTGATTGTCGTTTCAGGATGCTCAAATGGGTTGGAATCTTTCTATCTTACAAAAGAACTCTTCTTAAAGCTCCAGTTATGTGAGCTATATAGCTTAGAAAACATTCACTTTGAATTGTAGCCTTCAGAGTTGCAGATGATATCTCCAAAACTAAACTTTAAGGAATATAGAAGAAAACTTAAAAATAACAGCATACATTCAAATTTAATTTCTTTGCATATAGATTCAGGTTCGCTATTGCTGAACATTTGGAGTCAGCCATGAATATTAACATTACTTGGTAATCTTCAGAACTCAAATTCTGGTGACTCGTAGAATCATTAGGGTTGGAAATGACTTCTAAGATCTTCTAGTCCAACCCATCTGCACTGTGCCCACTAATCATGTCCCTCAGTGCCACATATCAACGTTTCTTTAACACCTTCAGGGACGGTGACTCCACCACTTCCCCAGGCAACATGTTCCAATGCTTTACCACTCGTTCTAAGAAGTCTTTCCTAATATCCAGCCTGAACCTCCCTTGACACAACTTGAAGCCATTTTTTGCACTTCCTTGTTTATGGTAAGAGGGGCAGAAGTGTCCCTGTCGGGGCCCACCAGTGCCAACCTCTTCAATCCCCAAAAAGCTGCGGAGCAATAAAGGCAGCCCATCCTCTGTGCCAACATGGGGTGAATGTCTCTGCACAGCTGCTAGACTCATTGCTTAGGTGTGCACCTCTCCAAGAAGAGACTTTGCTCCTCATCTTCTTCCTGTGTAAAATCCAGGTCTGTACATTGCTGGAGAATGCAGCTGATCTAATATGCAGCCTTATAGTCATTTATAGGAATTCTGGCATTACCGTCTGCTAGCTAGCTAAATATGGTTAGTTGCTTTGGAAAAAATAAAATAAAATCTTAACATAAAGTGCGAAGAATTGTTTGGCCAGTCTATTGATAACAAAGATTTCTATCATTTCATTCTATGCAATAGGGACTACTGTTACTATGACCAACATCAAGAGCAGACCTAGGTATTTTTGTTTTGTTCTTCACTACAGCCTAAAGAAAGATAAAAGAGAGTTATTTATGGGGCGCATTCTATTGTTTGAATTTTTACTTTAATTAACAACATTAGGTGTCAGAACAATGTGTTTATATATTTTTTTAACAGAAACTTGTTTATTCAGCCTGTGTTGCAAAATGACTTAACTTGAAAGGTCAGAACATCAATTGCCATATTTGCGTGATATTTGTGTCCATATCAGGGGTAAGTCCAGCCTGGTTTGCTATTTCAAGTTATTTTGTATGGGATTTTTTGTGTTAAATATCTGCATTTTTCTCACACAAGGGGTCTTGGTTTGATTGGTTTCCTTGGTAACAGCTCTTTGCTCTGATTGCATAAGCACACTGGAGTGGTGCAGAACAGATTACTACAGAAACACATTGGAATTAGCCTGATGTAAAGGGATGTTGTTTGAGCTGTTACTGAGTTCTTAATTCCATTATCCTTTGTTATTCCTATTAACTCTACATTGTGGTAAAATAACAGGTAGCTTACTTATTACTAATCAAATTTCCTTCAACATGTTAGCAGTTGGCTTCTGAAAGAAAAATTTTAACTGAAGGAAAGTAACCTAACAAAGCCCAGAATAAAATGTACTGTCATGAATGGTGCAAATGAACACTTAATTCTTGGGGAATGAGTTTGCAAGACGAAAATATTTCTACAGTTTAAATTTCTGTTAATGGGTTGCCTCATTCATCTTTTCTTCTTAGTCCGCGGAAGAGCTCCCCTTGATACTTTTTATCAGATTCTCGATGTCAGTCTCCTATTATCTTCAGAATATATGCATTTTGATAGGAGTTACGTTATTATGGAGGTTGTGATTAAAGTAATGGAGAGAGTTAGATCAAATGAGATATAAAAACAGTGGCGGAACTGAGCTGCATGAGAAATGAATCTGCCATTTGCTCCTGTTTTATAAAAATGTTCACCAACTTCAAAACTTTGAAAAGAGAGATTTCCAGCTTTTTAATGGTGCCTGAGAAGTTTGTGTGTCATCTAGATTCTGAAAATCACAAGGGTTAAATAATGAGTCAGCTTTGGAGACTTTAATACCTTGGACAGAACTTTATACAGCATAATCACAAAACATGTGCCTTCTAGAAGCTCACTCATTGCTAGTCTGAGTTTGTTTAGATGTTTCATTTGTGACTTTAAACATTTCTCCTGAGCCATATCCCTGTTGCAGGTGTTGGAACAAGATTGTTTTTAACTCCATTTGAGTTTTGTGACCCTGTTTATGGAGTTGACCACACACGCACACATGTAATGGTAAAACTTGGCAGGTGACAAACTGTCACAAAGGCAAGAAATGAGCTATGGGTAGAGATCACCCCTTAAACTGTTTTCAGGCTGAAAAAAGAAATGTGGGGATGCCTGTATTGAAATGTTGTGTATATGTGCAGTACATACAATCAAGACAAGAGAGTGTCTTCAGCTGCCAATTTACATGTTTTCTGTCCTCTACCTGATTGCACACTTCGTTCTATTGTCTTAACCTGAACTTCCTTGAGCAGAAATAATATCTCTGTGTTTTCATACATGGGCCACCTTTAGAGAGCCTTGATTTTCTCTGTATTTCTTGGAGATGGTGTGATGCAGACAGACTTTGTACGCAAGGGAGAGTGGAACAAGCTGACCTTGAAAAGTACTCACAAATGTTAAACTTCAATCAGAATTCACAGATGTCCAGGTTATCAGTCTTATTTAGCATTATTTAAGGTGTTGTGGCATATGGTGGAAAAATTAATTTGGGGGTTGGTCACAGCTCAGTCAGAAAATTGATGTCAGCTGTCAATGAATATCAGTTTTGTTGGAAAAATCAAGTGGCAGTTACATTTTACTGTTAATCCTTTCCATTTGATGCTTTCTCAAGTCAAGCTGATACTCCTTCTTAGACAAATCCAAAACAGCAACAAGTCAGTGGACTTATACCCGCTTTAAACTTGTGACCGAGAGAGAGGATTTAACATATCTACGCCAGCAGAGGATTGGGAGTCTTAAGCTGCTCGCAAGCCATCCATGATAAAGTTGTGCTCTTGAAAGGCAGGTGGCTTATGCAGCATGCCATAACTCTACCTTTTCTTACCCTGCCAAGTGTACTGTAAGCATGGCCAGTTAAACTGCAGGGTTTCAGTTCAGTCATTTTCTGCACTGTCTAGGAGGTGTATTGTGTTCTTCTCAATTTTTTTCTTTCCTGCTTACCAAATGTTACTTCAGCATGTAGGACAACACTATCTATCTCCTTCTATCCATTAGAGAGTTTAAGTAGATGCCTATGTCCTTCATATACATACACAAACAGACATAATTTTTTGCATCTTTCTTTTTCCATTTAATTTGTAAAAAATCTGTGAAAAACATTACAGAGCTGGGTCAAAGTTGGTGTTCTGTGCTGTCGTGGTTTTGTAATTTTTGCTATTGGTATTCCACATCATGACATCACATGGAGCACAGAGAAGAACAACTACACGTCCCAGAGGACCTCACGGTCAGAGAGGAAAATACATCATGGAAGTGACACTCTCTCGCTCTCTCTCTCTCACTGCCTGGCAGCGGGTGTGGGTGTACTTCCAAGCCATGCGCCTTCAATTTCAAAGTAGGCTTCTCGGTCTTCGGAAACCTCTCTCTCTTATTTTACTTGATTTATTAGCCTCAATTTCAATTAGATTGTATTATAGTGTGTTATCTTACATTTCGATATCATAGTTAGTAAAATAAGTTTTCCTCCTTAGATTGTTGCTGCCGCTTTGTTTGTTTCCTTGAACCCAGCTCCCATCTCCCTACCCCTTTTCCCTTCCCATTTTCAAGGGCTGGGGGGCCTACTGCTCCCCTGTCACAGATATAGATTGATCTAGATAACTCCGTGACATGTGCAAAGTTGCAGACAGAGTTAGAAAGGAAAAGACTGGGTAATCTACAAGAGGGACTGGGTTAGTGACTGCAGTGGTGAGCACTGCAAGTTCACTGTGCTTTTCTTTCTACATGAGTAAAGCTGTATTATACAAAATACATTTTCTTCAGATTCACCAAAGCTTATCTGAAGGATCCTGAAGGGATTCAGCAGCCTGTTCAGATATCTTGATGTTAGAAAAAGTGTAAGGGCATAAAAGAATATAAAAGAAAATTGCACATTTTAGCTGTTAGACAGACTTAAAGATAGGGAAAAGTTATGTCTGAAGTGGTGAAATTGTCCAGAAAATTATTTGCCAAGTCCCTTTTGAAACCACCAAGGTCAGTTGTGAGGATTGGATTATTTATCACAAACTATGGCCAAAAAAAACCCAACAAAACTAACAAACAAATATTATTTAAGTATCTTAAATCCAATTTTCTACACTATTCCTACAAGCAAAATTTCATCACTACTATGATATCTGGCTAGATGTCATTATGGCTTGGTGCAAGAATGTAATTCTAAGTCTGTGAACAACTTCTGCTTCCATTTAGCCATCTCAACAAGAATAGGTTTTAACTGTTCAAAATAATACCTTTGCCCTTAAAATCCCCATCTACGCTAAAATCTGACTGAAATTACACAGAATGCTATTATAGCTGCTGTCAGTCAGTGACTTCCAGATGAACTTCCATCATTTTACAATTAAAAGTTTTAACTTATTACCCCATGTGCAGATCACTAAATGAAGGTGCGCTGTCTAATCATCTTTAAAGAAATTTCTTATTGTAAAACTCTGCAAAACAAAGAAAAAAATGCCCTTCTTTTTATTTATTTATTTGTAGCAGCATAAACAGGCTCTGATGATAAAGTAAAAGAAATTTGTTAATTCTATTAATGTGTATATTACAAATATCAGTATATTTGTATGTATTATAGCAAGCTGGGTTCCCATTTGGCTCCTCTGGTCAGTCTGTCAGTACAAAGAAGACTGAAAAACGGTTTGCATTTTAAAGAATTGAAAGATACAAAAGAGTATATACTGGATCTCTGCCCATGTGAGACCTCAACAGTCTCTCACTGCCCTGCACTTATTACTAAAGTAGTGACAATATCCCCTTTCCTGTGCCTCAGTTAACAGAACATATGATAAACTGGTTGACGCATAAGCTGATTTTGGCCATGTCTATACACACAGAGAAGTGCTATAGGATACTGCCCTTCATTTAGCACTCATCTCTGCTTATAGTGGCATAAGTTTTCACTCATGCAATTTATTCTATCAAAATAATCGTTTTTAATTCAAACTCTAGTCGTTGAATAAGGTGTTGGTTAAGAATGCAGCATTTTTTCAGGTTTAATTTACATAACAACCCTTTTTCTTGCCGGTTTGCTTCATCCTGTCCCTCAGCTTCCTTGGCTGAACCACAAGGTTTCTGGAGATTTAACATAATACAGACCGCTGGCAGATACAGCTTGGCAGCTGCTACAAATGTTAAGCCATTTTTTCTACAGTCCGTACATTCAGACTTGCATGCAGTATCAAGCCAACTCTTGTAAATACAAGGCCAGAATTTGGTTTGTAGAAAGTAGCATATACATATTGTTATTCAAAGTCTGCTACATTTGTTGATCTTTTCAAATGTTTTTTAAAGTCCTTTTCTCTTATTATTTTTTTTTTTTAATACTGCATTTCAAAGGCCTAGATACCTCAAAGTTAGTGCATAACAAATTCTGTTATACATCTGTAGTGTTGGTAGGTTTTTAAGACTATCATCCATTAATAGGAAAGAAATAGCCCTTTTCCTATTAAATATAGAATAAAAGTGATAACTATTTCAGGTTAACTGCATGACTCCGTGGGGCTTTTGGCCTAGGAAAATTAGAGGATTTTAAAATGTAGAGAGGAGAAAAAAAACACACTTGTATATCGTTTTTCCCCTTGCCTTCAAGGAAATTTGTAATGTTTTTGATGAATTTTTTTTCCTTTTTAAAGCAGTAGGGGGAATTTTAAAAGAATTCCAGATTTCAAAGCTATTGTAGTTGTCTAACCACAAGAGACCTTTCAGTGTTGACAGTAATCAAACAATGGTCTTCAGTGCTGTGTTCAAAGATATAAAAAAAAAACACCCTGCTTTTCTGTGAGGCATAAAACATGCTGGTAATACAAATTCTTTCCATGAATATTGTTAAAATCAGATTACAGCATGCAACTGAAAATTAGCATCTATCTTATCTCCTTGAATTGAGGCAATTGGTAAGGAATCATAGAAACATGGAATCCTTTGAGTTAGAAGTGACCCTTAAAGGCCATCTAGCCTGACTCCCAAAGAAGTGTGACACCTACAGCTATATCAGGTTGCTCAGAGCCCACTTTGGCCTGACCTTGAGTGTCTCCAGGGACAGGGCATCCACCACCTCTCTGCCAGTGCCTTATCACCCTTTTTCCTAGATCTTTCCTTTATTGGTTTGAACCGTTTCCCCTTGTCCTATCACTGTAGGATAGCTGAGGGTGCTAAGCAAACAGGAACACAGTTGTGGGGGTTCCCAAATTTCTGCAACTTTGAGTGGAAGCATGAGCTGTGGGGTTCATCACAGAAGTATTTGCCCCTTTAGGCCTGTAATATCTGTGTATTTCCATAAATAGAAAACATATTTTTCATAAATATGTGTTTTTTCTTGAAATAAAGTATAGTTAGGGATCCTCAAAAGTGTGAACTCATATAGCTTTTCTCTCCTGCTCCCAACCATGGGTTCAAACCAATAATTTTGGCTTGAGTGGGAGATACTGGAAAGAGTGCCCGAGGCCTATAATTCAGATTGCTGTTTCTTCTTGCAGTGCCTTTCCTGCTTTCTTTACTCAGCATGCACACAGACCCTCTTTGTCTTCAGGTAGGATGTAGAGGTCAAAAGAGACTTATCTGGCATGCAGTGTATATTTGAAAATTACCAAAAATTCTGATAGGACTGGGAGACTATGCAGTGTCTCAGATCCTCCTACAGAATTTATCAGAAATTAAATTTTATTCTTGGAATAACAAAGCTCTTTCTTGTATAAGGATTGCACATCACCAGCACCTCTCAAACCTTTTCTGAGGTTATTGTTCTTTGAGATTCAGCACTAATGATTCTTACTGGAAGTGGTGGGATTAGTTTAGGTACTAATCCTTATTATCATTTTTAAATATCACAGTGCAGTGAATTTTAATTGATGTCATTGATATGGGCTTTTGTGTTTTATTGTTACTGATCTTTAATATCTAGACAATAAAATTTTAGTTCAGAAATATGTCTTACTCAATGTAACGTGTGGTGATCAGCAAACCATTAGCTCGATGTAAGGCAGCTCATATCAATAAGGTGAATTTAACAAGGTATTTCTGCCTTATCTTGAAAGCTGATAAACATTTGACCAATGATCTGCATTCAGAGGTGTATCTGCATTCTGTGTACCATATTTCATAGCCAGGAAGCAAAGATGACTACATCCTTTTTGTAGCTATCCCTGTGATGAGGCAGCCATTCTTTTAGTTAGAAAAATGTGTTTTCTCCTCATCCAACTTCTGTTGCTACACAACAGCAACCCAGCTTCCATTGTTACTCTTAAGAACATAGGAGCTGAAGGAAGAGAGGTTTTGTGATCATTTTCTGTTATTGAGAGATCTATGTAAGTCAAAGGAACTTTCTAGTTTGGGTATCTTTGGGGCTTGTTTATGCTTCTGGCCTACCCAATACAAGGAAAAGCAGAACTTCAAGGAGGGAAGAAAATAATATCTGCAGGCACCTGGGTTTGTAGCCAAAATATACCATCATCTAAATGTGGAATAATTATATAACAAACACTACTGTGTTTGCTCAGTACTACAGAAGCCAATAAGTATCATCAGCACCCCAAATTCAGAGGAACTTTGGAAGTTCTGCTGTTACCTACACAGTGTTCAGTTATAACGCAACGTAATGGTGCTTAAGTAACTAGCAAGATGTCATTTTCATGATTATTAGAATACGTCTTAATAGATTGCCTTTGTTTGAAAACATGTTTGCAAGTTTGACCTGCGTTGGTCCTGAGTGGGATAATGAGGTTTGCTCCCTGTTCTGTGCCCATACAAAAGCAGCATATGGGCTTCCATCTTGACTTTGTGATTATTATTTTTGTCCTACATCTTGCTTGCTACAACTCCAGAAGTTGCAGAGTTCTAGATCCTAATTCCCTGGTGAAAGAGTATTTGTACTGCAGGCAGTGGAAATGCTTGTAGAACCCTCATGGGATGGCAGTGTAGAAGAGAAACACAGCAGATTTTCACTTCTTCTTAATCTTCTGCTTACAGTGCCTTTTGCACTTCACAGGTTTGGGGGTTTACTGCAGAAGACAGTACAAGAATAGTAGCCTGGGGAATTTTAAGTGGATTTAAAATAACTAGGTAGTGAGTCTAAGGAATATTTTTAAATTGATCTTAGGAAAGAAGTTGCCAAAGTAAATAGGGCTTCATCGTGCTTCTGTCCCATTGCCCAAACTTTTTACAGACCGATCAAGAAACAGGAGGCTAAATTTAACACAGGACTACTATAGTAGTCTTCACAGTCTACAGTCTTTCCCTTTAAACTGTGGCTTAGCATTGTTTCTAGCTCCTTTTAGGAAGTGTTATGGATACTTTTTATGTTGTCTGATATGTAGGATTGGCTGATAAAGGATAAAAACTTACTTTTTTGGTTAAGATGTATTTTTAAGGCAAAGTGGACTTAAAAGTAATGTCTACAAAAGGTGTTTGTAAAAATTATGCTGAACTTGTAGTTTATTCTTAGTTACAAATAATTTTAGGGGAAATCAAATGCTTGAGTTATTTATTTCAGGACTTCTATTTGGTATGGGATGGATTTCAGAAAGAAAGGTATTAAGAGAATATGCATGCAAATAAATGAGAAGCCTTTCAACACTGCCCACAGTTCCATTTCTTTAACTTAAAATATATTGTTTCCAGGAACTTTGCCCAGTTAAACTTCTTTTTTTTTTTTTTTTTTTTTTTTTCTTAAGTAGAAAAGAACATCCCTTGAAAGATTTCAGCATGAAAATGTTGCCTACTAGGTCTAACGCCATTTCTTCTTACATTAGCAGGCTAAATAATGCCACAGAAAATATGTCAGCATATCCTATTTAGCAGCAAAGAAATGATCAGTGGTTCTATGATAATTAGTGTAGCTGACAGTCAATCAAAGTGATGAAAATAAAAAGCTCGGATCAAAAGACCTGTGCATTGCAAATTAGCATAAACATTACCATCCCTTCATAATACCAGTGAAACAGCAAATACTGCTTTGGCATAAAACTAATAATTCTGTGGTTAAAGGGCAATGGAATTTAATCCACTGCAGTATTCATATATATATCCATATATATATATATATATATAGTATTCACATATAAATATATATATATATATGAATACTGTTATATAGTTATAACTATATATATATATGTAGTTATATAGTTATATAACTGATTTAGACAATATTTAACAAAACAAATACTTCTCAGAAGTGTTGAGTGTGTTTGTGTTGCTTGTTTTTAATGTCTGAGATTGGCAAAAGTTGTCAAAACTGATTCGTGTATAAACCAATCTGAATTAGCAAGGCTGTAGAGCTGGATGATTATGCCAAGAGAGAAAGTAGGTTAACTTAAAAAGAAAAAAAAGCAAACAGTTGCAATAGTAGCAGAGGAAAAAAAAACAACAACACAATCTAGTATAGCAACCTCAGTTCCTGCAGGCTTACTCCATGCTTCTGTTCCCTGATCTCTAGGAGGCTGTGAAAGCTGAGCTGTGACAGACTCCGTGAACAAAGCAGTTTTGCCTTGTCACAAGCTTTGTTTTTAGTGTAATACCTGTGACTTTGATTTATTTAACTTCATTGTCATTAGGGGGATGAGTCATGATATTTGTAAGTACTCACATGATTAAGTCAAGTCCTACTATCTAACCATAGTTTTATTCTGAATAACAATAATCAAGAAAAAGACTGAAGACAAAATCTTTTTGTAAGATCCACCACTGTGGCAGAGGATGGATCTTTTTCTAAACAATCCTTGTTTATAACATTTCTCTAAAAGTTAAAGTTAGACACTAAAGATCTAATAACATTAGTTTTCCTTGACCTCTATTAATATTCAGTGCAGCTCAAACTAACAAAACTTCTCAAATTAACTAAAACTTACTAAAATTCACAGATGTTTCAAGAAAAATCCCCTTTTGAATAATAAAGCATGTTTCCCTTCTGCCACAGTTATTTGTGGCTTATCACCTGAGCTACTACACAATGAAATAGCTTCACCTTTCTCCTTTCTACCTCTTGCAGTCATTACATGTTGTGGTTTGTTTGATATTTAATAAAAGAACCTATGTTTCACTGTTGGTATTTGGTACTTTTGAAAATTTACCTTAACAGCAGTGAAGTCTTATCCTAAAATGCAAGGAATCGGTTGTGACTGAAATTAAGGGAGAAAACAGGACCATGTCTTGGAAAAATGCCATTTTCTACCTACCTACTTCTCACTTACAGAAGGTGGAGCTACACAAAAAGCTGAAAAATGTTTACAAATGCTATTTTATAGTGATTTATAGTGATTTTCATCTGATCTTACCTTGGGCTTTTTTTAATGATTATTCAAACAGCTTGATTTGCAGGAGGAAACACTTGGTGCAGTTTCTAGCACTCAGAAGTGAATTCAAAGAGAAGGTGCCCATGTTCAGCCATTTGTCCTCATCTTTCCCTTTCAATATCAGGCTTGTTTGAAATAAAGGAAAGTAGATCAGACTGAGGGGAAGACAATTCTCATAAAAGTGTACAGGAAGGGAGGATTCTCCACATGCTAGGAAGAGAGCAGGACATTTCAGCAGTATGTAAGTGAAGAGCACTAGTTAGAAAAAATAATCCCAAATATAAAATCCTTTGGATATTTTGGAGGCTTATTATACCATAATTTCTGAACACCACGACTTTAGCATGTGTGTGTGTCTGAGGTAGGGTGATCAGTTATGGACAGGCTTGATTTAATTCCTTTGCTTCTTTTTGCCTAGGATTAATTTACTAAAAAATGTTTCTTGCATGGAAACTGGTGTATGAGTAAATAATGGACAAGAGGTATTCAGATGAGCTATAGACATATAAGAAGCAATCTGTTTCGTACATGCTTGGAACTCTTTGGCCAATTAATGTATGGTCAGTGCGGATCCTATGAAATCTTTGATTCTACGTATATGTCATTGTAGTCTGTTGGCTTCCTGCCTGAAAAGGGTGAAAATGGTTTATAAAGCAAAGCGCAAGCCATTTCACCCACTGAATAACCTGCCAAAATTGTAAACTGAATTACTCTTAGAATTCCTACCACCACTTAATTTGTGTTTATTTTATCCTTTGGCATTTTATCTTCTAATAAGCCTCCAAGAGAGAACAGAGTATTAGTTTGTATTAAAAGAAAGGATATACAGATGCTAAATAAGTACACTGTAATAGCCAAAATTATTCAAGATTTTTGGTTTCCTCAGCATGCAAATAAATGTTTGCATTTACTAGGTTGGAAAAGGTTTGTTTGTTTTATAAAAGGATTTGCCAGATAATAATATTTATTTACTATCTCTTCTCCATTTGAGTAGATACAAATTTCCTTAGGTTATTTATTTGTGGAACACCAGCTGTGTCACTGTACTTCTGATTCAGCATTCAGCATTTCTGCATTCCCATTATTAGAATATTTCTTTAATGGAGAAGCTGGCATTAAATTTAAATCCCTCTAGTTTTTCATTTATTAGACCATTCTCCCACGTGTGACCCATGTAGTTTATTAGCTTGGCCAGCTGGAGGTGAAAAGTGAGTAACCAAAATGCTACAAAAAAACTACTAATAAAATAAAGATATAATGGTATTTCTAAGATTCTCTTTCTGAAATAACAGTTCTCTGAAATTGTTTTCCACTTATCGGCTCAATTTCTGATTATAAAATTAGAGAAAAATGCTTTCAGAAAGGTTATTTTGATTTTATATGCTTTTTTTTTTCTCACTGAGACTCTTCAGTGTTTCTAGAAATACACCAGAGGAGCTCAGCCTCAACTTGAAAGTTTCCTAAGTGCAATTAGTTTAGAAGGTTTTACGCTTTCTTGTACTTTCTCTATGCTTTTTGCTGTCTTCAGGTTTGTTATTAATACCTCTGATTCCGAGAGAATATTCTGTTACTTTGTGCAACAAACTGTCTTCTCTTCAGAGACATTTTCTAAAACAACTTGAACAAAACAAGTCATTAAAGCCCCCAGTTGCAAATATTTACTTGATACCCACCTGTAAGTTGCCCTCTTAGTCTCCCAGTGGTAAGGTTAACCATTTCCATTAATGTGTACTCTGTTGACATCTCCAGCCTGAATTCCATTCAACATGCTCCATGCTGATGGGAGTTTGGCCCTATTTTATAAGGCCTGCTACTTAGGGTATAATATAGTTCTGGACCACAAACATTTAATGAAGGAGGCTGTTGATATGCTGGTGGCAAACATACTTTTAAATCATCATCTAAAGCTCAGGTGCTGTAACTCCCTTCTGCTTTGGTGGAATAATGAGACCTGTGATGTTCCTGCACAACCACATGGTATGCAGAGGTGTATGGGCCAGGCTCAGCTTGCTCTGCCTGTCTACATGGAGAGACTGAAGCTCCCAGCCTAGCAATATCCAAGAGTTTGCTTCGGGCATATGAATAGGAGTAGACTGCCTGCAACTCCTGTAAATTTGATATTGAAATACTAAGTTTGGATTTGAGCTATTGCTTGGGTTGTGGTTAAAATACAACCAGAATTAATTCTCTGTGTCTGTGAGGAAATTTACACAAAATAGCGCCTATGTATTTTCTCATTCATTATGTCTATACTGTAAGGAGCTAATATGTCCATTCAAGGTCTGGAATGAGAAAAAAATCTGCCCAGAAAGAGCAGTAATTGGACTTTAGGTGCACTTGCCTTGAGTAGAGGATTTCCCTATCGCTTAATGTATTTTTCTCAAAAGGGAACAAAACTAATTGCTAATACCTTTGTGTCCTAGGGGATGTGTCATGGCTAGAGAAAAATATTCTTCACAGACATTACCTTCTCATAGTTATTTCTTGCCAGACCCTCAAGGATAAACTGTCAGTGCCCGTATACAACAAATTATATAAGATCATAATTTTCCACTCCACATAAGATGTTACTTTGAAAGCTATATTCTGATATTAAGTAAAAATACTTTGCACTACATTATGTCTTTCATCCAAAGACATTAAAGCGCTCTCCAGTATTATTATTCATATTTAACAGAAGACTAAAATGAGACATTCAAGGGTGAGGTGATTTGCCCAAGGTTACAGGGAGTCAGTAGTGGTTATGCTAGTCCCAGTCCCCTTCCTGAAGTATAAGCTTAAATGTTGGGTGTCTCAATCATGCAATTTAATGCAGTGAAAAGCCTCCCTGCTCATGTGCAGCGCTAGCGCAGCAGTAGGATTATGAGAGCCTAAATGTCATTAGCTTGGATCAGATTACAAGATAAAGCTTTCAGAGGCGAATGTGAGGTAAATCCAGTAGACATGTTCAAATCTTCTTGTTGGACATAAGTATACCCAGACTTTACGGAATGAGGAGTAGTACTAGATAATGATCCACACGAAGTTTCTTCAGGGAATCATTTACCAAAATCTGAAGATTAGATATACATGAAAGTAATCCAGGTTAAAATTATTTGTTCACTCACAGTAAATTCTTTTATTTTCATTAAATCTCAAGCATTGATTTGATGCTTCTACTGTATTTTTGTACTCACGCGATGTTTTACTTTACTGAACCCAGAAGACTGCCTTTTTTGTTCTTATTAAAAGTTCTGCTTGAAAGTGGGAAAAACTAAGTTGTAGTATGTATTTGACAGATAACTAGTACTACTGTGTACATGGGTGGTACATCGTGTAAATAGGTTTGTATTGTTTAGAGATGTTTGTCTTTGCATTACTGCCAACATTGTGCACAAATGTCTATGTAAGCAAAGATACATTGTCACTGGATATCACTGTGAAGCTTTGTAATTGCCAAGAGCTTTTCACACACGTTTTCTTCTATCATCTCCTCCTATTTTCTCTTGCGCAACACTGAGCAGGGCTGCCCCCAACCCCTCTTCTGCTGTTCTTTTTGTGGGAAGGAGCCTTCCTGCTCCATTGCCTAGACCAGAAATCTCTACAACCCTCAGCAGCAATGATAGATGTCAGAGCCAGAGCACTCCAGCACTGTGACCTTCTCTCTGCCTCTAGGGAGACCTGCTTGGTTCGGTATGATCATGCTTCCATCTCGCCTGTGCTCCTTCTTCCCAAGTCCATCATCCTGCTCAGAAGGGATTTGTCCTCCACTGATCACATGTACTTGTGTCTGTGTGAATTAGCTGCCTTATCTCAATAGCTGCTTTGACAATATGCAGTAACTTTCTGTTTCTGAGAAATGTATACTGCATAGCATGCTGATCTACAGAATTAATGTAAGTGATAAATTAGGGTTTCAGTCCCACTGTGTTGTACTGTCTGGAAAAAGGACCTTTCTTATGCATTTGATGCATTCCTCTACACCTGGCCTTTTAGAGAAGCTCTGCTTACAAGATTTTCATCATCCCAAATTTGTCACAGTAAAATTCTAAGCAAGACCTCTGCAAAGCTTTTTTACCATCTATCACATTTTAGGATAATCCATCAATTTTGTTATAAGGAGTGAGTAGTTTATTCCCCAGATAGCTACAGAATGTGTATAGATAGTTTCTGCAGAAACAAATAGAAAAGAAAAATCAAACAAAACTTGTTTTTGATTTTGGACTATGTCTCCTGGCATATATGCAAGTATTTTCTATAACCTACAATTCTTCTCATGGCAGGTACCAAGGCTAGTTCAACTGAGGTGCTTGAATGTTTGCTTTAGAAATTATACTTGTAGTGTTTACACACTGATATTTAATCAATTGTCCTGAGCTACTGCTTAGTTTACATCAACTAACTAATGTATTTACATATCCTCCTATGTAATACATGGGCCTTGACTCTTGCCTAACCTTTTGGAGGACCAACCACACAACCACCTAAAACTCATGCTTTTCATTGTAGAAAAAAAGGTGCTTAAAAAGATAATATTTTGTACTGGACAATCAGGTTAGCATGGAATAAGTACATGCAACATACTTGCAGAATAGTTGTATCTACAACACAGAAAACTTTTGAAAATCATAGGATGATACTGCTTAGTCATAACTAACTGAAGATATTTTCAAATGTTCTCACAACCACTGTTATCTCCACCAGTGTCCTTTGCCTAACAAGTGATATAGAAAGTAATCCAAAAGCACAACTGCATGAGCCTAGCAATATCTGTACCTGCTGTTACTTTGCTTGTTTTGCTCCTGTTACTAATTCTGATGATGTAATACATGCAGATGTGCTTATAACTGGCTACGTACCGGAGAAATCAAGTATTTTTCTCTTGTTCTCTTCCTATTTTCCATTTATGGCTTTGTATTTCCAGACCATGAACTCCTCAGGTGAAAAATTACTCTGCAGCATATAGAGAGAATAGCCCAGGTACTACAAAAAGCACAGCAGCTGTGCAAGCTGTAGTTTTTTAGTATAAAATAGCACCAGGTGAATGTAATTAGGCTGCATAGAGTCAACTCAGGTTTAGATCACTTAGCCTGGTATATCTGTGTGGTGGTGTGTTGTCTAGCTCTGCCTTTCTGACATCTCTCTGAATAGCACAGAGCAACGCATCTACCTGATGTGACTGTAATATGTAACAAGAAGTTGACCTAGCATGCACTGAACAGTTATGATTTGTAGGGCTTTTTTTAATGTAGTACAAGATATAAGCAAAATTACTTTTTAAATTGATGGAGCTTCAAGAAAGTGAAAATAGCTACATTTTCACTTGTATATATATGTATATATATGTGTACATATATAAGTGAATATATGTATATTCACTTATAAATGCATATTCAATGCATTATTATTTGTTGGACCTAAGCAGCTATTGCTGTATTACACAGTGCAACACTGTACCTGTGATACTGTCCTTCATCAAAGAGTTTATCATATAGAACACAGTCATAACAACTGTACCGGGGAAGATACTTAATGGTACTTATACATGTTAGGGATGGGCTGTAAGTAGTTCTGCAAATAATGGAATATCAGATTACATAATGACTAAGAGAGAAAAATTGAAATTTACAAAATGTCATGACTTGTAATTTGGTATGATATACAAGCACTTTTTTTGTTGTGTTTATAATATCTATGTAGTTACCTACTTCCTCGATTTCTTTAATAGATCGTGCCTCTCATTTCATTTCTACATTTTCTCACTAGTAAGAAAGGACAGTGATCTATTGCATATTGACACAACAAGGTTTTTTACAAGCCTACAGTTACTTATATGGGGCATTAACATTATAGAAAATAGACCAAGAAACATTTGTCAGTAAGAATCTTCCTTGCATTAAGGACTGTGATGTCTTTAACATCCATCTATTAGAAGTTACCTAAGTCTGCTCCAAAAGTCTAATCCCTGAAGGTTAGGTGAGAAGAGCTTTCTGTTAGACGTCATTCAGCCAGAGTTACAGAATGAGGGGTGACAACATCATGTGAGAACCATTCACACAAACTGTCATGTTATATTTCCAGGAGGAAAAAGATTTTAACGTTCAGTTAATATATATGCTTTTCTTCTTATCTTTTTCCCCTTGTCACTTGACCCTTCTGGAATATATTTTCTGAGCTGCTTCTCAGGCGCAAACCCTTGACACCCTATAGGCTTTCTGTCGGACATTCTGGCTTGCACTTGTGACCCAGCTGAGGGGACTGAAGAATGTGTAACGAGATAAAGGTCTGAATCCTCTCTGAAAAGCAGTCATTCTCCACAAGTACAATGCCTGTTACTGGAATGGAATGATTGGACCTAAATTGTGTTGGGAGGAAAATTGATCTGAAAATTACCCATGCCAGCTTCCCTATTAGAACAAAACAAATTATATTAAAATCATATTGGTGTGTGCCTTGCATCCTTCTCCTATCTTTAGACTGCAGAGAGAACCCAAATTCAAAGTGTGATGGAGTTATAGTTTTACGTCTTTCACCCAACAAAACACACTCACCTGGCTGCTGCTGGTGCTGATGACCCTCTTTTGTAATTTAATATTACACTGTTAAGAGCAGCATCATACATACACCTCAAGTCTTTGGAGGGTTTCAGCCAGAGAGTGGGTCTGAAAATAAAACAAACAGTTTTTATCATGTTCTTGTACGTTCCCATCCCCTTAAATTGCTTGTTAAGCTCACAATATCTGTAAGCAGTAATTCTATGTTGAGATTAAATAGTGAGGATACTGTAGGTACCCTCTCTCTCAGTATTAAGCTGAGAAATGCATTGTGATACAGCTGCTGTGAGCCTCTGCTTGCCATGCAGATGTACAAAGTGCCTGTGATGTGACATGGGGCTGAAATGGTGGATTTTTATTAAGAATGTTTTAAAAATGTCTTTTAGCATCCCAATTCTCAAGTTCTGCACAATTAAAGAAGAAATTCACTTGCCAGCAGCATAGATTGTAAAGAAAAATAACTGTAGCATTCAATCTGTGTAACAGATTGTAAAATGAAAGCTGCAGATTACATTTTAGACACTGGGGGATTCTAAATTAACTGTTCTGACCGAACTTGGGAATTCTTAGTTAAGTCTGAAAATCTATTCTGAGAATCAGAGCTTATCCCTGACCGTTTCCAGAAAGCAGAACTGCTAAGATTAATATGCACAGCCTTTTGGTTTAATTTTGGATCCTCTCTTTTGTGTGTGCGTGTATTGTTTGCTTAAATTCAAATGAATATCTGGGTCTATTAACATGACAGTTACATTCATAGGTAAAGCCCCTAAGCCGAATGTCCTCTGTCTTCTTCCTAATTTAAGGTAATGAGCATGTAAGGAAATACAGGCAGACACTGAAGGCAGTGGTGTTTGGTGCTCATTAACATACTCCTCTGTGGAGTGCACATCATTTAATTCCACTACATTACTAGTCATTTTCGGTTGTCTTCCTGTGACTCCATGGATGTATAGGAAGGAAAGGCAACTTGTTCTATAAGTCAGTAGAAAATGATTCACACAGTTTACCAAAAATCTCAACATATCCTTTGAATTGAATATAATGTCAATATGAGCACCAATAGTCACATTTATTCAGTGGTACAGATATACTAGCAGGAAAGTATAGTTACCTCACTTAATTTTGTGTTGTCAAAACACCTTTGCTTTTATTGTACTACATCTCTAGCTGTATCAGAGGCCAGAAGAGCCAGTATTAGAAACAGAAGCAGCGGTTATAACCATTTTATTTTAAACACCTGATGTACATTTGAGTACTAAAAGATATGATGCACGAAAAGAGATGCAGAAGGAGGGTGATAATTGCTGAGCCCAACTAACTCATGACAGAAGGTAGGAGAAGGACAGACTTGGAGGTGCTCAGTGAGAAGATGACAAACTGGACACAAGTCATAGCTAGGTGTAAGGGACAAATTCCTCAATGTGAGGGTAATCAAACCTGGAGGCAGATTACACAGAGAGCTTGTGGGATCTCCACTCTTGGAGACATTCAGAGAGCAGCTGGACAAGGCTCTGGGTAAATTGATACAACTTTTTGGGCCCATGGGGAATGCAGTTGACCTCCATTTCGTCCTTGCTTATGAACATTTTATACAGTTCCACAATTTGGAATTTTCTTAAAAGAATTTCTGAATTTCAACACCTATCATCTCCACTTTTCTTTCAACACGCAAGACCTCGTGTATGTGGAAATGTGCACTCAACTGTGCTTCATGTGTGCAAGGTCACTTGATGAAGAGGGACCAGCTGAGAAAAATCTGGCTCCTTCCCTTCTCCTTCCCTTCTCCTTCCCTTCTTTCCCCCACCCTCTCTTATTGTTTTTGTCTAAGCACACAGCCTGGCAAGTGAGCACTGTGCTTTGCTTCAGCACATCCTCACACCTCTCTCCAGGAGCACGGCAGAAGCCATCTGCCAGGCACATGCAGCTCCTGCAAACATGTATTGTGGAGTGTGAAGTTCACTTGTGCATATAGGTTCCTTCAGTGAGCCTAGGAAGAATTAGACATTAGAACTAAGTGTTAGGGGTCAGTATCAGGCACTAGGCGCAAGTCACAGAGCCATGCTCAGCATGCCAGTCTGGGTGGCTAATACCACAATAAAAAACAGGAGACTGGAGATGGGGTCTCATACTAAATGCAGATTGTGTAAGACTTGGCTGTATTTCATGTGGAAGTGATCCTAAATATTTAGTTCAGTCACTCTGGAGAAACTCTGAAAGGTTACAGAATAAGTGCTTACCACCATTTAAAATGCTTAGATGAGCTCTGCGAGCACAGAAGAGACAAAATTTGCAGAGAAGCTCAGCCTGTTAGTCACAGTAGAGATGGTCATTTTTTTCAGTGTTCCCTGAAAAGTTAAATCTAAATGTTCTTATATTTCACTAGTAATTTGGGTGGGGAGGGATTACACACAGATATCCTTATTTCTTTAAACCGCATAGATCCCACTGATTCATTTTTAAAGGCCTTTGAAAATCATTAGGAGTAGCATCTGAGCACAAAGTGTATACCTTTCTTTTCTTGAAGTTGAGAAGAGTAGCGGCAATCTAATCTCAAAAGGTATTTGTACTAAATCCAGATATTAGTCATGTCATTGCATTGTATTTCCTATGTTGTGTTTGGAAATAAATTCAGTGATCCAATATGATGTCTGAACCTGGAAAAAAATGATATAGTATCCTTCAGATTAGATAAGTACTTTCAAAATGGATTTAAGATCTATTTGACAGGGAGAATTCTATAGTTTTACGAATGCACATGGTATTCTCTTATGAAGGTGCTCCAGTATGTTACCAGCCTTTCAAAAACTGTATATTTTCTGAAGATCATAGTGTTAATTTTTTAACATTCTCTTGTATATCTGACTATACGTAAACTGAAACAATTCACACGTTTTTCTTAGATTCTTGGCATAGGTTGTCTGCTTTTTTGAGGTTTTGGTCACCTATTCTGATGTCAGTTAGTCAGTATCAAAGAGTGAATGTGAATTTTTTTTTTTGCTATAATGTGCTGCAGTTCCCTTACCCTATAAAGATCTTTTCACTTTGTCCATCTTAAAATATTCCAAAGGAAATTTTAGTTTTGCTGTTTGACTGTCACTTCATTTTACATCTAATAATATATGAGATATGAAAGTCACATATTTCATTGTTTTTAGTTAATACAGTAACTTTTCTTCATGAGATTCTTTGGTCTGAAGAGCGAAAAGGATCCCACAATAAAGGAAAGGGAACATCTTGCTACAGAAAGGGAAAGCACTTCACAGAAACCAAGACAAGGGATAGTTACAGATAGCTTATGTTAAGGGGGGACAGAGAAAAGGGGGACAACATACACTAAGTCTGGGAAAATAAGGGGAAGAAGGCCATAAAGATAAGAGTTTGAGAGCAGCCCAAGGACATCTGGAAGCAAGGTGATTAGATATTCACAGGGCAAGATGACACCGATGTGTGGGGGCGCCCCTCCCGCAAGATCAAAAGCTTACACCAGAAGAAAACAGGAGCTCTCGCAACGGAGAGGAACCTTCATCCCAAAACACTGGTGGAAAGAGAGAGGGGGGGAACTGTTTGCCAGTGGGGTCGCGGGGAATGTAATGAATATGTACCCAGACTTGGGGGGAGACTATTGATTATGTATTAGTCTGGCCTATATCTGTAGCACGTTTTTTCCTTATGGTGCACAAGTTTGGAGTGGCTCCAGGGCTGTGTGCACATCTCTTCATTAAATCATACCTGTTTTGTATCCTAACAGGCTATAGAGTTTGATTCCGCATGTCAGGTCTACATTAGCTTGTAAATTCTTTGGGGTGGGAATTGTATTTAATAAAGTCACAAAAAAAAAGTCTATATAGAGAGTTTGGTGATATTATTTACATTAGGAGTACGGTTAAATAATGTCTCTAAATGGGGCTCAGACTGGTGATAGGGGCTTTTCTGCACTTTTTTAAATGAACTTTTCTTCATCAGTCTACTCCATGTATATATTCAGAATTAAATTGCAGATTCTTCAATTTAATAAAGAGTCATTTTTTAAAAACCCTTTTTCGCTTTTACTGGTGTTCATAGCAATGATGCTTTGCAGGATAACAGGGACATTGCCCTGTTGTGTGTCACCAACAAAGCTATTTAATGAAGTTGTGAATGTCAAATCCTTGCTGATAAATGATCACAGTGATCACAGCTTGTTTTTCAAACTAGACTTTTTTTTGCAGGACTAGTAATAAAAGCTGTCTCTCTTTGATATTCTTATCTATGATAACTGAGAAGCAATGTACATGGGGCAAGAAGCAACTTATGAAACAGAATAAGATTTTAAAAGTGAAACAAATGCTTGAGTTCATTTTGTAAGCTCTTCAGGCGATGGGATAATATTGGCTTCCACTAAGGAGTTGCATGGATTGCTAGAAATAAACTAGGATAATAAATTCTTCTGAAATTATTGATGCTCACTTTTGAATTTAATATGCTTACTGCTGAAAGGTTAGATGTTATTCCTGGTCCTGTCAAAGTAATGCAGGCATGTTCTAAAAGGTTCTTCATGGTTTTAGATAGGTATCTGGCAGAGCATTCCTTGCCCCTTCAAGAAATCTAAGAAGAATTCTGCTAAGGATAAATGAGTAGAGTGCAATTTGAACACTGAAGTAAAAAATCTTGCTACTTGGATAGCATCTTTAATACTCCTCTACTTCCTGACATTTCCAACTAGCATTCTTAATCTTTTTTCTTTCTTCCTTTCTTTTTCCTTCCCCTTTCCCCTTTACTACCAGAGAAATCACTTTCTCCTGTGCTTTAGTGGCTTCAGGAACGAATAGTCAACAATGCTGGTACAGAGAAGTGCTCTAGAGCAAGGTTACATTTCTTAATATCAGCAGTCAACAATAGGGATATTGGTGTTAATTGGTAAGGAAGCAAAATAATCTGCAATTTTACATGTAATTAGTCTAGTAAATTCCTAAAGGCACCCTGTCGCAAGAAATCTGTGATGAGCCTGTTACTACTTGGATTTTTGGTCTGACTGTATATAATGCTGCTCAGACTTGCAGACTTACCTACTGCGCTGGTAGGTAGCTGAGTATCCTATTCTTATAATGGACAAACATATCATTCCATTTTTTTCTCAGCATCAGCTTACATTTTCTGCAGGTCTTCAGTTTTGAAGAACACGAGAACCGTTGGCTTAAAAATGGCTAATTAAAGGTATAGTCTGGGTCTTTAAGGTAGCTTTTTCCCAATAGAAAAGAATCCTCACTAGGAACTCAAGAGTAGCTCTCCTTTCAGGCATTTTAACCAATGCAGTGTGCCACATTAATGTTATACTGTTTCTGGTATCTAGTAAGTACATTTATATACATTTACTGTACTACATTTTCATCTTACCTTATGAAGTTTTGTATTAATGTGTTTCTTTGAGCAGCTTATTGGAGAGCCACACGGAATTACAGAATGGTTGACGTTGGAAGGGACCTTAGGGAATCACCTAGTACCTCCTGAACTGCAGTGATTATTAGCTAATTTGTAGCTGAAATTTAGTAGCCACATTGACTGAGTTTTCAGATAGTGTTGATCCACTGTAGATGGGATTTGCAGTGGGCTTTGATTTTAGCATGCCTATCCTTCCTAGTCGATAGACACATTTTCAAGGTGTCGGCAATCTTCAAGGTATGCAGCCTCTCTGCTTTATCACTTTGTTTCTGAGGATGGCTTTAGGTCAATTTGTAGAAAATTGGAAAGCAGAAAGTTATTACTGTGAGTGGAGTTCTGTTATAGTCATCTCATTTATAATGTTTATAATCATGCATTGTTCATTGTGCTAAAAATATGCTTCTCATTTTAAAATATGAATGCTTTGCTGCTTGTAATCTAGGTGCCAGACTTTACAGTTCTGATTTGCACTTTTCTCATGTACTGGAGTCCTAAGATTCTGCACAAGAAAGAATGCAGTCAAGCTCTATCTTGCTCCATCAATAAATAAGAATAGCAGCTGATCTTTGTTGTTGCAACAAAGGCCTTCTCATCTCAGCATTTTGCCCTTACAGATAAAATTTTGATCTCCTGGACAACAATTTTGTTTTGGCAATATGACCAAAGGATTAAATGAAAGAATTAAAGTTACTTCTAAATACTAGGATACGTATTTATATAAATACAAGGTGCTTGATTCTCTGGTTGTGTTAGTGGATTACCACTCATTCTGTTAGCATGGTTATGTGCCATGAAAATAAATGTTTTATAGATTGATCCTAGACTCATTCTAAAGGATTTGACCAGTGAAGTTTTCAGAAAATACTGTGCCTTTTTTCAAAGGGGGGAAATTAGACCTTGAGCCTATCAGCGGTCAACTAAAGAAGCTTCTATATACTATTTCAAAAAGGGCATTTGCTTTTTCTTTCTTTCTTTCTTTCTTTTTAAAGAATCCATTAATTAAACTTCACAGGATGATGTGCGTTGAGAATTTATTTTGGGAACTGAGGAATGCATTTCCATATTTAAAGTGAGCATTTAGCTGTGATTTTACTAAGCTTCTTAATTTGCTCTTGCCTACTTTGGTAGCACCTATCAGAATCAAACAAAAAGAACCACGTGAGCTTTCTGGCATTCAGTACTGTCTCACACTGTAAAAGTTTCTTCTATATATTCTGAGAAGGGCGATAACAGAATTTTGGAAAACCCTTCTCAGCATATGGTGTAGAGTATAGCTAAGCCTATAGACATACTTCTTAGTTTATTGGCATATTAATTTGAATTTTTCTGATTCATCTCCAGACTATGAATGTATGAACTGAGGTTGTATGAACTGTCCAACTCCTAAGTTCAGGTATTCTTTTCTCTTCTTCTCTCCTGGGTTTCTGCAAAACTATTTTCCTGAAATCCCATGCTCTGCCTTCAGGTAGATGCATATTTCTTTTGGATTGATCTTCAGAAATGAACATTCTATTTCATCTCTTCACTCACAGGATATCAGTAGGTCTTTCTAGCTCCTCTTTAAAATTTAGCAATTTGACATAAATAATCCAGGTATCCGAATCACTTCCACTGAGGGAGTCATGTCACAGAAGTGCTATTAATTTAAATCAGACATATATTCAATACCTTATGTTTGTATTCTAAAAGCTACCAAAGAACAGCAGTGATGAAGAATACTTTGAATGTATGACTCCATGATACTTTTGTTGACAGATTTCATTTTGAAAGAGAAAGGAAAAGCTGAAATTTCAGGAAACTGAAATTCTTTTCTCATTGCTGGTGGGGGAGTGCCATTTGGTTCAAGCCTTGCTACTTGCTCAGCTTTTGGTGGCATCAGACAGCATTGCTGATTTCAGGAGAGCTGTTGGTTTGGGTAGGAAGACATCCTAAATGACATAGTCCATGTAGGCTATTGGCTGTTCCCAGGTTTATCTCAGACACAAACTGTTTCCTGTAAATTCCCATGCAACACTTTTGTGAATTCTTCATCTTATTTAGTATAAAATGAGAAGTTTCTAAATATTTCTGCTGGAAAGTTAATAAAAATCCTAGCAGAATTTGCTATGATAAAGAAAGTTCATGATTCTGAAGCTCTTGAAAGGTGAATCAAGTTTTCCCATTTGTATTGACCAGCAATGCTTACTCAAAGGGCTAACCTGAATTCCTTTCCCTTCAGACAGTGTTTCAGGCAGCATTTGTTCTTTTTGGGTCAAGAGGTGGTCATATTTCTCAGATTACATTTAAGTAATGCTCAAACATATTAGAAGGATGTGCAATGAAAATTCTCTAAAACTGATGTATTTCACGAGAGTGATAAAACCATTTCAGTTGGATGAATTCCTTTGATAACTTCAACATTGAATCAAGGTGTCATCTATCGTTTCACAGTCTGTATTGTTTATTTACAGCTTGCCTAAGTTTTTTGTTATTTTTTGTAGAATGCTAGCTGTAGGAAAGTATTCTTTTTCTAAATAGTTAATAGGTGATTTTATTAGCTGTATTCTACAAGTACTGGTGTGTTTTTTTCTTCAAAGCATAGGTTGCTGCATTAAAGGAGCTCTTGTTGGATGTCACAATAATGAAATGTATTTAAGAAGGATGATTTTCAATTTGGCAATTGTATTTCATTGTGTGTCCTTTTACTTGAGGTATTTTAATAGGTAGCCTGTTAATGTGCCATAATTGATTTATTAAGATAATTTTATAAGTAATACGTGTGAATTAAATTTTCTGTATTATACCCAGACACAGGAAGTAGCATTTTTCCCTTATGTGATGCTGTTGAAGTCATTGGGGTTACAGCAGTGTGAAACTGACTCGTTTCTAACTCCATGAACAAATGAAGATATGAATTAGAACAGCCAGTAGATGTCAGTAAACACAAATCTGAATGAGGAAGGTCTAAAAGTGTTCGCCCTGGGGAGGGTTGTAAATTTAGCATTGAAGTGTGATAACATGGGAGGTAAAAGACAATTAAGTGTCTTCCAAAGGAATTGAGTATTGCATTTTTTAAGTGTCTGATAAGCCTTCCCCCCCCCCCCCCCCCCCGCCCCCCCCCAAACATCTTTCCATGGGAAAAACAAAGAATTTTCAGTCTGTGCCTACAAATTCAGTTTTGCAGCTGGGTGAGATTACTTGATTCCAGAGCTTGACTTTAGAGGCAACCCATAGAAATAGTGACTTGGAACAGGGAAGAGGAATTGCAGCAGCAGTTCGTAGGAGCTTACCCCTGTCCAAGTCTATTCTGATTTGCTCAGATATTGCCTTTCCTCTACAGGCAAAATACAACTGAGGGAACTCAGTTGTACTGAGGGAACTCCTGACTACGTCAGGAGGTCACTTGGAGGGACTGATGGAAGGACCAGCAACATTGGCTCTGAAACTATTTTCACATGGAGCGTTGACAAAGTTTAAGATCAATTTTAACATTGGAACCATTCAAAATGACTATATTTAGAGAGTCCGACCTTAAATGCTCTCCTAGTTGCAGAGAATGAATGTCAGAAGCAGGTCATCTTAATGAAGAAGCAGAACATTTTAATGACTCCTATTATGTCAAAAGTACTTTTCAAAAGGTTCTAAGGAATAGTCAAGTGTTGCAACATGGTAATGTATCTGGAGTACTTTTACCACATACTATTAGTACACTAGGATACCTACTGAATTAATAATGGATTCAAGCCCTTCACAGGAGACATGATAGGCATTCTTTTAAATGGATCCATCAGAGAAAGTAATGGTATACCTACCTTTTCTGTAACATCCAAGTGCTTTAAGCAGAAACCATGCTGAGACAAGGGAGTGCTAGGGTCTTTACCCTTGTTTCTGTGAAATCCTTGTGGATTCATTGCAGTTCAGCAGTCTCAGCTTCAATAAGAAGAGGTTGATTTTGAACCCCTTTTAAATGGGTGGTTGCAGCATACTCTTGGTTCTGAAGAAAAAAATACTGCTGTCTCCCATGTCCTGAGTGTTATTGTATTCACAAGGTTTTTATCTTACAGATTGGCCTCAGCAGAGAATGAAACACAGCTGTGTTTAAAGTCAAACCGTAAATCTTAAACTCTTACTGGAAAAAGAATCTTTTGGAGGGGAGGGAGGGATGATTTTGAAACAGTGTTTCTCAGTCAAAGAATGAATCCATCCTCAGTGGCCTGAGATGTTTGTCTGTAGCCCTGAGTCAGCTGCTTTCGATTGGAAGAGAAATGGGATGTCAGATCCACCTCTAAGCTAAGCATTTATGGTGAGCAAGCTCTGGGCACTTCGTTGTTTAAAGGTGCAGGGATTTTGAACCATTGCGTTGAGATGTTTTGCCTTGTAATATGAGCCGCATGTGAAACCTGGATCCTTAATGCTGGCTTCTGAATACTGCATCTTTTATTGGCTATTGAGTGGAGAGGCTGCAGAACAGTGATGTGAGATTGAGGCCTTAGTACAGTGCACTGGGCAGTATCAAACATAGATGGATTTCTCCCGTGATGCTAACAGAAGGTATCCATTCATGTGTGTGTGCTAAATGGCAATGGTAAATGCAGGCAGAGTGCCATTTTTTGTTATTACTGTTGCTGCTTGCAGTCTTTAAGAAGGCTCTTTTAACTGGAGTTTAGATGTGCTTCAGTCACTTTGGATAGTGACTGAAATAAGAGTGAAATCTTTTTTCCATATGACTTTTGAAGGACTTAACCTCAGATATATGCATATTTCACCTCAGTGCTCCACCTCAGATGCCTTGGTCTTGTTTTTCAGACCTGCAAGTAAATTAAAGCAATTCAGAAGTAATTTATTCAAAACAGGTTATTTAGTTGCTTGCTTAAGGGTCAGAAAAGCAAATGGTAAAAAGCAATAAAGCTTCCAAGCTCATCTTTTCCCTTACATAAATCTTAATCTTTTCTCCCAAGCTTTGGGAAATGCCGTTCAGCTTAGTTACTTTCATGAACAACCCACAAACCACAGATGTTTTGATTTTTCCTTTCATAGCTCTCTCTCAAGCTTCTGATGATAGCCCTATTCATCTTCATCTCCAGCCTTTCGTATTTCACTGCCTGTTTTCAAAGCAGAGGCCTGGAAAGAAAGTAGTTGCAAGAATAGACATAGTCAAGTATCAGTATTCTCCAATTAATAGCTCCAGGTGTTGTTCAGTGAAAAAACTGTTTTTGTTCCGTTACCTGATACCTTCATCCATGTCAGCCTTGGGTGCTTTAAAACTATACGACCACATAAGATGGACATGATGTAATTTTCACATATGATGTAAATATTGAAGTGATGCAAGCATTTTTTTTTTCCCTCCTCCACAGTGCATTTGGTGAGTCGTTGTGATTTGTTTGCTGATTTGTTGATAGAATTCAAGTGCACTCTACACGCATTTAAATGCATATATGATTCCAAAGATTTAAGTTATGTAATTACAAGTTTTGTTTTGGTTTATCAAGATTTTCCATGAGAGAACATCCTGGCTTTGTTGTTTTTTCTTTTAATAAATCTCTATTCTCATACTAGAATTGAAACGCGTGAATGTTGACTTACAGTTATGTGAATATGAAGACATTTCTTTTTCTCCCTGCTTCATCTTAAAGGGAAACAAAACCTGTGAAAAAAAAACCTGTTATCCTTATGTACATATACATGGATTTTCTTTTTAACATTTTTTTTTTATCTGTGATTTTCCAACAATCTGGTAAAAAGGAACGTGCAAACACATTTCACAACAAATTTTGTAAGCAGAAATCAACTATAGACTGCAAACTGAATGCACATAAATGCACGTCAGGTAGAACTGTATCAGATCAACTGCACTGCTCTGGGTGAGCTGAGTACACTACAAACATCTGTATTGCTTCTCTGCTGCTTACTGCTAGTCAGATGGAAACACATATTATTGGGTGCAATATGTCGTGAAGTTGGAATGAATGAACTTAGGACAAGGGTCTTCCATTAGAGTTACTGAACAGATTGAGAGGTAGATAGCAGTCTAAAAAGATTGAATGGTGTGTGATTACGTGGCAGTGAAAAAGAGTCCAAGAAGATTGTGTTTCAGTCCAGGGAGGTGTGAAGTAATGTTTCAGCATGAAAACCAACTCTGTACTAAACACAGTGTACATAATGGAGACTAAATTCACAATCATGTTTTATAATTATATGTATAATTAAGGCAACAAATAGCTAGTTATTTTTGAAAAATATGTGTCGCTGTAGATTTGAAAGAGGGAAGTTAAAAGTGCACCTATCGATTTCTTAGTTTCTCTCTAAATTACAGGCTTTTTATTTCTATTCTCTTTTTTTTATTTTTTCCCAAAATTGTTATTCTAATAACAGCATTGCAAGTGAAGAAGAAAAAAAATCTCAGTCTTTTGTCAGGCATGAGGAAGCTGCAATCACTTCAGGATTTCAGCACAATACAGCATTTCTTCAAACATATGAACATACCATAAACATTTTCCAACCATTCCAAACAAGTTATATTATATAATATTAAATACTGGCATATCTTTCTCACAAATCAATTTTTTTTTATTATTTTTTTTTTTTTTACTACTTTTCAGTACAGAGATTTACTTTCTCTTGGATTTAAACTGCTTGCATTTTTAGCACTTGCTCCTCAAGCTGTTTTCCCATTGAAACAAGGTGCAAAAAAAACCCCAAGATATCTTTTGTGGTAACAGAGTCACAGTGACAATGAATTTTGTTCTCGTTCCATATTTGTCCCTAGGGAGCCAGGACCGCACTCCAGAAGTAATCAGAATATTTTAATGAAGCAAGTTAAAATGTGAATAAAAGCTCCAGCCTCTTATTCAGGCACAGGAGATCCTATTATCCTTTTATTCTCTGTAGGGTGCATCATTTATGTGATGGAGTCCTTATTACCAGAAGTCAGTAGTAGGATGTGACACAGCTGATCTCCCTCTTGAGAGTGATTGCAGCCACAGTTTGTTCTCTGCAGAATCCCAGTGGAGGATGTACCTCAGGTCTTCACCAGAAACTGAAACATGATCTTCCTGCCTGCAGAGGATACCTCAAACATTAGAATCATAGAATCATAGAATCACAAGGTTGGAAAGGACCTACAAGATCATCTAGTCCAACCGTCCTCCCATTACCATAGCAACTGAAAAACCACTAAACCATATCTCTTAGCTCCTTATCCAGATGCCTCTTGAACACTGCCAGGGATGGCGACTCCACCACCTCCCTGGGCAGGCCATTCCAGTGCCTGACCACTCTCTGAGAGAAAAAGTTTTTCCTTATGTCTAATCTAAACCTCCTCTGGTACAACTTGAGGCCATTTCCTCGGGTCCTGTCTGTTGCCTGGGAGAAGAGGCCAAGCCCCTCCTCATCACATCCTCCCTTCAGGAAGTTGTAGATTGCTATGAGGTCTCCCCTGAGCCTCCTCTTCTCCAGGCTAAACAATCCCAGTTCCCTGAACCGTTCCTCATAAGACTTGTGTTCCAGACCCCTCACCAGTTTCGTTGCCCTTCTCTGGATACGTTCCGGGGCTTCAATGTCTTTCTTGTAGTGAGGAGCCCAAAACTGAACACAATACTCGAGATGCGGCCTCACCAGAGCTGAGTACAGAGGAATGATTACCTCTCTGCTCCTACTGGCCACACTGTTTCTAATGCAGGCCAGGATGCCGTTGGCCTTCTTGGCCACCTGGGCACACTGTCGGCTCATGTTCAGCCGAGCATCAACCAACACCCGCAGGTCCCTTTCCTCCTCACAGTCATCCAGCCACTCATCCCGAAGCCTATAGCGCTGCATGGGGTTATTGTGGCCGAAGTGCAGGACCCGGCACTCAGCCTTGTTGAACCTCATCCCATTCACCTCAGCCCAGTAATTCAGCCTATCTAGATCCCTCTGAAGGGCCTCCCTACCCTCAGGCAGATCAACACCACCTCCCAACTTGGTGTCATCTGCAAACTTACTGAGGGTACACTCAATCCCCTCATCCAGGCCATCAATGAAGATGTTAAACAAGATGGGCCCTAGAACCGACCCCTGGGGGACACCACTTGTAACAGGTTGCCAGCCGGACCTAACTCCATTAACCACTACCCGCTGGGCACGACCCTCTAGCCAGTTCCTTACCCAAAGAAGGGTATACCCGTTAAGGCCACAAGCGGCTAGTTTCCTCAGGAGAACACTGTGAGAGACCGTGTCAAAGGCTTTGCTGAAGTCAAGGTAGACTACATCAACCACCTTTCCCTCATCTACCAGTCTGGTCACCCAACATTATAGTATATGTGATGGAAGCCTGTCCCAGCTTGAATAGAAAGGTTATAGAAATACGCTTAAGGTAATTTTCCCTGAATTGTGCCACAATGGCTGCAGGGTTTCAGTTGTGCAACTGATGGGAATGTATATAAGGATGTGATGGAGACCTGCCCCAGGAACAGGGCTCTTCCTGACCGAGGAACTGATGCTCCACTACATGATGAATTGCTGAAATGAGACATCAGCAGAAATATGGTTTTCTCCTCCAGCAGCCCAAGCTGTGACTGAATACAGTGTGCAATCCTGGACCTCAACTCCCTCAGCACCTACGTCTTTCAGGCATGCACATCTTCCTCCTGAAAACACTCAGGGTTGCTCCTAACCTCAGAAAACCTTCTCTGGGCTGTTTATATAATTTGGGTTCCTATCAAATAGGAACTCAAGAAGCAGAATAGTTTTGGCAAATAAGTTATTTCAGAGTCCCAAATTTTTGTGGCTGGGCCTTTAACCAGTGTATGGAAAAAAACCAATTTGCTGGAAGTCCTAACTTATACAGGTGAGTGCCTACAATCCAACAATTACTTGTATGTTTAATATGTTAGCAATGGAATAGACTTTGGCAATGTTATAGTGGTTAAAACAGTGCAAAAGTTCAGTTATGAGGAGAGGACTGTTGTTAAAAAGAAAAAAAAAAAGTGTTATTTGTGAGTTTCATATTGATGAAACTACACTAATAGTGTCTGTGTTGAATTAGTTTTTCTTCCCCATCCTTTATTGAAATACTTTCCCTGTCTTCTTCATAACAACTATACATGCTTTTCTATGTACGTGTCCCTTCTGTCCATAGTCCATGTTGAACCAATACAAGTCTTGCCCTTTTTCCTCATCATTCTGTGTGTCCAGACACCTACTTCAGCCACTTCTGGTGCTGTCTTCTGGATGCTCCCTAATCTGCTTGCCACTGTTTTGCCATGACTTGGGCAACAGCAGACAAAATATTCCATCTGTGTCAACACTAAGCATATCAGAGGAAGGTTTGCTTCTGAATGCATAAGCTGCTGGTTCCTGTTCACTGATGTTCTGCTGTTGTTCCTAGCTTTATTCCTGTCATTACTCGTATATCAATGTACTCTCTCTCTCTCTCTCTCTATATATATATATACATACACATATATACATATATTTAAATCCAAACATGCTTATACATATTGAATTTCATGGCATTGAATTTGGGCTTGAAATTATCAGTGTCAGTGTGCTTTGAGCCTTCTTCTGGAAGGCTATCATCCATTGGAAGAAACTGAGATGGGACTCAGGTAAACCACACAAAGCTATTCTTAAAGGACAATTTTGACTGAACAACATTTTTTAGAAGTCTTTGAGGGAGCTTTTTTCAAGCAGAAAGGTGCTCTTTGATGCAGGTTTCACATGGACCATGTTTTCTAAGTCTATGGGGATATCATTTAGCCTCCTTTACCTTACAGGTACCTTTACAAAAAGCTAACTTTAATGACCTACTTAAGAGTGGAATTTATGCTTAGGAGATGGAGAATTCAGTTGTGTTTTGGGGAGTTACAAAAAGATGCCCAAAATGCTCAGCCACAAATTGAGTGTTCTATTTAAATCTTGCTGCAGCCAATCTCCTGTAACCCAGACCCACGTCATTCATATTCTAAACCTTGTCCAAGTCTGATTCACTCAGAAATTTAAAACCATTTTTTATCATTTTGGAAGTGGAGGGAGGTTTGAGTCATTTTAAATTTATTTTCTACTGTAAGTATTTTAGGCAGGCAGTGAAGCAAGCACCAGGTTATTATTGTGGTACAGGTTATCCTAAAATAGAAAAGGTATTGAATGCCAAAATCTCCACACATCTACTTTCTTAAGCATATAGAAAACAATGGAACTTGTGGAAAACCAATGTTTCATATAGAAAAATGAGCAGAAAATAAAATCAATGTTTGTATAAAAAAATGCAGATTTTATTGTCTTGTTTTATATTTCACAAGGTGAGTTTCATTGATTGCAGCACAACATTGCTCAGTAAATCCTTCTGTCAGTAATGTCTGTGTGGCATAACTGAACAGTTTAGATGTAATTTATAAATAAATCCAGCATTCAGCTGACAAAATCACCAGGTAGACTAGGAAATTGGCTGGAATTCCTGGATTCAGATCACCTGATGAGGTAATGCTTTATCCTCTCACAATGCCTACTGCAGAAATTACATTTCTGCTTTCAGTGTATGCAAAGCTTTATCTTCGCTTGCAGAGCTAATGCTTGCAGAATATTTGTACTCTTGTTTTGTAAAATAGTGTTTAATTATTTTTTTGTGGTGGGGGAAGGGTCAGGTCCTTCTTCAGCTTCTTTTACTGGGACTCGAAACTCAAATGTTTTCAGTCTTTTGAGAAACATTTTCTATCAAAGGGCACAATGATAACGTTCAGAAAGTTCATTCATGATTACACGCATCATTCATGGTTTTTATTCATGTATAATCTCCTATTTGTTTTGAAAGCTTGCTCCAAAAATATTCCATTGTGCTGGAAATTCCCCAGAGCATCTTCCTTTTGCAAACAATCCAGTCTTTTATAGGTCGCTTCTAATTTGGACACTTCACTGAACACAGCTGCTACAATTAGAGTCAAATTTGTGATTTTCTCCATTGTATGGTACCAGTGTGAGTGATACATAAACACAGCTGGCTTGACTGCAGATTTCTTCACATGATGATGCCTATCAGCAGCAGCAGTTCTCTGAGGCACTGACCCACGGAGGCCAAATTAAAAATCAAATTAAGCATCATAAATGCAACTTCATTGCTATTCACACTTTGAAAATCACTAATGGATATGATTTATGTAAGAAAATGGAACGGATGTCCCTGACTGTAGAAGTGCGCAGGCCAGTATGCTGTTTCATCACACCCCAAGACATATTGGCATCAGATTGTTCCCAGATAGAAGTGTTATTTCAAGGATCTTTGGACCAAAAAGAGTGATGCTTCTTCCTTATTTGTGTGTCATTAATTAAAAAGATTGATTTACGCTAAATTGATCTAATACCTGTTAGAATTATGTTCTTTATCTGTGAAGATACAAAACTCTATAGTTATAAGCAGGAATTCAATATTCTTGGGAGTCAGTGTGAATAGATATCACGTCTTTCTGAAATTTTAATAGGCTTTTGAGCACATTTGGAATAAAATTATCAAAAGTGGTGGTAGTGGAAGAGATTAAAGTTGAAAAGGATTTGGGAATAGGCTGACTCTTTAAAAAACAAATTTAGGCTGAGATGGATTTGGCAAACAAAGAAAAGGAACAAGTGGACAGATGATGAACTGCAGTGCAGGAACGCTGGTGGAAAAAGAATTGATAGGACAAAATGTAGGGAACGTATGGGAGCAGGTTATGAGAGAAGATGAATCCAGGAGAAGATGTTTGTGGAGAGACTGGGTAAGCTTGAAGCCCAGGTCTGTGATGTGAGTGAAGGAAAGGGAATGAAGCAGGACAATAAAGTAATGGAGCTCATTTTTCCCCAAAATGCCTTTCAGTCTTTTGAGGAAGTCAGAAATTTCTGAATGGCTCGAGGGAGATCAGACAGAGGGTTTCAGGTTCAAGGCAGTAAATTTACCTTCATGAAAATGGGTTTTGTACCTGTCATGTTTTCTAAAAGATAAATATGGATTACAGATAAATATAGATTCAGTAGATAAATATGATTTTGTGATTCTATAAATCTTTTAACAGAGACTTTACAAATGGTCACTGATTATACGTGCTTTTCTGAATGCTCAGCCAAGTTCTTTAACTTTTGGCTTGTGCCCTCTCAAAATGAGTGGAAATTTCTCATGTGCCAAACAAAAACAGCTGCAGTACTATCTCAGTCAGAGGAGAGTTCTGAAAATAGATCTTTTCATATTTGGACCACTGATGTATGATGGTGACAAGCACTGCTGCAAAGCCCAGGAGGCAGCTAATTCTGTTTTGGGACAAGGTTGGATAGGAGGCAGAGGACCACATCCCAACCATTGAAAGGGAAACAAAAGAGAAGCAGAAACTTGACCAGCTGATTTTTTGCAGAGCTGTTCCTGCTGGTGAGCTGAATGCAACAGTGGTCCTGAGGGGAAAAACAGTGTGTGAACGTGCAATTACAAGACTGTATTGTAATGTTTATACCCAAAGGGCTGGGTTAATTTTGCACAGGCATCCTTACATCTGACATTGCCCAACTCTGAAATGCACGATTATTGACTGTAAGCAGGAGCACAGGGACGGCTCTTTTGGTAGTTCTCCCTTGTTATTTAAAAAACACAAAGGCAGAGCTCTGCATTTAAAGTAAAATTGCTTCAAAGAAAAACAAAGTAAAAATGCTGCAATAGAATCCCTTATCCTTTTCAGTCTTGAAGTTGTAGGTAAGTTTGTCTGTTTTATTAAGACTGTAATTTTTGTATTTAAGATAGGCTTGTGTTAATTATTTCAGCAACCTGAACTTCAGGTTAAATTTAGCATGCGAGGAGTAATGTATGTAGGACAACTCTGAGTAACACAACAATTTTCATGATAGTCTGTAGGGAATAGCAGAATAAAACTGCTTGTTTAATATTCAAATCTGCTGAGAGGTGTTCCTTGCAGTCCTTCCTCAGATGGCTCCTTGAGCTTCCCCAGAGAGTTGGCCACTCGAGGTAGAAGGAGGGGTTATATTTCTCTTTGTTTGGAGGCTGCCATGCTCTGAAAGTGACTGTGTCGAGTGATGGGTTCGCTCCCTAGAGGAGACTGTGTGAGGCTTCCACAGCGGAGCCTCTTTCTCTTCTGTCCCTTTTGTTTCCATGGCTCTCTGCACTGAGATGAGATGCTCCACAGCTCTTTCCCAGTCCTATTCCCAATATCGTTCCAGGAAGACCTGCAAGACAGGCACCTGAAGGCTGTGATCATGCAGGGGACTACAGCTGGTCTTTACTTTATAGCATAGTTGCACACGTTTATAGTGCTTGCACATGCTTCAAAGTCCTGCTGATCCACTACTGGGATTGGTGTGGGAAGCTGATTTTTTTTCTTATTATTTTTTCTTATAGAAGCAGTGTTAACCTTACCTGATATTCTCACCTCATCATACCTCAGAGATCCACTCTTCTGAGCGAAATAAAATATGGGATTCTTTTCCAGTTACACTTGATTTGGGGGCAAAGCATTAAGCAAGGAAATGCATATTCAGCAGCATTTCATGAACACACCTTGATTGTACAGGTTTGTTCCTCTGATGCAGGAAGTTTTTTTGCCTATTTTTTTCCCCCTTTCAATTCCAAAGATATTATAGGGCTACTTTTTCCTTCAGTTTTTATCAATCCAGTGTATTATTATTATTATGGAAAATTTTATGTCCAAATAGAGGTTTTTTTGTTTTAAAATCATAGCCATGATTAAATGTGGGTGGTTGGGGTTTTTTTGAGGTTTCCCATTTTAGTCATTGTGAAGTTATTCTTTTTTGAGATATGCCCTGAACACCTCCAGCAAGCAGTTATTGAGTAACTGTATAGCAACTGTAGAACAAAGCACTATTTGCTTTTACTCACCAGAAGAAAATGTTCTGTGCTAGAGTATCTTCCAGTTTTCTGCTCTGAATAGCTTAGATTTCTCCATTATGAGAAAAATTTGCTTCTGATTACGGGAATGTCAGACTGTTTTGTAATCCTCTAATGTCCCTTGATTTGGTCTAGCCAGTTAAAGGTCATGTTTCTTAACTTTTTGCACTTAAAGAGCAGATTCAGCCAGACAGGAAGAGTTTCTACAGGGGGCTGTGACAGACATGCATTAACATTATGGCTCCCACAGGTCCATACAATCTTTTTCCATTTGGAAGGCTGTAAGATCATGAGCATGTGTGTCTACCTTTGAAGTTCCTTATGGAGAAGATGCAAAAATTTATGAAATTGCGAGTTACCAATGTGCAGTAGTTGTGTATAATCAAGCTTTTTTTCAGTGTTTTTCATTGTATCCAGCCTCCACCTATCTTGACTTGCCACGATCTGTATTCCCATGCATCTAATTATATTTGGTTCTGTAGCTTTTCATAGAAATTCATTCTGTTTAAAAAATAAATGCTGTTCAAATCTCTTGTTTTAGAAAAATATTTTGCTTCCTTACGATTGGTGGCATTTTGGGATTTAGATCTATTGATGATCTCTTGGAACATATTTGTTAGATAGGAAAGCAATATTGTCTCCTCTTAGGGACAGCAGTAAAAAGCAAAACAACATGATGGCAGTCAAGCTTGAAAACAGAAGCAGAATAGGCTATATTTGATATATGCAGCAAGGCAAAGTTGTGACTGAAACCTGAATTCACTTTAGTGGAATAATAAGTGCTAAACAAGATCATATACTTACATGATGAAAGCAAATTTGACTACAATCCTAAGCATTTTGTGATGTGCTGACTACAAATCTATTTCAGGTTTTCAACGGCTGGAATAAAGAGAAGGACTCTTCTATCGTGAATAAATGTTTCAGTCTTTCCAGGATAATCTTTCAGGCGTGCTTTTGAAAAACCGCTTCCCCATGAGATTCTCCTGAAAGCTATTCACTCTTCCTAATGGTCATACCTTTTACTTTCTTTCTTTTTTCTTTCTTTTTAACTAATGGTCACGGAAGAGAGAACTTGGCTCCAAACTAAAACAGAGCTGTGATTGTAGTTTGGCTGCTTGTACAAAAGAAGCCATTAACAGAAAATTTAGACTTGAAAGAATTTTGCTTTTAATGTTGGCCTACAAGTAGTGCTTCCTTGACAAAATTTTTAAGAGAACATACATAGAAATCATTATTTTATGTCACAGCTCATGTTAAGATAGCATATTATTCTGAGATTCTATGTAGGACAAACTTTTTCAGAGAAAAGAGAAAAGCGCCTAGTGTAGACCATGGTGAGGACTATTTCTGATTTCCTTCTGACTACTGGAAGTCACACTTAAACCTGTAAATCTGAGAATCAGTGCAGCTGCCAAAACTTACCCTGTAGGAGTTCAGATTCTGTTATCTATATAAATGTTTTTCCTTGACTTACATTCCTGACCTTAAGAATTCACAATTGAAATGAATTCTATAGTTTTACTGCACAACTTGTCAAAAATGCATTTTCATAAAACTCATTTCACTATTGAGTAATATTATTCTTCCTATTTCACTGGGTACCTTTTGACATGATGCTTATGATTGTTAACATACGTTTTCATACTCTACCTTTTCTTCTACCTGAATTATTTTCATGAGTATGAATTGAAATGAACTGAAAAAAATGGGCCATTGCAAAACTATTTTGCTTAATTTACCAATATTTTGCAAAACAGTGGGACCACATTGTGCAGTAAATGAGGGCAGTACAGTTATCAGACTTGAAGGCCTGGGCTCAGATTACAAAACTTTTTTAAGGATTTGAACCCATTCCTCCTACCTTTGGATCAGAACGCCTTACCAACCATGACATGCTGGAAAGCCTAAATCGGCCTCTCTTCTTGGAAATTCTTACAATTTCCTGCAAAACTCAGCTTGACATGTACTGAGAAGGAAAGGAACAGTGTAGGAATTGAATGCTGTTGTTTGTATCAGTAGCAGAAATTGAGGAATGAACTGAAATTATATGATGTCCTTACTTGTTTCTCAAGCCTCGTGAACATAGCCCTTTGTTCGGCAAGCTAAACAAATCATCGGTTGCTTACATATTCTGTACTAGTGTCATTCCCATTACTTATACTCAGCTGACAACACCAGCATTTTCCAATTATATTCATGGACATAAGGCTTTTTTTTATCTTCTGAAAAGCATTCTCATTACTTTTCCTTGGTCATCTCCATTAGTTTAGCAATATCCTCTTTGAAAGGAGTAACAAGCTCTGCTTACAATACTGCAGGTGAGACTGACACAGTTATAGGTCAAGCTGCATTTCTGATCTCTTAAAAGCACACACCACTTAGATATGAAGCTTGTTGTCTTCATTTCCTTGGGGTGAGCTCATAGACTGAAAGAAATTCAAGATCAGATCTTCAGTGCCTTGTATAGCAAAGACATTTACATCAGCAGCTTTTGTTCCGGGAGGATGGGATCAACAGTAAATGCAGTATGCCTTTGTAAATATCATTTGTTTTTATGAGTGTGAGCAAGGCATAATATCACAGATTTTTGCTAGGATGATAGACCTTCATGTATAGATCTGTTACATTCTTTTATCCTTCCATGCTATAAAAGCTTAACTGCTCAAGCGCTGTGTCTCAGGCAACTAGATAACCACTATTGTGCCTTTATAGAGTGAATTTTTCATTTGTTTTTATCCTTTTGATATACAAGTTCCTTACCTTGGCAAACAAGCTCTGTAGCATAAATAGAGGTTTGGGAGCAAGTTACTCATGTTTGATAGCTCTGGAGCCTCCTAACCCTTAAAAACTTGTCAGGTTAGTTTATGTGGGGTTTACATCAGATTTGTACTGACTACTGTTAATTTGAGCAAATATATGTGCATGAGGAATCAGAAAGTTGGCTTCTGATGAAGCTTGTAGCTTTGAAATGTTACAGTACCTTTGTGAACTGCAATTTGTAGTATTTGTTGCTCCTCGTTTTAAAGATGTTAAGAAGTGAGGTTATGAGCCAGACTGCCTAAATCCTGCCTACAATGGAATTAGAAGGCTTTAAACCCTGCTGAGTCCTAGACACTGATCCTGTCTTCTTACATACTAAGACTGTTAAATCCACGAGGCACTGAAATTCATTAGCTGCCCTTCCCTCCAGTGTAATCTGAATGTTCTGTAGGCTCTAACATTTTGCCCATCTGTATGTACAGAAGAACATTTCCTTCTGGAGAATGGTGCCCCAAAAGGCATATTGAAATCTAAGTTTAGGCAGATGGTACCTGAGCCCTTGGAGAAGCCCCAGTTGTTAGAATGTGTAGTCTGTGTCTGGGTTCACCTTACATGAAAACGGCGCAAGCTAGGTTTCTGTCCCAGGTGATAAGAAGTTTGACAAGGAAATGCTTAATGTAAGATGAGTCCTACAAGGTAATGGCCTTATGTTGTGCCAGTGGAGGTTCAAATCGGATATTAGAAAAAGTTCTCAGAAAGAGTTGTAAGGCATTGGAACAGGCTGCCCAGGGAGGTGGTGGTCACTGCATCTGGAAGTGTTCAAGAGACGTGTAGATGTAGCACTGAGGGACATGGTTAGTGGGCATAGTGCCGGTGGGCTGGCTGTTAGATAGGTGATCTTAGAGGTCTTTTCCCAACCTTAGTGATTCTATGATTCTGCAGGTAAATAAGTAAGTCCTCTCACAACTGAATGTTTTATCTAATAAACTGAGCTTGAATTCTTCCAGTAATTCCTTCCATTCCTATGTGATAGGCACTGTGACATGGTGTCTAGAGATCCCCTGGGTAGAATATTCACTGGGGCACACTCTTCAGGCACGGCCTCAGCTCTGATAAGATTGAAAACAGCCTGGCATTCACTTCTTTCACACATTTTTAATGCCATGGCATTTTGATCCAGCGCCACCATTCTGTGGCTTTATCGGGCACTTGTCATCAAAATGAAGTTTGTAGCTGAGGCTGAGTGAGTGGAATCATCCAAAATTTTCTTGTTTCCTGTGTTCTCTGTGAATAAGATGAACTCCTCATTTAAACAGACTGGATTGACGTCATCTGGAAATGTCTGTAGACCACATATAGGCAGGATAGAGGATGAAATACGTAAGCAAGTAAGAATGGGAATAGCTTTGTAAATCTTCAAAGGTACCTGACTCTCTCCATTGATTTGAAGAGAAACTGGGCAAACTACACTACCTTCTCTCGCCAAACACATACAACCAAGGTGATGCAATATCTAAATTGAGCAGACTGTACAACACCTTGAAAAACAATGTTCAGTGGCCAGATGGTTGAATGAAAATGGCATGAGTCTCCTGCGGTAAGAATACTGCAAATGGCAAAATTTCATGTTGCCCTTGCCAAGCAGAAATATGAACTTTATTGCTGGAGGGAGGAGTCACATGTATAACCTTTTCTCTGACACTCCATGAACTCCTTCACCCAGAAGGTGTAGCAGCATACTTATTCCTTCTGCCCTATTCTTATTGTATTGTTCTGTCTCAGCTGTGCAGCTCGAAAGCAGATTATCTTGATGGACTCATATCAATTTCTGTATTTCTCTGTCGCTAGTTTATCATCGCATTCAGGGACAAACAGCAAAAGACCTGTATCCGCCACGTTTTGAGATATCACACCACCTCCACGGGGCAGTGGTTTTGTTTTGATTATTGCTAAATGGCTGGTAAAACACACACACACACACATATATATAAAACATAAACATGTAAGAGCTCACCTCAGATAGAGAGAAGTACTTCCTTAAAAACATGAACTTCTCACACACAGGTGGGCTCTGAATATTTAGGAGATGTTTATGAAAAAAAGGAGAAAGGAGTAGTTGTTTGTGTTTGGGAGGTGGGGGAATGTTTTGTTTTTCCCCAGTGAGCATCAGACTTGTTTCCGTTTTAATGAACCGAGCAAATCAATGGGATTGAGTTGTATAAATCTTATTCCATTTGACCTGTTTGAAAAATTCCACATGGACTTTACAAAATGCTTTATCGCAGAGGAGTGTTTGCTGATAGCATATCATAATCTACTGAATGAAGCCTGTTTAGATTCCTTTGGAGTCCTTCAGTATTTGCCAGGGTCAACAAATGTACTGCCTTGGGTTCAACTTGCAGATACTGCTTTACTTTTGTTTAAGTCACACCTAAATTATTAAATATGATGACCTTCCTTAGTCCAAGGAGAAGCCTGTTCCCTTGGAGATGAGTGATAGGCATTCATTTTATCCACATATTGCTCAGTGCTGTTAAAAATATTCATCTTTTTTGTCCACGTTTGTCTGAATAGTAATTGCCGTCTTGTATACACTATGTATATTCTGACTTTGTCTTCTTTCTTTGAACAATGATATTCCGATCCACGTGAGCACGTTTGTGTAATCCTTTTACCCTAACTCCATACTGCAGTATTTTTTTAATTCCTTAGAAGGGATATGCAAATTAATTATACTTTACAACATTTAATAAACACTAACACGTAAAAAGCCATTATAGTGAGGATATTTTCCAATCAGAATAAATGATAGAAGTACTGGTAATCTGTCCATACCTTTTATTTTGGAGAACAGTTGCTCTAATCTTTAACAAGAATTTCCTGTATCATCTTTGACATTTAGCCTTGATATGACGTTATGAAGAATCTGTACAGAAACTTCAACTTTTATAACATATCACTCTTATATTCACTTTTTTTTTTCCAGTGGATATTAACTCAAAGGTTTTGCCACAGTGTTTTCAACGCATTTTTCTATCATAAAAGGTTTGACATTCCTGTTTGCTCCTGATCATTTGTTAATATAAGATTGGGCAGATAGCCCAAGACTGAACTTTATGTGTCTCGAAGATCTTAACATTTACTTATGGTATTAGAATTAACTTCTGATTACTGGTTAAAATAATCATTTTTTCTAGATACTTAAAAGAATATTTTGCTGCTTTTTGACTTTTTTTTTTTTTTAAATAAAGAACTGATGATGTTGCTAAAAGCCCTGAAATAATTGTCTTCATGATTTCACTTGATCCTTAACCTTTTAATTTATTCTATAAAAGAAATTGACAGACAGAGAGGGATCTTGTTAAAAGTTTGTGGAAAAGCCAAGCCAACTCCTCTTTGCAGACCTCTTGGATGTAGTTGAAATATTTTGCAAAAACATGCTGCTCGCTATTGAAGACGAGGCATAGTGGGAAGGGAAAGTGGCTTCCTGAAGCCTAGTGTTTTCAAGAGATGTGCCAGTTGGTTTTGAAGATCCATCCCCACCAACTGCAAACAAGCTTTCACCGCAGCTGGGCCTGGTTCCTTTCTCTTGATTTATTTGGCTGAAACCCTTCCCATCACTTCTCAGGTCTTCTGCTTAGAGGTGGTCTGGGCACAAGGACTACACAGAACCTTAGAGCAGCTCAGGGGAGAAGGGTTTTGCCAAACCCTTGAGGTATTTTGAAATTAGGGCTGTACTGAAGCCCTTTCAGTCTGGGGTCTGTGCACCTGGGTTGTGCAGTGCTGGGTCAGGATGCAGCACAAATGTGTTAAATAAGGCAGACCTACATGATATGCAATTGAGGCCAGCTTCATAGCCTTAAGTCAGTTTCATGCTGGCTGCAGAAGGACAAGCGATGGTAGCCTGGTACAGGCTTGATTTCTAACATTTTTTTGGACTAGGAGTGCTTCGTGTGCTTCATTAAAATAACAAGTCTGGTATACGGAGCTATAATGACAAATTTGCAAGATTTGTTGATTATAGCACTTCATAACTGGGGTCTCTTTTTTATCATCACCTGGAGAAATACGACTAACACGTATCATTCTTTCTCCCTTCCCTGATATGCATTCTGGGAAAACATCCCTACCCTGAAACATCTGTCTTTCATTTGAAGTGAAAGTTCTTTTTAAATATTGACTTTATGAACAGCATGGGAATTCTAAGTTCTGAATGTCTCCACTGATAATCTTGATCAACTTAATTTATTTGCCCTGTCATTGGCTTTAAATTACTAAGTGCCTTCTTGGAAGAAGGAACATTTGCTATTCTGTGATAGCCTAAGAAATTCAGGGTTGTTGTTTCTTTTTTTTTTTTTTTTCTCTCTTTAATGTAGTGTAGCCATCCTGTGGAAGAATTGCAGAGACATGGCTCCAGCTGTGCTTCTTAGCTTCTGTAAGCAGAATCAAAATTGCATATAAATGGTTTAATTGCCCTTCAGTTTGTAATATTGCAAACTCAAGCTGTGACTAAATTTCTTTTCTGTATCTCTAAATATAGGGGGAATATTTTTTAACGTTTTATACATAACCATTCTTATTTATGTTGCGGTTTGTGGGCAGTAAGATAAGGTGTGTACCTCAAAAGACCTAGTCTTGGTACATGTAGTTCTACAAAACTGCTACTTGACATTATTTTCCTGCCTGGGGTGACTCACTAGATTTTGATTAATATTTTAAAAGAAGCCAACACTCATTAAATACAGAGTAGCTGTTATCAACAGCTACTACAAATGAACCCTAATGGGGTTATTGAATTTCATTTTACATATCAGGAACAGCTGGTCTGTTCAGAGTTCCCATTCAGTTTCTTACAGTCCTACATACTTGAGAATTTTTTGTACCACTGAGGGGACCAGTCTCAAAATGTTGATGGCAGAAGACACCTCCTAGTGCCACTGTGGAAACTGTTAGAGGAGTGTAAAATCCAGGATAATGAAAAACGACAACATCTCTATCATATCACTGAATTGACAGGTTTAATATTGTAGTCACAAAAGCTTCTTCATCTAGATGAAGAATTAAATCAAGCTTGTCTCTGATAGAAGGGGGAATTTGGCCCTTCTGTGAAGAAACACACCCTAGATCACATGAATAATATTTTCCTAGTCTTAGGTAGAAGATATTATACTTATTGTTTCAAATAAACAGCATGTGCATGGCTATACTATCATTTTTATTTTGGCAGGAAATTATTTTGACCGCTGTTTTAATTCCATTTTGTCCTGAAGGAAAAGAAGGAAAAGACGAACATTTACATTTTCTGTTTTAGTGTGCACTTACTTAGAGATTAATGTCCATTCAACCGTGGAAATTCATATTGCTGTATCAGCAAAAACCTGTCCAAAGTCTATGAAACTATGAATTTCTGTCACTTCGTATCCCAGAAGATATCATTATTCATTTAGCATAATGGATAGATTGTGATTGCTTATGTAAATAACCTAGGCATCAGCTAGCTACTATCATGGAGTTAAGAAAATGATGTGGTGAGCCTAATGTATTGCTTCTGTAATAGAAAAGTGTATGTTTTTCAGTTTTTATACTTTGATGAGAAAAGCATATTTAGTTCATCCAGTCCTGCATAGGAGCTAAGAGCATATGCATTTTTCATGGATAGAGCCAAAACCTGATTATTAAAATGAAGCAAATGAAGTTTTCTATCTGTTGTCCCACAGTGACCCTACAGACAAAATAAAGTCTTCACAAGGAATCATACGTTTGTTGTATTTTTCACCTTCACATGTGCAGTAACATACAGTATGTTCTGTATTCCTGTCAAGGTCCTATTGAAATGAATTGCATAGCTGTTAAAACAAAGGGCTTCTCAACAAGAGTATAGCTGCTTTCATTAATAATGTGATTTTCAATTGCAAATGATGGTTAAACCCCCTGTGATTCTGGAAGAAACGGTCAGAGACCTACTACTCCAGCTGGACTGCCACAAGTCCATGGGGCCGGATGAGAGTGCTGAGTGCCCGAGAGTGCTGAGGGAACTGGCGGAGGTGATAGCCGGGCCGATTTCCATCATCTATCAGTGCTCCTAGTTGACTGAGGAGGCTTGCCAATGTGACTCCCATACAAGAAAGGTTGTAAGGAGGATCCGGGGAACTACAGGCCTTGGTGCCAGGGAAGGTGATGGAGCAGATTGTCTTGAGGGAGATCACGTGGCATTTGCTGGGCGACTGGGGGATCAGGCCTAGCCAGCATGGGTTCATGAAGGGCAGGTCCTGTTTGACCAACCTGGATGGGGGAAAGGCTGTTGATGTGGTCTACCTAGACTTCAGAAAAGCCTTTGACACTGTCTCCCACAGTATTCTCCTGCAGAAGCTGGCAGCCCGTGGCTTGGACGGGTACACTCTTGGCTGGGTAAGGAGCTGGCTGGAGGGCCGGGCTCAGAGAGTGGTGGTGAATGGAGTTAAATCCAGCTGGCGACCGGTCATGAGTGGTGTTCCCCAGGGGTCGGTGCTGGGGCCTGTCCTCTTCAATATCTTTACTGATGACCTGGATGAGGGCATTGAGTGCACCCTCAGTAAGTTTGCAGGTGACACCAAATTGGCTGGGAGTGTGGATCTGCCTGGGGATAGCGAGGCCCTACAGAGGGATCTGGACAGGCTGGAGAGCTGGGCTGAAGCCAATGGGATGAGGTTCAACAAGACCAAATGCCGGGTCCTGCACTTCAGCTACAACAACCCCAGGCAACGCTACAGGCTTGGGGCGGAGTGGCTGGAAGACTGTGTAGAGGAGATGGACCTGGGGGTATTGAGTGATGCTTGGCTGAACATGAGCCGACAGTGTGCCCAGGTGGCCAAGAAGGCCAACATCCTGGTTTGCATCAGAAATAGTGTTACCAGCAGGAGCAGAGAGGTGATTGTCCCCCTGTACTCAGCACTGGTGAGGCCGCACCTCAAGTACTGTGTCCAGTTTTGGGCCCCTCACTGCAAGGAAGACATTGAGGCCCTGGAACGTGGAAGGGCAACAAAGCTGGTGAGGGGTCTGGAGCACTGGCCATATGAGGAGAGGCTGAAGGAGCTGGGAATGTTCAGCCTGGAGAAGAGGAGGCTCAGGGGATACCTTATGGCTCTCTATAACTACCTGAACAGAGATTGTGTTGAGCTGGGGATTGGCTTCTTCTCTCATGTAACTGGTGACAGGACTAGAGGGAATGGATTCAAGCTGCAGCAGGGGAGATTCAGGCTGGATGTTAGGAAATACTACTTCTCTGAAAGGGTGGTCAGGCACTGGAATGGGCTGCCCAGGGAGATGGTGGAGTCACCGATCCTGGGGGTGTTCAAGGAACGATTGGATGTTGTGTTGAGGAACATGGTTTAGTGGGAGCTATTGGTGATAGGTGAACGGTTGAACTGGATGATCTTGTAGGTCTTTTCCAACCTTGGTGATTCTATGATTCTATGGTTAGTGTATGTCATGCTCGTGTATGTCTAAAGAATGATGGAAGGTTGTGAATTTAATTCAACCAGATCTTCAGTCTAATTTCAATAAATCTAAGTTGATTTTCTCTCTGTTGTTGTTCTTTTTTTCTTTCTTTTTCTTCCACTCTTTGTTTTGATTTCAGAAGCAAAACTTTATAAGTGAAGATTTTTAAAGGCAAAACTGCTAACATCATTCTTCTGCAAGTCCTATGAGTAATTTAGTAGCTTAGAAGAGATTCTAAAGTACATGCAACATTAACTTTACTTCTTATTCTAAATCATCACAGAGAATGGATAGAACTTCTTATTCTTAAAACTGTATATATCTCTGCAGATTCCTAGAACTGTAAAAGGAATAAAAGCATGTGAAACTGATTGTGCTTGAGGGGGGATCATCATTCTCTTTTCTAGATATTTCTTAAAACCCCTTCACAGTGCGGGAGCCAAACTCTTGTGTGATGCTTCTCTCAATTGCTCTACTTATGCAAAAGCTCTGCAAAGAAAATAATCTCCATTCTTTCAGGGAGGACAATATAACTCTAGGGGAGGCTTTTCCGTGACCATTCTGTTGACGTACCTGATCAATGTTGCTGCATTACAGAGACCCACAACTAAGTTCATAATACACCCACCAGAAAAGTTTATCCCAGAAAGCACTTCCCTGCAAAAAGCAATGCTAATGTGGACTGGCCAAAAGTGCTTTATTCCATTCTAAGGGCTCTTTGGATACAGTCCAGTCTAAGTGAACACAGTACTGTCATCCGCATTTTGCACTCTAGGTACTGTTAATCTGATTTATATTTATGATGGAAGAAATATGCAGAATCAAAGATCTGTTCCATGTTTACTTCCCCCACAAATCCCCAGGGAATATTTTCTATCATAAATTGCCAAAGGATGCGCACTTCCTTCAACATACTGCCAATGCAGAATTTGGTAGCATTATACTAGCAAAGGAGGTAAAAAGAGATAAAATGAGTGATAAGTATCATTCTTGTTTTCGCTTCATCTGAAGATGTTTCCCACAATAATATACTGCTGGTTTAAATACAAGTGACGGATAAATGTCAGGACAGTTCACTTTTTGGACTCAGTAAACTTGATTTTAACTTCTAAAATAGGAACCATAAGGAGTGCAACATTTTCTTTGTCCTCTCTACAGGTCTTGCTGTGTCTACCTACATTTTCAGGATTTTCCTAAAACTCTTCATTTAACAAATGTAATCTAACCTGGATGCCAACCCTCAACTTTCAGGTTATTAAATGCTGTCTAGCCCTTGCTATGTAAGGACACTGCTAAAATGTAACCCCTTGCTGCGTAGGCTCATGCAGTGTAATCACACTGAAGAGCAGAGCTCTTCATGCAATGCAAATGTACTCCTTGCTGATCACAAATGCTTCCACTCCTACATGAAGTCAGTAAGAGCACATAATGCTTAATAAATTGAGAAGCCCTGATTAAGAAAGAGTTAAATTTGGGGGTTTGGATTAGGTGACAGTCAGGGGCAGCTTGCTGGATTCTGGAGACTCCGTGGTATTTAAGGATCCCGTGACAATGCATGCACCTTACTGCAGGAGAGATATCTACTTTAACTGACCACAAGCAACAGGTTATGAGTGAAAATGTCCACGTCAAAGCCACTGTCATGCATACCTAACTTGTCAAAGAGTGCATTGATAGCAAAGGAAGTTTTTCTAGTAGTGAGGATCACAGCATATGCTAGAGCGAAACGACGATAGAAAATAGTTTCATCTTTGCAAACTCACATTTTAAACTGACTGCCATCTATTTATGCATTTTGTCAGAATTCAAAGTATTTCAGGATCAAATTGACTGGCAAATGCAGTACATAATTATGCTGCTTTTCCAGCATAATTGATTAAAAAGTGACCAGATGAGGTTAAAAATTTCTAATGAAGGAAACAGCAGGACACCCCGTTTATAAATACAGGAAAGAATTAATGCATCAGTTCAATTTGCCTACAATGTGCAAATACTTAATTTGAGTTCTGTTGACTGAATAATTTTCTTATTTGTCTGATAGAGAAATAGCTGGTTGTTTCTGAGCACCACGTATAGGAAATGCCTGTTAAAGTTACATCCTAACATGCTTATTCCTGGGAGCAGAATTCTGTTATTCAAAATGAGCTGTGTCTGATAAATTCTTCTGCAGAACAAAAGCAAAGTTCAAAAGAGGAGCAGCACTTTCTCTGATGGCATCAGCAGTGAGTCTGATGAAAAATCACCCTCATCAAATAGGTGAAAGGCCCAAGAGGATTCTTGCTGTCTGGAAATATTGAAACTTTTGTGTTTAATCCTGTTTTGACCAAAAGGGGACTTAAAATCTGTCATCCTGGCTTGCATCAGAAACAGTGTTGCCAGCAGGAACAGGGAGGTAATTGTCCCCCTGTACTCAGCACTGGTGAGGCCGCACCTCAAGTACTGTGTCCAGTTTCGGGCCCCTCACTGCAACGAAGACATCGAGGCCCTGGAATGTGTTCTCAGAAGGGCTATGAAGCTGGTGAGGGGTCTGGAGCACAGGCCTTATGGGGAGTGGCTGAGGGAGCTGGGATTGTTCAGCCTGGAGAAGAGGAGGCTCAGGGAACCTCAGAGAACCTTATGGCTCTCTATAACTACCTGAACAGAGATTGTGTTGAGCTGGGGGTCGGCTTCTTCTCTCATGTAACTGGTGACAGGACTAGAGGGAATGGATTCAAGCTGCGGCAGGGGAGATTCAGGCTGGATGTTAGGAAATACTATTTCTCTGAAAGGGTGGTCAGCCACTAGAATGGGCTGCCCAGGGAGGTGGTGGAGTCACCATCCCTGGAGGTGTTCGAGTCACCATCCCTGGAGGTGTTCAAGAAACGTTTGGATGTTGCATTGATGGATATGGTTTAGGGAGTGCTATTGGTAATAGGTGTATGATTGGACTGGATGATCTTGTAGGTCTTTTCCAACCTTGGTGATTCTGTGATTCTGTGAAAACAACCACCACCAAACTCTTCTACCATCAAGCAGTCCTGTTTGTTAACCAGCTTCTCACTTCATGGGTTGGAGATGGCTGTCTTTGAATGCAGTCTGACAAAACATCTTGTAAGTTAAAAACACCTGTGATTTGTCCAGGGTCAAACTTCATTAAATCATAGAATTGTGTAAATTGGAGGGAACGTTTAAATGTCATCTGGTTCAAGTCCCCTGTGATGAACGGGGGCACCTACAGCTACATCAGGTTGTTCAGAGCCCCATCCAGTCTGGCCTTGAAAGCTTCCAGGGATGGGGCATCCACTACGTCTCTGCACAACCTGTTCTAGTGCTTCACTCTTTATTGTAAAAAGCTTCTGCTTTATATCCAGTCTCAGTCTCCCCTCTTCTAGTTTGGAAGCACTTCCCCTTGTCCTTTCTCCTGGACTTTTCAGTTTCTCCAGTGCATAGTGATAATTTACCCTACTTAGCAGTGGTGTTCTGCTGCTGTGGTCTTTCCTGTACGCTCACTGACCATGTAGAAACTTTGCCCAGTGTGTGTTTGCCTGGCCCGTTTTTGTGAGGTCTCTGATCGCTGAGCATAACACAAGCAGATGCCTGCTCTGGTTTTGCAAACAGTATTGCTGTGAAGCAGCAAACGTGCTAGCAATGAGTCTTTGCATTGAGCCAGATTGATTACCTTAGGGATGGCACCAGCAGACCCAGTGGCATAGCTATATCTCTTGGTGCCTTTGCTCCCTTAGTGCCACTCTCCTCAGAGGAGCACAGAGAGAGGAAATCTTAGAGATGCAGCAGAGGGGAAAAATCTGTGCTGTCAGGAGCAAGCACGCTGAGATCTGCAAACTTAAAGCAAATTATCAAGCAAAAAAGCACTACAGAAGAGGGATAGATTTTTCTCGAGGTAGTTTGAATGCTATTGATGAGTGTACTGAGTCACGTAGCCAGACCCAGAGGCATCTGTTGTATATGTGTGTGCTCAGGTGCAAATCTTCCGCCTCCAAGAGAGGTCTGTGACCTGCAATGCCCAGAGAGCCTCGCTGTTGCCATTTGAGAAGGCAGCCGTGTGGGAGTATTCATAAAGTTTTGTACTAAGGTGCCTAAATGTGTAGAGCTTCTCTTTTGAGTTCAATTCATGTTTCACGCAAAATTTATTACAGCTTTGCAGGAAGCATGTCAGCCTTGTCTTCTTCCTCTACTCCTTTCCCACATCCGAGCAGTGAAGTTTTAGCCATGTAACTCTTCTGAAGCATTGCTCTATAATCATGCACCTAAATAGATGCAGAGTTTTGGTTTTGCACTACTATACAAACTGTGAAGTAAAAATGACTATGGTATTTGCTGGGCTGAGGCAGTGGAATAGCACAGTTCAGATATCAAATACAGCAAATTATTTCAAGATTAATTCACTGGAGGAAAAAAGCACCAAATCCATTTGGATTTTAAAGTGAAGGGGGTTGCGATCTGCCTGCAGGTACTTTGCAAGGAAACCGTGGGGCAAATCACTCCCTAAGATTACTTGCTTGTAATTACAGTCAAGACAAAGATCTTCAAGAAGAATAAATGCAATAGTAGCTTTAATTTTAAGGAGAATATACTAAAGCAGTATACCAGAGCAGCAGGCTCAGGTGGTGGAAGGCAGCCATTGTTCTGTGGCACTGAAGTGCTTCCAGATTGCATGACATTATCAAAATACTTCAGCGAGCTGGGAGGATGGCAGTGACTCTTGAGCCTTTCTACACAGAGTTCCAAGCTTCTTGTGTATCTTACGATCTTTTACTGATTGTTTCCTCTCACTCAACACACAGGAGGAAAAAAAAAAAAAAAAACAGAAAAAAATTGTCAGATTATTTGCTTTCTCCTTGTGATGAATTTTATTTTGTAGTCCTCCTTCCCTTTCAGTGTGCATTCAGTATTTACTGCTCATCACTCATTTTTCATTAAATATCACTTATGCTGAAACTGGGTTAATGGTAGGAACATCTATGCATGAATATTTTGTCAAATTGGAAATTGCTGAATGCAGCTCTCAGAGAAAATCAGAGTTCATTACTAAATTAAGCAACCCTGATTACAGTTTTGCTTTGTTAGTGGTTGCATCTGTATTAACCATGAGAATAGTCTGAGTGTCACCCATTTTTATTTTCACAGTGCAGTGAGCACTTTAGTGCATGTTACATGCAATTGTTTGGACATCCATCTGGGCACTGTTGTGCACACTGCTTGCATATATTGTTGCAGGTTCCGATAGTCCACATCTGTCTCGCTCCAATTAATAGGAGTGAGAGGAGATTCTTTTAATATACCCAGCGTGAGATTAAGAAACAATGGTTCAAATGTTGGTCCGACCAGTTTATTACAAATCCTAACCTTTTAGGGAGACGGGGAAGGGGAAATGGGCGATAGAAAAGGTAAGAAGAAAAGCAAGAGTTGCGGTAAGCGGGGATAGTCACCAACTCGATGCAGCAGTGTCCCGTTATCCGTTGGTCCGGGGTCCAAGCAGGCAACGAAGAGCAGTGGGCTGGTGCCAAGCAGTACGGGTGGTGGTGGTGGTGGAAGCAGCAGCGTCTCGTGCAGCAAGGCTGGGAGAGTCCGTAGACAGTAGGGCAGCAAAGCAGCAACGAGGGATCAGAAGGCAGTAAACCCTCTCTCTGTCTCTCTCTCTCGCCTTCTCCCTCAAGAAGACGATGATGATCCTTCATGATTTTTCCTGCGCCCTTTTATCCTGTTTTTTCCTGCCTATGTGACATTCCTGGGGGCTTGGGTAAGGGTCATATGAGTATCCCCCCCCTCCACCTCTCGAGATGGCTCTCTTCCTCGAGATGATGAGTCCGGACAAAAGGTTTACTCCTGGCCATCAAGGTGCTTATCCTTTTCTTACAAAAGGTTTCCTCCTGGCCATCAAGGTGCTTATCCTTCTTTTGATAAGCCCTGACCATCAAGGTGTGGTTCATCTTTCTTGGTGATAAGTCCAGACAAAAGGTTTCCTCCTGGCCATCAAGGTGCTTATCCTTCTCTCGCTGCCTCCAGTTAGCATATCTTTAGAGCAAGGGATTGCTCAATCCCTGGACAGGACTGGCATGGAATAGTCCATCTTCAGCAAATTTTTGAGACAAAAGTACAACAACATGGCCTCTTACAACATCTAATCATTATGCCACTCTCTGTTGGAACAACTCATTTGTATTAGTTTGCATACAGTGGGATTTTCAACCTTGTGCCAAATGCTTGGGCTCCATATATCATGCACAGAAAATTTCAAGGAAAGATTTCTAGAAAATGACCAGTTGAGTGGGAAGCCCTGTAAATTAGTCAGAAGCCAATTGAGTGAGGTGTGTACAGAAGAAGGATGAGTCCCAGTACCTGACCAAGCCATGACAAATGTCACATCTGTCTTCACGCCTTGTTGCAAAGCATTGAAAAGTACTAGAGCTGGGCACCTGATAGGTCATATCAAGTATTTAAGTAGTCCATACTGTACTGCTAGAATTGTTTCAGTTTGATCCGTTTTGGTTCCTTGTATTTATCTGTGCTCCCTGTTCTGATTTGAACGACGAGCTTCCCACCTCTCTCCCAGTGGTAACATGCCTAATGCAGGCTAGGAGTGTATTTGGTATCTTCAGGGCATGTCCACAGGACTGGGTGCTGAGATACCTGTTTCCTCAGCTGAACCAGGGTTTCCTGTGAAGTCTGCCTGGTGCAGTGTGTCTCAGGACACAAGAAAGGGCTGTAGGATCTACAGTTTGTGGGTGTTTTTTTTTTTCAGCTGATCAGGGGTGGAAATTTTTGTGCAAGGAACCTGGACCCAGGTGTCCAGGAAGCTGGACGGCAAGTGACCAACACCTAAGATGATCAGTGGCATGTCCTTGGAAGGCGTCAGAACCTGGATAGCAAGCCACTCATTGACTGTGTATGCAGAATTAGAGAATCATTTGAGTTGGAAGGAACCTTTTAAGGTAATCTGTTCAGAGTTCCCTGCGATGAACAGGGATACCTATGGCTAGATACGGTTGCTTAGTGCCCTGTCCAGACTGATCTTGAATGCCTCTAGGGACTGGATGTTTTCATCTCTGGGCAACCCATCCTAGTGCCTTGTTACCCTTATTGTAAAATGCTTATTCTCTATATCCAGTCCAAATCTCCTGTCCCTTGTCCTATCACAACAGACCCTGCTAAAGAGTCTGTCCCCTTTTTTAATAGCTCCCTTTTACATGCTGAAAGTCTGCTATCAGCTCTCCCCAGAGCCTTCTCTTCTCCAGTCTGAAGAGCCCCATCACTCTCAGCCTGTCCTGCTGTACAGGTTAGTGGATGACCTGCTGGAGAGGAACTCTGCAGAGGCGGACCTAGGTGTTCTGGTGGACAACAGATTGGCCATGAGCCAGCAGTGTGCCCTTGTGACTGAGAAGGCCAGTGGTGTTCTGGGGTGCCTTAAAAAGAGTGCGGTTGAAGGAGGTGATCCTCCCCCTCTACTTGGCCCTGGTGAGACCACATTTAGAATACCTGTACAGGTCTGGGCTCCCCAGTCCAAAAAAAGACAGGAATCTCCTGGGAAGAGTCCAGTGGAGGGCCGCAAAGGTGATAAAGGGCCTGGAGCATCTCCTGTGTGAGGAAAGGCTGAATAACCTGGGAAGAAGACTGAGGGGATCTGATTAGTGTTCATAAATATCTAAGGGGAGATGGGATGCAAATGGATGAGGCCAAGCTCTTCTTGATGGTGCATTTTGATATGACAAGGAGTAATAGCGTAGAACTTGAACATAGGAAGTTCCATACAAATATGTGAAAGAAATCCTTACAGTAAAGATAATGGAGCCCTGGAACAGGCAGCCCAGATGGGTTGTGAAGTCTCCTTCCGTGGAGATATTCAAGACCCATCTGGACACCTACCTGTGTGATGTACTGTATGGCACCTGCTTTAGCAGAGGGCTTAGACTCAATCTCTCGAGGTCTCTTCCAACCCCTGTGATTCTGTGACTTACTGACAACATTTTGGATGACATTATTTGCTAGTACAGATGTAGACATAGTTTCTCTGAAATGAAGCAAGGAAATGTTTCCAGACCAGCCAATGCAGCGTGACCACTCAACGATGCTCTCATGCTGTGTAGCGATGATACAGAGCTGACTGTAATGTGATGACCATGGTGTCTTTGATTTTCTCCTATGAATACCTCTTTCCGGATTATTGGCCTGACCCACGCTTCTAACAGAGTGGAAACCCATGAGTCACTCTGTTGTTTAGCTGGATCAATAGATAATGGTTTCCCCTCTTAAGTTGCTGTATTACTGAAGAGGGTTTTAGTTATAGATTTTCTCAGACATGATTTCCATGAAAATGTAGTCATAGAGAGCAGCTTCTTCAAGGAAAATGTATTTTTTTTTCATTAGACTGTAACAAGCGGGAAAGAACGGGTCAGAAAGGCAAAGCTGAAATACCTGTTGTTTTTTCCTAAGCCTAGTATTTTTTTTGTAGTTAAACTTGAACTTAACTGGATCCTCTTTTCAGTGGCCTTTAAAGATCTTCTGAGCCTGAGCTTGTTAAGTGCTTTTCAAACTTGTATGCAAATCCAAACCTACCAAAAAGTTATAGCTTAATTACCACAGTGTTCATGCTACCACTCTACACTGAAACTGTCCTTTGAGGAGTCGTATTCTGGAACATCAGAATTAGTCCTTCAGGCTAGTTGCAGACATTAACTTCTGTGTTGTACAAACAAAAGCTGCAGTTAGCTCTTGATTATTCTATAGGAATCCTCAAGACAACCCCCAAACATACTGCATTATGAATTTTTGTACATTAGACACGGTGATATTCAGGCTCAAAAGTCTGGATATCCATCATCACTTTTGTCTCTCATTTGTTTTTGTTATTTTAATGTCACTTGACTTTTCATCTAGTATTTTCCAGTTTTCACCTCTCTCTTCTTGTACTGTATGGTTCCACCACCAAAATTGATATGTTCATACAAAATATAACTATCAGCAGAAGTTTTTCTTGGCTTTTCACTGATTTTTTATTTTTTTTTAATTATTTTTGTGTGTGTGTGTTCCTTAATACAATTGCCAAGCCAGAAGGAAGATTGAGGGATGTTGGGAAGGAGATGCAGGGAGATAAGTGTTCCTGAAGTGACACGTCAGTCTCTAAAGCTTGCCTGTAGTGCAGGTCTATGCTGCAATGTAGTGCCACAGCGATGAAATGTTTGTTATCTAGCAGGCATACCATTTAGTGATCACAGGCTGTATCACCCACACTGGAGCGAGCGATTTTTAAGGCATAAGTATGGCTCAGCAATTTCAACTTGGTAATTCTGAAGTAAGCGAGATACACTGCCACGTGTACTGATGTGTGAGAGAAATTGTGAAATGGTGCATGCTTCACATTTTATTGCGTTAGGGTGGTGCCTGTGATGAAATTTGGCCAACAATGTCTGTTAGTACACTGTCTCCTGAATATCGATTTGGGGTGCTAGATACTGCTTCATGCTGGTTCTTAAAAGGGAAGTTGATTTCATGAGCTTAAAGCAGTTTTCAGCTTTCTATAGAATGATTTTTCCAGTAAGACAAACTGCTTCCTTTTTTTTTTTTTTTTTTTTTTAATAAACTCCGATCAAGGTTTTTGTGACTAAAATTATGACATATCTTTCCAGAAATTGGTAAGTGGTTAAGATTCAGATTTTTGCCTATAAATAGGATAAAGGACAGTACTGAATGTAATGAGGAGCACACATTTTCACATATTTAATGTAGTAGTGGTGCTGAAAATGGGTAATTGAGGATCGGCAGCATGAATCATTGAGAGATATATTCTTGATTCTATGAATATTCTTATTAGCTCTTATGAAGTCAGTGCCATTTAACAGGGCACCTGGGTTCTGAGGTTAAAGCTTTTGTAGGTAGCTAGGACTACAGCATTCTTCACCTTAAGGCTTTCTCCTTTAATGACTCCCTAAATGAGCCCCCCATTAGAGAATTAAGTGTGGCCAGCTATACTGAGCAAGTATCTGTTGTCTGTTTTGGTACCTGGCTGATTGGCCATCATGGCCTGATTTAAATGCTTATTTATGTCAGAATGTTGAGCCCTTTGACTCTAGATGAAGGGAGGCAACTGTGAACACTGAGAACTTCCGGCATAAATTAATGCTGGCAGTCTGTGCTTCATGTGTGAAAGCTATGTTTGTGTGTTCAGACTTAGTCTGATAGTACTTGGTTATGTTCAGATCTCTTTACTTTTTACTGCATGTAGAGAGCGATGGGGAAAAAAGTTATATATGCACTCTGCATGAAAGTTTTAGGTTTTCTTTCTTCTCAGAAAATATTTGTATGCTTACCTGGGAGGCTAAGCCCGAAATTCCTATATGATGATTGAGCAGTTAGTGCTTCTGTCAGCAAAGCTGTCAAATGTGTGTTAATATATGATGCTCAGATGAAGCTATCTAAGTTTTGGTACTTGCTAAATGATGAAGGATTTGTTTCCCATTGGTCAGATGTCATCTATGATCCAGTAAGATTTAGCTGAGGGATCTTTTCCTCTGCTTTTTGGCGAACAATCAAATCCAGCTCTTTCATAGTCTTCTGAGGAACATAACAGGTTTATCAAGATTTCTAGTTCCTCGCATTTCTTTTCACTGTGGTTATTGAACCCCATAAATTCCAGCTCGTTCTGCAAAAATATTTGAGCTGTAAACTCACACTGCAGGAATAAAGTCATATCAATTTAAACCAAAATATGTCTTTTGGCAATTAGGTATTATTTCATACTAATGTCTGTGGAAGTTTTTCAAGCTTCTGTTTCGTGATCAGATTAGCTGAATATATTAGCTGAGATAAGAAGTGGCTTACAGTGCTTCTCTGTCTAGAGGTTTGGAAGACCCCCAAAAAGACCTTCTCCTTTCTTTTCCTGTCTCTTGACGCGCTCTTTTCACTACCCCCATAGCGCATTTTGCTCTACCGAAGGAAAAATGGGAAGTGCAGTCTGTGACCAACTTGACCTTACTAACTCTGCAGTACTTGAGTCACCTTCTACCCAGAGAAACCCAAGTGAGATTGTTTAATCTCCGTTCTGTTCACAGCCTTTCTAAAGGGGTTCAAATTCAAGGGCTCTGTTTTAGCACACTTTGAGCGCCAGTTTAAGTTCCCAAAGCCCCTTCTGGGGGGATCTTGTCCTTTTACATTCTGATGTTTCGCCTTCTGTTAGTAGAGGTGTGAATTGCATGTGGCCTGAACGCTGACTGTTCTTTCATGGGGCAAAATGTGCCTGGAATTTATTAAAATGACTTACTCTTTTCTTCCTGGAGTCTTCTAGAAAACTTGAGGTTTGGAAAAAGGGTTCAATCCAAAATGCAGAACAGAAAAGAAACAGAAGTTTCTGTGGCTAGGTAGAAATACACTTATTGCTGAGTAGACAGAGGGCTTAAAATAAAATCTTTGTGTATATTATGAATGGCATTGCACTCATTGGCTTTAGAGAGTCCATAGAATTCTCTTTTCTGACCTGCAAGTAGCAGGTGATGGGCACAACTACAGGAAAGATGTGGAAACCAGTGAACCAATGTAGAAAGATTGTTTTTATGTGACTGGCATCGTATGTTTCTAGCTAATGAACGACTTACAATTGCTAGACCCTGTAGTGGATCTTATTTACAGCTCTTTTATATATACATATATATTTCTTTTGTTATGAGTGCCATCGTTGACTTCCCCATCCTTAGATGGAATGATTGGTAACTTAATGAATGAGAACAGTTCATGAAAACTCATGATCAGAAAGAACAAGCTAGTGCAAGCTGTGTGAAAACAGGTAACTAAAATAAAGACTTTCAACATTTCTTATTAAAAATATGTATCCCATTTGTGAACATCAGCTGTTGATGTGGATTCACTGACTCAGTTAATGAGCAGAGAATGAGAAGTGGTGTAAATAAATGCAGCATGAGAAGTCAGAAGATACCAGCCTGGGCTGGTAAGTCAGAGACGTTTAACCTACCCCAACCTTGCCATACATACGGTCTCATGCCAAGCTGTTGAATCATTTTCTCTGGGCGCTATTTTCTGCTCTATACAAATCAGTTTGGGGGATAGTTTTATTATGTTTTTGAAGAAGTGATAAAATACATCCCAGATTCTGTCCATATAAGAGGATATTCACACAACACAGAAGATCTCAAACCTCTTATTCAAATCTGCCTTGCAACACTAGCTTAATACTGGAAGATGGAGTTCAACTACAACAGATGGATATATATTTTATATGGCAACCCCTGTAATTAAGGTGGTGTAATGCATTCTTTAAATGTTTCCTTTGAATCTGTTATAAAGTAACTTGTCAGGAAGCTGATTCTCCCTTTTGTGGAATGTTTCAGTACTGCAGTAGTTCTTTCATTTAGTGTTTGTATAGCCCTGTTTTCCTCTTCACCCTTCACCACCTTACTGCCCCCCACTAGAAAAAGAGGAGTTTTCTAAATATGTCTATCTGCCCTTCGGCTGAGAGGAGCCAATAGTTCTCTTGTAAGAGAGAGGCCTTCTGGTCAGATTAACTTCTTAAAATGAGGTTTTTTGTTGTTTTTTTTTTTTTAGTCAAACTGTTACAAGTGGAAAATCTTCTTTGTAAGACACAAGTAAAAAAGCACCCTGTTTCTGAGAAGGACAAGTCTATGGGAAATCATTATTAACCTCAGAAATAAAACATGATTAGGAAATAGTTACTGTAGAAAGGAACTTTTTGAATTTTTGAGTATAAGATATATTTACATGACTCATGTTTGTTTCATTGGTAAATTTATGGATTAGGAAGGTGGTCTCCCATAAGGTGTAAAAGACAAAATGAGAAGTTGCCTAGGGAGTGAGGACAGCTTGTGTAGAAACGCTTGTACCAATGTACTGGGGAAGTCAGTTTAGAACATTCCTTGTTCTGAATTAGTGTTTTCTCTGTGACTTAACAAGCAAATAATAGTCTTCAAAGTGTACACACAGGAACCCCATCTTTTTTCTCTATTTTTCCCCTTCTCTTTTTGTCTCTTTTTTTATTCCTGCTGTGCAGTATTTTATTTCAAAGTGTTAGAAATGGACCATGCACATTTTGGGACTAACTTTGGCTGTACAGCATGGAACCTGTTAATTTCTCTGAGTCATTTGTACCTATGGAAAATGCAGTCAGATTTTTCTTTCCATGGGACAAAATATTTAATTCCAGACGTCTCCAGCTGATAATGAAACATTAGGAGATAAAGGCTTTCAATAGTATGCTTTCCAAAATGCATAAGTTTGTGCTTCCATATCCTACAAGGACTGAAATAATCACTGCGAAATAATTAATATCTTCCAGAAACATGCATGGGGTAGATTTCTTGGATTCACAGTTGGATTTAGCAACTTTTCAATTTTTAATATATTCTCTTACCTTTTTCTCTTCCAGCCTCCACAGCAGTGAAGTATTTATCCTTACAATTTTCTGTAGTAGAAACCAGAGCCATGTGAGCAGTCCTACCCATAATTATACAGTGAATGGAAATTTAAGATTCAACCCAAAGCCTGCATACATTCCACCAATGGTTGTAAGCCCAAAAATAGGGGTTACAATAGGGGGTTAAAATGGTGGTTGCTGGAATGTTGTGTTGTACATGACAGAGTGAGAGTATGGAAAATGAAAGTCCAACATAACCGTAGCATGAAAGTCATGAAGCCTCCCCACAAAGATTATACTGGTGTTTGTTCTTAAATCTTAGTTATAGGTAGTTCTTTTGTTGGTAAAGCATGTGCTTGGGGTACGCAGTGCAGAACGTGTGAACGCTTGTGAGCAGTCACACTTAGAAAACCTGTTGGCTTCTTTCAGAAGCAGGGTGCTCTGAATAAACCTAGCACACCAAGCAGCATGAAGATGCAGAACTGACTCAATTGAGGGTACAAGTTTCCAGAATCAAAAATGCTCTGTCAGTGGACAATACTTGATCAGAAAATGGTGTCTCTTCTTTTCTTTGCTCCAAGCTAAATGAGAAGATTAAAACAATCATTGTGGAAGGAAAGGGAATCTGTCTGTCTGGCATCACCATGATGTTACTCAGGTAAAAGTTTCAAATGTGAGTTTAAAAAAAAACGTTCTGGAGGAAAATAAAAAATATATACATGTCTGAAAAAAGAACTATGAGAAGATCAATGCATCCATTCTCCTAGAGGGTTCATTTAGTATTTGCAGAAGAGAAGACTTTTTTCAGTCTGTCGTTTTCATGTTGTATTTTAAGTGTTGCTTGTAAATGTTTGTTGCCATCAATTTAGAGTTTTAGGAAATATGCCCAGCACCAGGCTATTGCTGTGCAGCGTATTTTTTCCTAAGAGATCATGCACAAAAATTTGCACTAGGTTCTAGGATATGATAGAATCAATTCGCAGTTACGTATGAGAAATAGTACAGGAGGATGCTTACAGCACCATTTTGTAGAAACTGTTAAATCAGGTATTTACTAAGTTTCTCAGTAGAGGCTATTCAGAACTGTGCTGACTAATAAAAATGACAAAATTGCAAATTGAAATGAGACAAAACTATACTTGTTCTTTTGGGAGTAATAGAATTTGGGGAAGTTGAGATGTTTGTGTCCATCCCTTCTTGGAATGTGATGAGATTTTGTATTTATCTGGGAAAACTGTTAAGCTGTTACAAACAACTTTAAAAAAAAAAAAAAAAAGAATAACTTTAGTACATATGCTAATGAATGCCTTGAATGGTCTCTGTAATTAGCTATTGCTTAGCTGGGGGCGATCACTCTCCAGGTTATTGACTTCTGAGCTCCCTGGAGAGGCAGTGCCCAAAGCCCTGTGTTACAGACATCGAGCTCATATGTGTGAAAGATGCTCTAGGAACATGCAGGCTGCTTGGAAATCTACTCTGACCCGCTTCTTACCACTGGCTGCTTCATCTTTATCTTGCTTTCTGCTGGCCTCAAGATCTCATTGCTGCTATCCTTGCTTATATTGACTCTGCTCCCGTTTTGGGACCTCTTTACCACTTGAATTTCTGTAAATAACAGGTTCTGGCCCAATTCCTGACTGTATTCCTCAGTTTAGTTTATATATAGTATTTAAGGACCATAACAGTCTCCTTCATTGAAATGGTGATGCTCTTATTGCCCTGATCCTCCCTAAGATCGTTAATCTTTCCACATTATTTTTCACTTTAGCTGCAGCTGGGACTGTATCTCCAATCTAATACTTCAGCAGGGTTTGCCAGACAGTCTGTGGGTTTCAGACAGGTTGATGCACAGGAAGTGCTCCAGAATGACATGTGAGTGCACTGTCTGATTACAGCTAATTTATCTCAAATCAGTAATATAGATCATATTTCTTTTCCTACATACGATACCCAAATCTCCACCTAGTAGCATAAATCAGATGACAGTTTTGAGTGATGGAAGACTGCTTCACTTTGCTGCGACTTCTGTGTTGCATCAGTACAAAACGTTGACTGTTATCTGTACCTTGTTTCTAAAGATGTCTGTAACATGAACTTGGCATGCAGTTTTATATTTGAAGATGTTCTCATGAATAGTGCTTATAGGAAACTGCCTTCAGTGTATTCATAGTGGAAAGGAGGTCATATATGTTCTGTGTTTGTATTAGTGTTTTGAATGATCCTGCACTTTTACTTAGATCTCCTCTAGCTGTTATATGCATTTTGCACACATGATTCCAGTGAGAAGTGGGCAAAATCCCAAGGAAACACAAACACTTGTGTTCCAGTAAAATATCTAGCATACTTCTTAAGATCTGCGGAGTGGATTTGAAGCCTAGAAGATGCTAAGGAAGACTGAGTCCATGAATATAATGTCAGTCTACCATTTAAAAAATAACAGAAGCAAAACTGGAAATCACAAAGATGATGTGAGGAAAGATATGTATTTGCCTGGTACATTAGAGGGAGCCTTGTACATACTTGAGGGGATCTCTCAGGGTTCTTTCTTTTCTCTCTAAGTAGAAGAAAAAGTTTACAGAGTAGTACATTTAATAAAAATATAACTCTAAGATTGTTTATCAGCAATATAGTCTCTTCTGAACTTCCTGCATGGATTCTGACTCCTTTGAATGCTATAAAAGAAAATCACAGAGAAGTGTCTGGACTTCACTTGTGATACCCTTTCTTCTTAGTTTTGGAAGTGTAAAACATGTTTAATTTGAGCAGGTTGGTGACAATGAGAGCTACCTGGCCAAACACTTTTAATGGGGACTTGTTCCAGGTCAACACTTAACAGCCTGACAGGGTCTTAGTGTTAACGTTCTGGAAGTAGTTGTTCTTGGCTGTATTCTCTTTTCCTAGCTCATTTTATAAATAAATAAAAGACACCTCAAGACTGTGTTTTGATGTGTGTTGCAGTGCCAGTACCTACCTGTGCCCTGCTCCCTGCTGTGGCTGTTGGCTGTGAGGTGATCCCAACCACAGACTGGTTTTGTTACACATCTGCTGGGCAGCTGACAATGATAAATCAAGGAAGTAATGGCAGAAAAGGTGTGGGGAAATGGATGGCAAAGCTGCTCAGACAGCACTGTTACCAGTAGTTGGCCACAGTTTGACTACCTGGGCAGAAAGCCTTGCTCTATGTGAGAAGTTAAGTTTAGGTTCTAATTAAATACCTGCAGGGGAATCATTGCAATAGTCAATGTGCAACACCCATGAGAGGAAGAATATAGTTAGGATGGAAGGGTTTTATTGAGGCAACTGAGAGCATATTTGACATGCTTCTTAAACTGATCCTGTTAGGCAGGAGCCAAAGAAATTAGTTTTAACATAAGAACTGTGGTGTCACAGTGAGCAGGACTGAAACTTATACCTTCTCTTTCTGTGGTAGACTGCCCTATTTGAAAATGTGATCGTAAATGACATTACAATCAAAAGAATCAAAATAGATAGATATCCAGGGCTATAGAAACTGTGTTTCAGCAGATTCATCATCAATGTCACAGAGACATTCAGTGTGAAGAACCATTTCTGTCCTTGACTTGATATACAATAAAATCTTTGGGTTTATATTTTATGAGAAAACAACTTTTCTACCTGTATTTTACAACCATTGTCCTCAACTAATTTGATCTGCTGAATAAAAGAAGATTAAGAGTTTCATCCAGCAATCGAGATGTTGCCATTTTTTTTTTCTGCTGCTCCAAGCTTAAATTTTCTTTTAAGTGCTTAATATGAAAATTGTTAAGATGTACTATGTTAACTGTGTATCTGTATTTGGTTTTTGATTACAGTGTACCTTGTTTACATTGTCAATCCATTCTGTGTCCTGAATCAAGGTTTAAATATAAGGAAAATGTTCAATAAAATAAACTATGAAAAATTGGAAATCCAGAAAATTTTCTGAACCAAAAAAAAAAACCCAAACCCTAAAAGATAGCTGTCGATTTTTGTTGAAATAAATAACCTGTATGCAAAGTAAATATTTTAAAATTTAAAGATCCAACTTAAACTTAGCAGAGAAAAATCAAGGATTTTAATTTTAAAATTGATGTTATTAGAAAAGAAAGTAGCACTAATGAGCTCAATTATACTTGCATAATTGGCCAGCTCTGGGTATGTGTGAGAGCAGAAACATGGAGCAGCCTCAGTGCTGATCAGACAGCAGCCCACCAGGCAACGATACTGCCCTGTAGCTGGGTCATTGCAGGGAGGGAGTCGTCTTTTCTCCTGCTACGTGTGGTTGTAGTCCATGCCGTGCAGTCTTTTAAAAAGGGGAGCTGATTGAATTCCACTGGAGCTCTGTAATGTAGCAGTGAATGTAGAAAATGGCTACACCATTATCTACTTAACTGGTCTCATTTGTTTTTCTCTTAGCCTTCTCAATGAAACATTATTAAAATTAATCCAATTAATTTATTTTCTAGCCATTTAAAATTGGCTATTTACCTAAAGAGTATAGGAATATGTGCTCTTTAATGAGAACATGACCGAGTTTCACTTGTACATAAATCAAATTAAGAGTGTAATTAGAGCACTAATAACCAAATATGCTCTTCAGCTAAGAGAAGGCTTTTGTTGTCCATCTTTTCTTTGTATCAGTACTCTCAGCCCTCTTGAAACTCCTTCTATATGGCATCTGTCCCCTCAGATCAAACTTGTACTGGTCTAGATAGAGAAGCATATTGCCATCTAAGATGCAGAAGAACTTCAAGATCATAGAATCCAACCTGACCTACCAAGTCCTACCACTAAACCGTGTTCTTTAGTGCCACACATAAAAATTCCCAATGGTATGAAAGGAATATTTCTTCCTTTCTTTACCAACAATAATAATAGCATATTTATTTTGTCCTTAATAATATATTTTACTGTCTGTTTACTGTCTGTATGCTCACACTTCAGCCTTTTGCTTTCAGTTTTTGCTATGTTCTACCCTAAGAGATTCTGGTTTTCGAACTCAATCTGATACGTCTAGTCACTTTTGAATATGTTACCTTCCATACATAAACTGGCTCTTGAGGTTAGTATTTGAGCTACCATTTCAGGTAGTTTTAGGATGCAGTTTCAGGGATAATACAGGATACTGAGCTCTCCTACCATTTGTACTGCTGTCTTATTGCTTAATGGTGGACAAACTGTGGTCCTCATGTCCATCATTTGTTAAAGATGAGGCACTGTGAGAGCTGTAGTTTGTAAAATGGTATGAAATCTGAGTTCAATATCTGTACTTACTTACAAGGGGGAGACAGCTCCCAGAGGAAAAAATTGAGATGTCTCAGTTGATTGCTGGATGGAACTCTCTTTATCTTCTCTTATTCAGGAGATCAAATTAGTTGAGGACAGAGGTCATAAAATATGTCTGTAGCGAGGTTAATGACCAGTTTGCGGCTTTTAAGAACTGTTAAATTCTAGGTTTTATTTTTAAATTATGTTATCAATAGCTAGGTATAAATTGTGGTGGAAATAGGGTCCTTTAAATACATACACTTAAGTGCACGCAGAAATGGCACATGGCATATCACAATAAATAGAAGACTCCTACTTCCAATGAGTGTGTACTTGTAGGCATTCCTTTATGCTTGGTGTGTTCAGACACTATGTGGTATGTGGAGGGAAGAATAGGAGTAAGTTGCATGTGTAGCCAGAATTCTATTGCTTTCCTGGAAGCTGTGCACACAGAAGGAGGGCAAAATTTGTTTTCTTTAGACACTGTAGTGATTTCTTTTTTGAAATGTATTCACATATTTGAAAGACAAGCATTACTAGACTCAGTTTTGCTGTGCTTCAGAGAGGAAGTTCTCCTTTGTATTTAAGAAACTATCAGTGCCTGCTATGTTACCAGTGAGGTGCTATAGCTTAAGTCAGAATTAGGCATAGGAGAGCGAACCTCTGTCTAAAGTAATTTCAGAACTACTGTGACACTCTTGGCTATGTAACTATTGAATTGTCTGAGATATCATCTATGAAGTGCAGTCTAGTCATATATTAAGAAGTCTCTTATATTCGCATTATTTATACTCTGATATTTGTTCTTGAATCACTGAAACAGTCAGCAGTAGGGAACAGTCAATTAAAGGGAGGATTGCACAGCTAAACTCTATATAGTGATTACTCATTCCAGAAAAAGATTTATTTTTTTTTGCCTGATACATTTGTATTAGGCAGTACAAATACATTTAGCTTTTGAAAGAATCTCACAGTACAATAGTACATTTCTAAGATGTTCTATGAAATTAATCTTTTTTCCAAAACTGTTTACAGTTTTATAGGTGAACTGTGAACCATCATCTCTGACTCTGTTCATAAACTGCTCTAGGCACTTAATTCAGTACCTCTCAAATGCCTCGTATTTTGAGGGTTGTTGCTCATTTTAGCTCTGAAGTTGCCCATTTTTTCCACCAAACTTAGTAGCTCTCTATTATCTCCTAAATATCTCTGGCATCTCTTCTGTTGTTGTCAACTTCACACCACGCTTAAAAACATCGAAGTTCTTGTAGAGAAAACTGTTTATATGGAAGACATGAATTCTTCACTCTCCTTGCTTCCTGAAGTCTGTTCTGTGTCTCACTCTGCCCAAGCTGCAGGAGGGTTGTGTTCATTGCCCTGTCCCAAGCCTGAGCTCTCAGCGCTACAGATCTGTGGGGGCACACCGTGACTGTCATGCCTGCACCTCAGGCCATGGACTGACGTGCAGCCCAGATGCATCACCACAGCCATGAGCCAGAATGCACTCCTGGGCTTAGAGTTCAGCTGTACCTGTGATGTCCTGAACTGCTTTTTTTGACGTGAGATTTTAATGCTTGTCACTAGGGATTTTTGTCTCAAGTGCTCTTCCTGGTGTCTGCTGCTGTCACTTTATTTTTAGCCTGTGCATAACCAGCCAAGCCATGACAATCATGGCAGTGTTCAACATGTTTGTAGCCTCTACGGTCAGCAGATGATTCCCTGTGCAGTTAATTGTAACACAGCCAACACAGATGGTCCTGGAAGCCAGCTGTGGGTGCTGGCTGAGTATTGGCCAAGGCCAGCAGCAATCTAGGAGAGACCAGCAGTAATGCAATCTATCAAAATCTGTTACCTCAATGATAGACTTTCAACAGAAAAGGAGACTGGGACCCATTCTATCTGCTGGCAAGATGCTGCTGTGCCACTAATAAGTTATGGCATAGTATCAAGGATCCTGGGATTTGAGATGACTTGGAGAGAAGGAAGAATGCTACAACAGTGAGCTGTGGAATGTAGGTCTTCATTGTGAATGTGCAGCAAAGTGGTGTTGCTCAGTTGTGACAGCACAGAAGTAGGATTCAAGTTGTGGTCTCTGAGAACCTTGGTTCTCAGAGCTGCACCTTGAGTATAACATGAGCAGGTCTTGGCTGGTGTTCTGATGGCTAACAGCAGACAAGGCAAATGTTGGTGGACCGCAAGAATTTGATCCCTCAGCAGTGTAGTAAACTGGAACAGGCTTCCTAGTGAGATGGTTGATGCCCAATGCTTGTCTGTGTTCCGGAGACATTCGGACAGTGCCTTCTATAACATACTTTAAAATTTGTTTAGCCCTGAAGTGGTCAGGCAGTTGGACTGGATGATCCCGGAGGTCCCTTTTAACTGAACTATTCTATTAATGAATGTGACACTGAAGCATTTCTAGTATTGATTTTTTTTGCAGCCAATTTTATCAGGTGGTCACAGAAGCCTTATCCAGATGAATGTTAGAAGGCAGTGTCTGCAGGTTGTGAACTGGATATTGGCCTGACAGGGAGGCAGTCATCTTTCAAGTGTGAGTGAAGATGATTTGAAAGTGAAAAGCACGCACAACTAGTTTAATGCGTCTGTGAAGTCAGCATCACAGTGGCAATAAGTTGTCAAAGACCTGAGAACACAGGCCTGCAAATGAGTGCCCAAGCAGAAATCATCAGCTTCAAGAACGGTATAGTCTACTTTCAGATAGACCTGGAAGCAGAAATTACAAGCAGTGGGTGCTGTAACTGAGCCCTGAAGATAACTGAGCTGAAATTGTGGACAAGTGAACTCTGAAACAGCGGTGTGTAAAACTTTCCACAGTGTAATAAGCAGTGTGGGGAGTATTCGAGAGTGCTTCCTGAGCAGATTGCTGGCCCTCCCTGACTTACTTGGCACAGCCATTTATTGTCCACAATTGCATTTGGAGCTCAGATTCCTACCCTCAAGAGAGAGACTGTAGGAATGTAGGTTCAGTTCTTACGCATCCAGCGTTGGCAGTGAAGGTGGAATGGAGAGCAACTAACAAACTTGCTATCCAGCCTTTCTTAGCAATCATTAAAGTGTCAGTTCTCGCTATTTTTTCATAGCTGCAGGCAGGAACGTTACTGCTAATTTTCAGCTCCCTGCTAACACTTAAATTAAGACTCTAGAGAGACTTGGTTGGGTTTTTTAGCGCCTGAGTAGTCATTTGACAACTTGCGAAGTAGCAGATGAATGCTGGTGAGGTTGAGAACTAGGTGTTGTCCAAGGGTAAATATGTGTGGCAGGGAAAATTCACAACAAAAATAGTCTGTACTGACCTGGGAATGAGGGTACTTGAAATAGAATTGCTGCAGGCAAGCCTGTTTTCAGAGTGTAAAGACCAAACCAAGTTTCTTTGCCTTGTTGATGTATTTGTATGAACTTGATGTGACCTTGGAAGAGCAGTGTGCTTGAAAAAACAAGGATCAAGAGAGTAAGGGTTGAGGTTGGGGATTTAACAGCTTAAACAGTAGTCAGAGTTGGGTTTAGACACTATTTTAACCTGGCATAACATGCAGCATGAATGCCATGATGGTATTTACGTCAGACTAAGGGATGCTAGTTTCCATCTTCATTTTAGTATGAATTACTGTGCAAGAGAGTGTCATGATTGCTTGTGCCCATCATTTTGCACCAATTAAAAAGTTCTGTTATGGGAAAGAAAGATTTGATGAACCTGATTTTCCAGAAGCCCTGGTAAACAACAATCAATAACGGAGGCAAATGGCACTAGGAAGTTAGCTGCTTCCTCCATGCAAAGATACTCCACTGATGTTGCAGCTTTGTACACACAAATTTCTTGGAACTTTGGATAAAGTCATAAATGAAAGGCCTGATCAAAACTTGGCAAATTGGGCCAAGTGAAATAATAAAATAAAATGATACGTTTATATGTGTTTATTGACTGTTATGATAGTGTTACATTTTCTTTTTTAAATTTAACAGACACATTTCATTGAAAACACAATAAAAACCAACAGTGTAAGAAGTTTAGTATCTAGAGAAATTCATTAAATTGGTCGAATTGGTGATACTAATGGCTCTGTATATATGACTACGAATGCAATTAAGAACTTCTAATCGGAAGCCAAAAAAACAATCATAAATCTAGATAATTCTACTACTTCTCAAAAATCTGGGATTAAAAAAAAAGAAATACTGAATATCTAAAAAAGGAGTCATTGGAAGATTTGCTCTTATGCTTCTGCAATTTAAAAATTTATTCAATAGATTCCTGTAGGACGTGAGTCAGGTTTTGCTTTGTCTTGGGCAGGAAAATATAATTTTAGCAATTTCTTATGAGTTTGCATAATGAAACATTGAACTAAATGCAGGGCTCATTTTATTTAAGTGAAGACCTGGATCATTTCATCATTACTGCCTGCCAAAATAATTTATAAATTGCTAAGCAGTCTCCGACAGGGAATGGTACCTTTTTTAAAAAAGCACTGATTTGGAATTGTTGTAAGCAATTTCCATTTTATTCTTTTTCTAAATGGAACTGCAGTTACTTACCTCAAAGCTGAACATAGGCTCCAGGCTCAAATATTTAAGAGCACGAGGGACAAACTTAAGCTAATTCTGCGTCTCTAATCTGCAATGCATGACTCCAGTGTTTCTTGGCTCATCGCTGCACGTTAAAAATAGAAGCACTGCTCTAAAGCACGTTGGCTTATAAATTTGACTCAAATACCCACTTGGCTCCCTGTTTTCCTGGTGATGATTGTGTGGAATATAGTCCCCTTTGGCCTCTTTTGCTGCTCCAAATGCTCCCTTGCAGGGCTGGTGTGACAGCTGCAAAAACAGATGCCAAACTCTATATGATACCGTATTTTTCTGTGTATAATCCTAAGTAGTTTGTGTTAAACAAAGCCATCCTGCCACTGCACACCAGAGCATTTCCTCTGATTCAGCAGCAAAAGAACATTCTGTTTGATAATATGATGAGAGGTTTACCTCTTTGCTCCTAATACCTCTGTTCCTAATCCTACAGCAGAGCTTTTTCTCTTGCTCACTCCCATCCAGTGGGAAGGGGGAGAGGAAGAAAAAAACTGTGGTTTGAGATAGAGTTTAATAGGAAGGAAAATTAATAACAATAATAAAGAATATACAATTGCTGACTACCAGCCAACTGATGCCTGTGCAGTCCCCAGGCAGAGGTGGCCTCCCTGACCAACTCCCCCACTTCTACTGTTCCACATGACAGCATGTGGTACCGAGGTGTCCCTTTGGCCAGATTGGGCCACCTGTCCCGGTTCTGTCCCCTCCCAGCTCCTTGGGCAGGGCAGCATGAGAAGCAGAAAAGTCCTTGGCTTTGTGTTAAGCATTGCTCAGCAACAATCAGTGTGTTTTCAGCATTTTTTCTCATTCTAAATCCAAAATGCAGCACCATACTATATACTAGGAAGAAAATTAATTGTGTGCCAGCTGAAATCAGGACAAGTATTTAGGAGGTACCTATTACTGTAAAAATGAATTACATAGCAGTACCTACTGATGCTTTTATATATATACAGTGCTTAAAGCATCACTGTTGTCAAGCTACATTTTAGAAATGATCATTACTTTTATATTTTTTTATATATTGTTATGTACAATTTTTCTCTCAAGTTAAGCTTGTTTTCTCAAAGAATAAATCTTTTCTGTTAACCCCCCACTTTCAGCAGCAGCTTCCAGATTACATTCTTCCTGGATGCTTTTTTTGTTGTTGTTGTTCTTAAAACACAAATTACAACAGTGCTCCTTCCAAGCTTTTCAATTTGGCAATTTCTTAATCAATTTTATGACTTCTTTCCACTTACTGTAAATGTAAGAACAAAGAATATGTCTGTACTCACCAGAAGGATATAAACTCTTACATTCATGTGTCTGTTCGAAGAGATTAACAGATTATATTTGACCTTGAATGACAAGGGTATGTGTAAGGAACTGGAAAAAAAAGGGGTTTTCTTTACAATATAATAAAATTTACAGTATTTCATGTCACCTCTATTTCTTTTCACTGTCCTTCTGCATTGTCCTTCTTTGGTTCAGAAACACTGCCCTAAATCATTATTGAAGCATCAAATTGTACTTGAATGCTGAGAGACAAATCATATCGAACATGGAGGAGCTAAAGTGAAGAACAGTTTGGATTCAGACACTTTGCATTATTCTTGGTCAGCTGTCTTACTGAGTGCTTCTTTAAAGGTGTTGGTCTGTATGCTTTCAAAATCATATTCACTACCAAAAGAGAATGAAACTCTGGAGTCTACTGACAGATCACTATACAAAAGATGCAGATTGAGGATTAAAGATGTTGGTATTTTCAGGCAGATGTCAGCCTCCTCTGTTAGATAATTAGAAAAGAGGAAAATCATTCACACGCATTAGTCCCTTGTTTGGACCTAGAAGGTAAGATTTAAGGAAAGCTTAATTCCAAGCCCTAGGTAATATGGTCCTGTACTTGTTTGTTCTTTTTGTATTGTAGTATGAACAAAAGAAGCTAATGTCTGTTTGAAGCATGGGCAGAAACAAATGTTTCTGCTGAGAAATATTTGTGCTTTCTTTGAACTCAGTTTATTCTAAACATCTCTATTACAGCCTCTAATACTTCTTCTGCATAATCTATGTGCAAAAATTCTTGGCATTACTCATGCATTTAGCAACGTTGTAGGCACTGAATGTACCATTTTAATTCTCTGCTTCCCCCTTTGTAAAACAGTATTAATGATGTGTATTCACTTCAGAGGCCAAAGTACAAATTTCTAATGCTATATCTATGCAAAGTATTATAATGACCATCTGGCAAAGGATAGGTTCTGGCTTGCAGCCCTTTGTTCTTTCATCTAGGCTTTCTGCTACTATTTTCTAATAATACTGAGTTCCAGACAGATCTGCAAGTCCAACAAACCTTTTAACACCTCTGAAAGCTTGGGATAAGCTAAAGAATTCACAGCAACTCTTTTAGCACACAGGGGAAACAGAACAAGAATCCCAAATTCTATAAAATAGCAGTTCCTGCTATCCTCAATTATTCCCCTCAGGAGTAGATGACAGTTCATGGATCATTGAGTCTGATTCCTGCAAACACAGACAACCATGTAATTGATGTAATAGTCCAGAAGCAGCCACAGGAAAATCTAGCCTGTATTGGCTGCACCACAAAATGCTTTCTTTCCCAGCATTTCTGTATGTAAGGCAAAAGCCTCTGAGAAATGTGGTGTCATGGGAAGAAAGCACGACATGTTTGTCCTGGATTTCCACAATGCAATGAGCTTCGCAAAAGTGCCATGCTATTCCCATTGAGCAGACTGTGACTGTGCTACAGGAGGCATTTTTTTCCACCCTCACTGCCCCTCAAGGTGCAGTGTTCCACAGTCTGACCTTTATTTCTTCCCCCTTTCATATCTGGCCGCAAGTGTTTTACTTCTAATCACAAGGACAAGTCATACAAACCAGGAAACAGAGCTTTCCTGGCTCTACGAGGAAATGTTTCTGCCCCAAAACCCCAATCTCCAGCCTCAGCTGTGGCAGTCTTCAGTGGATAATTGCATGTATCCAGAAGAGAGGAAAATAGCATGGTCCTTTCTTCCTTAGTTCCTGCAGGCAGCCATTCAAAGCCTTGAGTCAGAGGAAGTCAGGCCTGAAGTAGAATTTCAAAGAATCTTGATAATGACTATGCATTAGTAGCCGTCATAGAAGATGATGCATACAATCCTACTGTAACACTTGTTTCTGCAAGTGAGAACAAGGCATAACAGGAGATGAAATGTTAAAAAATGGAGCAGTAGAATAAAATGGCTAGCCACCATTCAAGTAGGAACTACAGAGATACTTGAGAATGAAGTGGCAGAGATGCTAATAAAAATGTAGCATCGTACCAGAATCAGTACCTACAGTCCTGGAGTGTAACAAATATTATACTGCTCTTAAAAAAATTATATAAGGTGTGATTCTAAGTATAAAATGCTGACCTTAAATTAGGGTTGAGAGTATTAGCAAAAAAAGAAAGAAAGAAAGAAAGAAGGAAAGAAAGAAAAAGCAAGGTATAAATCATTAAACTAAACACGAAATAAAAGACGGAAATTAGTTCAGCTTCTATGTGGAAAAAACTAATCTTTCTAAGCTCATGGAATTTAAATCTGTCATTAAAATAGCAGAAAGTCAGTTTGTTATCTGAATTTTTTTTAAATGACTTTGCCAAAAGTCTCACAGGATGCCGTGTCTGCTATTTGTTATAGTAGGAGGCTGTCTAGGGCAGGAGGCCATTTGGAGCAGCAGATGACTCTTCCTACGATAAAAAGACAGTCTATTTCAACTCTTCCAGTAAAAGGTGCCCTCCTTTGCAGTTCCTCTTCCCAGCCCCTGGCATGGCATGGCTGGCACAAGGAATGGCTGGGGATACTGAACAGAACAGAGTTGGACTCTGCTTTGGTGTCAGGATGGAGGCAGCAGAGGAATATCAGCAGTTTCTCTAGGTTGGGTGAAGGTAAGCACTGCCAGAGAAATAAACAAGAAACTTACGGAGAAAGTGTGTTGAAGAGAAGCCAGAAGTCCTTCACGTACCTGCCCAAAACCCATGTTAGGTCTTTCCTAACATATGCATGTCTTGTAACCCACATTAACATTTTCCTGATTTTGTTCCTCTCTACAGGCCTTAAAAACTTCTGGGTTTTTAAGAATTTTCAGGCTTCTTAGGAATCATCACAGTGTTACTGCAGTGAGAAAGGAAAAATTCAGCTATGCCTTCATGATCTTGATATGATTTTGAAGGTGTATTTATAATAATAGAATCATAGAATTGCTTAGGTAGGAGAGGACCTTAGGTATCAACCTCTGCCATGGACAGGGTTGCCAATCACTGGATCAGGCTGCCCAGGATCCTATCCAGCCTGGTGTTGAATGCCTCCAGAAATGAAGCATCCATAACAACTCTGGGCAACCTGTTCCAGCTCCTCAACCTTCACCGTGTAAAAAATTTCTTCCTAACATCTAGCCTAAATCTTTCCTCTTTTAGTTTAAAGCCATCTCTCCTTGTCCTGTAACGATAGGACTATCAGACTGTGTAAAATGTTCGTTCCCCTTCTGCTTACAAGCTCCCTTCAAATACTGAAAACCACAATGAGGTCTCCCCAGAGCCTTCTCTGTGGCTTCAATCGAGTAGAGCAGAGGGGAAGATCACCTCCCTCAATCTGCTGGCCACACTCTATAATGCACCCCAGAATATCACTGGCCAAGCTGTTGACCACCAGTAACCATCAGGACCCCCAAGTCTTTCTCTGCAGGGGTATTCTCAAGGAGTTTTTCTTCCAGTCTGTAATTATACCTGGGATTGCCTCAACCCAAGTGCAACACCTTGCTCTTGGCTCTGTTAAATCTCATGATCTTCCCAGGCACAGACATGAGGCTCACTGGCCTGTAGTTCCCCAGGTCTTTCTTTCTCCCTTTCATGAATATGGCAGTGATGTTTCCCTTTTTTTCCTTTTCTAAGGAAGTGAAGGTAGACAGGCCCAAAATGAGACCATGTTAAAGAGTACAAACTGAATGAGGGCAACCAAGCAGAGCTATAGATGTCTCATCGTCAGTATGGAAGTTGGTTAATTACCAGTTTTCTTCAGAGTGTCCTACTAGGACTGATGTGCATTAATGACTTAGTAAAATGAAATGTAAAAGGATCTGAGAATAACGAAGTGTTATTTATATTAATCCCAAACAAAGAAGAAGAGAAAATCTCTTTTCATTTTTAACTTAAGGTAGGTTGCAAGTATAAGAACAAGGGAACTTAGATCTAGTGCTAGGAATGCTTTTTCCTGCCTGAATATATCAGTCTCAAACACATCATACATCATAGCAGCTTCTTAGATGGTATCATCTTGGTATGCATTGCAAAGAGCAGCTGCCATTTCAGAGACCCTGTGGCAAGATGCTGAAAATCTCGTTTTACCAATGGTGATTTAAAGTTGAAAAGAAATCTGAAAAGCTGTGAGAGGTCAGTATGTGTGAGCAGGAGTCTGTAGAGACAAGCTGGCATAGAAAGCCCTACAGAACTGGGCTTTTTTGTTCCAGAAGCATGAAGAATTAAATATGCACAGAATATAGTTTTGAAATTCCCCTCTTGAAAGACCTTTTTCTAACAGTTTTCTAAATAACGTCATGAACATGATGGTCTTCAGTTTTTGTCTCATGTTCTCACTGTATCAGAGGGAGCAGGAAAAGAAAATCTTGAGCCTGCTGGAGATTTAGGGATATGTCAGGATGATCACAAATGCTCGGTAGAAAGCTCCTGCCTTGGCCTTGTCTGCATATGTGAATTTTTCTCTGAAGTGGGAAGGGTTTATCACTGCATCCTCATCAAGGCGGACAGATTAGTTTAACCAGCAGGAGTCTTTGGTGTACGTTCTATACGCAACAGCTGTGCATTCCAACAGTTTAAATATTTGCATCACAAAGAGAAATGAAACAAGAAACCAAAATGATCATCATTAAAATGAAAACCTCATGGTCATAATTCCAGAACAAACAATACTTTAATAAAATTGGGTTCAGTTATAATTACATTTGCGCAAGCTTTTCTGTCTGGAACATGGATGGCAAATCAAACTTTCAGTAATAAATTAAAACACCAGAAAGCTAGTAAAAATAACTGAATCTCTTTCAAAGTATTGCTTTTTCCTGAGGAAAAGTGCCTGAAATTATAGTCAAGAAAGAATTTAAGAAATTGGTGAATTTGAATTGTAAAGCCGATTGTTAGTGCTGCTGTAATCTGAACATACACAGGAACATACGCAGGCAAACCAGGGCGAGAGTTCTCATGCTCTTCCTAGAAAACAAACATGGAAAATTGACCTTGATATGTTTTCATAAGCCCATGAAGTTAAAATAGCTTAACTAGTGCCTTACAATTGAAGTGGTTGAAAATATGAAGCTGACATTTTAAACAGAGCTGCTAAACCCATCCCTTCACTGTATTTCTAGCTCACAGGTGAAGTGCATAAGCTCCAGGATTATAACAAAACAAAATAGAGGTATACTAGTTCAAACAATATTTTTATACTGCTGCCTGGAATATCAGTCTGAATTTATATTGCTTGGAAGAGGGTGAGAAGTGCAAGGGAACGCTACTCCAGTAATGCCCTTAACCTCTGTCCGTATAGCCAAAATATTTCACTTAAAAACTGAAAAAATGTAATATTGAATTTTGTCTTTTGAATGATCCATTTAAATTCTTTATATCCATCAAACCTATTGTCCAAAGTAGACATTAATGTGAACTGGAAGAGTAATCAAATATACTATAGGGAAGTCACATCGTTTTTACTTGTATTTGAATAATAATTAAGGTTTTTTAAGTGGTTACAAACTAGGAATATATACCTTAAAAGGTCATAGTTATTTCCCCTGACGAGATAAAAAGATGCTGAATATGTGGTACTAATAGCCAGAATGCAACTTTAGCTTAATTTGGGCTAGGTAATGTCCTCTTAGGATCTGGTGATATGGGAAGTATGAAGAAGATGAGGAGACAAGCCGGCAGTCATGAGAAACAATTCAGACCTTTTGTCTGATACTTTCTGTATATATATGTCTGTATCCAATTTATATTCTTTGTATATCTATCTCCCTGTATATCTGTATCCAAATTTTTCAAATCAAAGCACTTGAACAAAAATGGTTTAAAAGAGATACTGAGCTCCCATAGCTCCCAGTAACTGAAGCTTAAGGCTGCTTTATCACTGAAAGATTGCAGCTGTACAATGCATTAACACATTAATGCTCCTTAACCTTTGGTTACAGCCCCAGTTTGAGTCCGGCATTATCTCCAGGAGAATCCATGCTAAGGACAAAAAAGAACTGTGGAGCTGTAGCTCTTTCAAATACATGATATGTGTACCTTGTATTTCACATGTGCAGTTGAATCCTCTTAAATCTCAAGAGCAATTCTGTTTTAGCAAAGTCTTTCTCTCCATGGTTTTGTCCCTCATTTTGTCCAATATTAAGAAAAGATTTAATAAAATATATATAGTATAAGGCAATTTTGAAGATTTAATTACATTTAAGACATATGGTGACAAATGATACAGTTCATACATGCTACATCATTGCTTAAACCAGTCTACCTTTGTCTGCTTCCTAATTTATGATTTTCGAGAATTATTTTTCATACTCTTTTATTTGTTGGGATCATAAGGAAAATATAATGGATTACAATTAGACAAGATTCTTAAAGGATGTAATACTAGTTTTCCAACTTTTACTGGATATCATGTCATAACCTGAAGTGTTAAAACAAAATTGCAAAAAGCAGTGAGAATATTTGTGTGTTTTTATTTTTCTATGTATGTACATCATGTTTATATAGAGAGGGATTACTATTCTGTGTGTTATATATATACATATATAAACCACAATAAGTCTGCTTCCACCTATTCGTATTATTGTTGGAAGAAAGAATATTTAAATAATTGCAATCTGTCAAATATCTACATAGGTATGACTTTAGAACTTTAATCCATAACCCTGCCTAACACTGTTATGTGAATCCTGTGTAATATCCCCACATTTCGTGAAGAAAACAAGCAGTATGTACAAGGGCTGCTCAGCAAGTAATGCCTCCCATTTTACTATATTGGCCTACAATGTCAGAGGCAGATGTTGGTGGTATGGCGGTAGAGGTTGAACCTTCCCACCAATATTCCATTGTATTTTCTTGCCATATGACAGATGGCAGCCGGGGGGCAGTCTGACAAAATGGTGTCTGACATGGAAGTGCATATGAAGCAATGGTGCATCATGGAATTCCTCCATGCAGAAAAAATTGCACCCACTGACATTCATTGATGCTTGCTGAACATTTGTAGAGACCAAACAGTTGATGGGAACGTGGTGAGGCAGTGAGTGGTGTGTTTCAGCAGTAGTGACCCATGACAGTCAGTCACCTCTAATGGTGCAGATTTTTATGAGTGCAGCGTGCAGGATCTTATTCATCACTGGTAAAAATGCATACCTAGTGGTGTTGACTATGCTGAAAAAATGGTGTTTTGTACCTGAGAATTTGCTCCATCAAATTGTAATATCGTGCTCTTTGTATCTTTGTAGTTTCCATGGAAATAAACAGGAGGCATCACTTTTGGAGCAACCTATGTATATTACAAACAGGGTATTTATTTATTTTAAGCCATTACCAAAACAGCAGGATAGTGTACAATGATCTCTGGGTCCAAAGTGCAACGAATCCTTTTTGAATGCATGGAGCTTTTTTTCAGTATGTGTGTTAGCAATTGATTTTATTGGAAAGAGGCCAAATTTGCTGCAGCCAAGGGCAATGGTGTTTTTGGATGAATAAAATGAAAGCATGTATAAAAAAAGTTTTATAACGTTCATAGCTAATGGATTTCTCAGATGCAAATTCAGTATTAAGTGCAGATTACAGCTGGAATGGTTATTGGGGGAATTTGGGAGGATACTGCATCTTATGGGGATGCTAATTTAAAAAAATGGCTGGACAGGATGCATTTAATAACCATTGGAAACCATGATGTAGAAGAGGAGAGCAGGGAGAAAATAGTGTCTGATGTGACACAGATGGAGGATAGCAGTCTTCATTAGGAAGTACCTGGGATTGCCATGACTTTTAAGGAATGGACAGAGTGCTATTATTTCCTGAAATGTGAGAGGAATATTGAATTTTGATTTATAACCAGTGTCTACTATGAAGCAATTATTTTCTTGGTTGAAATTGAATGATAGGGCCCTTACTTGCATTACTCTAGCCATTTTAGAAAAACTGGAATCGGTACTGTGCTGACTTACTAATTTAATATAGCAGAAATGAAGCTTAAAAAGAATTTGAAGTGACGGAACGAGATGGGTAAAAATGCTCCACTCGTTCCTTCTTTGATATAAAAGCAATATATTGTTTCATTTAAAATGTAATTATATTTATGTGTGAAAGATTAGCTGTTAAAACTACATATGCGTTCTGCATGTTCCTATCTCTGTTTGTGTATATGGTAACCATGTGTGTGTGAGACAGAGAAGTATTTGCAGCCCTGAAAAGAAGTAAACTTCTCCAGTTTCTTTATATTCCTCACTTTAAAAAGCCAGGTTTTCCTTTGCCATTCTAGATGCTTCGAGATAGCTGGTGTTCTGGGAAAGAGTAGGAGGGAACAGTGACAGTTCTGGGAGGAGGGGCTGGTGTTGACAACTTGTTAATGAAACTTCAGCTTTAAAACACATGGAGGATTTCTGAGATAATCTTCGAAGAAAACAAAACAAAAAAAATCCCTTAACGTGACATGTTAAATATAATCTCTTTCAGTTATATAGCACCTGCCATCCCAGGGAGCTACTATTTAGCAGGTCTTAATTTAATTAGCCTCCAAATATACCTACCATGTTACCGAATAGAGCCATCTCAAATAGAGGTAATGAGACATATGCAAGGAGATAAAGTATGTAAAATTACTATTTTGTGTTAGAATTAATGTCCTGTCTTGTGTTGCCTTCAACACAGAATAATATTTAGGAAGTAACACTGAGGAGACAGGAGATATCTGAAACTTCATCTGCTTTTGGTTAGGTGCTGATGCCACTGGTTCTTGGTCTTAATGCTTAAAACTATAGAACTTGTAACAGCACTGGCCTACAGTTTTGTGTGTCAAGCTCTGCTAAGGTAGTGCATGAACCTTCTGCACATCCTCCCAGCCTGTGGGTTTGCATATCCCAACTGTCTGTCTTGTGGGAATTACTCAGCCAGAAGGCCACAGAAAAGGCTTGTAATAGGAACACACTCTTCTCTTGATATTTACAAGTTGCTTGGGCCAGAAAAACAGAATAGGAGATTTAGGGGCCCCTTGTGTGAAAGGGTGATTGAGATTATAGCCTGGATTGAGTCCATATCTAACTGGTAGGTATATAAATGTTGGTACATCCCCTATGGACAACAGTAGAGAGCAGATGAAGGGTCATTCTGCTAGGCCAGTGTGGTGGGAGCTCTGGAGATTGCCATCATTCTGACATTCCTCATGAATGAAATCGAAGATACTACATGTTTTTGGCTACTCTGACAAGAAGTCAAAACTTTCATCAGGCTTTTGACTATAATACTTAAATTCAGTTGTTTCAGCTCTGTGTGCGCACCCGTTGTTTAAGAACTGTGTCTGATCTTTTTATACTGAGCATGATGTTAGCCTCTCCGTCATCATTCAAGTGATTCTGCAAGTTTATGTGGCATTTACTGCATGAGAATTAGGACTGAATTCTCCTCACTCCTTGTGTTAATCATTCAGAGCATTTTCTCCCTTCCACTTGAAGTGTTTCCCCTCATTGCCAGGATACAGTTCAAATCGAGCCAAGAAGACAGTGATGGATGAAACCCCACTGGTTTGCCCTGAACAGCAGTTTCAAATGTGAAGAGCTTAACGTGAGCTTAGTCAAATTCCTTAGGTGCATTAAAATTAATTTGGAGGTCTCAGGAGGATCAGTCTTCCTTATGATTTCTGGCATTCACGGTTCCTGGTTAAGGTCCACCCTTTGCAAACATAGGCCAGATTCCCAGAAGGCTGAAATTTGGTTCCAGGCTGAAATCATCTTCCAGGCCAGCTTTAGATACTGAAGTCCAAGAGAATGAAAAAAAAAAGCATTATTGGAAGCCAGCTAAATAATGAAATTTAGACTGGTTCATTCAGGTTTTTGTTTGCTTGTTTGGTTGATTGGTTGGTTGGTTTGGTTTATTTACTTGTTTGGGTTTAATTTTGAGTGGCAAAGACCAGGTTCACTTATTTTTAATCTGCTCTTCTTTTAGACAAACTGATGTACGTTGAGCTATGGCAATTTAAGCACCAGATTAACCCGTATGCAGGAATAAGCTGTAGTAGAAGCATTTACAGCTGGACAGCAAATTATAGCAAGAGAAAGTACTATGGTCTGTATTCACAGAATCACAGAATTGTAGGGGCTGGAAGGGACCTCTAGAGATCATCGAGTCCAACCCCCCTGCCAAAGCAGGTTCCTTACACCAGGTCGCACAGGTAGGTGTCCAGGCGGGTATTGAATATCTCCAGAGAAGGAGACTCCACCACCCCCCTGGGCAGCCTGTTCCAGTGCTCCGTCACCCTCACCGTAAAGGTGTTCTTGCGCACATTCGTGCAGAACTTCCTATGCTCTAGCTTCATCCCATTTCCTCTTGTCCTGTCCCCATGCACTACTGAAAAGAGTCCAGCCTCACCACTGTGGCCCCCACACCTCAGGTATTTATAAACCTGGATCAAATCCCCTCTCAGCCTTCTTTTCTCAAGGCTAAGCAGACCCAGTTCACTTAGCCGTTCCTCATAGGGGAGATGCTCCAGGCCCTTCACCATCTTTGTGGCCCTCCGCTGGACTCTTTCCAAGAGATCCCTGTCTTTTTTGTACTGGGGAGACCAGAACTGGACACAGTACTCCAGATGAGGCCTCGCCAGGGCAGAGTAGAGGGGGAGGATCACCTCCCTTGACCTGCTGGCAACGCTCTTTTTTATACACCCCAGTATGCCATTGGCCCTTTTGGCCACGAGGGCACACTGCTGGCTCATGGCCAACCTGTCATCCACCAGGACGCCCAGGTCCCTCTCTGCAGAGCTCCTCTCCAGCAGGTCATCCCCCAGCCTGTACTGGTGCATGCAATTATTTCTTCCTAGGTGCAAGACTCTACACTTGCTTTTGTTAAACCTCATCCTGTTTCTTACTGCCCAGCTCTCCAGCCTGTCCAGGTCTTGCTGAATGGCAGCACAGCTTTCAGGCGTGTCAGCCAATCCACCCAACTTCTTATCATCAGCAAATTTGCTGAGGGTGGCCACTATACCCTCATCAAGGTCGTTGATGAAGATGTTGAACAAGACCGGACCCAGCACAGACCCCTGGGGGACGCCACTAGTTACTGGCCTCCAGCCGGACACTGCACCACCAACGACAACCCTCTGCATTCTGCCAGTCAGCCAGTTCATGACCCACTTCACTGTCCACTCATCTATCCCACACTTCTTCAGCTTTGTTGATGTCATGGGGGACAGTATCAAAAGCCTTACTGAAATCAAGGTAGACTATGTCTACTGCTCTCCCCCCATCCACCCAGCCAGTGACAACTTCATAGAAGGCCACCAGGTTGGTCGAGCATGACCTCCCCTTGGTGAACACATGCTGGGTACTCCTGATAACCTCCTTTTCTCCCAATTGTCTGGAGATGGCATCCAGCACAAGCTGTTCCATCACCTTCCCTGGGACAGAGGTGAGGCTGGCTGGCCTATAATTACCTGGGACCTCCTTGCCCTTAATTCAGTCCACTTAATTAGCATACAAGCCTGAGAACTGTATGGGAACTGCATCCTGTGAAGTGGGCTGAAGAGAGCGCCTGTGGCTGAGCTTGTTCTTAGCCTTTGGCTGAACCTACTGGAAGGTAACATTTTGGTGCAATTATCTGGGAGAAATTCAGTCAATATTGTCTCATTTCTTTGCCTTAATTTCCCCAGAATGTTTTTATTGAATCTCTATTGGTAGAAGAAAGTTAGATCGCAAGCTTGTAGACTACTGTAGGGTGTTCAATTAATGTATAAGAGCATGATATAATATGTGAGTGCCTGTATATATGGAGCATGTGTACATGCATATCTGTATGTGCATACACATAAAGTCCTCAATTTATCCCATTTTTTCAATCAGACCTAATTTTTGAAGGTGGCTAGAAGGCTCAGTCCCATTGATTTCAATCAGAGTTGGTCTTCTGCCAAAGCTTTCTGATAAGTGGGATGTTTCAGCGTTCTGTGAAGTTGTAGCTATAAAGCATTTCTAACATAGAGTAATCTGGAGCCAAGCTTAATCAGATACACATTAGTGAATGGAATGCACTTTTCAAATAATGAAATTCTAGTTGGACCACTCAGTGCAAGATAAGAAAATCACAGCAGATGCTACTAAAGCAAAGGTGGGAGTTGAGGGCAGAGACTGCCAAGAAACACTAAATGTATTTTGCAGAAAACCCACTGATTTTTTTTTGTGTGTCTCTTTCTTTGCGTGCCATCTCCCTGAAGCTAATTTTCCCCTAGGAAGTTGTAAGGTCACATTGACTTGTATGTTCAAACCATGTGGTCAGGAAGGAAAAAAACAAAAAAAAAACAAACCCAAAAAACAGATAAAAACACATTTGTGAAAATACTTAAATAGTCACTACAAAAGGAAGCTCTTGGCACAGGGAACAGATTTTTCTGCAGACTTTTTCAAACTTAATTTCAAAAGCAAATTAAAAGAGTGAATGATGGTCTTTATCTTGACCTAGAGTTTCAGTGCTTCACAAGTATTTCATGCCAGTCTGCAGTTTGGTATAGAACATGCACAACAATAAGGAAGAAAGAACCAGAGGTCCTTAGAGACAGTGTTGATCATTAACGTACTTTACAAGGAAAATAAGCATTTTTCTTGTAGAGATTCTTTTTGGTCTTTTAGCTTTCATGTCTATCTTGACAAGCACAAGATGGAAAAACAGAATGTACTAAGAAAACCATTCAGAATTATACCTCAGTACCAGAATGTTTTTTTCTTCCTTTCAAGTAATTTATAACACTAAACAAGAGCTTTAACTCTTAAAAAAGATGCACAGTGTGTGAATTAAACAGTGTAAAGAGAGATCCTTATGCCATTACGTGCCTGATATAAGCTAGTTAATAAGCAAACAGGATTCTTCTAGTTAAACGTATTTGACCAGCATGGCAGTTGAAATGCATTATGTATACTTGGATCACAAATGTCAGCAAAGGGTAAAAGGGTCCTAATTAGAAAAAGAATCAAAGTATTCCGTGGAGAAATCTGGCAAGGCAAACCAGCATGCTTCAGACTGCTGAAGTCTTTCCATCAGCCTGCTCTGCCATGGCTGTGGGACTCCCTCCAAATGCCAGGCAGTATGGTCCCACCTTCCTCCTGCCTTTGTCTCCCCATAGCTTCTGAACTTCTCATCTGTTCCTGCAGTCCTTGTCCTCTGAGATTCTCCCAGAGACATTTCAGCAAGATAAGATGACAGAAAACTAACCAAAAATCAAATGAGAAAATCAGGAGAAATTCTTGACCAGCATGACATGTTGAAAAAATTCATCACAGATTCAGTTGTGTGCAGGAGCTGGCACAAGAAGGGAGTGCAGCTGGGATTAGTGGAAGGTGGGTGTCATTGGACAGGTCGATGTAGGTATCTGCAGTGGAATTGAAGGTAACAGCCTGAACCAATGGTTGAGAGCCAGGTGAGAAGACATAGCTAACCCAGGGAGCTCAGGAGCATGGCTTGCACCTACTGGAATGGATGGACTCTGGGTCTGCCCCCCCTCACTCTCATTTAAGGGTTGGGAGCCAAGTGGGCAGTAACTCTCTGGATAGAGATTGCAATCCTCTTGAGCTGTTGCTGGTTGTTGGAGGGATGAGATAATTTTTCTTCTTTGTCATCTTCTATTGCTTCACAGTGCTTGTATCCCAGCAGAAGGCACTGTCATTGCCTTTTTTTGCCACACAGTGTCCCTACAATCATGCCTTCAAGGCATGGGGTCAAATTCATCTTGTATCTGTGTAGGTGCAAATTGCAGAGACAAGTAAAGGCGGGCACAGAAATGGAGGACAGTAGCTTTCTGATCATTCTGATTTTCTTCTTACATGAAGAGGTACTTTGAGAGAGAAAAGAAATGCTGCCAGAAGCAAACATGTCAAGACCCTCGGAAAAACAATAGAATCGAACACCCTTGCTACTGAGACAATCATCTTAAAAAGGTGCTTCAATTCCTTCAAGTGTTTTTTTTTTTTTTCAAAGACCAGTTCTCAAACTTAATTAGCATTCCTAAGACATAAAAGACCTTCTCTGACATGGAAAATGGTAGAAGATATGTAGAAAGCAAATGCGTTACCCTAGCTACCTGTTTGGGGTGACATTTTAAATACGGAAAATAAAGCTGGCAGAATTATAGTGACCTTTCAGCCTGAACAAATAAAATAACATCTGCCAAATCTAAATGGCTGCCTCTAGCTGTAGGAAATGATATGCATCTTTGAACACTAATACATAGGTCCTTAGTAGAGCTAGCTTTAGACCTCCTAGACCTAAACAATTTATTTCTCAGCAGAGCATGAAAGGCTGAAAATTCACAGAGTGTGGTGTTTATGGCAAGGGGCAAATGGGGAGCAACCATGGCTGTGCACTTTTGGAGCCTTTCTGAGTAGTCTACCTCCCTCTAAACCTACCACAAGTCCCTCTTTTTCCTTGGAAAATGCAAGAGTTGCTGCTCAGCTTATCCCTGTGTGTTTGCATTGGCTTTCCTATGCATTCACATTTCTGTGTCCTGTAGCGATCTTCCAAGTTATTTTCCTTTTCTAAATTTCCTCTGGAAATTCTGGGCACCTGTGGCTTGGGAGCCAGTTGTAAGCAAACAAATTGCTGTTAGAAAGGAAACTGGTGGGCCTAAAAAAGGACACCTTATCTTTATAATATTCTCTGTAGGAAAAGAATAATTTTCAGAAGTAGCTTTTCCTGCTTCTCCAAGCTCTTTTTAATGTCAGGTGCCAGCCATGCCAGCAGAGAAAGCAAGTTCTTGACTGCACCCACCAAAAGCTAAGAGCAGTTCATAGTTTTTATTACTTTCTTTGTCAGGAATATTTGCATGCCTTTCCATCTTCACCTCTAATACTACTTAAAATCTGAGCTGCTGCATGCATGGAAAATCTTGTTCTGCTCTTGGGTAATCCGTGGGAACTGTAATGGGGACACTGGTATTTTACCTAGCTAACATAGAAGGGATGCAGGCCCCATAAATGGCAACTGTAATTAGCCTAAAATACTGAATTTCATAATGGTTTCCAAAGGCTAAAGGAAGTTCATGCAATTTGCTGCCTGGGTTAAAATAGATGGCCTTCTATTTAAGCAAATAATGCCTAACAGTCTTATTATTTAGCAACTGTACTGTTAACATTACGTACAATTTAATTTTCATTTGTGAAGCAAAGAGGTTTTTGAATTCACTACAAAGGCATGTATCATATTGAAGAAGTAATAAACTGTAATCTAGGCCAAGAATCAACCTTGGAGTTAGGAGATAATTTGGAGGTGGGGTGTCAGTCTGTACAAGGAATTCGAGCTCTGGCATCTGGCATATGTCTGAGGGGTTTAGGTGGCAGGGACTGGTGGTTAAAGAATAGCCTGCTTGCTTTGCAGATGTTAGAATTGCATTTTCTTGTATTCAGAATGCTTGTAAGGTTTCATTTGTTCAACAGTGCTATGTGTATAAAACTGACTGTAAGATCTACCGTACCAATGTCTTCATAGTTTCAATATTAACCTTCCAAGATGAAAGGCCCAGTCTGAGGATATGCCTTCAGGGACTGCAGCACCTCTCCTGTAAGGAAAGGCTGAGGGAGCTTGGACTGTTCTTCCTGAAGAAGAGGAGGCTCAGGGTGATCTTATCAATGTGTACAAGTATCTGAAGTTGGAATGCAAAGAGGATGGAGGCAGGTTCTTTTCGGTGTGAGGACAAGAGGCAACAGGCACAAACTGGAGCACAGGAGGTTCCCTTGGAACACCAAGCAGCATTTCTGTGTTGTGCAGGTGATGGAGCACAGGCACAGGTTGCCCAGAAGCTGTGGAGCCTCCTCCTTGGAGATCTTCGAAAGCCACCTGGACGAAGGCCTGGCCACTCCCTGCTTGAGCAGGAGCTGGGCTGCATGGACCAGAGGTGCCTTTGAACCTCAACCACACTGTGATGCTGTGATTAAGTTTGTAATGGAAGGGTAAAGTTCGCCAGTCTTAGTGGACATGCTAGAGGCAAATCAAGGTTTGGAGATACCCTTCAGAGCATTTCTAACCTGCACTGTGTTTTAGAATCCATCACTGGGGACAGTTCCCTTCTCATGTGTGAAGGGCTAGCATTGCCTGATGCTAAGTGGGAAATCAGCATTCCCTCCTGTAAGGAAACTGTTATGTCATGATCTGAACTGATGATTGAGCACCTGGTGAAGGAGTATGGCTGGCTCAGGAAGCACAGGTGTAAGCAGTTCAGTGACCAGAAGCGGTGGACCCTGCGTGCACCGCTCCCTGGGTTCATTTAATGGCTAGCCTCTCAAGGGCATATGTCTCTTGGATGAAGGCTACTTTCTGAGGAGTGTAGCTAGAGACTCTATCATCACTTGGGTGAGTTAACTTTTTCCTATATATGGTTATTGATATCCCTAATGATATTCTGCCTGGTATCACAAAGAATTTATCAGAAGCAATGAAATTGCTTCTGAGGACCAACACCTTCACACGTCCCAGATAAGCCTTCTGGCTCCAGCATTTTCCCCCTTGCTGTAGTTAGTTAAGAGTAGATGGCCCATTGTCTCCTGGCAATCCTCTGTCCAGTTCTACCCCCTTGAAAGCGTTCCAGTGCTACATTAAGCTATTAAACATATTAATTTTCAGTGCAACTTTCGTGCCAATGAATTCAGGCTTGATATTGAAAGTGTTGTTTTGAGATGTATAACTACATGAAACTTATCTGCACACAGATTTTATTCTTGTTTAGTTACAGTTGTAAATTTGTAATGTACATTCATATATTAATTACCTTTTAACAATACAGCCTCCTAAGTTTTACAGGCATTTTATTGGTTGTTATAACTTTCTTTACTAAAATAAAAATTCCTATACTGAAAGGGAATGACAGGCTTATGCATATGTGTCTGTGCAAAAAAAATGATTGTGTTTGTGTTGCAGAACTTCACAGATTTTTACCCTTACTAAAAATAGTATTAAAAATGTTCATAGGCCAAACCTTAGCTATTTTTTTCAGGCCTTCAGGTGGAGACTAATTCAGCATTACTGACTTAATTCAGCCTTTCAGTTTACCTTAGACTGGCTCTTTATCAATCTTGCAGCAAAGCAAGTCACTTGTAAAGAAAATATCTAGTCAGGAGTTTAAGTGCCTGAATCAACCATTTTAAATTCATATTTTCAGTGAAATGGATGTAACTGCCCGTGTAGACCAACACTTACTGATAATACATATTTTCTCTGATGCAATTTGTTTCTCTTAAATAGTCTTTTCATTAGGGCTTCTCCTTCTGCTCAAGGATGAATATTTTCTGAGCTAATAGGTAGCACGCAATGTTTATGAGGCTCTGACGTCCCTGCCTGTTATGTGGTTCTCCTTTCAATGACCTTTGTGTTCGTATTTCCCTTAGGTTTTCCTTCTCAAAATATGCTATAAAAGAGATTGATGTGGTCAGCTCTCTTTTCTCCCGTTTGTCTAGGGAATTCCTGCCACAACAAAAAATAAATAAATAAATTGTTCTTCATTCTTGTGGTGTGCCTGTGTTATTTCTGCCTTCTTTTCTGAATATCTTTACAAGCAAAATGGCTATTGAATTCACAGGGAGCTTAAGGATTTGCTACAAATTGATGTCCTTTGCTGTCAGCTATTCCTTGAAGTGTGTATTCTTATAGGCATTTTACTATTCTTTGGTGCTTTTTGGGTTTTGAGCTATACGTTAAGATGTAGCTAATAGTGAAATACAGAATTCCCATTAAACTAAAAATTGTAGTTCTCTAATGACCAGCATTTGCTTTCAAGTCCTAATGTAACTGCTGTCTTGCCAGCTCATGCTATTTTTTCCTTTGGTTTGTGTGCTACTGGCAGCGTGTCACCTCTTAAGTTCCTCCTTATTCCATAAAGCCCTGCTGTACATTGTAATGTTGGTAAGAGATCAAACCAGGAGGTGTGCATATGGGTAAAATTCCCATTAGATTCCTAAGGGTCTTTTTCTCACTCAGGTTCTTTGGATTTGGCCTATGGGAACTGATGAAAGGCTGAAATGAAAATGCTGCCATTTGCCCTAGACCTTTCCTCCTATGCAAAACTCAAGACAGAAATGTTATTCCAAAGATTTCTGAACGCTACATTTGCAAAGCATGTAGGTAGAGTTTGCGGTGCAGTGTTCAACTTGATATTCAAGATCATTACTTTGGGAGATGCTATTCAGCACTGCTAATACTATTAGCTGGCAGATTTGTTTTGAATTCAATCTTATATAAAGTTCTTCAAGCAGGCAACAATTTCAGTGCATTCCCCATTAGTCAGGACCACTTCTAAGCACCAACTGGAAGTTAGCTTGAACTATTAAATAATACTGCCAGTCATTTGAATATCAAATAAAAATCACAAAAGTACTGTCTGACCATATCTTAATGAGTGATTAATCCCACATTCCTTTCTGAATCTTAAAGATTGCTCCATCCAAACAATGAGTGTTCATCTTACTAGCTGTTCTGTATCAGAGGATTTGCTGAAAGCTTTTACTGAGTACTTCTGAAGGAAAACCTGAAATATAGACTCCCGTGTAAGTAGGCTGAAAAAATAGTTATTTACAGCATACATATTTCCAAACAGAATTCTCAGTTGTATGTTTCCTCTGAGCTAGAAAGTGCAGGCAGGTTCTAACAAAGCTCTTATAAGAATTTCAGAAGGTTTTTGGGGGGAAGGAAGGGGAAAGTTGGCAATAGTTAATTTTTACTGGTTAGTGGAGGAGGCCAGCTCCTTCTGCTTCACAGTGTGAGATTACATGCTAGACCCCAAGCGTGACAGAAACTGGATTCATCCTGGCACACACCAGTAGTCTTAGAAAAAGATATTTATATGGAAGGAGACACATTATATTTTGTCAGTGGGGATAAAATATGGCCATATTTTGTCTTTGAGGATAAGATGTAGCCTGTACCCTATGCATTCTGGTTCTGTAGTATTTGCACTACTGTTGATTCTTTTGACTTTCACTAAAGGTACTTCGGACATCTCCACTGCTTTAAAAATGCACTTTTTTTTCCCCCCTTTTTTGGACCAAGGAGATTGCAGCTGCCAGCTCTTGTCCTGTGGAAGTTGGCATTGGAAAGCTGCCTGTTCTGCAGGCAGCTTCATCTATTTAATTTATCAAAGACACCAAAGAAAGTAACAGACAACATGGGTTCTTGTAAATAACAGAGCATAGTTGTTCCTTCTTCTAGGTGGTGAGTTTGACCAGATGTTCACCAGCTTGCCACTGAAGGGTTCCATAACAAAGCTGGCCGTGAACTGGTGCAGGAATGCTCAAGGGTATTTATCCTGCTATCTGCACCAGAGCTTCATCTCCATGTTGAGCCCTCCCCTGTGGATGGTTCAGAGCAATAAATAGCCCATGTCCCTCTGGAAATGGTTTGAAAGATAGATGCTGGGAGAGACTCAGCTTCCCAGAGGGGCCTGAGCATCTCTGTGTGTGCAGTGTGAATAACAAACACTGTTACCCAGGAGGTGAGCTTGCCCCCAGGCTGCAATGTCTCCAGCCTTGAGACATTGATTTGCAGTGTGCTGCTGTGTACTTTGCTCCTATGGGAACTACTAAGGAGCTAAGAAGGGCACCAAGAACTCTTTGCCTTATACTATCTCATCCTAATTTGGTGTTGGGATGCTGCACAGCTGCTTCTCTGGAGGACTGGGAAATCCACTTGCTCCGCAGTGCCTAGAAGTCAGAGGCACTGTTGTCCAGCTGTGTCCACTTCTTAACTCTACAAGTGTTTATTTCTTCAAGTGTAGTCAAACAAGTACTCATGAGAATCATCTTCCCTGCTGGTCTCACAAGGAGAGCCTTGGGACTGTTTCCAATAGCTAGGTTTTTGCTGCAACCCTTGAGGCTGGTGAACTGAGGACGCCGACAATAATAATTATATTCCTGGGGCAGCTGAGCAGGAGGGATACCTGGCCATGACTGATTGCCTTTCCAGGGAATGCCTGAAGCTTCCTAAGGGAGTCTGATTTTTCTGCTCCTTGATTCTTCTTGGTATCTGTTGTTCGCCAGGATGTTTTGAGATTAATAACATGCAGATAAGGTTAGAAGTGAATGCAAATGTGATAATGATGAGGATGGTAGGAGCAGAGGTAAAAGAAATTCTGTGCAACCACTATTGGTCAGAGAAATCAAGTTTTTCAGAAGGCAAGAGACAGGCTTCTACATGGAAACCCCTGAAAAACCTTTCAGTCTGTAGGAAGAAAACCAGAAGGAGTCTGAAGAGGAGTAAGGAACTGGATTTAGTTCTTTGGAGCATCCCAGCATTAACCAACAAAGCCATGTTTCCCTAATGGATTCGAGTAAGTGTTGCTGATATGGGAAGCCTATGTGGACTCTTTTGACACAGTGGGACAGCCTTTGGCTTCTCAGGGAATACAGAACATGGATCTCTGCTCTCTCTGGTCTGGCTTTGTGTTCATTTGGGAAGCCTCTTGTCCTTAGGGGTCTGGTCTTACACAGGCAACCAATTCCAGGGCTGCAGCTTTAGTAACATGTAAGAAACTCCTGTATTTCCCAGCAGTGGAAACCAAGAGGCCTCTGGGGCTCACAGCAATTTAATCAGCTTTTGATGAAGCAGACGTTGTGGTTAAAGAGCACGTAGGTGTGTGGTGTCATACAGAAAACATGACCACAGTAGAAGCTGTTAACTGTGCTAAATGTCTAAATGGCCTTGTGTCTGATTTAAATAGAAAAAGTGGCTGTTACATAGCATCAGTGGCAACAATTGGTCTGAGGCAATGCTGTGAGACGTGTAGCAGGCTGTGAATTTTTCTTATTTTGTTTCTTCCTTTTCCTTTTTTTATTCTGGCCTGTGGTACGTAGTGAAGAAAATGCATTAATGTTGGGTTTCCTTTGGCCATCTTGTCTTCTCCTTATTACACTCACACTTCATCATACCTGCTTCTACCATCTCCCTATACTAGAAATTCACATACTGCATGCCTACAGTTTGGCATTGTCGGATAAGGTAGAGTGCTGGGGTTGACTGGTCACATTTGATTAATTCAGATAGCCATGAAGGTTCAGATGGCCGTAAAATGCTGCTATTAGTCATGGCCATTTGGGAAGGATCACCCAGTCATGGAAGATGCTGCAGAATGCTTTAGTGGCCATAATGAAACAGATGTAATCACTTTGTTTATGCTTATAAAGTGTTTTGCTTTTTATTAAAGGAGATATTTCACTGACATCTTAACACTTCAAGGGGAAATTAAATACAAGAAGTGGGGGGTTGGTTTTATTTTTGGTAATGGAGGTATATTCTGGAAATAAAGCTTTTAACAGTTTTTACGATGAAATATTTCCCATTAGGATCTGTCCTCATGTGGATCTCCTCTCGGTGACACAGGTGAAGACAATGCACTCATAATTTAAAGTAAATTAAGCCCATACATTTGGATGCTAGTGAATTGTCAGAACCATGCTTGGTTGGACAAGCTTTGGTCACTGCTGTGCTACAGGGTGTATTGTGGTTTCCCTTTGCACATTAAACCTTAATGCTCCTATCAAAAAATAATTTGATTGGAAAATTAAGAATTGGCTGTTATGGCTTGTACCTTCCTGGAAGAGGGAATTAGAACTGAACTGATTTGTCCCTTTCTTCAGAACAAAAAGAATAAGCATTAGCATGTTCTGATAAGAAAGTAAGCATTCCTGCTAAATAAACTTTTTTATGTATTCATGCTTAGCTAATAAGAAAGCACGTAAGAAACAAAACAGAACAATCTGCTGTTACTTAACACAACAAATACTGTTGAGATACAAATACAGTTAAGTTTTTCTGGTAACTAGGCAACAGAAGAAAATACCACTTATCTGAATTGCTGTTTATTCTGCTGTTTTTTAGCTCTTCAATTGTGATTTTTATTCTCCTCACCTCAAACACAAAAGGAGAAATTGTTCATGGTATGGCTAAATTGTTTAATGTACTGTTTGATACCAGGGCAAATTAGGCATCAGAATAAGCATCTTGGATTGCTGCAGCTAGCCATTAATGGTTTTTGATCTTCTCACAAATGTTTCAGTAGATTATGTAACATAAGCAAATGTCCTCTACTGATTTAGGCAATTGTAATAAATATGGACTACATGAGGCATGAAATCAGAACATTTCCATTTTTTCCAAAGAATGCAAATGGCTTCTCATTCATGTGTATCATCCTAAGGACTTTTTAGATGAAACACATGGTAGCAATATAATCTTTGACACTTCTAAACTGAAGGCTTTTTTCCAGAGCTGCATGTATTACCATCAGATGGATGGTTTCATTAATGTGAAAATCTGTGGCAAGAAGAGCTCAGAGCCATAACCAGACTGGGCTTGCATATGGCTCTATGCTTGTGCATGGCCATGCTTGCCCACACTGTCTAAACGAAGAGCTACTGAATATAACTGTTCTTAATCTCAGTTTCTAGCTAAAGATGTGCAATAAAATGCACAGCTGGAAGAAAGGAGGTGAGGACAAATGGCAAAATTTGGGATAGGAATCCCAGAGGAGCTCAGCAGAATGAAATTCATTGATGGAGCCAAACCATTGGGCAATGAGATCAGCTCTGCACTCAAAGGAACAGGTCCACAAGCAATCAGGATTTGGTTTCCATGTACTACTCAGTTCTCTATTCTAGAATAACTGAGATCTGAGGAATTGCCTCCTGTTTGCAAAGTATTTGGGTTGTTTCTTTGTCTGCCATGTACTGGAGCAAGAGCTGAGGAAGTATTATCAGGACAGGAGTATTCAAGACAAACACATTCCTTAATAAAAGGGAGAAAGAAGGGAAAAATTTTCTGCAAATCAGATAGGGGCAATTCATTCCCGTTACTGGCTTAGAGAACCACACCTGGTTTTGAGTTTGAGTGAATGCTATACCTCACTCTCACAGGAAAGTATTGGGTTGGTTAGCTGCCAATTCCTGGGCTGTGAATCCTGTAAGATTATTTACATGCATCCCAGTTAATCAACTACTGTTTGTAAAGCCCTTTAAACTTGTAAAGCACTCTTATAAATATTTGGTATTATCATATAATTACACTACCACATCTCAATTAAATGCACAATTGGGCATGCTTTAATTATGCAATTAAAGTGTCACTAGATGTATTTTAAATGTAGATATCTCACTTGAGGCTGACATCTCCTCAAGTTTAGCATGGAAACCTGGAGCAAAATGAGAATTCTTGATTTTTGAAACTCTGGAGAGCCACCTTCTAATGAGAATGAATGAGTACAGAATTTTTTCCACAGCTACAAATATAGGTGACTTTTTCCTTCTGTTTGGCTTTCATCATGAACGCTTTTTGTCGGCAGCATAGGGATTAACCTGCTTTTTTGTTTGCTTTTGACTTTACTGCATTCCTTCATGAATATAATGGAAAAAGAATGTCATTCAAGATCTTGTCCCAGATATAAATCATAACCCTGAAGTCAATGGAACTTATACCATGTCTTGTGATATACTGAAATAATTTGAAGCAATTAAATGCTGAAGCATTCTCTGTTTCCTCCTTAGAGTGAAAAAGACATCAACTCTCAAAGAACATTTTATATGTTGCTATCTGATTACTAGGAATATAGGAAGTATTACTTCCTACTCCCTTCTCTTCATGCTGAGTAGTAAGCTTGCTTATGTCAGTGCTGACAAGCTAAGCAGTGGTCTGGCTTCAGAGGAAGAAAAAGAAAAGAATTTAAAAGATCCGATATCACTTTCTGGCAGTATTTTTTTAGTCTTCTAACTTTTTCTAGCACTAGGAAACTCTGTTAAGGTTTTCTCTGCAAACATAAGTCTCTTTTAATGAAGTAAGAAACTTTTATGGACTATCTTGACTTATTAGATGAAGTGGTTGCTTTTCTAGGTGGCAGTATTGTTGCCATAGTTCCCACTCTTCCTTTCTCCCTCTAGTGCCCAAACTCTCAGTAACTTCTTGTCATTTATTTTCATGTCAGTTAAATGCTTTTTGGGGAAATGAGTAGGCAGTTTTTGTCTATTTGTAGGGAACTGCATATGGCCAAAGTTTAGGTCTTAAGATATAATCACCACTGAAATAGTAACACACCTGAAACTTCATGTTTGAGCAGTGTGCTCCACAATGAACCTAAGATAGTTTCAAAGCCAGTGCTGTCATGAATTTTTCCTGTATCTTGCTTGAATGTGGTTTTACTTAAGAGCCACAGCTTGAACTCGGGAGAAATGTGAACTTCACTAGAATGATACCAGATGACCAGAAAGAGAACAACTCTTCAGGGCGGGAGCTGCCTTTGAGTGTGTCTGTATAGCATTTATAGCATTTGCTGACAATAGGACTTCAGTAACAGTGTCTGAGATGCAATTACATAATGCATATATATATAATAGAATGTGTCATTATTGCGGTGATAAACTATATTTGGAAACCACAACAAGAAAAGAAATTTCTCTTCTTTTTTAAAATTTAACCGTGGGTATAAAGTGTCTTTGATATATGAAGCATTTTATGAAACCATCTTTTTATTTTAATAACTGCTAATTTGCACACATAACATCAATTGCTGGTGCAATTAATTGTGGATGCAAATGAGGATGTTTAGCTGTCTAATCACCTGATTGTGCCTATAAATCAGTGACAGTAATTATGTGTGTAAATGCTCATTTTAGCCTGCAATTAATTTGGCCAAAATTGATAGGACAGAAATAAACACCCTGGGCTGAAATTTGGTCCCTAGTGTGTAAAAAGAGAAAGTATCTTCTTCCTCTGCCTCTTGTCTAAATTGCAGAGAGTAAAGTAGACAAAGAGCAATGACTCCCCAGTCCCCAATAACTCACTGCCAATGTTTCACAATAAAGTGCAATGGGAGAGGAAATATTTCCATAAGGGTTCATTAATCACAACGTATTTGCCATGCACAACCACTCTGCAGAGCAGGTGAAGAACCCTAAGGGATGTTGCCTGGCACAGCGTGTCATTTTCCTAATAGGAAAAGTATTTTTTGCACAAATGCTGTAAAACTGAAGTTGCAGATGGCTCCATTGGCAGGGTTAGAGCCTCCTGGCACAAGTTTCAGCAGACAAAGGTACTTTAGATATTTATAGCAAGGGTCAGGGATATCTCAGAAGAAGGATGCTGAAGAGGCTGTCTGCCCCACTAAGTGCACTATTCCCAGGTGTGCCCCTTGGAAGGACATGTGAGTCAGGCCAAAACAAAACAAACAACCCACAAAACACAAACTGCAGAACAGCATGCAAATCTTGCTTGTCCCTGTTGTGATGCAGGACTCTAAAGACCTAGGAACAACTAAAACAATTGCAACCAGAAACTTAGGTGTTGAAAGGATTCCACTAGCAAAACTGTACCAAAAAAAACCCTCCATACTCCTATAATTCAGAGCCACCTGATATAGTTTTAATTTAAATGTGATTTTAATGTTTTTTGCTTTTCTATTGCTGCAATGTATGTTGTCAGTAGAAGTGCTGCTGGCTCAGATATGAGCTCTGTGCTGCTCACTGGTTTTGTTTGATGTATGCCCCTGAGTGAAGCTGTTGCTGTGATGTGTACATTGGGTATGAGGGTATGTTGGGTGCAAGTACAGAGGTCATTCTCTGCTGGGGCAGCTGAACCCTGGGCTCTTCTGTCAGTCAGAGTACCTTTGTTGCCAGAAGGTACTTCTGGAGTTAGAACTGATTAAAAGAGGAACTAACGGTTACATGCAGCTGATATATACAGTCCTCACAATTCACTGTGTTCTACTAGTTATGAAAAGGATTTTATGATGAAAGCATGTGAGAAGAAGGAGAAATGCTGGAACGCTGTATCTTAACCAATTGAAGCATTTCATATCAGAAGTTGTTAAAATTTGTTAAATATATCCTCATCAGAAAATACAATTTTGCTTTAAAAAAGGCTGTGAAAATATATTTAAAAGATCCAAATATGATAAGAAATTATTTCAGGTCCACGATGTGACAAACTCAGAGAGAGAAAGAGAACAAGGGGTCCAGTTCATTTAGTAGCCCAACAGGCATGAAAGACAGTATCTTAATCTTGAAAACTTTTCATTGTTAGACTGTTTATTCAGCTAGCCTCAATTAGTACTAAAGTATAGTTGTAGGAACAGAGTGGAAGTCCAGATTTTCTGGCAGAATAACAAGATAAAAAGCCTCATATGATGCATATTTTCTCTTTCCTTCAGCTTCTTGTCAAAGCAAGGTGTCCTACCCCACACCTGGCAGGTGAGAGTAGAGCAGACCAGAGGCCGTATAAACTAATTTTGTCCTATGGCCCATATCACAGGAGATCACAGCAGGCTCTTCAGGAGTCATGGAAAACATCCCAGCAGCCAGGTGGCTTCGCTGTCATAGGATGTACGCTGCTTTCTAAAACTGAACATTGTTCTGGCATCCACTGGAAACTGTGTTGTTTGCTGATGGCCAGATATTCTCCCCACCAAAGCTGACACATAGTTTCTGCCCATTAGAGGGCTGAAACACCTCTCCTATGAAGGAAAGGCTGAGGGATTTGGGCTTCTTCAGCCCAGGGAAGAGAAGGCACTGTGGAGACCTCATTGTGGCCTGTCAGTATTTGAAGGGAGCTTATGAACCTGAGAGAGACTGGCTTTTACACCATCTGATAGTGATAGGGCAAGAGGGAATGGCTTTAAAATAAAAGAGAGAAGATTAAGGTTAGACATTAGGAGGAAATTCGTTACTCAGAGGCTGGTGAAGCATTGGCACAGACTGCCCAGAGAAGTTATGGATGTCCCATGCCTGGAGGTGTTCAAGGCAAGGTTGGATGGGGCCCTGGGCACCCTGATCCAGTGGTTGGCAACCTTGTCCATGGCATTCTATAATTCTAGGATTCTACAACTCATTATTTCCCTTATCTGCCAATTACAACCATGAGAATGTTGGGCTCCTGGCTCCTGCTGATGCTCCCTGCTGCTGCTGCGCAGAAGCAGTCATAGTGAGTTAGTTCCTATCACCAAGGTGACTCACAGCCAGATCTCCACTCTCCTAAAATAGGAACTCACTGATAGATCTTCTGTCTTTCTAAAATAGTCTATCTATGAGAAAAATCACTGTGCATTTTGCTGTATCTATCTGAAACATTGTAATAGTAAACTCTGGGCCTGTGGAGAATCAGGAGCTCATCCACAGCAAGGCTTGGCCTTGGTGGTCTTCCAAGTTCATGTCTTCCAAGCTCCACAGGAATAGACTCAGTTCTTTGCAGTTTCTGAGTAGAGGCCATCACAAAATCAGGTTTTATTCCCACCATTATTAAAAAGCTTCAAGGGAGACCATATAGTCAGTATATCTCCCCTACACTTCTGTTCAGAAAACTGTGTCTGTGAAAGGAGTACTATTTAACAAATGTATGTATGTAATGCTAAGCTTTTTAAACAGTTTTATAAAGGCAAATCTTGTCCTCAGTTTAGATTACTATTAACACTGTTATAAATTGCAATATGATATTCCTTTTAAATAAATGTTCAGAACATTGAAGTACATTGGGAAAATGTAGGTTATTTTGGAGCAAAACTGTTACCTGTAAAATATCATTCTGCAATTCTATAATTTACCTCTTTTATTTCCAGGTATTTCCACACTATATACTTGGGTATCAGGAGTCGACAGAGTGGAGAGAATGACAGATGGCGGTTTTATTGGAAAATGGTGTATGAGTATGCAGATGTGAGTATGCTGCATTTGCTAGCCACGTTTCTGGAAAGTGCACCACAGCTGGTCCTGCAGCTCTGTATTGTTGTACAGACTCGTACGCTCCAGGCCCTCCAAGGTAGGAGTTCATTTCATCTACTTGCTTTTAACGTGTTAGCAAGATGCAGTTCCTGTACATGCATATTTATGCACGTTTCAAACTGCTATGATGTGCCTCATACTCCTTTCATAAGAGCAAATCTTGCCTACTAGCTGCCATTGAGCTGTTAACTATGACTTTGTCAAGAAAGCCTGTACTGTTGGTGTTGTTTTGGTTTGGTTTTTTTACATTTTTTATTGCTTTGGGTTGTGGGTAGGATTTACAGTGCTTTGTTTTCTATGCAGTCTTGTAATAGAAGAGCTTTTCTGATTATCCACTAGAACAATGTTAAAACTGCGTCACTCAAGGTACTGCTCTTCTCCCTGTGCTTTTTCTTGTGAACCTCCAAAAAGCTCCAAACTCTAGAAATGACTTTCATATGGTATTATGCAAAACAGAAGATGGTACAGACGAAAGCACATATTCTATGAAGAAAATGCTGGTGTCTGTGGAATAAGTATCTATCAGTTCTCAGCCATGTTTATCTGAAATAATACAAGTCAGCTGCTGAGCATTACAAGAGCATTAATTCCTTCAAGTTACGGGTTTCTTCCTAAGGCTGATGCCTTCAGCAAGCATGATTACTTCTTTAAAATGGTAAATGCATGCACATGTCCTTCCACAGGGCTTGTCAATCAGTGATACAGATATAGAAATACCTCCTTCTCTGCTTCTTTTTTGATTCTACCTTGGGGTATCTGACAGCTTGTCTTTCATATTGCACTAATGTTTTGTTTCATGGCTGCATGTGGGCAGAAATTATTGGCAAGTGAGTAAGAACTTGGGATCCAGAAGGTAACACAAATATCATGAGAGAGTGAAGAGTAGAAAGGAGGAAGGACGGAGGAAGGAAAGTGCCTCTGTACTGGACAGAACTGTTGCAGCACCTTGCTCCAGGAAGTTCTTCATCTTGTTAGTTCATTGTGAGTAACATGCAGTGAGACTGATTAGCTGAAAAGGAGCTGGGAATGAAGTAGGTGACTGTGAAAACCTTGATCCTGGGCAGTTTCCTGTGGATAAATCAGACTTTTTTTCATTTATTCCTCTTTGAACTGATTTCTAATACAGGCTGTCCTTCTTCCTGTGTGTTTTTTTTTTTTCTTTTTTGGTTTTGTTTCTTTAGATCTAAAACTCTATCACCTTAAGGCGGAAAGAAAGCCAGAGTTTCTACTTTAATTAGTTGGTTCTCTGTACAAATAGGGTTGCCTAAGCACTTCTTACAGCTATTTCTCAAAATGATGCTGCCCAACACCAAGTCCAAATCGTTATTGTTCAGGAGATTGTATTATCACTTCAGGAAGCTTTGGCCCTCCAGAAAAAGAGACTCCAGAGAGAGGATCAGGAGAAGAACATAGCAAGAATACTGTATGGTCAGCTGTAATTGAGGTATCTTCATAAACTATTAATACAGCAGGTCTTTCACTCTCATTTTTGTGCAATAACAGATCTACGAGAAATGTGGCTGGTGAGTAGGCACTAAGCTTGTGATGTACTATGTAAGTCGTTTTTTATTATAGAAAACCTGGAATTCTTCAATTTAGAAGGCAAAGATTGTTCCTGAAGGCTAAAATCAACTCTGAAATGTGTGTATCGGAAACCTGAAAGGGATAAAACTATAATTATTTATTTCAGCTGAGAAGGCTGAAAATATTTACTGATTCTCTTTTCCCCTGTTCTCTTCCATCATCGAAGGAGAAAAGGTTCTACTTTAAAAAACTAAACAAATTAAACAAGTTTCTAGCATTTTCTTAAACAGAAGTACCATTATATTGTCCTGGTGAAAGTTAATATATTTTAGTACATTGCCAGCTGTGAAAATCCTTTCTTTATTTTCTGTGCTTCTTTTGAAGAAATGTTGGAGATAATGCATTGTACAGTAGGATGGTAGATTTGCTGTGAGGTTGCATAAGGAGAGCATAAATTCTCTCTTGCTTCAGCTACATGTTTAAAAAGTCCTAGCCACACCATACACACTTCAGCTCCTTGTCCACTCACGGAGCCTGATACAGAGATTCCTAACATGAATCAATAAAGAGAGGTGAGGATCGATTTTCTTTGTTTAGAGAATGGTGTTTGGCTTTTGTTATTGCTTCTTTAGCCTTCTCACTTGTAGAAATGAATTATCATGATAATTGGTAAGTGCCAAGATCACTTGTTCACCTTCTTGAAAGTATGCTTCCATCACAAACCACAAATATGGCATGGGGATTGAATGATACTGGAAATGCCTTGGTGTCTAAGCAGAGTATTTTTAAAATCAAGCCATTAATGACCGCAGGAGAAACTGTTAAATATTTTATTTATGAAATCGCATTTATTCTCTTCAGAATGCACCAAAATAGCATAATTTTCAGAAGGACAATACACGATGGCTGTAGATTTCCCTCTTTTATTAAGAGTGTTGGATAGGTGTGTTTGACTGCTTCTGTCAGTCATTAAGCCTTGCTAATCAAGATAAAAATACATACAGGTACATGCATACATCACAGAATCATAGAATGGCCTGGGTTGAAAAGGACCACAATGATCATTTAGTTTCAACCCCCCTGCCACAGGCAGGGTCACCAACCACCTGACCAGGCTGCCCAGAGCCACATCCAGCCTGGTCTTGAATGCCTCCATGGATGGGGCATCCAAACCTCCTTGGGCAACCTGTTCCAGTGCGTCACCACCCTCTGTGTGAAAAACTTCCTCCTAATATCTAACATAAACGTCCCCTGTCTTAGTTTAAAACCATTCCCCCTTGTCCTATGACTATCCACCCTCGTAAACTGTCGTTACATCCACCTAATATCTTTGCTGATCAGTTGATTGATTGAGGCCTTTCAAAAGGATTATGAAACTAAACTGGAGACATCTGTATCTGCAAATTTTGCTACGATAGAAGAAAGGGGATGAAAAGAGTTGCACTGAAACATACACTAAGTCTTCCCAATACTGTTTTTAATTATCTTTGCTATTAAAATGACACATGCAGATTTCATGCTGGCATGTTATGATGCCTTACTGCCGTTGATTCAGAATGACCTACATGATATACTCTTCATATTTCCTGTGATTTAGTGAATGGTAAAAATGATTAATAGGCAGTGAAGCTCCACAAATATTGTTTTCTGCATCACATCACAAACTCATACTGGTATGCTAGTATTATGTGACCCTGTGATCTTTTTATGATTACTTAATAGGAACTAAGCAGAATCCCTGGGATAAAGATACAGTCCTAAATGCAGCAAGCATCACCAGGAACTACAATTAAAAAAAATAAAAATGCTTGAGTCAGATCTTCTCTTATTCATGATGTTGATGGAGAAATACTTTTAGTATGCTGTAGAATTCCAGAGTTAAATTTGGTTATGGATAGAGATATTCAAATCGTTATTACAGGGAGAAATTCTGCAGAGAATTGACTCACTATGGGAGACTTCAGTTCTGAGGTGCAAGCTGGAGACCAAATGCTACTGGAGACAGCCCAGATATTCTGGAGCGTGACAACTGACAGATTTTCTGACAGAAAGCAGGGATGCTTCTTTCTAAACTTAGCCACAGAAAGTTTTGAGGTTGTTACAGGACAGCTAATTGTAAAAAAAAATAGCATTGGTTCAGACGAATGCTGGTCCAATTTAAACAAAATGGAGAGTGAAACAAAAATAGATCTGTAAGTCAGGCTGTGTATAAGAAATTTAAGGAAATGAGTGAAGGCCAAAGAAATTATTTGTTTAAGGACTTCTCTGTGGCGGATGTTTGGCTTTCCTTTAAGGCAAAATTCAGAAGAATTTCTGGAGCTTCAAACCCTGCCAAGGGAGCACTTCTGGAAAAAGTCTCTAAACATACCTGTATGCAAACTCATCTTAAAAATGATGCCTAGATAGAAATGGTAGAAGAATGATCAGCAATAAAAGTGGTGCCTTATAGGTCAGTTTTCAATAAGGGCACTTGAAGCAATGGATCAAAGACAGAACTGGCAACTAAGAAACGAGAGCAGAAAGCTGATCTATGCTACTACAGAATTTCCAAGCTTCATATTATCACTTAGTGGAACTAGAAAATCTCTGTTCTGTGATCCCCAAAGAGCTGTAGTGTGAAATACTGCTTCTGGTGAGAAGCACATTCAAGAAATCTATCCACTCAAAACTGGCACCATGTGACAGGAAATATGGTGCATCACACAAGTTCTGGGCTAAAACGAACCTATAATGTGGGCTTTAATATAAAATATCATAGCTTCAGAACAGCTTTTAAAGAAAAAATAATTGAAGGTAAATGTATATTTGCAAATACAAGGTAGATCACAAGAGTGTGGAAGGTAACTTGGTATCTTTCTCTTACAACTCCTATCTCAACAAAGTGTAGCAGATCTAATCTACCAAATATTTGGCAGAATAGAGATTACCAGACTTGTGAGAAACTAGTGGCTGAGTGTGAGGAGAGGAGATTGGAATTAGTAGAAAATAGCTGAGGCAGGTAAATGAACTGGATAAAGAAAGACACTTCAGAATTGTGTTGAAATGCTTTTGAAAAACTCTTAGAATGGAATCAGATTACTATTAATTTGTTCAGTACTGGCTACACTTGAAACCAATCTTGTCTGAATATTTCTCTTAATGATCTCGGTTTTAAAAAGTAATATGCTAATAAGGTTTTGGGAGACATTATAAACGTAGGAAATGAAAGTGATACGTGGAGAAGTCAGAAGTACCTTTCAGACTGGAGAAAAAAAAAAAAAAAAAAAAAAAGAGAGATGAAATTGCATTACATGCATTTAGTTGCCAACAAAGTTTTTTAATGTAATTGAAGATTTATCAGAGTGACAGGAACGCTAGAAGGGCCCATGTGTTTCAAAGAATCGTGAAGTAACTTGGGTTAAACTGTGCAATGTCCGAGTTAACATGGAAATACAATTCTAGTGAGATATTGCCAGTAGAAAGATGAGAGAACTGGCAAAATACAATCTGGAGTTCTCTGTACAGTCTTGGTCAGCCATATTCCCCAATGATGAATTAGTCTGGTACTCATGAAACAAAGTCTTTGAAGATAATCAAGAAAATGAGTCTGCTATTCCCTAGTTAGGTCTGTCTATCACAATAGTCCCACTGGGTAGGGGAGAGCAGGGCAATGGCTCATCTAGAAAGGATGCCTGTTTGGACTGGCTGGTGCCAAACAAAAGGAGAAACAGCAGAAGTCTGACTGCTTTTCCCTCTGTGGAGGCTCTCATTTGTCTTTTTTTCCTCTTTAACCTGTTTTTTTTTCCCCCACAATATTTAAAGAAAAATAATTATCCTTGAGAAGTCAGCTTTTCTCTTATATTTGATTGGAATAGTCCAATGGCTCAGACATTCTCAAAAGTCAGGACTGAAGAACAAATGGACTATATAATCACAGAAGCATCATTTCTGTAGGGAATGTATAAAATCATGGATAGTTTAAGAACAAATATGGACAGACTACTGATGAAATTAAAAAGTCAGGAAAGAAGCAGGAGGTCTCTATCAGAGAACTATACTTCCAAGTGGCATACTGGGGACAAAAGATACAACTAGATTTAAGTAGTTTTAAGATTCTAACCCGGTTATGAAATCGATTGTATGACATTATTGCCTTCAGGAAGTCCTCTCTTGTTCTATCAGAAACAGGGATGAGTTAATACAATGGTTCTACCCTAATGAGTATAATACAACATTTTAAGATTTGCAAGGGGAGTATGTAGATCAGTTTAAGTCATTTGCCGATGATTCTTCTACTCCAAGTATATCATGCTTGTTCATTCTTGTCACTGAAAATCTGTTTGCCAAGCTGCAGGCAGATTCTGTGACTACTGCTTGCTCTGCTTTTCTTTTTCTTCAGGAAGTTCAGGTGCTGGATTGCAGTGGCGCAGAACCTTGACAGCAGAGAGAAAAGCAGTGGCAGCCTGCCCAGAACTCAAGAGCTAAACCTTATTTCCATATAAATACATATCAAATTGGATAAGAATTTCCATCAACATTCTTTTTTTTTTTTTTTTTTATTCTATTTTATCCAAAGAGCACTGAAAATATACACAGCGCATTACACGGTAATCCAGAATTGCTGTGAAGGTCACAAAAAAAGGAGAAGCTACGCAATACATAGTGCTGGCCTCACAAAAATAAATAAAAATACAAAAAAAAAAACGTTACCCCAAACAAACAAACAAAAAAACCCTTAAAACTAGAAAAACCCCAATACCTAAATGACTTTCAGTTCATTGCCCTGATGTGAAAAGAGTTTGAATTTCTGATGCACAAGGGTGAGTTTTGCCAGAGGATTTTATAATGAACGACCGAACACATTATTTCCTTCAGCCAGATGAAGCTAGGAGATATATCAACCATGTCACAAACTACCAGTGAGATCCTGAAATTCTTGTTCAGCTCAGGCAGTAGCAGTGACCTGTCTGGAGCAGGAAGACTGGAGAGTGATTTCTGGTAGCACTGTGGGTTTTTGTATGCACTGTCAGTGTATGAACAGTGCTGGGTTTCCAGCAGAGCTAGTAGAAACTGGGAAAACAGCTGGCCAGTGATAACTCATGGAAACGAAATTTCAGCAGAATTCAGTGGCTCTGTGATTCTGTGGTAACTTTAGCAAAACTTGATTAGTTTATTAATTGTTTTGAACTTCTCATTTTGCTTCTACGCTACTGTCAGTCTATTTTAAGAACTTTGATTAGACTTTGATTAAACTTTGATAGAGACTTTGGTTAATAGAATTGTATGGAAAAGCCAGAACAAACCTCCAGGGGCTGATGGAGAAAAAAAAATATTTAAGTGCTGACTAGCGAGCATAATTTGCAGTAATATGCAGTAAACAGGAATGAGAAACTAATCTATAATTTAAACAATGCTTTAATTAATACAGCATAAATAAAGAAGTCTGTGGTAAATGCATGGAGAAATCTTGTCTATATCTGCTCATGTATGAGTAGCTAGAACACCGTGCCCTTGAATAAGATTACAGTAACTCTGCTAACACATACGAGTTCCAACCAGGCAGTCGGCAGGCTTATTTGTTTGCTTATTTTCACACATTTTAATATAGGGAGTCTTTCTAAAATCAAGTGGCATAATGGGAAACCGAAGGAGATAAAAGGAAAAGGCCCAAGGATGTTAGCCAGTCTGAGGGAGAGATTCCAAAATGAGGTGACATGGGAAGGGACTGACCCACATGACACTGTGTAACCTCTATGAGCTGAGTGGCACATTTCAGCCCTGGAGAGTCCAGCTGCATCCTGCTGAGATCCAAACAAGCAAACAATGGGGAAAAGTGCCCGAGTGGGTTCCACCAGTGTGCAGCCAAGAGAATGCCAGTGATATGATCACACAGCTTGTGTGAAGTGCCAGACAGGACTTTCCATCATTAAACTGAAGATTTATAATTGCGGCCTGCAGGCAGGTTGGCCTAAAGTGGAGGTGGAATAACTCCCTACGACAGTTTGCCAATCCAGGTCTGTCAATTTTTCTGTCAACCCGTGGACCTGTCAAGCCAATACAGCAAATGTAGAGGTGTGTGGTCATTATGCTGGATGTCCAGAGATCCAAACAAAGAAAAGAGTGATGGCCTTTAGACTCATCTCACTCTGTAGACAGTCTGTGGTAGTTTATTTTGGAAAAGCATGAAGATACTGGTTATTTATTAAGTAGTTTGAAAGGTGGGTGCATTTTAAAGGGAATTATGTATAGTCTAATGAATTTATTGGGCAATTCTATTATCCAAAAACTTTCAACTTTGGTATTCCAGCTCTCTGTGACTTGAAAAACCAAAGGTGCAGTGAAGGACCTGGTTGCCCAGCCCTGGGAGCAGAGCTGAAAACATGGAGCAAAGGACTCAGGTCTACATGGAATCTCAGGTGATCAGTGTAGGCTTGCAGTGAGATTGTTTAGCTCCTCCTGATCTCCGAGATATTACTGTTAGACTGTATTTGGTAGCTGAGCTATCTCATCTGCAAGCAACTTTAGACACTTCTGTCCACATACACATACTTATGCAAGTGGATGTAGGATGAGCATCAGTCGTTTCAGTGGACTTTCTGCCACTGCCCCCCACACATGCAGAGCTGCCTCATTCCTCACCAAGAATAAGGCTGTTGCAGCTACTGACTCCCACCATAAAGCTTTTCTACAGAAAAATTAAGAGAGAGAGAGAGAGAAAAAAATAAGCAATGCAGTTTGGAGGTGCTGCTGGCTCAGCAGAGAAACTGCTGTGGGAGTGCTGTGCACAGAGCACATGAAACAAAAGGAAGGGGAACAGACTCCCACAAGGAAAAGACTGAGAAATTACTTATTTACTAGGCACTTCTTCTAGACAGTAGGTATTTCTTCAAACGCAAAGGACCAGAGTGGAAAAGATGGAGGCAATAGGTAAAATGAAGGAGAGGTAAGCAGAGATCCAGCTTAGCCCAGCATCATAATGAAGTTATCTTCCTTGAAAAATTAGTGTTAAGAAATCATCTGTCTCCCACATAATGCATTTCACTCCTTCCTCTGTGGGACAGATCTGGCTGCTGATCGCAGGCAGAATGAGACAGACCATTGCCTCTAATTTTGAAAGTTTTGATCAAATCTTAATCAGATTTGACATAATAAACAGGAGAATTTGATACCATTCTATCAATAATCAGATTTCTCTGGATACCAGCGTGAAAGAGAGAAGCCATTCCTTCTGGCCTAAGCAATGCACTGCAGCAGCAGTCATGGTACAGTGGTATACAGCCCTCGTTAGAAGATATTTTTTTTCATAGTGTGTCCATGCAAGTGCACCTCGTGATGCATCCTCTGGGTTTTTGAAATGGTGCTCACTGCAATGTACGAAAAACTGAAGAGGGAGGGTTTCACATGCACTGCACAGTGTTCTTGATCTTCCTAAGATCAAGGGCCACTAAGATGATCAGAGGGCTGGAGCACCTCTCCTATGAGGAAAGACTGAGAGAACTGGGCTTGTTTAGGTTGGGGAAGAGAAGGCTCCAAGGAGACCTCATTGTGGCCTTCCAGTACTTGAAGGGAGCGTATAAACTGGAAGGTGAACAACTGTTTAAGGGGTTGATAGTGAAAGGACAAGGGGGAATGGTTTTAAACTATGACAGGGGAGGTTTAGGTTAGATATGAGGAGGAAGTTTTTCACACAGAGGGTGGTGACGCACTGGAACAGATTGCCCAAGAGGTTGTGGATGCCCCATCCCTGGAGGCATTCAAGGCCAGGCTGGATGTGGCTCTGGGCAGCCTGGTCATGTGGTTGGTGACCCTGCCCGTGGCAGAGGGGTTAAAATTAATGATCATTGTGGTCCTTTTCAACCCAGGCCGTTCTATGATTCTATGATTCTATGTTATCTTCGCTTAAGTTAAAAGAAAATAAATCATATTTTTAAATTGTGAGGTCAACTTTGTGCTCATGTTTTGTAATAATAACTTAAAATCATTATGCCAGTCTGGAAGGAAAGTCCCGAATTCCCCCACTGGCATGACCACACCAGTTTGCTGTGAGCTTTGTGGATCTTTGCGAGGCTCCAGTCAGCCTGCTGAATTTCTGCTGGAGGGCAGGCCTGCCCTGCAGCGCATCCTATTGGCTGTTCCCTCCCGGTGAGTCCAGGCTAAAAGATCATTATGTACCTAGAGGTAATATGAAGAGAAATTCTTTGCAGGACAACTGGGAGGAATTGGGGGGGAGGGGGGGGGGGGAAGAAAAAAAAAAAAGGTAACTTTCACATCATCTACAGGTTTTAATTTTAATAGTGGCTCCACACATCTGCTAAGATACACAGAGTGATAAAGAGAGCCCAAGATAGCCCAAGTAGTGCATTCAGTTTCTGCAAGCGTGGTATATTGCCTACACACTGAATTTTATCTGTTAGGGAATGTCAGAAAGTTAGTGGCATATCCTTCTGCTCCCTTTATTTTGTGCTAAAAGAACATTTGCCAAGGAACAAATTCAGAGTTTCATGCTTTGAGTTACTATATTTTCTATGACTTGTACTTTTGTTCATGGGTGAGGAAAGAAGTGAGGCATACTTGGCAGACAAAAAGCTTTCTTGTGTCTAATATAGCAGTGAGAACTTTCAGTCATTATTGTTTCTTACCCAAAAACTGCACAATGCTGCAAAGACTTAACTTGAATTCTTCATCATGCAGAGGCCTTTAAAGGTTCTTTCAGGGAGGCAGCGTGCACTTCTAGCTGTACTCCAAATGCATAAGTCACCTATGGAAATTAGTGTCTGTTAATTATTTTATGGGCATTAGTATTTTTGGTCATGCATGCACTAGACAAATAATGAACTGTGAATACAGGCAAACCCCACTGTATTCTTGTTCTTTGCTCAGAGTTTCCCAAGTATCAGAGAATAATATCCTGTGCAAAAGTGAGACTCAAACAAAAGGCCCGGTCTGGCGCAGGAGGATCATTCCTTCGGGAGCCTTCTCATAGGACTAGTTGAACTTGTTTCAGGAATAAAGACTACTCCCTGGAATGGGCTTTACAAGACCGTTGTTTTACAAAACATTATTGAATAGCTGTCTTTTGTGTTAGGCTTGACAGTATACCCAACCTAATGGGGATAAAAACCCATTAAATATACTTTATTAGTTTTTGGTGTCCCAAACTAAATTATAATGACAATAAACTTCAATTTTTTTTTTTTTTTCTCCTGTGGGTGTTATTTTTCATACTGTGTCAGTTAATAAAGTGGTAAACTGCATTCTGTTCTCTCCCTATTGTGGATACAGTTTGAAAACAATCATTAATGGGTTTTGTGCTACAACAGGAGAGAGAATTTCTGGATTTAGTTCTGACTGAGGCATTTGCCATGTCATTTCTGCATGGGTGGCCAGTATGCTCTCACGAGTTAAATACCCTGGACAGGAAGAATCCTATGATAAGAGCCTCCTGAATCACTATTGATCCCAGCCCATTACATTTAATGAACAGTGCATCTGCATGCTCCTTACCATCCTACAGACAATTCAAGGTGCAGAAGAATTCTTTCATTCTCACATAAGTGACTCAAAAGTGTGAACTGAATCCTGTCTTGGTGTAGCTGTCCTGGCAGTGAATCATTTCACCGCCCAGGAGGCATCTCCCATGCCATCTTGCAAGAACTCCAAAAGCCTGCAAAGCCCCTCCTGGACCCAACAGCCCCAGCAGTGAGGTCAGAGAGTGTCCAAGGGACTAACTGGGGGCATCTCACAGGTGCTGGACCACAGGGCCATGAGGCTTTTTGGGATGCGTGAGGCACAGTGGTGAAGCGGTAGCACGGCCTCTCTGCCAGCTGCTGTGTAGCTCTGAACAAGGTAGCTCTCATGTCCCTGCTGGTGGGGACAACCGGATGGCTCACAAAAAATCTTCCTGGTTTGCTGCAGTTTTCAGTCTGTGAAATTAAATAAGCTAGCCCTAGTTTGAGCTGTCTATTGGCATGCTGAAATCTGTGATAGCTGAGGGGCTGCTTCGTGAGCTGTCCCTATCACAGGGGCAAGCAGAGGGCTGGGTGTAGGCCTCATTCAGCCATCTGCTTCCACCCCTGCAACAAAACTTATGCAACTTCAGGCTGTTTTCAGCTTTTAACAAGCGTCGCCAATGCTCTTATATCTCTTTACTGCTCTGTGAAAAGATGTATTGAGTGGTTTATTGTGACTGGAAACCTGGGATAGCAAAGAGGTGTTCATACACCACGTTGCTTAAGTCAGATCTTTCCCAGGTCTATTGTGCCATAAAAAGACATCCAGGGCTCATTTTGAACCACTAGGTTCATCACTCCTGGTAATGAAGCTTAATAAACAGGATGCCCCAAAGCCATAAAAAAAAAAACCCGAGCTCCAGCGATCTGGAACTTGAACCTAAGTGGCACAGTCATGCTTACTGCCTGGATGCTTGTAGCAGCTTGTCCTGCTCCCTACTTACAGCATAAATCATAACTTCTTCCCTCAGTAACTGAGCTCTTTGCTAGCTTTGCTCAGCAGAAGGCAAAAAAACATGCAATGTGAGTCCAAGGCAGCAGCAAATTGAAAATGGCTTCCCATGTCTTTTTTCAGATCTATTGAAGTCCCGGCACATCTTGTAGGCACACCATGAGACTAGTACTAAAGGTTTTTAATCAGGTGTTTTCACCACCAAGCACAATAGGTACTAAAATGGTTTGCAGTAAAAAGTGATTCTTCTAGGTGATGAATATTTTATATCTTTTTCTCGGCATTTCCTTCAAAAAGCATCATTTTAGTTTTCCAATGGAGTCAGTTTTGTTTTAAAGAGCTGTCTCACGAACGCCAGAGAGTGTCTGGAATGGTGAATCAGCAGGAAAAAGAATGGGGCTACAATCATCATCTCAAGAAAAAGTCCAAAGTGTTTTCTATTTCTGATGTGTTTTCTTCAGACTTTGAATTATACTTCCGTGATAATGCAGAGAGCAGTAAAGCTGGAAAAACAAGCTGGAAAGAGCTCATTACGTAGGCATACTCATGGCTCACTGTTTCCCCACACCTGGTTTGGGGTGCTGTGCTTTCAGCTACTGCAGTGCCATTCTTTCAGAGTTGGGGAGGCGTAAGCAGAGGCAGAATGAGGCCTTTGGCTTTGCAACAGTGCATCGTGCAGCAGCAGAATTGGAGCCAGATGGGTGTTCTGAGCAGAGCATAATGGATTGCAATTGCATTGATATTTTAAGCTAACAAATGTTTAGATCAGAGATGCTTACAACACAGGCACTTACAATAGAGGGCTGATTGCAGCATGGCAGAAGCGTCTAAATGCTGTAATGAGGAAGGTGGTGTCAGCATTTCACTTCTAAATTTCAATTCTCAATGACTTCAAGCAGCTGTTAAAAATCACTTAGCTGAGGCTTGAGCAAGGACACAGGCAAAGGCCCAGAGCATTCCAAAGAGAGATCCCAGTTCACCTTCCCAGCATGAAAAAAAACCTTAAATGTTGGAGTGTAGCAAAGCCTTTCTCCAGCAGACTGTTCCTGTGATTGTTCCTGAAGCTGAGACGTGAATGAGGCAGTGAGAATGAGTGGAGCTTTGAAAAAGTGATCCTGAGAAGATCAGCTCAATAAAATGTATAGAGCAGCAAAGGAGCTCTAGGAAAGCATGTTGCCCATACTTCACCTAATGTGAAAGCTGAAGGATGGGGCTACGAGTAAATTGAGTCAGGGAATCATAAAATCATTTGAGTTGGAAGGGACCCTTAACGGTCATATACAACAACTCTCCTGCAATGAACAGAGACACAACTACATCAGGGTGCTCAGAGCCTGGTTCAGTCTGACCTTGAATGTCTCCAAGGACTGGGCTTCCATATGGTAACACAGTCAAAACTGTATTTTGAGAAAGTGTTCCCATTAGCCTGTATCAAGTACCCCCATATCACAAAGTATCACTGAGGCCAAGCAACCATTCAGAATGACCAAGGACTGCAAAATAATCTCAAATAATAATCAGAATGTAATGCATCAGTTAAAGCTGTAAATCTAGCAATTCTGGAGGTATTTCCATGATTACATCTTTCAGTGACCTAAATTTCTAGTACTTTAAAAAGAAAAAAAAAAAGAAAAAAAAAAAAAGGCCTTTTTTTTCATGGCAGGATACTCCTCAGCTGTTTATTGCAGAATTTCTTAAACCGTTCATTGTGAAATTTCTTTTATAAGTAACTCAAATGAAATAAGGTCCAATACACATGACTTGTGTTCACCCCGTACTACTGTTAGGGAAATCTTCTCCTTTGTAGCTTTTTTCTACTACTCCAAGTTTCATGACTACAGAATAGTCACGAAGATCAAGTCTTCCAGATCATACAATTAGAAGTATTTAAACAAGCTGCACAGAGTGAATTAGGAAGATCAGACTTTTAAAAATATCATCTCCCATTTCAACTATCATCTGCTATCTGTACACACTGTGAACTGCTTTCCAGATTTGATACTAACTATAGAGTTCTTTACGCACCTTAAAGCAGAAGAGACAGATCACTGCATGCTAAAAGTAAAATTGTAAGGTATCGTAGAAGATGGTTAGACAACTATCCTGACACCAGTAACTCACAGAACAGAGTCCTCAGCTATGAGACATCTCCAGTTCAAGACTTTCACACATTTTTCTACATATGAGCTGTACCTGCCATGAAGTAAAATAGCCCTGCTGGCAAGACTGCAGAGAGATTGTTCTCAGATACAAAATTCCTCATCCTTGGAAAACTTTGCCAAATGTCTTCCCTGCCAAGCATAGAAGGGGAAGATGAAGATCTGAAGTCTGGGGTAACCTCAAATATAATGAAGAGAACATCAAATTTTTATATCTTCTTCTGGGATGCTATTTATGTTTCTTTCGGTAGTATACCAATATAAGGTAATGTGCTTTTCAAATGAGTAAGCACTCGTAACCTCCAAAAACCCTCACCCTTTTGCATTTGTATATATAAGGGCAGTTCCAAAAGTAATGCCTTCTATTTAATTGTATTGATCCACAATGACAGAAAAAATGGCACCCACTGACATTCATCAATGCTTGCTGAACTTTTATGCAGACCAGACAGTGGATGTGAGCACAGTATGGTGATAGGTGGTGCGTTTCAGCAGTGGCAACAGTGCATCACCTTTGCTGGTACAGATATTTACAAGCATGCAGTCTTCTGTTCATCACTGGCAGAAACGCTTAGCTAATAGTGATGACAACGTTAAAAAATAGCTGAAAAAAGTAGCTGAGAATTTGCTCTATCAAATGATGTAATTGCGCTCTCTGTATCTGTTTTAATTTCCATGGAAATAAATATGAGGTGTTACTTTATGAGGAACCTATGTATTTTATGACCATAGAGGAATTGCCTAAGTAGCTGATAACTCATATTATAGCTTGCCCCTTCAGGGAACTGAAATCATATAATCTTGAAAGCCACAAAAATATTTTTGCATCTTTTCATGATATCCCGTAAACAATATTTTGTAATATTGTGATTGATAATAATTCAGTGTAGGGTGTTTTGTGACTTTTAATGCTGTCTTGACTCGATTAATAAGTGTCATAAAATCATTACTAGAATTTGAATAAGTATAAATACTTTTTTTTTTTTTTTTTTTCCTGTTCCAGACAGAGTTGTCTGGAACAAAGATTTTCTTTATTTTTCACTTTCTTATTGAAGTTTATTGTCCCCATCAGACCATTAACTTCCATGTAAGTAGGTCTACCTTTTTGCTGCTTGATAAGATGGCCAAGTAGAACAAAATCTTTCCTTAGGGGTAATATTAATTAACTAACTAATATTTAGTTTTTGATTGCTTCCCCCATATGGACACAAAAACATACATACAAGTTCATTAGCACCTCACTGGTGTACACTAAACTGTACATTAGTTTTTCACAATGGCTGTTTGATGCTGGTTCCAGTTAAGCACTGTTATCCAAACATTCATTCGGTAGTTTATTAATCCATGGTGACAAATCTTATTTCCTCCTTCCTCTCCTCCCTTCCAGTCCTCCTCCCAGACATGCTTTTCCCTCCCTGTCTTTTGCTGAAGATGCTGGTTTTAAAGGCAATGTAATACATTTTGAAGAAAAAGGAGGTGACCCTTTCTGTATTTCTGTTGTCAAAACTCAGTGCGTTAGCTGCTAAGTATCTTTGCATATAATCATTAAAATATACTGAGCCCTCTAAAGCCATTGCAAAAGCTGTGATGCCACAAATCACAGTGAATTTTTTTCATGGCCTCTCACAACAGTTAGTTAAGGAAATTTTGGGTGTTGGACTAGAAGGGATCTATCAAGGTCATCGATCCCATTCTCCTGTAACAAAACACAAAGAAACAAGTGAAAGAATATCACACTACAAAGCAATAACCATCAAAAATTAGAAATATGCCATCTGATTATGTCCAAAGTGAGGAAAGAATAGGCAAAAACTGCTCAGAGTGGTACACATAGGCCAATGGCATCCTGGTTTGTAGCAGAAATAGTGCAGTCAGCAGGAACAGGGTGGTGATCATCCCTCTATGCTCAGATCTGGTGAAGTCACATCTTGAGTACTGTATTCAGTTTTGAACTCCTCAGTACAAGAAATACATCAAGGCCCTGGAGTGTGTTCAGAGAAGGGCAATTAAGACGAGCAGCTGACGGAGCTGTGCTTGTTCAGTCTGGAGAAGAGGAGGTTAAGGAGAGACCTTATCACTCTCTACAACTCCCAGAAAGGAGGCTGTAGCGAAGTAGGGGTCGGCTTCATTTTCCAGGTAACAGTGATTGATAGAATAAAAAGTTTCAAGCTTCAAGCTGCACCAGAAAAGGTTCGGGTTGGATATTAGGAAACGTTTCTTCTCAGAAAGAGTGGTGAGGTATCAGAACAGGCTGCCCAGGGAACTAGCAGAGTTATCATCCCTGGAGGTGTTCAAGAAATGTGTAGATGTGACACTGATGGATATGGTTAGTGGGCATGGTGGTGATGGGTTGGTGGTTGAACTAGATGATCTTTGAGGTCTTTTCCAACCTTCATGATTCTATGATTCTATGTATTCATATATGAAGGGACTGTGACTGAGCCCAGAGACTTCTGGATAAGTAGGCATTAAGTGTCCTCCAGACAGGGCATGAGCATTTACACTGCAGGTTCTCACCTGTTCCAGAAGCATGGGTCCCTGAGGACGTCAGAGTGAATATCTCACAAATGGATGTACAACTGAAGAGCTGTTAAGAAGGAATACTGGCTTCGTTTCAGTTTGGTTAGCACAGAGAATATTGTTGGTGCAACATAAGCCTCTGGGCAAGTCTTCAGGATGTTGACAACCAACCCCACAGTGCTTTTGCTGCTGTTCCACAGACTGGTACCCCATGTACTGCAGTCCCATCTCTGCCTGCGGTCCTAAGAAACCCTGGAGCCATGGGCATGTTACAGTTCCTGTGGTGTCAGTTCTGCTTCAACTATCCAAAAGTCTAATAAAACCAATTAGTTTTCATTTTCATCTTCAGCTGTTCCTGCAGCCAAGGCTGTTACATTCTGGGTGCAACTCTGATAGAATTGCAGTCAGTGACAATGTTTACAGTGATATTTTTGGGGCCAAACAATCACCTTCTGTCTTCTGTATTTATGTGTTGAACTTACCAGATCACAGAATCTGTCCTAAAAGCTATTCAGACTTGGCAGAAGTGTGCATCTCTGCAGACTCTGTATTTCCTTTAAACAATTACAAGGAAAAAGAAGTTAAGTTCATGATCAGAAATTGCTCTAGCCAGTGTTTCCATGTCCCAGTGAGCTTCAGGGATTCAACAGGGAATACAAATTAAAACTGACTGCAACATTTGGCTCTGTATTTTGTTGTCAGGGAGCAGCATTCATTTTCTTCACACCTTGGTTTCTGTTGCATTTCTACTTTAGAGAAAAAGAACAAAAAGAGGAAAGGAAGCATATCAAGAAAGCATGGCATAAAAGCTAAAATATGCTAAAATTATACCATCTTATTGCCTTGGAGTTCCGTAACCCAAGGATACTAAATAGCAAGATCTAAAATAGCAGAAATATATTGTTTTCAGAGGAGAAGAAAGAGGTCAACAAGTAAAGGTGCTGGCCAGCAGAGTACTAGCTCATAATTGATCCACCAAACTTGAACTTCGTGGTTTGGTACTCACCTTTGTACAGGTTTCACTCAAAGTTGTTCTGAGACATGAGACTAAGTCCTTCTGCAACCTTATATTGAAGAAAGACACATGGCCTGTATTTTGCTTTCCAAACAAGGTAGCTTTCTGGAATGATTGCAGCAGCAGTGCCATGAGCCCTGACAATAGCCTGCAGGAGTTTGGCCTTCAACCTTGCTTAGCATTGCCTGTAAGGATGCTGTCCCATCCACACAGTTCACCTCCAGTTGAACTCCTAGGACCTGTAGATATTGTGGGCAGCCTCTCTCACCACGTATGTCAGTGGCAAAGCTGCTGCGGGCCTTGATGAGCAGATCTGTGTACTGCAGGAGATCAGTATCATCTGTCCTTGAGTTTGCTTAGAAGGATGTTGCTTCCCCAGCCTAGCTAGAGCTTTTTAAGCAAGATCTAGGGCGCTGGGCCCCAAATGTTTGCACCGGGCACAAGAGAAGGAGACAAAGGAACTCTACTGAAAGCTCATGTTAGCAGTTTGGGTTCAGCTTTGGTTCTTGATTTGAATGATTTCAGTGATTTGAACTGCTTTTGGCTCAAGTTCAGTTTGACTCAAATGATTTTGAATTGTGAATCTCAAACATCATCCACCATCACATGGCTAATGTGAATGATTACCTCAAATGCATACCGTTGGAACATGCCAATGTGTTCAAACATCATTGATCATGCAGCTCAAATGCCTCTTCTGACTCGTATATTAAATGAGATTATGTTTGTTTTGGCTTGTGTTTTCTGCCAGTATTCAGGCTATCTCCAATGAGCTTGTTTTAGCAACATTCTCCTTTCTGCTTTTTGCTTGATGTTATCCCATTGATTTCAGCCAGCTTTTAATCTATACTTTCTTGCAACCAACTCCATATCTTCTGCATAACCAACTCTTCTTGTCATAAGTGGGAGTTTTGTATAAGAACGTATATAGATAGGTCAGGAAGAGAGGAAAACTTACTTTGTCATAAACTAGCTGTCCCTCAGCCAAGTATGGAAGAAAAGTTTTCCCGAAATCAGTGTTGCAACAAATGGAGAGGTATCAATTGTCTGCATATGCTCCCTGGATTCACATGTGAAGGAAACATTGGAAGCTACTCAAAAAAGTGACAGGGATTTTTGTATTTTTTTAAATTGGGAACATCAGGTGTCAACAGTATCCTACTCACACAATTCTAATACAATTTATGGCCCACTGCTGTTATCCCTACCATCTTCTGCCACGGGAGCTGCCTGAACAATGAGTCTTTATTATGTGCGAAGCTTTTCGTATCATCTGTGTCCCAGAACACTTTACAGAGACAGATAAAAGAGTCTCAGTAAATAACAACAGAGAATAAATAAATTTAAAAGGTTTAGGCAAAGAAAAGCAGAAATAATTCAAACGCTTAGTCAGACATGCAGCACAGAGCGTGGCAGTAAATGATGCCATGTATCTCTTTAGAAAATACCAAGAAATTAGAACAGCTTTTTCCATTTACTCTCTAAAAAAGTGACGGAATTGCTCAAGAAAGCTAAAGAGAATTATTGTCATAAACAAGCAGATTGAAGTCGAAGAGGGGCAGCCAGACAATGTTAAGCCTTCACTTAAACAAATCACAATCCTTGTACAAAAAGATACTTAAACTGGTCCATGTGGTTTGAGTTATTCAACTGTGGAAAGATGGCATGTGTATAAATACTTTGCTGGGCTGTAACGATGATACTAAGCAAACTGTATTTTAAAGGAACTCTAGTTTATAGAACTCTAGTTCTGTTTAGAAGTTTGATGTCCTGTTTGAGGTACTTTTGTAGTCAGTTAAGAGAAAGGGGCACCTGAAGATGTTCTGGCCTTCCTGAAGTGGCTTGCCCTTTAGACCTGCTCACTTCTCTCCACCAACTAGAAATGGCATCCAGGTAATTAGTTTAGATTCAGTGACTAACTTTAAAATGACTAAAACCCAGGGAATGGACACACGCTCAGCTTTTCTACATCTTCCTCTGCAAGGTAGCTGCTTGGAAAATTTGCAGCTGGATAACTTTCTTGTAACTGTGTATGCATGCCAGGAGTTTGTACTGCTTTAGAATCTGTGAAATCTTGAATCTCTCCACCTTTAAACATTTTCCTGCATTATCACCCAAGACTAAGCTCAATGTTAGATTAGCATGAATATTAAAGTACAGTGTTGCACTTCAAAAGTTCACGGTTGAACTCACGGCAGTTGCTTATCAAACCTGCAGCAATAAGAGACTGCAAATGTTTGTGACTTAACACTGCCACAGGTCATGTAGTGATCTGTAATATCTAAGCTGCCCTCAAAAATGACAGTGTCACTGTCCATGGTAGGAACAGCTTGTTCCCACCTGCAACAAGATCTGCCTTGCAGTCTTGTACAGAAGGTGGTTCGATATGAAACCTCGGGAGCATCCTTGTACAACTGATTTGTGTAATACATGCTGGCAGACACAATCTGAATTCAGTGAATCAGAAGATACATGAGATTTCATCAGCCAAACCGTTTGGATAGAATAACACAGGCACCACCAGCATCCATGAGCTGTTTCAGAGAGCTGTTATGGAGGAGAAAAGGTCAGAGGGTGATTAAGATCGCTTGGTTGCAAATGCCTCTTTTGCAAACACTGCATCATTTCTGCTTTGGAAAGGTTTTCTAGGAATGGAATATGAAGTACTTGGTCCATTCTTTGAGCCTGCTTTACCTGGTTCTCACAGACATGTGCAGATCCTATGCTATGTTCTGTAATTCTTCCACTAGTATTTATAAATGCCTCTTGTATACTGAAGACCTATCTTCGCTGCCTCAGAGATCTTAATAAGGAGTGAATAACAAAACACAAACATTATACTGTGTCAGCATAAACAAAACCACAATTATATCAAAGGTCCTACAGGCATTGCTCGTTTGTACTAATAATTGCTGCTTTGCAATCAAGCAGTACAGGATGCCAAATTAATTATTTTAAGCACTTTCCACCACTTGGCACTTATTTTGGACTGCAAGTGGGGAAGTGAGGAGAGTAACAAAGAGCGGGGAAATGAAATTCCTTCACCATCAAATAAGGGAACCATATGACAGAAGAGAATTTAGGAGGCAGAAAGCCCTTAGGGAATGTTTGGAGGTTTTGTAAGTTTGTTTAATTGTGAACCATCCAAAATGAACTGTTTGAGAAGCTTCAGGCTGAGCAGCATAGGATACAGTGTGCACACAGAAACATGGCTATATTAACTGCTGCAAGAAGCATAAATTATGCATCTCTGATGTGTCTCTATAGGCTCTGTAACCTTTTTTGCCCCTTAGGGTGCTCGTTATCTGCAGGAGCAATTAACAGATAGTATCAAGCAGCTAGCGTGATTTCTTACCTTTAGAGTGATTTCAAATCAAATAAAAAGAAGGCTAATAGGGCCAAGGAGACCTGAGCTGTGAATTTGTTTCTGAAGTATATTGGATAGAAATAATCAGTAAATTGGAGGTACACGCTGCCAGGAAGCCTGGATTATGTCTAACTAGTTCTGCTTGCTGAATCTTTTATGTTTCTGACCGATATCATTGTTACTGTGAGACATTATGCAAGTGACACAAATAATGGATAAGCCTTCATTAAGTAATTCTGAAAGGAAATGCTTAAATTCTCTTACTTTGGCAACTTAAAGTTGATTAATCAAAAGATCAGATTTTTCCACTACCCAGAAAAATTTAAAGACAAGGCAGGGGGAAAAAAAAAAGCATTCCCAGGATTAGTCTTGGAAAAGAAGTTCTGATGGTAAGAATTCTGCTTAAATCCTAAAATTGAGTGAAATGCTTCTCTAGCAATAGGTACTTTATCATATCTTTTTTGTGTTAATGTACATTATTTTCAGTTCCTTCTTAGTGCATGAAAATCTTACATAAGGCCTTACATGCACTGAAATAATACACTGTAAAAGACACATAACTTAAAAACAGAAAAAGCCAATGCTTTATTTTCTATTTAAGAAACAAAACAACCAATCAACAAAAATAAAAGAAAAACAAAACCCCATAACTTTAAAACATATGTAAAAATTGTTATTTACTACCATCCCCTTTAGCCTATTCAGGCCATGATTCTCTAATGCCACTTTTTTTCACTTTTTCATCTCTACCATATAGTGAGTTCAGAAATAAAATTTGTGTAGATTCCTACACCGTGCAGAACTTGCTGATTTCATTTGTTATCCAGGCAGAGCCAGGGATCTGACTGCTGCAATCCCACTACAGGACTAAAGCTTTAAGTCTTGAGTTCTTATTACTGGGGATATTTTTGTCCTGTGAACATCAAAGTCTTCAACATTGGAAGAAAATGTTGACAAAATGCTTGACAAAACCACTGATTTTATTGCAGATTACTAATGATTTGTTAATTAATGATATCAGATTCAAATAATATAATTCATATTTTATTATGTTCAAAAAAAAAAAATAATTCCTTTAACTAGCAGGATTGGCTCGTTAAAATAATTAAATTGCATTGGGATTTGTATAAAACAAATCACAAGGAAGACCTATGGAGTCACTCAGTCCACCTGGAGTTTGTCATTTCTAGCAATGTGGCCAGGATTTCACTTACAGAGGAAACAAAACCAGATGATAAAGAATGAGGTGAGAAATGAGATGTGTAGAAACATGCTTTTATTTTTCCCAAAATAATTAAAATAGATATTGATCCTAAAAAGTGTGCTTAAATTATGTTAAAAGGTGCAAATTCATCTTGTGTGTAGAAGCATCTGTAGATACATATATATTCTTAATAAATAAACGATGCAGAGATTTCAGAAGCAGAAAATGAAGGGATGATGTTGAACTTGTAAGGAGGGGACATATTTTGGCTGACACAGCAGAGCCAGCCTGGTTAGCATTTAGGACAACAAAGACAGTTCTCTAATTCTGGATGCTGCTGTCCTCCTCCACAGGAGTTAGAGAAAGTAGACCAGGAAACAGGGCAGTCAGAAGGTCACAACTTTGATCTTGGAGGATTTCAATTATTCAGGTATTGATTAGGATGACAATGACACAAAAGCTGTAGAGAAGAACACATTTGTAAAAGTTGCCCGGGATTGCTTTCTTTAGCCCTTTGTTGAGGTGACTACATAATGAGAGCTTACAGAAAAACTTGCCTTAATAGAAGTGACAGCTGTGATAAATAAGCAGAGGTCGGGAAACAGTGAGATCTTTCTAGAAGTGGCTTAAAGTCTGCCTTGTAGTGAGGAAGCACATCATTTCCTCATCACAAGAACTGTTCTGTACTTACAGAAACTCTCGGTAGCTCACAGCTTGCTGGAGATTAACATACTCTTTTCAAATACATTTTCTCTTCCCCACGTTAGCTCAAAATAGATGTCTACCGTGACCAAATTCCCTAAAAACTCACACTTGAATCAAGAACGTGATGCCAGCACAGATTCACAAAGCCCCGTGCGTCTGTGCATGTGTGTGCATATAAATACTAACTCGTCAGCCTAATATTAGAAGGGGCTTGGGGGAGTGATGTCTTGTAATTCTCCTTTGTGTTCTGTCCAGGAGAATGTGTGATTACACAGTGCACTGAAATAAAGTTTTAGAACTGGCTTTTTGCCGTATTATAAATGTTCTGGTTCTGATGAGCTTGTGGAAAGTCCACCTGCTTCAAGTAATTCTGATTTTCCTTGGAGCTCCATAATTAGGTGGAACATCCTAAAAAATTGCCATAATGGCAGTTTAGATTTTCTATGAAGATTTAAATACATTGTTCCTTAGTCTATGCCAAATAGGTCAATGGAAGTAAAATCTTGCCAGAATATGATCTCCCTCTGCTATCAAACTGTTTTCCCATCATACACAGATAGCATTTCTCAGTTCTCACAACAAAGGCTTTTCCAGCCTTGTTTCATTAAGGCAAGGACTGCTTCTAGGCCTAGGATCTCAGATCAAATTTATAATTTAGCCCATATATTTTTCTGATGCTTGAATGCTGACTTAATTTATACTGATCAGAGAACTTACTTAATGCATTTTTATTTCTTCACTCTTGAGAAGTGGAATGTGAAAAGATTGATACTGCCTCTAGCACCACTGCTTGCCTTGCATCCTTGTGCCCCATTTTATCCAAAGGCGATTCCACTGCAATGAAAGTGGCATCTCATCTGTCTCCAGTCCCTGCCTTTCATGTCACTTCTCTGACACAGTCTGCAATGAGCAGTTGGTGCCCAGCTGGCTGAGTCGTGTGCGGAATCCCCAAATTTCAGCCTCTCTCTTAGATCAGGGACGTTGCTCATCAGCTGCTGCATATCCTGTCTGGGAGGAAATTGCAGAGGTCTCTGGAGCATTGGCTCTATTTTGAGTAATTTAAAAAGGTTCAAATCGCCTTAGAGCACAAGGATTGGCTAAAAATGCATTGACATCACTGTGTTGTACCAGTCAAAGTCAAAGCAAGGGAGCTGTGAGGCACGCTCAGCCCTCCTGTAAACCGCCAAAACGTTTATGTAAAGCCACCAGCCTCCACCTGCCTGTTAGAAGGAACAGCCCAGAAAAATCCCTCTAGGTGCCTTATGCACCGTATGGAGTGGGAAAGGGACCATTCAGACGGCAGATCCCATTTTTCCTTCACTGTCAAAATGTACTGAAAGCCCTCCATGCCTCGCTTAGCCTTGTGAGACGAAGCTTAAGGGAGCCTGGCTGCTCCGGGGCCGAACCCCAAAGCAGCACTGCAGTGCCATCTAGTGAGAGCCCGGCCTGGAGCTACCCGCAGCGGGAACAGCTCGATGCTCTCCGTTCCTAATTCCTGACCACACCTGGCCCTGCTTTACTTGTGTCCCTCCAGTTCCTGGTCACGCAGCGATAAGCACCCTGCAAGGAGATTTTTAGGGAATTCACCTTCTTCGTGGGATCAGTGCTTTGGTTGAACCTTTGATGGAACGGCAGCCAGCTCATCACAGATGTCACTGTGAAGGCAGGGACTTGAAAGCCTTAATGGTGGCTTTAGTGGCAATGGCTGAGGGCTGGGAAGATGCTGCTGTGTATGTGATCTAGAGACTGCAAATCCAAAAATCAAGTGGGAATTCTGATCAAACTTTGTACATTTATGAAGGTAAAAAGACCACCTAAAACCAACACTGAGAGCAGTAGTACAAACAGGTGAAGAGGAGACTGAATGCAACTGGATGCAGAGAATGAGCAGGAGGAGACAGTGGCAGAGTGCTTATGTTGCCTGAGAGCTTTGTTCCTCCCTGCCAGCTTCCCTAACTTTCTTGCTGGGGATGCTAATGTGTGATGTGCATATAATGCAGTCCCAAACTGATAAAAGAAATCGGAGCAGATTTGTGATATTGCTTGAAAAAAACAATTCCACAAATAATAAATATTCAGACAGGGCACCAGAATTCATGCCTGTTTGTAGGAAGTGATATGCACACATTTATTGCTGGCTTTAAATTTTTTATAATATCAAATGTAGCTGCATCCAAACCCAGAGGGACTCCCCTGCAGAAAAGAAAGGGAAATATATTGCATCAGTATTTCACTACACAGTCCAGTGATCACAAAACACATCCACTCTGTGTTTACCCCAGACTCCCTAACCCAACACGCTGCTCACTCTGAACAAATGCAAGCTCTGGAGTCTCAGAAAAGGGAGTTCAAACCGCAGTCTTTCATTGTGGCATTGTGTACCCTGTAGATAATTAACACACTTCACAAAGCTCTAATAACATTTATTTATTTATTTTAAATCTTGCCCTGGCATTTACTGATCCAGATGCTGAAAAAAAAATGAAAAGGTATTCAGTGAGTTCATAATTTTGTAGACCAAGACCCAGCATCTCCTGTATTTTCTGCCTTCCTTAATCAGTGCCTCAGCTGAAATCTGCCATATTTACCCATTTTGGAATATAGGAATGTCCAGCATCTGCTTAAGAAGCTGAGTTAGGGGTCTGTGAGCACACCAGCAGGGTATATCCTCAGCCCCAGAGGTGCCATCTGGCCTATTTAAGCTTCATTATATTCCCTTTATGAAGCCACGTGGGGAAAAGGAGACAAGGGGGCAAGAATCAAGCAAGTTAATAGCTTAAACCATGACCATTTAAACCATCAAGCCACTGAAATGGACATGAGGGGAAAATATTTTTTATGCTTCTAAATGCAACAGGTTTAGTAAGTAAAGAGATCAAGATGCCTGCTGTAATGGACAGTTCGAGTGTTGTACAGAGTCTGCTCTCTTCACCCTGTGCAAAGTGGGTATTCAAAGTGATTAAACCCAAATGGTAATTTTCCAATACCAACTTTACACAGCCATAAACCACTTCAAAAGATGCAAAGCAAGGACAACTCAGACTCCCAGTGGGGAGAGCAGTGTATGCGGGGACATTGTGCCAGCAGTGACAAAGTGGTTACAGCACAATGCAAATTGTTCGCTTTACAGTTCAAGTTGCCTGTGACCCTACTGGTTGTATAACAAACTCAGACTGGAAAGTAATGATTACTTTCCAGACTCAAGCATCATTCATCTAAAAGATCAATACTGTTCAGAATTTTTGGAGATTTCACTACACAATTAAATCAAAATCCTAGTTTCTTGGTTTGATTCAAAATGTATAAATTTAGAATGGAGCAGAACATTTGTGTCAAACAAGCCAAAACATGAGAGTATCCTGTTTTCTTCTCACGAATGCTGCAGTTTCAGCACTATCTCTTAGAAGACGTTTTGTCTCTTAAAGCTGAAATTCAGAGTGTAACCTTGAGAACATAAAGATGAGAAATTGGAATCAAAGGCTGCACCATAACAGTCCTTGTGGGAAACCCCTACAGAGCTGAAAGACATTTCAGTAAGCATGATTCTTCACCATAGGAATATATAACTTTATTTAACTAGTATTTTGCATCGAGGCAGTATTTATAAGCAGTTGTTAACTTTGTCAAATTGTGCTGTGCACTGTATCTGTGCATACACTGAAAGCGATAACTCAATTATGTTATAAGTTTGGAGGACAAAAAAAGAAAGGGCGGATAAACATCTGGTTCAACCTCTGAATACAACAAACAGATTAATAGTTTGCAAGCTGCCTTGACCATCACATGGGAATGAGGTTTGAGGAAGAATGAAAAAGAGGATAGTTTAGTTCTGAATTCAGGTATTCTATTGAAGTTCTTGCTGTGAGTAAAAGAGACCAGAGAAAGACAGACTTCAAAAGAGCATCAAGCAGATGTGGGCTGGTGGACAATAGAAAGCTGTATTTTTGGCAAAGCAGAGGCAGAGAGATGAGATAATCGTGATAAGGCAGAATGTTGACAGGTTAACCCCAACTAGAAGAACACTGGGGTAGGAGCAGGTTATTTTCACTGTGTAGGCACTCTGTTTTGAACATGATATTAATATAAGTAACAATTACACTGGCTTCCTGAAAAGGACATCAGGCTGTGTTACTATCTATCTATCTGCTCTCTTGTCTGTTGGATAGATCTGGCTGGCACTGCTGACTCCTTGGCCACAGCTTAATGGGCTCTGGATAAAGGAACAAAAGTGAAGAGCCTCTTAGAGACTCAGCACTGTGAGGGATGAAGAGCTCAGTGCAAGCCAAGTACCCTGAAGTGTCTCACCTGTGGGAGGTTGGAACTAGATGACCTTTGAGGTCCTTTTCAACCCAGGCTATTCTATGATTCTGTGGTATGAGCACTGGCATGAGCCTAGTGCCATCTACTAAGTCTGCATAGGAGGGTATTCATACTGGGAGCTATTTTTGTGCACTAAGTGTGGACAGGACAGGGGCAACATGTGAAAGTGTGCCTCATTTATGCTGAGTGTGACGGATGAGTGGGAAAAGTTAGAATAGATGAATAGAATAGAGCAGGATAACCATGTTTGAGTGTGATATGGAAAGCATTGAAAAGATGGAGATGATGATCAGAAATGAGAAAAACATAGTCTGAAACAAAAATATGTACAGATAGGAATCACCCATGCACCCATGGAGAAAGTCAGATGATGTGAATGCTGAATGAAGAAATGACTAAAACATGACCAAGTGATTTGTTTTTTGAGAGCCAGGATCTGACAGGTAGCAATCAACAGAAAGCAACAGCAAGACTTGTTCATGTCTGGGAAGCAGGATGTGAATGGGACAGAAACATTAAAGATTAGCTTTAAGCTGTCATAGTGACACAGAAGCAAATGACAGTTGAGGATTTAGAGGAAGAAAACCCTAAGGAGATTTTTGAAGGCTCTGCAGGATGTAATGGTGAGCCATCCAAAATGAAAGGCCTGAAAAGCTGGAGGGTGATCAGAGGAAGAATGTGCACATAGAAAGATCTATTCAGTATGAGATCAAGTGGTACAGTTGTTCAACTGTGGCTGGCCCAGCTCTGTTGGGACCAGGCACCATCTTACAAAGCCCACAGGAAACACATCTGGACAGGGACAGGAGGCTGGAACAGTGCTGGCCAAAGACCTTAGTTGCATTCCTTGTAGTGGGGCAAGCTGCCCATGCTGAACTACTGGATCTACAAGATGGTAGAGGATCCCTATTGACACCTGTCATATAGAGACAAAACTTCTTCCAAGGAGTGGAAAGAAGTGGCTAAACCCAATGTTTACAGTGCACCAGACAGGACAGGAGAAAAGAATGCAGAACTAAGTAGAGGAACATGATCAGATCTGGCTTTGCAGAAGCATGTATGAAAGTCTTACTGGTTTTGTAACTCAGTGTTTGTAGGTTTGGTCATCTTGAGTAACTGAGTGCAAAAGCAAATTTTAAGAAGATGTGTCCAAAATTCTAGAAATGGTTAGGAGAAGAAACCAACAGGAAAACACAGAATCACAAGCTAGCTGAGATTGGAGGGGACCTTTGGCAGTCACCTGTTCCAAACCCCTCACTCAAAGCAGAGCCATCAGCCTACAGCTGGTTACCCAGCACCAAGTGCAGTCTGCTTTTGAACCAGAAACACCTCATGCTCTGTCCAACAAGCATTTTCATGCTCAATCCCAATAGCCCCTAAGACATCAAGTCCAGATTCACCAGTACTGCAGACGGAAAGCAGCAGGACTGCTAGAACAGTACTGGATGAGCAGGTGCCTGGGCAGCTCATCTCCCCTGAGCCTCTAAGCCAATACCACGACCGGCACTTGCTATGCCGAGGAAATAAAGTTCTCCATGGAAGGACACATTCAAAAGAAAGTGTTGCATTTAAGGAGATTTCTGTGCAGGTGCCGACCATGAATTAATTTCATAAGTAATTCTGAAACTAGAAGACTGCAGACTGTTTATTGTCATAATGACTGTCAGACAGTGCCTGGGAGTCTGTGCAACGTGACATTTCCTTGCAACTTTTCCATGTAATTTTTCCTGAACTTTAAATAAATAAATGAATAAATAAATAAATAAATATGGATGATGAGCGTCTATACACTGCAGCTTGTTTAAGAAAAAAAAGAAGAAATCACAGGTCATGATGATATTGCTTTAGATTAATAAAGAAATATATATATATATTATTTTTTCTAAGGTTTTTAAGCTTTCCTAAAGTTTTGCAGACTTTGCCTGTTCTGACAACTTGGGCAACCTCAGCACCCTGGATAGGGGCATGATTCCATTCTAATTCCAGAAATCGTTGCGAGGATGGGGCTTCAGAAGTTGAAAATAATTTTAATAGAATCACTATAGGTTAAAGACATAACTGAGTAAAAGGGATAGTATATACAACATAAGTTCACAAAGATTATTAAGAGATAAAGATGCTGTGTTCAGTCCAATGAATATACTCCTTTTTAGAAGTAACATTTTCAGATAAGGAAAGACATTCATTTTTTCTTTCTATGCCTGAGCTTTAATAACAAGTAGCAGCTGGAGAGAAAATTTATCTCTGCTTTTAGATAAGTTTTAGGGATAGTTTTAGGTGTTTTTTTTTTAGATAAGTTGAAAAAAATATTTCAGATGGGCTGCTGCAAAATTTTGCTATGCAGTCTCCAAAATAACTTGACTGTTGATTGGTATTACTAACATAAAGGTATAAGGTTGGCTAGGAAATGTAGCTATTCTGAGGTGTTTTAAATCTTGGAGTATAATTTGGAAGTTATATTACAGCATTAAATTTGCCATCAAGTTGGCCATTAAATCATCTCTCTTTTTATTCTTTTATTCTAATAACAAAAGAATAATTTAAATAGATATTTAATATGTTTCTGTTCATGACAGATAAATAGGCATAACAGATTTCTTCAGCATTGGTAGCAGTTTTACAAGGCTACGATAAAAACCTACTGCTGTGGGTTGAGCCCGGCCAGCAGCCAAGCACCCACTCAACTACTTGTTCGCTCTCTCTCTTTCCCAGAGAGACAGGGAGAAAACAGGAAGGAATAGATTGAGAAAAAGACAGTTCAGTAAGTGAAGGAAAGAGAAAAAATATGTATCTATCTATCTATATATATATACACACATAAATATGTTGATGCGAAGACTATTGACCACCAGCTCCCATAGGCAGAGTGATGCCTAGCCAGTATCTGAGCTGTGGCCACTTTGGAAACCCAAACCTTCTACCTCCTTCTTCGTTTACCCTAGTTTTCATTGCTGAGCATGATGCTGTGTGATACAGACAATCCCTTTAGTCAGTCCAGGTCAGTTGTCTCAGCCATGTCTCCTTTCAACTTCTTACCCACCCCCAGTCTAATGGATGGAAAGAGTAGAATGAGAAGAAAAAAAAAAAAAAAAAGAGCCTTGATGCTGTGTGTTAATGGCATTGTTTTTTTCTTATCTTTTTATAAATTCATTTTTAGAGTGCAGCTGACAACTTCATATTTGCCTGTGATTATCTTGATTTCATAACTCAACAATAAGTAGACATTTAGTGGCTTCCCTGTCCATTGCTTTAAGGCTGCTTTGTTTTCCTTTGCTTATGTGGGGAGATGTCTTGCTACTGCAGTGCATTCCCACAGCAATTTGCCTGTACAGAACGCTGCCAAATAATGCTTTTTCATACTTTTCCATTGGTTCTGACTTCCATGGTCCTCTGTATCTCCCTCCTTTTTTGTCAGTTTTCACATTCTCTACATCCATACTTCTATCTGTATCTATATCTACAGCTACATCTGTTCATGTATCTATCATCTGTTTCTGATGTACATATCTGTCTATCTGTTGATTGATCTACCTTTTCATCTGTCTATCTACCCAAGTAGATGTACAGGAAATGTACAAGATGTGTTATAGTTGGATGTATAGTGTCCCCAGGCTACCAGTGTACTCCCAGAAAATGATTAGCCATACCTGGGGAATTGCTGCAAGTCCAGGGTTTATTTCCAGAGGGCAGTTTGGATGAGACTGCCCCACTTGTCTGAAATGAGGTTTTGGAGGAAGTTGAGGTGGAGCAGAAAGGAGATTGTAGAGATTATAGCAAGCAACTCCTGACCCATTTTATTTACCAGTCTAGACATTTTTCGGCACTGTGTCATCCACCACCATTCTTGCTATCTGTTTTTTTTACCCCATCGAGACACTCACTCTCATCTTTTTACTGTTATATTGTGTAACCCCCAAATAAATCTTCTCTAAGGGCCTTCTGTCTCCCTGGAAACAGTAGAAACTGATGCTCATTTTACTAAGGAAGCAGCATGTGCAGTCAGCAATGCCTGTGCCTTACCTCGTCTGAGTGGGGACTATTCGAGAAAAGGCAGTTTTGCAAGACTGAAATGTGAATGTTCTCTGCAACTAAGATGGATGGATTAAATATATATCATGATAAAATCAGAGGTGATGGTCACACTGCTAATCTAGGGTTGTTTGCCAACAAGTGCCTTTATGTGAGGGAGCAGCTCATCTTGTCACCTGGATACCCACACACACTTCACAGAAGGCAGTCTGGAATGTGACATCTCTTCAGACTCCCAAACGGTGCACCACCACCTTGATCTGGTGGCACCAGTGTTGGATAGCTGCATACAGGCTGTGTTAACTAGAGGAAAAGTAAGGGGAAATGGCAGCAGGCAAGTTTGTACTGACTCACATAGGTGTTGTCACAGAGCCTGAACAGGACTCTGGATGTCTGTGTGGGGTCAGAACATGCCAGTAGTTCACTGATCCCACTGTCTTGCACTGCCTATGTGGACAGCTGGGAAACTCGGGCAACATTTAATTATTGTGATGATTCTGTGAAATGTTTCATGGACAATCAGGTGTGTTTGTTTCTGTCTGTGTGTATACATACAAAGCTGTTTGTATATGCCAACTGGCATTTTTCACTTTCCAAGTTTATCTATCTATCTGTCTGTCTGTCTATCTATGTTAGACATATACAGGTTTAATTATACTAATTACTAAATAAATCTATTTTTATCCAATCTTGTAATTTGACGTGGAGTTGTTGGAGTAGGTCCAGAGGAGAGCCATTAAGATGATCAGAGGGCTGGAGCACCTCCCCCGTGAGGACAGGCTGAGAGAGCTGGGGCTCTTCAGCCTGGAGAAGACAAGGCTCTGAAGAGACATTATAGTGGCCTTCCAGTACGTGAAGGGAGCCTACAGGAAAGCTGGGGAGGGACTTTTATAAGGACAGGTAGTGACAGAATGAGGGGAAATGGTTTTAAATTGAAGAGGGTAGATTTAGACTAGATATCAGGAAAGAATTCCTTACTGTGAGGGAGGTGAGACACTGGAACAGGTTGCCCAGAGAGGTTGTGAATGCCCCCTCCCCAGAAGCACCCAAAGCCAGGCTGGATGGGGCTGTGAGCAACCTGGTCTAGAGGGAGGTGACCCTGCCTATAGCAGGGGGTTGGAACTACATGACCTTAAAGGTCCCTTCCAACCCAAACCATTCTATGATTCTGTGATCCCATGGTTCCCAAGCGTGAACCCTCCTGCATACATAGACAGCTGTAATCAAAATGTCATCCACTTTTCCCACCTTTATAATGTGAAAATGGTGCAGACTGTGGATGTGCATTAAGTTTTAAACTGCATATCTTTAGTTCTATGTACTCCAGCTAAGATATAATGTTCAAACTTTCTGGCTTCAGAATGATGTAAGTGATGTGATAACTTTTGAAAAATCAGAACAATATTAATAAAAACAGCAACAGTTGTTTGTTCATTTGTTTTGTTTTTGGCTTAAAATTAAACTGCCTTTGATGAGCTTATTTTTAAGTGCTTAAAGTAAGCTGAGGCCCAAGTTTGGTTGTCATGTTTTTAGCTTGTTTTTCAAAGTAAGTAGCGTGTGTTTTTTTTTAAATTTTATGTCAAGCCTTGAAAACAACATGTGCTGATCTGTGATAACATTTCCTCTTCCATTTTCCTTCATAACCCTCAGAGACAGTGTCTAGGAAGTATCCTCCCTTTTTTTTCCTGATACCTACACATAGGTCCCTTCAAAACTATGAGCAAGTTAAAAATGAATTTTACTTGTGCCTGAGTGAAGGCAGAATAGAGCTAACCAAAGTGAAAATGGGCCTGGGACCTATCTGAGAAATAATTATGAGGGATTTTTCATCATCCTCACCTTTGAGGAGAAGGTTCAGGCGGATCTCATCAGTTCCAATAAGAAGCTGAAGGAAGGATGTAATGAAGGTGGAGCCATGCTCCTTTCAGTGGTGCCCAGTGCCAGGACAAGAGGCAGTGGGCACAAAGTGGAACATGGGATGTTCCCTCAGTACACCGGGAGCACTTCCGTGCTGTGCAGGTGACGGAGCACTGGCACAGGCTGCCCAGAGGTTGCGTGTGGGGTCTGCTGCTCGGAGACCTTCAGCAGCTGCCTGGACGTGGGCCTGGGCCCCTGCTCTGGTGACCCTGCTGCAGTGGGGATTGGGCCCAATGGACCCAGAGGGTCCTGTTGTGATGCTGTCCTGCAATAGACCCCTTGGAAGACAGCCATCACCTTAAATGTCACAAATGTTTCCTAACTGCTTGCATAACACCATCACCAGTGGTATGAGCTTGACCTCTGTCACCTTGTGACAGCACCATGGAATGTTATCTGACTCTGTCCCAAGTGGGTGCTGTGGAGAGCTCAGCACAGGGCAACTGCCCCAGGGCTGCCATTGCCTCTTAGGCAAACAATCTCTTCCATGAAGAATGGGGAACCAGGGAGGAGAAGAGTTAGTAATTCAATTTTCAGATATGCCTATTCCATCTAAACACAAGAAATAAACATCAGCTGAAAGACCAGGTGCACAGAAACAGGCTTGGGATGCACCTGGACTTCACAGTGGTCAGGTGAGATCAGCAGAGGGCACAACAGCATTCATACTTCATCATCTGTGGTGGTCTCTTATATTTCCTCTGGGGACCTTAACCTGAGGAGACATGCATCAGGCTGAATGTCAGCCTCAGAACAATACCTTGCTGTGGAATTTCTCAGGGTTTCTATGACTTCGATTTTTTATTCAACATGAATGACAAACCTTCCTCATACCACACCTTCCCCTCACACAAGCAGGCATGAAGATAAAGCTACTGAAATTTCTGTGTTTTGGTAGTATCTGACCCACTTTGTAGGCAGGCTTATGTTGAGTCAACTTTGAAAAGCAGTGACAACACAGTCTGGGGGACTGTTGTACTTACTTAGGAATTTGCTGTAGCTCTGCTTTTTTTCCTTTTTTTTTGCTTTTTTTGCTTTTTTTTTTTTTTTTTTAAATCTTTGTTGCATTGTCTACTATGTCCTCTAGTACAACCCTAAAAGAAAAATTGTCATTTTTGTCCCAGACCCCAAGAAGGGGCACTCTCCGTTGAAAAAATGCATGGAATGCTCTGTGATTATGATAAATTGAGGAGCTGAGAGTAGACAAGTATGCACATAATGTTTTTGTTATTTTGTCTTCTTTAAATTAAAGCTTGATGAGAATCAATGACAGTGTCCTTGCCCTTGTGAGAAGAGAGGCAGCGCTTCACCCAGAAGTATGAAAGTGGTCAATACTTGTAAGTGGGAATAGTTAGAGATGGAGTATGTATGTGTGAAATACTAAGCCTAAAGCAAGGGCACACAGTGCCCACCCGCTCTCTGAATGGGATATATGATTCAAACCCTTGTTCTTTTCTTTAAATTATGTAAGAGACTTTCACGGAAAGGCAGAACTGAACTGGCTTTACAGCCCTTAAATGACAGAGTGAGAATGAGCAAAAGTATATTTGTAACAGAAAGCAAAGCCAAGAAAGAGATAATTACATTAAGTTATCTTTTCCTATTAAATTCAACTTTCACATTTTTTCTTGATTGACTAATCTCTGTAATTTGCCAGATTTTGAGCTGGTATTTTTTAATACCATCAAGTAATGGATTCTGTTCCTCTCAATATGTCTATTTTAAAAAATTCTGCCAAATAGATTTGAATTTTCTTTTAATGCAAGTACTTCACTTCCAGCTGGATATCCTACATGATGCAATGTAGATTCATTTGCTTAGATTCTGTGGGAGTAGGGAAAAGTAAATCTCAGACTTCTTTCTTTATTGTTATTAATGTTCTAATTTCTGTGTTAAGTTGAAAGCGTAAAGTTATAAATATTTTAATCTCCTAATTATTTATGGTATTTTAAAAAGTGGTTATGGGGATAAATCCCCATAATTAAAAATCCCCATAATTAAAAATCCCCAAATTAAAATTTAAGTAAATGTTAGTAGCAGTAACATGGTAGTCCAACAGGTAAAAATTGCTGTATCTTCTGAAAAAGGCATTTTGCAGGAGTTTAGCAATAAAAGTATCATAAAGCTTTTCCTTGATTCACTTTCCTATGATACAGTACAGTACTTTGAGTGAGGTTTGTTCTGGCTTTGTCTCAGAACATACGGTAAACTGTGAACAACTTTGCCACATTTTGTTTTACCAAACACAAGTTTATCTCCAGAAAGCATACGTGCAGATCAGGCTGGACTGTGGAAGGCCTGCCTCAACTATTAATATTAATCTTTGCTTTCCATGTTTTCATTTTTGTAATACAACTGAAAATTATGACCTTAACTGTAAAGCCATTTTCCATTTGTATTCCATGATAGTTCATGGAATTAGACATTGAAACAAAAGTTAAATTTATTTAGTTGAAAAGACATAATCAGATACCAAATTCTAGCACTGCTATTGTGACTTCTTATCCCTCCGTCTCTCCTAATAATGTGCTTTTGTTTTATTTTTTTCTGCTTTCCCTCTTGTCTCTTCCTTCTTCTCCATCTTTCCTACTTTCCTACATTCTCCATGGCATTTCTTTTCTTTCCCTGCTTTCTTGTTTTACCTTTCTCAAGTTCTCTTTTTCATTTTCTCCTCATACAGGCTCAATTACGAGAGGAGAGCAGAATCTGATGGATATCAGTGTTTTTCACAGTGGTTCCATTCCAAAGGCAAATACTGCCCAAGAGGGAAATAACTGATAAACACATTTGTACACAGATACCATGTTAAAGAAGAACAGTGGTATGATTTTAGATTGTAATTAGTGGTTCACGGACAGATAATAAAACAGGTTCTCTGACCCACTAACGTACTAATTTAACAGCAAAATTTGATGAGGGATAAGGATAAGCTTAGAAAGGCGTAGGGAATGCTGTCGTTGATATGTGGGTTTTCTTCGTGATTCCATGATGGTTTTAACATAACATGCAATCCTGGGCAATCTCGACACATCTGTTTCTTAATCTGAGAATCACACATGCCCGCCTTGAAAAATACTGTGAAATGAACGCTGGTAATCTATGCCTTAAGTATTATGGGAGAGTCCATCCAAGTATTGTTATTTATTTTTCTCCTAAACCTGGATCTTCTAAGATCTCACAAAATATTTAACTCTCTGCACCACTGGAGCAGCTAAGAAATCTATGCAGTACAGTAACAGAAACTGTAAACAGAGTTGTTCTTCCTTGGGGTAAACCTCTCAAGTACTCATATTTTTGCATACTCAACAGACATACACAAAAATATGCACCATATAGAGGCAGAGAGATAAACACCCATTCTTGTAACTGATTACCCGGTCATTGTTAATGCATAGGATGGATGTGACAACAGAGTATTCCTTTTTCACGTGGGCTGAACATACTCTATTCCATTTGCTGACATAATATATCCCAACTATTTTATCCCAGATATAAATAACACATTTTAATCTGCGTTTGGACACCAGCAGAGCCGGTTAAAGTATCCCCAGATTCTAGAAATACTCTGTGAGCACTTCTTATTTTGGGGCTCAAAGCTAGATACAGTATCTACAGGTGGCCTAATGAATGCTGCATAAAATGGGGCTATCAATTCCCTTGACCTACAAGTTATGCTGCTGGTACCATCTAGTATGCCATTGGCTTTCATACCACCAGCACATGTTGCACTAATGAGCTGCCTGCTTTCTAGCAGGGCACCTTCATTAGAGCTGCTCCCCCACCAGTCCATCCCCAGCCTGTAACGCTGCCAGCCTTTCTTCCTTCCCAGTGTCAGGACTTTGCAGTTTTTCTTAGTGAATTTTATGATTCTCCTGTCGGCCTATTCCTCCGTCCTATCTAAGTCCCTCTAGATGGCAGCTCTGCCTTAGAGCATATTGCCCAGTCCCCCGAGTCTGGTGCCATCTGTCCATCCGATAAGGGTGCACTGTCACTTGCTCCAGATTAGTGACAAAAATGTAAAGCATGACAGCTCACAGGCCTGGTGTGGTGCTCTGCAACTAGAGTTGTCCCCGTGGTGCTGCCACCTGCCTCCAGTTAGAGCGCAACCCTTTAGCCATCACTTCCTGAGCCCAGCCATCCAAACAATTTCTTTATCCATCTGGTTTTCCAACTCAAACTGTAATATCCTGTCTTGAATAGAAATATATTGAGAAAGACAGAGCTGAAAGCCTTGTAGAATCAAAGTAGATGACATCCCTGCTCTCTCTGGTACACCTGAGCTTTGTCATTTAGCAAAGGAAGCACTTTCAGTCAGTCCACACAGACTGTTCCCAGTCACCTTCTCCACATGCCCAGAAACATACTCCAAAAGCAGTCACATCACAGTTCTGTGGGGAAAAAAAACACCTTCTATCTGTGTTTGCTCAGAAGTGATTCTGCTGAAGAATCATCTGGGCAGAAATAGTTTTATTTTCAGCTAGGTGACATCTGTGATCTAATTTGCTGCAGAGCCATTTCTTACATTGCCACAACAGTGGGGGAGGTGAGGGGTGGGAACCAGCTCGGGGCAGGGAGGTGGTGACTGATTAAACCAGTTAGCGTGTCTCCACTAATGCATGTACTAGAAGTTAAATCTTGATATCCCTTAAACCATATGTATGCATATGAAGCTTGTTTGTCTTTGTAAAAATTTACTGCAGCTTCCTACACAAAATTTTTGCACGTTCAAATGGGAAGATGACATGTTTATAGCAAATAATTTGTCCCTTGCCTGCATAGTGCATGCTATTACCATAAACAAAGCAGGATTTGTGTTTTGTTAATATCTTGGTCCATGTTGTAGTCTGCATTTGTATGGTAGGTTATAGTCTCATCTCAAATGAATATGAAATGTCAACAAAGCCCAGCACACAACTATGAAATATGTGAAAATTTACAGTGCCATAATGGTTACACCTGTTTGTGTTATAAAGCAAATTAAAATTTAAAAATTAAAGAACTAAAAAGATCAAAAGATCTGCCATGATTGCTTTTTGCTTCTGAAGCATCTTTTCTACTTCTAAGAAACTACTACTAAGAAACAATGACATGGGAGTGCATCTGGTCATTCTCCAAATTTGAGCAAAAATTCCAGCAGCTTTTTGTTGCATGACATTTACTTTAAATCTCTTTCTTTTTAAAATGCCAAGTGAAGACTGCTGTATGAGTTGACTTTAGTCATTCCAGCTCTTTCTACTTCTGTGCTGTGCATCACAATCACTGCTGATCATTGCTGCTAAGAGGGCAGACAAGGACCACTGTTCCAAGAATGGCATGCAACCCAGTTTTCCCTGTTTTAAGTAAATTGCAAATAATAATGTAACCATAATGCTTCAAGGATATAAGTAAATTGGTTGTTATAATAATAGATATTGTTTCTCCCTGCAAACTTCCCCTAAAACAAATTGTTTTCTTTAGATAAGTAGTAGGTTTTACAGAACTTTCAGTAGGCTAAAAGTCCTAACCATACTGATGAAGGCAGAGGTTACAGAAGAACTGTGGACAAAAGGCAGGGGAACACTTCTGCATTTAGTTAAGAAATCCCAGTGCCCCATTTGCCTCCATGCATAAGATCCAAAAAGGATTTGACACAGTTAAATGTTACAGTTGAGTGCACTCTGCAAGTGTCTGTAAATTCTGTGTGAAGTAACCTAGAGAGTATGTTCAGATCATAAGCTTAATATCAGCCCTTTCTAATCCCTGATGGAAATTCTGTTTGAGTAAGCCCCATTGAGCCAGTCTCAGTCCTATGTGATAGTATTCTATTGCAATTCCATATACCCTGATGGCACACAGGCTTCCAACTCTTGTTAACAAACCGGTCGAGTCACTAGTTTCAACAGCTTTGACATCACCTTCAAGCTGCACTCCTACAGGCCTACACCTGTTGTTTCTTCAGCAATGCCTGCATTCCTCCTGGAGTGGGGGCGGTTATCATCATGTTTCCCCACCTCCATCCTGCTGCTGCCAGTTTGTTCTCATTTATATAAAAGCAGAGATGCAAGGGAGTTAGAGCAGTGGGAGATTATACTTTCTAGTTTGGAAAAAAATGTTGATATCATACCTACCAATAAATGCACACTTGGCACCTGTGCATTTTTTGCCTCCTCCTTTTCAAAGTCATTTTCTGTTCCTGAGCGCTGCTCCATAATTCACCAGCTCCTGTGCTACGTGATGTTTCCCATGTGTTGGTTTCCCAAGATTGAATTTTCTGAATTGCAATGTACAAGGCAGTTAATGATGTCTTAATTTTCATAATCTCACTCTTTGTACATCAGACACTTAATTGCTGAATGTCTCTATACATCAGTCATTGCCGAGCAGAATAAATGCTAAAAGGAAAAGAAAGGGAGATAAATAGTAATTACTATTCAATGGTCAGTACAGAAAAGTTGTGGAGGTTCTGCCGTAGGAACATGAGGCACTGCATTTGATCAAACTAAAGGTTCTGCTAGACCACAATTTATTTCTGGCAGTGTCCACTAGGAGAGATACTTAGGGAAAATGTGTAGGAAATATGGCTCCCACCTCTTCCAGGTTCTTTTTTTTGTATTGCACAACTGGAATATGAAGAACAGTGATTAAAAAAAAAAAAAAATGAAACAGGAGATATTCTGACTATATATGCAAAAAATATTAAAATAACCAACAAAAATGTGATTATGGAACAGGTTGTTCAGAGAGACTGTGAACCCTTCCTCCTTAGAGATACCCAGAAGCTGTGAAAAGCCTGAACATTATTCAGTTTTGATCCTGCTCTGAGCAGGAGTTTGACTGGGTGACCTAGGTCTCTCCAAGATGAGTGGTTCATTGGTTCTAGAAACCATAGAGGAATAATTGTCCCTTCTGTAATCAAAACTATCACATCTCCGAACAGTTCTCACCCTGATAGTATATGTCTAAATCTGTTTGCCATGAAATGAACAGCTGCAGCTTTGTCTGTTCTAAAGGCAACAGTATTCAGAGTATAATTTTATAGAATTTTAACTCTGTCTAAAGCCATGATGGCTTTTTATTCAAACATTGGCTCAAATTCCCTCCCCCTCACTTCAGTGCGTGGACGGACAGCTGTAGCTATCAAAGAAAAACCTGGCAGTCAGTGACACTTGCAGTACACCTTCTTCCCTGGAAAGAAGTATGGTTGGTAGAAAAGTTTCTATTTAGAGTGCTACAGGGCAATTGAGTTTATCTGAGATATATTTTATTAGAGGTGCAATGTGCTATAGATATCTGCTCTGCTTTGTACAATAACAACACGACTTCTCTCTGTTGATGATATGAACATCCAGTAATTACATCCTGTTTGTCTCTTCATCCGTGTGGCCATGGACTTAAGTAACAAGTACATAAGTAATTTACAGTGCTTGCTGGACATTCAAAATAATCTGCATTTTGAACTATATTGTTTTTGGTTTGGAACTTTATATTTCTAGAGCAAACTATAAATTAACCTTGTAGACTGGAACTGGTGTCTTGGCAGTTGCAGCTAGGATCAAAAATTCTACTCGGTCTGAAAAAACATATGTGCCCCAGACAGAAGTTCTGGCAAAGCTAAAGTAGAGCGCAGTTAATCATCATTGTATTTAGGGATCATGTGGATCTTGATTCCAGTGAAGACAATTTGAAAACATTTTTGCATTGTACAGAGACAGATTTAACAAAAGGATTCTGTTGATGTATTGATTTCAGAATTAGTGAGCGAAGATGTGCATTTTTGCCTATTGTTTCTGAAAATAGTACAGGAAGCTAAAGGCATACAATGCCTGTCAGACCTCAAAGGATAGTAGCCCATTGCCAGTCCAGGCGAACATACATGTTTTTGTAGAACTTGACTTGAGATGACTAAACTAAAAGATTTCTTGTCGTGCTTGATGAACGGGAAGCAAAAATCATTTGTCCTTTAGGGTGTCCTAGGAGGCAAAGGAGAAATTTCAGAGGCTGTCCAACATGGCTTTGATGAGAAAGTAATTAAAGCCACTGACTGAGCTGTCCACATGCTTAAGTCAGATAACAATGTAATTGACTGTAGTGGTCCCCCTGCTGAAGGACAGTAATCAGAGGATAAATGTGACTGAAACCAAATTTGCTGAGGGAAATTTTACTGACATTTCTAGCTAGTAGTAGTACGTAAAAAAAATTAATTCTAGCACATGCAAGTTAACTGAGCTATGCTATGCTGATTTGGAAAATTGAAAAAAAGAAAATAATCGCTGAATTTTATGCCCTTTCTCTGTTACAATAGCCTGCTATTCATAATTCACAAACATTGTTATTGTCTACATTTTTATTTTTTTTCCTCATTCAATCACATAGGTTGGAAGGGATCTTAAAGACCATCCAGTTCCAACTCTTTGCAATGGGCTGGTTGCTGTCACTGGTTCAGGATGCCCAGTGCCCCATCCAACTTGTCCTTGAATACCTGCAGGGATGAGGCACCCACAACCGCTCTGGACAGCCTCTGCTAGTGCCTCACCACCCTCTGAGTAAAGAATTTCCACCTAACATCTAGCCTAAATTTCCCCTCTTTTAGTTTAAAGCCATTCCCCCTTGTCCTATCACTATCAGACAATGTAAAATGTTGGTCCCCCTGCTGTTTATAAGTTGCCTTCGAGTACTTTTAGGCTGCAATGAAACCTCCCTGGGTTTTTCTCTTCTCCAAGTTACACAAGCCCAAGTCTTCGAGAAGTTATTGTATATGCACAACATACGAACCTCAGCTGTTCTACCAAAAACAACTGACTCTACAAATAGTCCTTATGGGCCTATCCTACATCATACCTTCATCACAGCGCACAGCAGCATTAGGAGCTCATCTATTCCCTCCCCAAGATGGTTAGAAGCTAATTTTAACTACAGATAATTTTGTAATTTGCAGGCAAAGAAGTCAGTTTGACATATTCCTCTTAGCCTGATTGAATTAATTTTAAATGCTTTGGCAGCTTTTCTCCTTGCTGCAGTTGAAAGAATTGTAGATAATGACACCACTCACAGCTGAGCTCAACCCTTCCTCAGAAAGAAGAAAATAGCAATCTCTACAAAACCTACAACTAACTTTATATTTTCTGATCTTCATACAGTTTTAATTGCTTCTTTTCTCCCCCCTAGTTTTTTGTCAAGTCAAGATCACAAGGTTATTTATGAACATAAAGTAACAAAGCATAACTATTCTAATTTTTTTAACCATATGAGGTTTTCTGTGTATGTTTTGAAACAACTAACATTTTCCAATTTCCTTATGTCATTTTTTTTGGTAAGACATGATGCAAATCAACTGGGAGAAACAGCTGTTTTGCCCCCAAAACTCAATGGGTGTTGGAGTACAGTGGTCATAGTTCTCTGCCAGCCAGTGAAGTGTCTGCCATGGGAAGTTTCAGCTCCTTAATTAGTCAATGGGGCACCAAGAGACCTTTCTATGAATTAGAATTTAGCCCTAGATTTCATCTGCACCATTCTCTTAGAAACTGAAGGAAGATACAAGCTCTTCTTTTGAGTTTTATATCCTGAATTTGTATTACTGGCAACAAAAGCAACACACCTTTTAGTATGTAAAATAAATGAGATTTAAAAGAAACAAACTCTACTCCATATTTCTAATATTGTCCTTCCAGCAACTTTTCAGCACAGAATCAAGCCTAAGGCATTGTTTTTAAGGGAACCTACAGCCAGCCTTTAATTTACATGTAAACTAATCCTTTGTATACCCAAGCAGCAGAAGCGCACCCACAACTTCTTATACTTATTAAATGATGGTGACAACTACTCGGCGCAAAAAAAAAACCCCAAAAACAGTCTTATCATTCAAATTCAGTCTGTTATCACAAGTTTCAAAGCAACCTGTTTGTTCCTGAAGTTAACTGTTCATACTTGCGCCAGTGCACCTTATTTATGGCATTACTTCCTAAAATTGATCAAAAACTTTATTACTCCTGTTATTCTCAAAAGCTTTAATAGTAGCATAGATGCTTCTGGAAATAAGCTGAAGCTTGAGGAATGTGGGAATGTATAGGGAGTCAGAGAATAGGAACTTTTCAAGCCAAGCTTGGTACCAAGGAAAAAGGATGTGAGACCAGTCCTTCAGCCTTCAAATTCACAAGTTTGGAAAATATAAACTGATTAAAGAAGGGCAAAGATCATGTGCGTTAATAGTCAGTTCTTTGCAGATGACTGTGATGTATTGATCTTTCAAATCTAAATTTCATCTTAAGACTCTAGTTCATCAAAAAACCTTAACCCAGTATGGCGTTTATCGGAGGTCATTATGAATGTTTCTCTAAACTCAGATGAATTTTTTGTAATGTTTGAAGTTAGTCATCCACGTAAGTCTGGATCCTCCTATGGAATCACAGAGTCATAGAATATCACATTTTGGAAAGGACCCACAAGGATTACTGAGTCCAACTCAATCATTGTTGTGAATCCTCTGCTAGAAATACATATAGCTGATAAAAAGTTTTAAATACATCTTATGGAAGAAAGATCTCATTTTTTCTCGTACAAAGGAATTTTTTTTTTTTTTTTTTTTATCATGATAGCTATTCAGAAGCTTTAGCCCTGCCAAAACCCAATGTGTACCTCTTTCAGAAAGCAGTGGCTTCTGATCACTGAAATGAAATGGCTGAAGCCCAAGCGGATGCTTCACACTGAGATCCAGTGACAGCAGTACATTAATTCTTTTGAAAGTATTTTTCTATTTAGTACTGGCTCCAAGTATGAAAGCAGTTTTTACCTGGAATTCAGTTTTAGGGCTAGTATCACGAGGACTTTACACCAACTTCTTGGCAGACTTTCCTATCTTTCTGCTGTGCAAGAAGTAGGTCTTTCAGGGTCACATAAATCCAACTGAAATTAACCCTTTGCACAAACAAAATGCATTAGTTTCCAACCAGATCCTGTTGACAAACCACCAACTGCAGAGCTGCACAAGTGCTCATGCTGGCACGAGATGGGAGGGAGTGAACAGAATGGAGTAGGAGCCTGGGAGCCCTGCAGGCAATAGGAGGAGTGGGCTGGGAGACCTCAGTTCTGATTTCCTGGAGGAGAAACTCCCACTTATCCACCCAAAAAGTCTTGTTTAATCAGAAAGCTGTTGGTTATATTGGGGGTTCACTTAGAGAAGGTCAAACATAAAAATACTGTGAGAATATTTGAAGGTATCTGAAGGAGTGAATCCAAATGCTTATGTCTTAGAAATGGTTTGGCCCATTTTATGGTCATTATGAAAAACAGAAGGAAGATTGTATCTTCAGCAACAGCTCTTTGCAAGATCACGACAGGAGTTTTATGCTTCTGGTATCTAAACTGAGTAGAGGAGATGCTGAAATAAATCAAACCATTACTTGTGTTATTATTTTCCCATTCCTTTCATAGAAGAAAAAATTGTCTTTTAATGCAAAACTCATATGCATAATTTACAGTGTCGGCTATTCATTAATAAAAAGAAAGCTTTTACTGGTTAAGCTAAAACTATTTAATTTGATAACGTGATAATTAAGACTAACCCTCGATCTGCGGGTTCTGTCTTTATTTTAGGCTTAACGGCTAATGATTTAACTTCACTGGGCTTAAACATTTAAAATCTAAATCCAGATGTTTTACTCTGCTCCCTTTTCACTATAGTCCTATTTTGAGTGAACAGCTAACAAACAGAATAATGTGAAGATTTAAGCATGAAAATACAGAAATGTTTAATTTTCATTCTAGCCTCAGCCATACTGAAAGATCTTGTGCTAATTCCTAACCTTCTTCTTACCTCATTTGTTCCCCAGATAAAATAAAGGCAGTTAATTTCCTTACCAAAACCTATGTGATGCGTTCATCTCAGTAGGGACTGAGCAACAGAACACGCTTAACAGAGGCTCTGCAAGGATTACTTGCTCTGTACAGCCCCTCAAAGATTAAAATGATTTGTTAAGCTGGAAGGCACAACATAGGCAACTTACTCTAGAAGGTCAGTTCAGGAAAACACAATGGAAAATCCTCCAAACCAGCCATGCTTCACTCAGTGCTCTGCAGACATCCCCAGCCTTGCAGTCCTGACTGCAGAGACAGGCCTCAGCTTTCCTTCACAGCAAATAACAGTCTCTTCAAAGCACCTAAGCTCAGCAAGTTTTGAAGCTCAGGTCTCTCCTCAGTGTTTCTAACTGACTGGACAGCATGCGAGCTTTAACGGGTTTCTCTTTAAGCATCTGCTTCACTTCCTTTTGTGTATCTCATTGCCCAGGAGCCCAGCACCTACACCAGCACTGGGGATCACGCTGCAGCATGCAGCATCACAGAGGCTGACTTGGTGACTGAGGGTGAAGCTAGCAATGTAGTATAGCAAACCACGTGTTCTAACCAGTTTCTGACAGATCTAAACAAATGGGGCATAGACCTTGCTTAAATCATGAGCCTTAAAGCTTCTTTGTTGAAGCAAGACACCTGCCTTGCTCACTCCCAGAGAAGACAATGCTGCTGCTGTTACAGCACTGTCCTGCCTCCCATTTTTGAGAGTTTATCTGTCTGTTTAGGCTTTAAACCTCTGGCATAAGTCATGTGTTCTCCAGACACCCACACTCATAATCCATGATAATATCTTCAATTTAGCAATGAACTCTTTCTGTATTTGCTTTTCATGCACAGCTTCTTATTATCACCTCCTTTTTTATATTCAGGGAAGATGATTTCAGCTAAGTGAAGTGAACAACCCACTTCTGTGTACTGAGAAATCTAAGACCCAGGACCCCTAATTCCTGGGTTAGTGATGTTTGCATTACCTAGAATATCTCTCAGATCTATCTTATTTCATTCAAATCACATTTGCTGAGATTCTAGGGATATGCAGGGGGAAAAAAAAAATTGTAAATGTTTCACATTTGCACGATTCTGTTACTGAAGTAGTCATGATCCCAAAGAAACCTGAGAGGAACCTTGAAAGAATTAAGGAGATCTGTACTGAACAATGCCTCAGCACTTTGAGCCACATAGTATGAGGCATCACAGACCCTGATTTACTGATACTGAAGCACGATCTTATAGAACTATGTGGAAATCCCTGGAGCTACAGGTCTGGAGCTGGTTTATTTAAAAGGTGTTATGAGAGACAACCTGTACTAATGATGCTTGCCTGTGTAAGCAAATTTTGGTTGTCAGGTTAAAATGGTCACCAGTCTTTCCCTCTGGTTTTTCATGGCTGCTTAATGTATTTCTAAACTGGGAGAATAACAGCACTGGTAGTTATATGGTTATTCTTTATCCTATGTTAAATTTCAGCATGTTCTTGTTGTTTGTCCTCAGCTTTTCTTCGAAAGATTTCTGTACTCTTGAATGTCTGGGAGCACTACTAAGCTATCTATCTGTTCATTCCTAAAAATAATATGTGTAAGGAGGAGGGCAAGGGCAAGGGAAGGGAAGGGAAGGGGAAAGAGGAAAGAGGAAAGAGGAAAGAAAGAGGAAAGAGGAAAGAGGAAAGGAAAAAGGAAAGAATCACCTTGGATTCAGGAGTTTTTTAGTCTTTCTAATGTAGCCCGATGAAAGTAATAACAAAAAAAAAAAATCTTGAACTGTAAAAAATATCAAGAAATCAACATTTCAAATGTATTTAGATGTGAAGATGACTGTAACACTATAAAAATGACATAGCCTTAGATGAGTAACTTGTTGGCATAAATGAATCCTTCACCTCCTCTTTTATCAGAAACTCTTAGTATGTGTGGTGACCCCTATGTGACTGTGAAACACAGAATCTGTTTGTAAAGAGCCTGGTTGATCACGGAATTATCAACACTATCAAAGAATGTCTGAGAAATGAGTCTGATATTCCTTTTAAAAATGCATTACAGTGATAGTACACTACCTGTGAATGATGTACCTTTTATTTAGCAATTCCAAGAATATCACTTGGCTATATCATTCTTCTTAACAGCTGCAACAGCAGCAGTGAATCAATGCATGACACACTTATCTCATCTACTTTCAACAAATGCATTTAAACTGCCTCACGTCCATACCTACTACACTACTTAACTATGTTTGTATCACTGGGGTCTGAAAAAATTCAGGTAGATCCTCATGTCGCCTTTCCAGAGCCTAGAAAAAACTTTCCTATGAAATGGCGTTGCTAGCCCACAGCAGGCAATGTGCAGGAGTGGAAAGAAGGAGTACTAGTCAGTATGCACACACAAGTTTGGTAAAAGGGGCTGATCTTCTGATGAGTCCTTTTGACTGAGATGACTTCTGAGTAATATGCCTTTGCACCAATTTAATATATGGTTTGACTTTGACATAGAGGCTTGCTAATAAAAGCACTTTCTGATGTCGAGTGATGGCCCAAAGGATTACTCCAGCCACTGAGTGTGTCACCACACTGTAGCAGCCTACAGATAACCAGACAATGGTGTCAAGGCAAGGGAGAGCATCTTTGTGCAGTCTTTTGTTTCTAGGAAGAGGAAAATGGTCAAAGAGCATGTTGCTAATAGTCAATGAGCATGTTGCTAATCAAGCATTTATCAAGTTTCTGAGACAAAATCTGCTATGTGGCCACTGTATCCCTAGCGACGTAGGTCGCTCCAGATGCTATGCCTCTTATTTATTTCCACAGAAACTACAACTGATACAAAGAGCACAATGATACTATTTGATAGAGCAAATTCTCAGTTACAAAACACTCTTTTTCAACATATTCACCACCATTAGCTATGCATTTTTGCCAGCAATGAACCAGAGCCTGCATGCTGCTCTTATACAAATCTGCACCAGTGGAGGCGACGCACTGTTTCACAGCTGCTGTGATGGTGTCGTTGCTTGGAAAATGTTGCCCATGCAGTCCAGTTTTTGCAGTGCTAACAGACACTGTTTGGTCTCCTGAAAGCATTCAGCATTCAGCAAGCGTCAGTGAGTATCAGTGCAGGCCATTTTTTCCACATGGAGGAGTTCAGTGACATGCCTTTGCTTCATGTGAACTTCCACATCAGATGACATTTTCTCCAACTGCCCCTCTACTGCCATCTGTTGCATGGTGACAGAATGTAATGGGATATTGTCAGAAAGGTTCAACCTCTACTGCCATATCACCAACATCCACCTCTGACACTGTGGGCCAAGACGATAATAAAATACGAGGCATTACTTTTGAAGCAGCCGTCATGATTTCATAATCAGTTGTAGGTGGACTTTCAAGAGGACCCTGCAGACACTTGTTGGAAGTTACACTGAATGATATTATTGCTGCATAATATTAACAGTCATTTTATATACATAGATAAATATCATGCTTACATTTCAAATATTTTTTCTAGTAAGTTTTCGTGAATTAAGAAAAGCTCTTTTGAAGTCTCTTTATAGGCTCATATTTCAGCTCAGTTGAAATACTTTGATAAAAGTGAGAACAAAACTTTAGCAGTGATGCATTCAAGTAGATTGTCATACCTTTCTCAGCACCCTTGAACTGCTCCCAGAGCTGGCCTTGTTTGGCCCTCCATCCTTTATAGAGTCCTCAGAGGCAAGAAAGGAAAAGACTTAATCTCTAAGTAGCCAATGAATTAATAATTTTCAAGAAAAATTATTTACAGTCATGACATCATCTTACACTGGCAAATATAAGTAATATGATCAACATTTATATTTCCTACTTAAAAGGAAGATATGTCTATATAAAGGCTGATAGTACTGGAATCTTTTGCAATAATATGTGTCTAAGGTATCAGCTGGTTTTACTTACTTAAGACTTGAATCAATAACATGTTGTGCAACCTGTTAAGGAGTACATTGCATCTGTGTCTAGCTTATTACAGTGTTATCTAGCAAATCTGCATTTTCTTAAGCTCAGGTTTAAGTGTATTGAATTTCTTGTTAGCTAAAGAGGTCCCTAGTTAATCTTTCAAGTTTTAGCTACCATAACTATCCTGATATGGTAGTATTAAAAGACTTCAGGTATTACTTCAGTGATAAATATTACATAAAATTTTCTCACTACAATATGCACAGCTTACACTCGTGAAACTATATCCAACATAAAAATGTAAGCAGGATCCACGCACAAAGCTATCAGAAAACCCTTAGGTGAATTCTTTCTAATTCTGCTCACCAAGAAAATGAGTTTTCTGACTCTAGGGCCTCTCACTGAATACACCTTACAACTGATATGCCTACCATCTCGTAAAAGTAAGCTATTTGTTTAAGTATATTTTTTCCAGATTCTGATGACAATCTGATAGCCAGGACCTAAATCAAACAGTGCTTTGTGCTTTGAGCTCTCTAAACTTAACTGTTTAATTAAGCATATGTTCCAGTCATCATCCATATCGTATCGATGCTATATTACTTCTTTAAAATACTTATTTAGTTGCCAGAGAACACTTGGGGGGTTGTGAATAAAAGAAACACTAGAATTAGAAATTCAGCAGCTGTTCACAAGAAGTTCTAAGGTTACTGCATGTTTATTACTCTTTGAATCATAGAATCACCAAGGCTGGAAAAGACCTCCAAGATCATCCAGTCTAACAGTCCACCTATCACCAATATTGTTAACTAAACCATGTTCCTACGTGCCACATCTACATTTCTTGAACATCTCCGGGGTCATTGACTCCACCGCCTCCATGGGCAGCCATTTGCAATGCCTGACTGGTCTTTCAGAGAAGAAATTTTTCCTAATATCCAACCCGAACCTCCCCTGGCACATTTAACTCTCTTTATCTAAGGAGTCATTTGGCTAGTAACATTTCCAAGGACTATAAGACTGTATTAATCCAGAACAGAGAAGGATAATATAAACTGACACTTCAATACTTTTCTTCACTAACATAGCCTTGACACTTTTAGATAGGATGAAATCCGCTCAATTTTCAATTTAGTACTCTTTATGAGTAATGTTTACAATAAGATACACTATAATGCTTCTAGTACCAAACCAAACATAGTATCCCAGGCAACCAGAGGCAGAGATTTCTCTGAGACAATCTTTTTTTTTCTGTAATTTAATTAACTCAGGAAGTTCCAAGTTCACTGGCCATGAACCAGCCTTGCAAAGCTTATCTGTTTATCGAAGTCATATTCTTGGCAAACGATAACAATGATGAATTGGAAGTTTTTCTTTATGGCTTCTGTAGGAGACAGATCAATGTTATCTTGAGCATTCTTACTGTTTGTTATGCTCTTTTATTCTTCGTCATAGACTTGCAGATGAATAGTCAGAGGAACTGACTATCATGTGCACTGGTATTTTGCAACATCAGGAATGACTTGTTTTGCTGCCCAAAGACAGACTGACTGCTCCTAGTTGTCACTAGCTGGTTTTTCCTCATTTAGTTAGACCTCGGGTCTATACTGTCCTGAAAATAGCGCTGGAAAGAAACCATTCACTGATTCAACTTTTGAGAATCCTAATGTTCCAGAACCTCTTTGAACTATCAAACTGTGAAGGACACATACCCACGGTAGCTGGAGAGCGTAGCGTTTCTCACAAAAGGGAACAGGTCAAGCTCTTCATCTTTGCATAAAAACTCTTGACACTTCGTGGTGAAAGTCTTTTCTCTAAATTTATCTATCTTCCTACGTTTTTAGTGGAGTATTTTTTAAATGAGATGCCAAGGTAATTCTGGTTTTTGGTTTTCATCAGTTTCTCTAATTAAAATCTGAATGTGGAAGAAAAATTTCATAACATGTTCACCCCTTCCTGGCAGCAGAGGGACCAAGCTACCAACTCTTATTCTCAACCTGTAAGAAGCTGTGAACTATTATTATGAAAAGATTAATTGTAGATCCTTACAGAGCAGGTGATATGGTCCTTACATTATTCTGTTTTTGTTCTGTTGCAGGACCTAATGAGTAGCTGTGGGTAATTGCTTTCCTGTCATAAGGTCTGTTTAGTATGGATTACAAGTAGATGTACTCCCAGCTCTGTGGTGTTTTGTAGGAGGGATGTATGAATCAATCTTGATTAAATTGTGATAAACAGGGAAGAGCTGGAAGAGATGGCATGGGATCTTTTTGATATTAACAAGGGTGACATGATTTGTATCACAGATGAACATACTGGCCTCCTTCTGCTCTAGCTACCCATAACCAAATTCCATTTCCCTTGCTTTTAGGTGGCCTCAAAAGCACAACCTCTTGCTGTCATTGCAGAGTTCAGTCTCACCTTCTTGCACACCATCTAACAGGCATGAGTACCAAAATAATTCAGGAAATAAGACTTTACTATGCTCTTCGGTTTAAATAACATGCCAGAACAACAGCAGTTATCACTTCTAATCTGCATAGTTTGGTGCCTAGGTGTACAAACAACCTATTTCTTACTTTTGCAATTGGTATTGCCAAAGCACTACAGCTCCATTGACATGAGTACATGTCATTGGCCAGACACACTTCATTAACTACTGAGCTCTAGACTATGTGTCCTGCATGATCAATTAAGGCCTGTATTAGTCAACTTCCAAACTCTCTGATACAGCTCTTCTTTAGTATAAGGTATTTCTAGAGAGAGCTGGGGTTTTATTTAGTTACTCATTTTTCAGAGCATTTGTTGTTGAGATGGGATTAGATTGATTGTGAAATTAAATGACATGAAAATGCCCAGAGCATAAGGCAGAAAATTATTTGTGCTATGAATCTAAATAATTAATAATTCTTCATAATAAAGCAATACATTCTACATATGTTTTTGGTATAAACAAGTCCTATCAGCTGACTGAACGATATCTTTATGACCCACAAATCAGAGCTGGACAAGCCCTCTACTATTGGAAAATAAGGAATGTGAGCAGAAATAACCTTATCCAGGACACCTTCATCAAAAATGTATTGAAACATGCCAGGACTTGTCTGATAAATAATCTAAACCTACCTTCATATGAAGGGCCCATTGCCCTATTCAGTCATCATAAAGAGAAAGAAAACTTCTGGTACATCATATAGTATGTCATTCAGGCAGTGAAAGTAGATCAGAAATATGCTGTTTCTTCAGCTAAATAATTTTTATAAGAATAAAGTTAATGTGTTGAACAAGTAACTACCATAACTGAAGTAAATATTGTATTCTGTTCAAGTAGCAAACCGTTCAGACTCCATATAAAGGAAATTAGTTACATGGATTCTTCCAGGCTGTTTTTGTGGGGGTTTGTTTATTTGCTTTGTTGTGTTTTTGAGTTACAGACAAAGCTTACTGAGATAAAGATTTTTTTCAGTGCTCGTTACTATGTACTGAATATATATATTCTCTATGTATGCATTTTCAATAGGTAACGCATAGTACAGTGCGCAACCGTGTACGTTGGTCTTTTTGCAGTATGTCATTTATGATGAAATTCTGCAAAACAGTGGAAGAAAGGCACTAGCTGGCAATCACCGCCAGGAAATCACTGACAATTTCAGTCCCTATGACATATATGTATTAGCCACTCTGCAATCCAGTGGTAACATTTCTAATACAACCCATAAGAATATGTACATGAAACTGCTGCACAAGAAAATAACAATCGATTGCTTGGGGCATAATGTTAAAGTACACTTTGTTAGTGTAATCCAAAGCTGTGTGGAACTGCTGGTTCAGAATGTGTAACTAACAGCTCTTGGGCCTACACTTTACAAACGATGAACTAATTGCCAGAAATGATTCTAAGACAATTGTCTAAAAGTAGGCAGCATTTAGAGATTTTGAGGTCAGCAGGTCCTATGCACATTCTGTTGACTTCACCATATTCTTCAGACAATTCAACCTGATAGTTCCTCTTACAAGAAGGTTTCAGTTCTCCATTCTTCTTGTTTTCTGGAGGGAGAAGGAAAAGGTGATGTAGCAAAATAGCTTCTGGTAGGCAGGTTTAATAGATTATTTTGCTTTTAATGCAAGCCTTTTGCAAAAGCATGCGTTCAAATCACATTTCTTTTTAACTGTTTTCTTAACTTCTTTGATTCTTGCTATAAATGACATCAGCAGGTCAGAAGCTTTAAATTTCATTGGCTCATAAGCAGAGATGTTGAGCAATACCAAGCAACTGATATGTTGCTTGCATTTTATTATTTTATTTCTTTTGCCTGTGAGAAATAAACAAGGGTCTACTGACTTGAAGGGACTTCATTTTCCTCCAGTACCTTCCTTCATCAACAGTAAATAACTTATGTGCTAGTGTATGATTTGAGAATGGTACAGACTCATAAACTAAGAGTAAAATAAGAAAAATCTCACACAAAGATTTCTACCACTTCTAACAGAAGCTGAACAAAGTTGAGTTGAAAGTCAATTTATTCTTGTTAGAGGCTGACATTTTGTTCTCCAGAATCTCAGTTTTGCTGCTTATAAAGTGTCCAATTCCTGTCATTATAATATGAACTCAAGCAACTCCAGATCAAGAAAGTACTACATGCCTGTGTTTGACTAAGTCTAAATAAATTATGCTGAGCACTGTGCATTATCTAAATTATCTCCTTTGTGCCAATATGTTGTCAGGTGTTTAGTGACAGCTATTGAACTTGAGATCAATGTTAAGGATTTCACCACTGATTTCAGCATATTACAAAAATTATTATATTATAGACACAAAGACAGTTTGGTGTGGTTGCCTCCTTAAAAAGTTCACTGGACAGCTGTATTGTTTCCTCTCTCATCTTTCTGACGAGGGCGGCCTACTACACAGGAGGAAAGTCCATGCATTGGCATTGGTCCATTCTCCACAGGGAAGAAACAACACTACAGTGCCAGATTTGGCTCTGCAGTCTCTTTTTTTTCTCCAAGTGGAAACTCCTTTTTTCTTCTGCGGAGGGCAAAACCAGACATGTTAATACACTGAAGATATTTCAGTCATATTTTCAGCCTTTTCTGAAAACCAGAATCAGAAATCATATCAAATAGGAAGTTGTGAATGCAAAGAGTAGTGACCAGGGGTTTGCAGTTTCTTTCAGTACAACTGATGGCTAAGAAGGGAAGTTAGCAGGTGGTAGGTTCATAATGAATAAACAGATATGGCTTTTCCTAGAGAGAATATTTAAGGTGCAAAGCTCCTTGCTGGAGGACATTCTCAGTGACAAATATTACATAAGTCCAAAGGGACATTAGATGCACTCATGGAAGAGAAGTCTTGAAGGTTGCTAAAGCATATATCCATTCTTTGGGAAAGAAGGGAGCACAGCTGTCGTGCCTGTGTACTTTTCCCTAGGTGACTGATCTGGGCTAGTGCCAGAATGGTGAGGTTCAACAAACCTTTGCCTGAGCCAGTGTTGTAGCTACTGTGTTTCTAACCTTTCTTCATTTGTATTTATGTACAAGAACAGTTTTTCTTTTGATTTACTTTTGATAAAAAGCAAGTCATCACTACTTCTTTGCAAGTAATCAAGTATTCTTCAAAGAGAAAAATTATCATAAGATCTTGTCTTTTAAATCACCTACTAAAATATTATAAATTTTCTTATACTTCTGTTAACTAAATAAGCAAAAATCCAGTGCTACAGAACTTTAATTCTTATCATCTATCAACATTAAGGCCTGTGTTTCCATCACTAATTCTCCTTTCTAGAGGATGGAGCGGACTTTCACAGAAACTGCAGTCTTCTGAAACTTTTCCTAATCTTAACAACCTTGTCAGGACCATTGTCTCTAAAGATGACTCCTCCACATTACCATGGAGTCAGTCACACTCATATGAAGTCAGCTGAGACAGTTGACCAGCAGGGGGGCTGGTGAGGGTGATCTAAGAACATACTAAAGATTTACCAGCTCCACTGGGAAGCCTGCATCTGTCTAGATGCAAGTAGCTGTTTCCTGTGTTTTGGCCTGCATAAGGCAGAATGTTTTTGTATTAATGTCTCTTTTCATAACCACGAAGGGTAATATTTTCTGTCAAGGCTTCTTTTTGACAAGACTTTTCATTTTTAGACTGTTTAAAAACCGTTCCTCAGTGAAAAAAGTACGTGGTTTAAATTGAGTGAATGGCATTTATTTTTTTTCCATTAGTCTTCAGTGATCAGATACTATTACCATCACACCCAAATAACAAGCAAGCTGAAAAATCAGGTTCTGGAGAGAGCTAACAAACCATGGACAGGTCATTTGCCTCTTTGAATTCATATGATCATAAAATCACAGAATGGCCTGGGTTGAAAAGGACCACAATGATCATCTGGTTTCAAGCCCCTTGCTATGTGCAGGGTTGCCAGCCACCAGACCAGGCTGCCCAGAGCCACATCCAGCCTGGCCTTGAATGCCTCCAGGGGTGGGGCATCCACAACCTCCTTGGGCAACCTGTTCCAGTGCACCACCACTATCTGTGTGAAAAACCTCCTCCTAATATCTAACCTAAACCTCCCATCTCAGTTTAAAACCATTCCTCCTTGTCGTATCACTATCCGCCCTCGTAAACAGCCATTCCCCCTCCTGTTTATAAGCTCCCTTCAAGTATCGGAAGGTCACGATGAGGTCTCCCTGGAGCCTTCTCTTCTCCAAGCTAAACAAGCCCAGTTCCCTCAACCTTTCCTCACAGAAGAGGTGTTCCAGCCCTCTGATCATCATTTGCACTATTGTAAACACAAAGCACATTTCTGTGAGAAAGAATATTGCATATCCTCAAGTATATTAAAGACCATTAAGGAGAGCATCTGGTAGCCATACAATGACTCTGAGTAATGCTGTTACTGTGGGAATACGGCAATGCTACCTACCATAAATAAGAACAGGTAAACACTGCCCTATAGATTTTTCTCTCATCCAGTGAAGATTAACAAAGCAGTGTATTTTTGCCTTGGACTACACATGTCTGGTGGTACCAATTAGAATGTATGGGCAGCTTGTTTTGTTTCATTCATTTTTTACTTATCTTCATGTCTTCACAGAACACATTTTCTGAAATAGAGCGGTGCATACAGTTGAAGATTTATTGATGGGTTTGAGGAGAAAAGTATGATGCTTTCTGTAATATATTCTTGATCCTACAATTATGCATCCTTCCTAGGAGGAGAAAATAGAGCCTTTTAGTAAAGGAAAGAAAATGGATTCATCTTGTAGCTTTTCCCAAAAGTCATTGTATTGGTTTGGACAACGTAGTTTCGTTGAAATGAAGTCCAACTGCCTATATATCACTACCCCTTCAGTTTTACCTGCACATCTTATGCTGAGCAGAATGACTTGAATCAGATTGCATTTCATTCCTAAAAGCACCTAACCTGGGCTACACGTAGAGAATGTGGTGAACTGATGGTTCATCAGTTCATTCAGTATCATAGAGATTGCTTAAAGAAGCTGCATTTCTTAAAGAAGTCTACGTACGCCTCAGTATTTAATTTAGAAAATGAGAGCAGAGACATTATAATACTTACAGGGATGTTTGAGGCTCAACCATAAATACAGAAGAGATTTTCTCTAAGAGGGTTGTTTGACAGTGTGGGCTTTATTATCTGGAAGAAGAGTGCAATACAAGCTGGATTTACTGACACTCAGCTCCTATTTGCTCAGGATATTCTCTCAGGACAGATGACTGTGAAACATGTTTAGTTTAAGTCTGCACTAAATTAGACCTTGAAAAGCTTTTGGAGGTTTTTGTCTGCTTGTTTGGGGTGACTGTGCTAGATATCTTACATATTTAACCAAGACTGTATTTTAAATTTATTTATGATGGATGTATTTACACACTATCAAACATAAATAATTAATGACTTAGAATAAATATTCATGATCTGAGCCATAAAATTAACTCAGGATAAGTCAGTTGTGAGCCTTTTCCAGGTCTCAACATCCATCTCATTGACCTTCCTACAATACCCAGTAGATTTTCCATCCTAGAATTCTAAGTTGTAATGTTCATCCAGACAAACAGCTGTCTCCTTTCCGAACATACCCACAGCTCTTCCTCACTGGCACTGTCTGATTGTCTGCAGCCAGTTGGCATCCACAGGGCATCAGAGCACATCACAGAGGAGGAGGGTTAACCTTTCAAAACTGTTTATCTCCCTCCATATGTGACCAGTTTTTGCAGCACTGCAGTATTGTGGAACAACCTCTAAGTATAGCCTTCAGATGTGTTTTTAGGAACCCTGGTTTATAAATAAATACAGTTGACAGTCTGCTGATCAGAAGGCTATATTTACCATAAAGAAGTTGACATAGTGTCATGTAGGATTTGACAATTAACCTTGAAAACTCCTGAAGTGTGCTTTACATCTTTTGCATTTTTTTCTGAGTAAAAACCAAAAATTTTTTTCTTAAAAAAAAAAAAGGAAGAAAGAAAGAAAGAAGTTTACAGCATGGTGTTCCTTTGGGTTGCAGAAGACAATCACAAACTGTAAGTGAAAAAATGGTAATTTAATCTCTGTCCAAATGATAGCCATTTTAATATCATATTAAATGATAGTTGGATTTGCCATTTGATGTTTCAACTGGCTGCAAATTAGTGAAGCAGTTTATATACTGCTTCTTTTCTTCTCTATACTCAGTTAATCCAGACGAAAAGCTGGCCGTGCCTGCTTGTTTTTTTCAGTACTTACATCTGTGCCAGTAATATACTTGTTTGTGTGAGAGATTATGTTGTGATTTGGGCAAAATGACCCTGGAAGGATATGCCAGAATGAGACTTACACTGTACTTGAATACACAGCAAATGAGCCCCTCTTTGCATTGGTCTGGATTTCCTGGTAGGTGATACTTGCCTATGGCTTGTCAGTGTGCATTGCTTGTGCACTTAAACGCAAGTAGAGAAAAATCTTTTGTGACTGTGCTCAGGTCTTTGGTTATTGGAAGGGGTCCTTAGCTCCATTCACACTCACTTTGCAAGACTTAGTGAAATCCATAAGCTTTTGCAAGGAATTAGTAATTTGTCCAAGGTCTAGAAATTCAGTGGTCTCAGAATAAGAATGAGTTTTCTCTCCTGGAAGGTTGTCCCAATGGTGCTTTTACTTTATCTTAAAAATTTTCACTTATTTCTACTATTTTTTTTTAAATCTGCACAAATGAAATGCAAGTTCATGTATGCCTAGTTGACTGAAAGCAGAAAAGGATATATCTTAGCTAGACAGAGCTTTTTCATCTTCTCCATGAAAGCTGCAAAGCAAGTCCAAACATTTAAAAGTCAGCAGAAGAAAACTGTCATTGAAAAAGTGTAATTTTTCCCAGGGCAGTGCATATGCCCTCAAGGTGCCTTATTTAGTCTTCCCAGTTCAAAAACTGTAGTCATTCTTCTTTGCAGGAAATGTTTGTGACAGTGAATCTGGTTGTCTCTGTGCAAGCCACAGACAAATCTGCATCTAAAGAAGTGCCCACTGCTAATGCATTTTGTGATGAGGTATAAAGCAAGGACAGAAATTAATGTTACGTTAGGAAATTCTTGGTAGATACTAGCCTTAGATAAATATATTTTAAGACTACTGTGAGATTAATGTTAAAAACAATAAAAAAATGGAAACAGTCTAAATCATAGGTAAATTAGGAAATGCAAATATGTCAGAATTAAAATTGTAGAAAATACGAACCCTGACAGTGGCAACCACGATCCATCCTCTAATCAGTCTAAGTAACGTAAGGCAGCCTTTTCCACTTACTATGTATCAAGCAGGCTTTATGGGTGCCTCCTCCACAAAGTATAAAGACTTGGATAATTAAAAAAAAAAGAAGAGCTGTGAGATTAATTCTGGACATCCTGAGCCTGACTGAGATTGGCATAACTGTGTAATCCTTAGCCACACTGCAGGGAAGAAGAAGGGCAACTGGTAATGGTTGATGTGATACTCAGAAGTTCAAAAAAGCTTCCAAACTGGAACTGGCACCAAGGATTCAACGTAAGGGTTTATTCTAAGATGTAGTAAGGGGCTTACAACAAACTTCATGTCAATGCTACTTTAGATGTGGAGATCTTGGTGCATAGGATTTAATTTACAATACTTTAATATCCAATTCCCACTGGTACCAGGTGGTTTGGTGGTACCAATCTTTGGTGGTACCACCGAAGATCTGAGTTAAAGTTACTTTGTGAAACTGGAACCAGGACTTTCCATAAATTTCAACTGAAATCTTTCTTCTGTTTGATTCAGTTTGACTCAAATCCTACTGTGCTATGTGTTCACTTTACACCCTGTTGTGTAGCATGGGTCACCATTCAGCCAACAAAAGTAAACATTTTTACTAAGGTGAAGTATTGGCAAGTACAACCAGCTTAAGAGAGAAAGTTGCATTAAGAAGTGGTTCTTCATGTTCCTTTGCAATACATTTTCCTCCTTTGTAAATATGTGTACTGAAAGCAGTTCTGGAGAGCCTATTTTTTCCTGATAGAGAAGATCATGGGTGTTTTCTAGTTGCATAAAACCTATTAAACCTTTGTTCACCTTTCATTGCTCCCTCCTCACCCTCTCCTCTCTCACACGTTTAAGTGAGGTGGTTTTCTGGGGCTTTGATGCTTTGTAACCAAGGGAAGAGCCCTGGATTTCTTGTCAGGGTGACCTGCTTCCCATACATACGCAATCACTCCCACCACAAAGCAACCCTTAATTCACAGCTGGGGACCTCAGAGAGCTTTCAAGTGTGAATGCCAATGCCCTGATGCTGCAGTAAGCAGAGCGCTGTTCCTCCCCTCGCAGAGAGCGTGTCCAGGGGAAAAGCAACATGGCTTTGCTCCTCCTGAGCTCATCAGCTGAATCAATATTCCTTTAAAACTGGCAGCAAAGGCAAATGACCGCCTTGAAACTGCTTTAATTTATACCAGGGTAAGGTATTGGCAAACTCCCCTGTTCCTCTCTCCAGCTGCCTTGTGGACCAAGAACTTGTGACAAATAAATGTAATTATTAAAGCATTTGCCTTCAAAGGTGCGAAGGGTGCTTTAGTGAACTTCATCTCGGGAAACCAAAAATATTCAAACCAATTGTATTAACACTTTAAATAATTATTTAGCATTTTAGCCAGGATGTGCAGTGTTTGCCTTTTGATATGTAAAGGCATCCTTTGCTGTGCAGTGGATACCTGCTGAGTGCAGCCCACCTGGATTGGCATCCTGTTCCTCCTCAGTTCTGTTATCATACATGCCTCATAAATTCATTTATTATACAAATTGGCTACTCCCATTTCTTTTTCTGGATGACGTTTGAATTTTTAAATTGCCGTGTGGGGTGTTAGCTTATTAGTCAGTTTTCTATAGTTGTCACTCAAAGGCTTGATTCCCTGCTGGCTAAAAAAAATTCAACACAGAAGCTGCCAGTCAAGCTTACCAAACAGTCCAACAAGAGAGAAACTGCAAGCCCTGAATATTTTCCAGTTTCTGTGATTATACACTGTGCAGAGTGAGAATTGTATGATAGTCTGACATTCATTACGTGCACCTAAGTGCTCACATTATAGACTTCTATTTTGAGGACATGATTACCATACAGCAATAATTCTATTCAGGTTGGTGATACCTAGCGTACATTAGCTTTCATAGAGTTAGGGAAATTTATTAATATTCTACTTACAAATATACTTACAAAATTGCAGCCTGATTTCCATTCTAAAAATGCAAGAGAATTTTTTAAGGATGAATAATTAATCGCTGCCCACCTTCATGTTGAATGTTTCAGAAAATATGGATTTAAGCCAATATCCTCATTTAGTCAGTACTGCTATTAAACTGATATTTACACAGCATGGCAATGTGTATACCCCATGGCAACAAGCATGCAAGTACCACAAGCGACTGTGGTGGAATATGCCATTGACCAGAAATAATAAATTCAAGTCACACTAGGTATGTCAGAGAAGACATTTTCAAAGGATCCATGAGGATTTAGCAAACCACATTCCACAAAGTCCGTAGAATTTACGCTCATATGTTCTTTGATCCAGAATTTTGTTTTAGATCCAAAAAACTATTGAAATTTCACACCAAACTAGAAGGAATTCAGTAAAACCAAACTGAAAGGAATTTGTTCATCTATCAGTTACTGCCTGTGAGGTAATATGAAAACCACCAAGAGGTCTGTTTGCAGAAATGTGAAGTCTTGACCAAATCTATCACCGTTTTATTAATCTCAGGAGAGGCATCTAAGTTTGGAAAAGCTGTATCATACTCACCAAAAAGTACCTCTCTACCCAAAAGTGAGTCTGTGTTTGGGGTAGGCCTTCTCAGCATCTTCAGAAGTAGTGGCTGAACACTGCTTCAGGTGAGCAGAGGCAGTTGTAAGGTCCTAAGTAACTCACTTTCTAATACAGGTAGTAGAAAGCTAATAATCTGACAAAATGGTTTTATTTTTGTAGCTCTTTAGAGTAGCTGGTTGTGGTCTTTCTGAGTTATAATTGTTCAACCCAGGAAAATCAGGCTTCTAAGAATAAAATCCCTGTTATTGCCCAGTACTGCCGAAGGCTAATTTGAAAACATTTTCTCCCTTTTGCTTTGACTTATTTTTGAAGACCACTTCCTTTTGATAGATTGAGCGGAACTCAGCTGGCAGCAGCTTCCTAAAAAACAAATTCCTTATCTCTTTGGTAACCTAGTTATTCAGGAAACAGGCTTCTGAAGATCCAAATCTATGCTGACAAAACAGCTTTAGCGGTGCAAGCACAGATTGTTCTGCTGGTTCATGGACAGTAGTGTTCAACTCTCCTGGTAAGCATCATACCAATGAAGATAGCTCATTTGTTGTCTGAAAGTTTGGGCAAGGAATCTGCTGCAAACTGGTAGTGAGGTGCTCCTGAAGCATGACCTTTGTGGTTAGAGTAGTAGGTTCTGCTTTTTTTTCCTGGGTTCCCCCTCTTTGAAAGGCTTTGTACATTGATATTACAGACAGATCATTCCGTTTCTCTTTCCTTCGTTCATCCGGCAGTAAAATGGATGTCATACTGACATGCCTTATGAGCTATTTTGAGCATAATGCAATGACTATGAAGAATACTAAAATATTTTGACAAAAGGTGTTAGGCCTGCATTGTTAAAATGTCCCATTCACAGGAATGCACACATTCTGAGAGATAATATGTTGCTCATTTGGAAGAGTTTGCAGGAATACAATGGAGCTACGTGGGGAAGTTTTGTCACCTGTTCAGCACGGATAGGGAATATTATACTGGGAACAGGAATAATGTGTTTTACTAACTGGATGCTGGCACACACAAACATCACTGACACATCCTATAAGCCTTTGAGAGAAGTAGCTTATAAACTCTTATAATTTCACTGAGAATAGGGTGTATTGAGATCGTGCCTATACCTATCTGTTTTAATGCTAAGTTATTATTAATTCGTGGATCCGGGTACTGTGTGAATACTGTAAATTATTATTATTTTTCAGACAAAAATGCAATCTGACAGCAAATAATTGCAAATATATTCCTGCAGTCTACAGAACTTTACCTTGATTACTAGACTATTGCATTCAGGTCTTTATCACCTCATCATGAGAAAGAGAAATATTAAAAAGGAATAGAGGCACAGGGCAGAGGTTATTCTGATGGCAAAATTCAGCAAGTAGGAACATTAGTCAGAAGAGAAGAACATGAATTGAAATGCACCAGATAATTAGAAATGCTTAGGAAAAAAAGTAAGCAGTGAATACCCAGAGTCATTTGTTAGTTACTCACACAAGCAATCTTTTTTCTTCAGTAGAACATTTCCTGTTAAAATATGAAGCAGTTAATAAAACAAACACTTCCATTACAATTAACAAGAATATTAATTTCCTGTGGTGTTGTAGGAGAATCTTTTGAAAAAGAAGCGGTCATTTAACAGGATTTTGAGAGAACTGGTTATGATAAAGGTAAGCCAATGGGCTGACTGAAAGGATTGCCTGATGAAAAGCAAAAAGGTGCAGTCTGTCTGTGTCTAGATCCAGGCTGGAAAGCAGAGCAGTGAGTTGCTGGGACAGCCTGCTGCTGAGAGAAATGTGAATGAGGTGATCGCTGTCTAGAATTTATGGTGGGCTATCACACATTGCTGATCCCAACATGACCATCAAGGGGTTGCATCCAAAAGCAGGAGCCTGAGCACCTTGTCCTAAGACTGCCATGGTGACACCAAATGTTGGGCCTGTATGTCTTGAGCATGTCTAGTGAAAATAAATCTGAGATGGAAAAGCCGAAAAAGCAAGAAATATGAGGAATGTTGAGAAAAGGGTTGGTGGAAAGTCTTGTAGGTAAGGTGACAAGAAAGGGAGGTATCTCAGGCAACATTTGGGATGTAGGTGATATTGAAGAATTTTAGGGGCAGAAGGACTTGAAGGAAAAGCTTCATCAACAAAATGAATGAGATGTTTAAGAAATAACGGGGGTTATATTGTGGGAAGAGGAGGAGACATTGAGTACCTTAGAAAGCAAAAATGGACTCGCACTCCAGCACTTTGATAGACATTACTTTTCAGAAACAGAATAAGGAATCAAAGCTAAGCTTGTATTCATAAGGTGCCCTTATTCTAAACATAACTGTCTCTGTGTCTCCTGCATGACAAATCAAGTTAAAATTGAAAATAAATCACGATAATTTAGATAGACTAGTTTATTGCAAAAGTGCTGCATTTATTCTTAAGCCATTGTCATTGTTCATAACGTGTTGTTCCAAAATAAACAGCAATAGAAACAGAAAAATGATAAATTTATTAGGGTATAATCAGGCCACGAAGAGCTTAGTTTTCAAATTAAGTAGCAGTATCTCAAAATGTTGGTTATTTTGGTATTTTTATAGACAGTCTGTAAGTTGAATGCAGACTATGGTTCCGTATTACCTTTCAAATCCTGAAAAGTTATGTTTAACTGTCATGGCATTGGTTCTGACTCTGTTTGGCAACATGTTTGTGGCATGTCTCAGAAGGCTTTCTATGAACCTTGCTTCCTAAGGAATGGCTAGATTTATAATTGGCTGAGGGTCTTTGAGTCCCAGATAGTTACAGGGCCCTCTTTGTTCTCTGTTTCCAGCCTGAGCTATACTGTCTCCAGCTTCTAGGACTCTGTTTCAGTTATATAGAGAAGCATTCATTTTTAACAAAAACAGGTGAATTCCAGAAGAGCAGTGTGCCTATTAATATAATTCTGTAGATTCTTCAAACAGCAAAAATAATGAAGGCATATTTCCTACTGATTTCTTTCTATCGCTGCTGTAGTAATAAACACACAATGTCTTCATAGTCTTCTTGCACAGTATCTCTTACATCACTCTGTCCTTAACCACTGCCCTCAAATTATCTCCATTTTTCCCTCATTGCTCCTGGACTGCCACACTGTACATTTCATTCTCTGCCTCGTTCCCAGTTCTCTATCCTGATTCTCAGTTTGGCTGGGTAAGAGACAATGTCTGCTGATGTTAGTTTGAAGATATATCCATGTGGATTTGATGCTGCCAGGCATGAATTCACTTTCTAATTAGTCCTCTTCTCTGGGAGTAAAACCGCCTGAAGACACCAAAATATTCAAAATTCAGGCATAAAAATACCTAACGTCTGCTTTCTTCTCCTGAAGTGGAGGCATTTCTTTGAACCCCTTTCTAGTTCTTGTTTTCCCTGTCCTTAACTAAACTTAGCATGAGACATCTATTCCTATGTTAAATTTTGTTTAAATCAGTTTATAATTTTTAAAAATCACCTTAGAGCACACTGATGTCCAAACGTCTAAAGAAAGTAGTCTAGAAATGGTAGAAGAGAAAGTGCAGAGAGATTAAAATAAGTATAGATTATAAGGCTGGCATCAATACAATTTAACATAATATAAATGTTAATTGGACACAGGTAAAAAAGATTTGGAGGCTCAGCAGTAGAATTCTGCAAGCAATCATTTTTTGAAGCTTATGTCTTGTTCCCCAGGTCTCTTTTCTTTCACTGACAAAGTTATAGGTTAGAATGATGACAGCAACTGTAATGAATCGTTTATTTATTTGCTCATTAAGTTCATGGGACTTCAGGTCATGAGATCTTGTTTTGAAGTAGCATTGAATGGAATTCACATTAAGTTAATTAAGGGCTGTATCTGCATTGAATATGAAAATTAGGGAAAAATGAGTGAGGAAATGCTTAGCAGCACTTAGCTCACATTTGTCCTTGCCCTTGTTGTGTCTGATAGCATTAGGAACTTTATGAATGATGAAATGTGATATTAGCTATCTGTGTTTCCAGTGGCTGGCTAAGTTTGTCCAATCTTTGCCCATGTGATACATACAGAGATGTGAGAGTAGTGAATAGAGTAGGGCAGATTACAGCCACACATTGATCTGAATACTTGGGTCAAAATTATCGCATCCGACTAATAAGTTTTAATATTGAAAAAGTGTACTTGAGATTCAGGAACAGGAACACAGACTACACCTACAGAATGGGAAAGTCTCTCTTAAAGAGCAGTGGTTCAGAAGATTGCATAGTGATAGCAGAAAGAATAGCTTCATGATGAGATCCCATGGTCAAGTTGTGTCTTTGAGCCTTCTTTTGGTGTAAGAGAAGGAAGACTGGCAACAGACACACTGAAGCAATCATACCACTGTGAAAACCACCAATAAGGCCACTGTTAAAAGCCTGTTCTCTGTTCTGTGGATTCTGTATTCTCCTGGAGAATAGAGTCACTGAAGAAGGTTCAAAAAATGGGAACAAAATGATCCAAGAGGCCATTAATAACCTGATCAGTCATGGAGATATTAAGATTTTGTGGGACTGATCGGCTGTGAATGCTGGAAAAAGATTAAATTAACTCAGTATCTATATAGCTGGAGACCTTTCCTACTGATAACTAATTTGGTTATAACACATATATAACACATATATAACACATGGTATCTAAAATAATCCAATACTGGACATGAGCTAGAACAAGAATTGATCTCTGTACTCCTTAGAATACACAGAATATTCTTCAGATCACTTTGACTTTGCTTCCTTTTGCATTACCTGCACAGTAGGTGAATATAAAGATTTTCTTTCGGGAGGAAGGTGAGGAGGTTAGTGTTTGTTTTTCTGCTGACAGGAAAGAAAACCAGTCTGTTTAATGAATTATTGTGAAAAAATATTTGAAGAAGTCTGTCAAAGTGAAAGGAACATAATGAAGAGTGAGGACTGTAATATCTCGGTTTGATCCAGAGGAAACTTAAATAGTGTTGTGTACCAAATAAAGCTAACAGTTCCAGTTTTCCCTTTGCTAAGAAGGATTGCACAAATGCTAAATCGATTTCCTTCTCAGAGTGATGATAATTGCCTTTTGTCCCAAAGCACCATATCAGACATTATCCTCATCACCCCTTCAGAGCGGAAAAGCTTAGAGAAGCTTAAAATGGCACAGAAAAATGTTACATATGTAATATTTATTATACAAATTGTATTATATAATATACTAACTTCAGACTACTTTCAGTGTTCAGGTGGCAGAAATATCAGTTGCTTAATGAGGGAGAAATGTATCCCCTTGTAGAAAGCCAATACAAGCCTATGAACCACTGAAAACCAATCCTAAACTTATAGCTTAAGGAGATTTGAGGGGATTAATGGCCCCCTGTTTTACTTCTGCATGGAGTCAGTGTTTCATTATCAGTGGTCTGGTCCCAGGCTATTGACTTGTGATAAGACTTAGTGCAAGGTATTTCAGATATTTTTCACAGCAAGACATGTCTTGTTTTCCAGTCTTCTTTGTGTTAGATGGAGGCTGCTGCTAGTGCAATATCTGAACAACAAAAAAATTCCTCCTACATTTGAAATATTGATTTATACCCTCCTTTCCTAAAATTTTAATAGATTTTTTTTGGGGGGGCCAGTGTGATACTACTACGTGTATTTTACGATATGCAGCATCTCTTGGGGAAAAAAAAAAAAAAAAAAAGACACTTTGAGGAGATATAAAATTTGTATCAGCCAGATGATACTCATGTCTGTGCTACCGCACTGAAGCCAGTATGGTCATAACAGCTTTTGGAGAATATTTCCTCAAAAAAATAAAGTAATAATAACAAAAAAAATAAGACATTGTGCTATCTCAAAGATATTGACAGCTTCTAAGTGATAAAGAAATGGATGTCCTGGAAAACTTTGTTCATAAAATTCTTAAGGTCCATGAAATGTCATGCTCAGGTTGTGAGACCTCTACAGAACATCACCCAAGTCAGTGGCTGAAAACCAAAGGTAGATAAAGTAAGGCTGGAGAAAAATTGCTTTTTGAAAGGGAAGATAAATCTCTCTCAGAATAATGTTTTTCCCTCTTATTTAAAACTTCTGATTTACCGTGCAGCTGTTTGAAGCAAAGGTCTGTGGCTTGTGTTGTACGCTATGAAACATTACTGAGGTATCAAATTTTGTGCACTTCCAGAATTTATACTTTTACTGTAGTAATTTTCCAGTCCTCCTGGTTACTAGGTGCATTCTGGTATCGGATCATCTAAATAAATCTGGGCAAATCATGTGGTGGTTTTGATAGTTTTGGACATCCATTCTATGAGCACCAATGCCCCATGGGGTGCTGGCAGGTACCAGTGCACACGTCAGAGGAAGAATTGTTTACAGAAGATTGGGATGTGTTTATGTGTACTCCTGTGCAAGGAAAAAAGCTTTTTCTTGAACAGTCCTGAAAGGGTCAGGCACAGTCTGGTCCTTCAGGTGTTCTTTTGTGCATGCAAAAATATATTGCAGTGAGTTGTTTAGATGTGGTGCATTGACCCAGGACTGCATCTAGATGCCACCCATCTGCTCGCTTTCTCCCTCTACTCAGCAGGGCCAGGGAAGAAAATTAGGATGCAGTTACTTCAGAAAAAAGTCCTGCAGAGTGTGTCCTCCATGGGCTGATATTCCTTCAGAAAGTACTCACCCACTACAGTGTGGAGTACTCCAGAGGCAGCAGTGTGGAGATCTGCTCCAGCATGGTCTTCCATGGGCTGCAGGGAAACACCTGCTCCACTGGGATCCTCTCCCATGGGCTGTAGATCAACCTCTGCTCTGGTACCTTGGAGCACCTCTTCCTTCTTCTCTGACCTTGATTTTCACACTGCTTGTTCTACCCTTTTTTCTTCCCCCTCATCTGCATATCTGGCATTTGTTAAATATTTTTTCACAGGGACACTTATGGCTTTGCTGGTAGACTCAGCTGCATCCTGCTTTTGCTCTGGTAGAACTGGCTAGACCTGGCTGTGTCTGGCATAGGGCCACATCTTCTATCTTCAATTAGAGTTGGACTAGATGACCTCTATGATTCTACAATTTTCTTATGGAAGCCACCCCTGCAGCCTCTCCCCCCTCCTTGCCCTCAGCTCCCAATACACTGGGAAACAGTTTTACAAGGAACTGATTAGGAAACCAATACTGTTTCTGTTATCACCTGATTTTTAATTTAACTCATTTCATTTCAGTGTTCATGCTCTATTGTAGATAAGCAGAATGTCCTTTTAAAATATATTTTCGTTAGGAATATGAAAATATCTATAAATTTTGTTATGTTTTAAGAGATTTCTTCTATGTAGACTACAGCTTTTCCTCTTTCTCCTACTATATAGCAGGGAGAGGTGTTGCTGCTTCTGCCATTTACTTTCTTGAAGATGTCCAGATGTGCAGCATACTGGACCAGGAAGCACAGACGGGGGCCTTCTCCCATAGATGGTGCCATGTCTTTACATAGCAATATGTGGTTTACCTTCAAGAGGTGATGACAGGGGTTCTGTTCTGCTTGGAGCTGCTGCACTCTCCAGACAATGCCTTGACTTCTATCAGCTACTTGCGGCAGACTAAAGATGTCAAAAGCACTTTTTGCCTAAGAAGAAATGTACTAATCATGGAAATGAGCCTGGAGCCAGTGGATATGTTTATGCTGCACACACTTCACTGGAATATAAAGATACCAAATTACCTAACAGGCAAGAATGAGTCTAGCTGTGAGAGTACAGAAGTCTAAGTTTAGCTTCCCAACACACCACATTATTTCAAGCTGTCTTTCTGAGCCTGACAGTGTGCAGACTGCATGACGTATGTGAGCACCCACTGCCTGCAAAGGGCTGGACTTGACTAGTGGCTAATAAGGACTCCTACATTTTAACTTATAAGAAGGCTTTAGTAGAATAAAAAATAACAAAAATCACTCAACTCAGTCAGCTAGTAGCTGGCCTTTGCTAGCATATTCTGGCAGGGTGTCACTTACTTTCACAGACTGATGAGATGGTAGTAGAGTTTTGGGTGCTGTGCCCAAAACCCTTTCATCATTTAGCTGTCTACACAGAAAGAGAATCTTGAAGTACTAACTATGGTCTCTCAAAAGGCAGGAGGGATCCAGTTTGAATGGTCCTTCTCATCCCTGCATGTTAAGTTGACTGTTTTTTATTCATACTAGATTTTATTCATAGTTTCTAAAATAGCTTCTGAAATAATAACAACAACATTTGTATAGAAGACATGGTTCAGAATTGAGGAAATAACAAAGAGAAGCTGTTGTTTCTGTTGACTTGAAATTCCGACTATTATTCAGTTGTTCCTTTGTGCCTGTTTAAAGCTATGATCAGGATGGCTGCTCAGCAGAAGTGTCTTAGCAGTTTATCTAGCAGTTAGATTTGCTAAGATGGACGTGACCTTGAGTACAGCCAGAGCCAGATCATTGAGCAGGTGTCTAGTACAAACCCTGAGTCTGCTAGTGCTGTGCACAGTAAGACAACCTTTTGTCCTCTACACTGAATCCAAACCACCACTGGAAAAAAATTAGGAGTCTGTCAAATGATTAAGACTGATTGTAACTGATGTAATATGTACGTTTCTAGGCTTCCAGGGCAAAGATGACTTTCTGTGGAGAGACAAATTAAAGAAAGAGCTGGAAATGCTCTCATCAGGAAATATCTATAGCATACTATAGCAGCAGAAATAAATCATAGGAGAAGCTATTCTTATATATGCTTGCATGTTCTCTAGGCTTTATGGAGCACTCTAAGAGAGGTAATATCAGGCATAAATCCTATTTACATTTCAATGAGGAAGTGTCCCTGTCATCTTCCACACTGCTTTATCCCACCCAGTACGCAGCAGGAGAAAGTTAAACCATATGCTGTAAGTTGATAAAACCATCCATGTTACTCATCCCCAGTCGTGAATGTAACCTGTGAAAAACATTGGAAATGTGAAGCACTAGAGACTCATCCTCAAAAACTTTCATTCCCCATGCTTGTGGGTGGTGAACAGTCTAAATCAAATCTACAGCGATGGATATTTCAGTAAGGTGCCTTTTTTATCTGGGAACAATCAGATCTACTGGCAAGTAAGAGAGAACAAAAAATCCCTTTCTGACCTCAAAAAATTTGTTAGAATGGCACAAAGGTGTTTGACTGTAAGTGAGGACAGCTAATATAAGACTAACTTGCTGCTGTGGGAAAGTAATAGGATTATCCTGCCAGCACACTTATGGAGAACCTGTAACAACAAGAACACAGACAGATACGGTCCTGCATAAGATCACTGTCCTGCCTATTTCACAGAGCAGCCTGGTGAAGGCTGTGTAAATACACCAAGTCATTTTTTGAAGCTGGAGGGGAGCAGCAGTGATATACTGTTTCCTACAGGATTCTGGCCTGAAAGGGAGATGAGTGTTAAGAGATTCTTGGCTGCAGCGAAGCACCTGGAAGCTTGGATACATTTATTGTCACTTCTCCAACCAAGTAAGAAGCTCATAAGAATAGGTTTTCTTAAAATGTTTCCTAGTTCCAGATCCTAGGCAAAGTTATCATTCCCATATGTCCTGCTCTACTTGTTATTCCTGCATTTAGCATGAATTTACTCCTGGAAACGGTGAGATGAGTGTAAGTTTAAAAGGGAGGATGCAGAGAGAGGAGCCTTGGCAAGAGTTTCATTTCTGAAATCACGTCTGCCAAGGAGCACTTTCTCTTATGAATTCATTAATTTTTAGGGGTTTCAGCTGGCCTGGTGTCCTGTGTCCTGTACTTGTTGTGTAGCAGCTTCATGGAGCAATGTGATTAGAACAAAAAGGTAGTTTGTGGATCTGAGTACACTTTCATGTACATTCGAATATGTATGAATCAGGGAGAAGACAAAATTGGCATGAGAATGAGATAAAGATTTTTTCAGTTATACTCAATTTTAAAGATTATATTGCGGGAGCAGAAGAAAAGTACAAACCAGTAGAACAAATACGCTGCTTTCCTCCTGAATTGCTTTCCTCAAAGTTAAATAAATGATGCATGTTTGGAAGAACCAGAATGGAAAGACAGAGGTTCCAGCAGGGTACGATTAAGTGGTGACTGTCAAGCAGAGGTGTGATATGGAAAGCTCCTATCTGTTGTGCGCAATTCCATTTGGATTACTCATGAGCAAAACATCTCAGTCAGATTTCTCACAACTGCTGTTGAGGAGAACTTCATTAGCACTCCTGTAGCTATTTGAGCTCACTTCCCTGAAACAATATTACATTTGTAAACATGTCCATCTCTGCATATATTCTCTTTTCCCTTTGTTTTCTTTCATTTAAGTTAGTGGCTTTTTTATCTTTTCTGTAATGAGCTGCAGCATGTTCTGGTTTATTATGTATTATATTTACGGTGCCAATACATATATGCCACATTTTCACATGAAGAACACCTCTCATATCTACAGAAATGACTAATTTCCAAGGAAATAAGTTAATGCTGTTCAGTCAGGGCAATTCTGTTCTGTATTTTCAAGTAAAAAGTGCGTTATCTCGAGGACGTTTGAAACTCACTTGTAATTACAAAGTTATTGATACTTTATACAGTTAATGTAATTAAGTAATGCTAAACCCTTAACAGAACAAATAACAGTCTTTTTCACCGAAAACAGATTCTTAGTTGTAACAGAAAGCTGTCCCAGTACAGTGTATTTCTGACTGTTCTCACTACTGTCAAGGGACTCAGCTAAGGTGGCTTGTGTTAGGTAGGAACACTCACAACTAGTTGGAGTCTCTAAAGAGCCCAAACCACATACTGCAAAACAAACTGAAGATTCACCCTTAGAAAGGAAAGAATAAGAACATATATTTGTGTTTCCCAAGGCTTGCTTAGGAATTTATGCTTTCCTGGACTTTACTAGTCTGTTATGGTTGAATATCTAGTTTTTGGAGTACATACTCGCTGGGAATGGTTAGTTAATTTCTAAGATCAAGACTCTAAAACGGCTGTGAAATATGCCAGAAAGCTGCAGTAGTGCCTGAAGTCAGTGCAGAAGCTGAAGCTGGCAGGAAAACCAGTGTTTGTTCTCTGTTTACTGGGCTCCGCAAAGCTGACGACAGCCCTGTCACCTCATTTCTGAATGGTGACTAAGAATTCCCATGTCGAAGTTAAGCTACCTCTTTTGCTGCAATTTTTTTGTCTTCCCTTCGGACTATTGGACATCCTGTCCTTTTTTTCCTGGTGCTATTTGAAGTTTTGATTTGATAGTATTAGAAATATATTTTAATTCTCTTTTGAAATGTGGATAAAGAGTCTTCTATGACCATGTGCTCAGAAATGCATTCATATGTTCTAATTAATCAATTATCCATTCAGTTCCGTATTAATTCACTTCACTGATAACTATTCCCGGTAGTTTATCTATATTGTAGCATTTTGTTAGTAGCAAACTGCCATTTATTATCACTTTTTTACATTATTTTTAGTAATTGTTCACCAATAAAGAGAAATGGGTGGTGTCCATGAAGCATTTAGCCTTATCAGAAGTCTGTATCCCTAATATTGTTGCCAATAGTGCAAGATTAGAGACACAATGCCTTAACAGGTAGCTCTTCCTTTCTGTGCATTCCCTTGATGCCTTTTTCCTTCCTGTAAGCCATCATTCCTGATTTTGTTCTGAAAAAGCATAAGAATGCTTCTCTCTTAATGACTATTTAAATAACTGACTTACCTTGCTATTGTACTTGCTTCTTTCTGTCACAGAAAATGACTATGAATTAATTAGCATTAGAACACTGGAAATTCCTATGAATTTTATCTGGAACATTCTGTGCGCATTAATGAATGATTTTACACCTCCTAATGCAAATCTGATGATATCTCCGCAAACCACTGGGGGAGTGTGTGCGGTCATTAAACTTAAGATTTGCAATGGAAATATATGGGTTTTTCTCTCGTTTTATTCTTCCCTGTGCTGATAACGCTGTTTCTGAGCGCTTGCTCAGACTGGCTCATTTGTATTGAAAGATTCTCTTATCCTTTGTCCTATTTTCCACTTTTCCCTTTTTTTTTTTTTTTTTTTTATTTCATAAGAGAAATGAACTATGGTTGTTTTTTTCAGAAACAGTTAAAACATTCCTTTAGGAACACGAAAAACTACATTTTGAGCTGTTAAGTGTCATCTCCAGAGATTACGGTCACTGAAAGGCAGCCTGGCGTGAAGAGCAAATATGCATGTCAGAAATGAAAATACCAATTTATACCATGTCTCCTTCCTGTCTTACTGGCTGATCATTTATTCTCTGCATGAAAAAGTAATGTTAGTGTTCTGGCACCCAGGCATCAAAGGAGGGAAAAGAATGATGATGTTTTATTCAAAATTGTAAAACTGTTCCCCGGAATCCTAATTCTGTTCTATTTTTCTGCTTATTGTTTATTTTATATCTATCTTCTTTTTTTTTTTAAAAAAAAAAAAAGCTTTTTAAATTCATGGGTTCATCATCAGAGCTCACAACATAATTTGCTCCTTGCCAGTGATGTGGGAGAAACATTGGCAAAAACAATCCTTTCTGAAAGCAACAAAGCCCTGCATACTACTTAAGAGTAAAATCTTAGCGTGTTAAGCTAGGAGGATTGCTTCAATAGAATGAGATATTATTTCCATAACCAACACTTTTCTGTTTTAACGTAAACTTTTTTCTTTTTTCTCTAAAAAGAAATGGCTACGTGTGCTTCGGCTTAGATTTACCACTGTGTGTTTAGAAAATATGCTTAGAATTTGTATTTAAGTAATCTATTATTGACGGTTTGGTGCTAAAGAAAGCCGTTGTAGAGGGAAGAAAACTACTGTTTATGCATCCAGATCCGAAGTCTGTTGAAAGGATTAAACAGCTTCTAACAGCAGACAAAGAATATGTTTTCTTCCTTTCAGCTTCATTTTCTTCAATAACTTGCTCAAAGTTAAGCAACTGTTTAGATATTGAATAAGTTAAAATGCAATTATCTTCCTGTGCTCTACGACTCCATTCATTACCTGCACATAAAATTTGCTCAGTTGATCAGTTTTAAGTATAAAATGTTTGATAGATTTTTCCTGTGCATGCAACATATTCATAGAAATTTTATTTCAATAATAAATACAATGTAAAAGCAGGGTTTCTGCCTTTCAGTTGAATTCCCATTTCCATCCAAAGCATCTTGATTTGAGTCATAAGCAAATAAAAACTAATCATCTAGAAAAGAAAAATTATAATTTATTTCTAACAGAATGCTCTGTAAGTGTTAAAATGTTCAAATAACTATTTTAAAATATATCACCGTTTGAATGGGAATGAAAGGTATCTGTCTGATAGTGAATGGAAGTAACAGATGAGTTTAAAAATGTGATTCAATTGCAAAGCAACTTCTTTAAGTTTACTTTCCAGGAGCAGTAAAATTCACTTTAGATAAGATGAATAATACCCACTCAAAATAAGTATGGAAAGGTTTCTGTGAAAACGGTATTTACTGTTTTTACATTTTTGAGTGAATGAGAATTATTTTCACAAAAATAATCTAATGAGAAATGATTCTGTATTGTACTTTTTAATGAAAAATATTTGGTATGTACTTCAGAAATACTATCATTTAGGGCCTTCTACACAGGCAATACTGTGGTGTATGGGATATGTATAAGGCTCCATGAAAATTTATTCATAACTGTCTATTAACTATGTCTAAACTCAGAATTCCATAGAAAATTCTAGCATTTCTAAAATTAAACCTCTAATTGCAATAAAATGAAGTTTTGATTTTTTCTACCTATTAACATTCTGTTACAATGTGGTGGGATTATCAAAATGGGTGCCCTTTTTTTCCCCCAGCAAGAGTAAGGCAGTTAAATTTTGGTACGACAGGAGTTTAATTTCTTTCAAAAATGGGGATATATTATCACATTTTTATTGATTTAGTAAACTGCATGTGAGAATGTAATTTGAAAGCGATTAGTAATTAGCTAGAAAGGCTTGCTTGCTTTATATTGAACTTCTTTAATAACTTACCAAAATCAGAAAAATCATATTCTTTAATACGATAGCCAGAGTAGATCCTGCTAAAACACACAGATGGCAGAGACACCTATTCCTGAATTCCTTTAAGCTGTGAATGACTGAGTTGGTTTCAAACATGAAACTGCCAAATAAGTGCCTCAGAGCGTAGTTTATTAGCCACTCTTGTTCGTGTGTATCTAACATTCAGTGTGGTTGTAATGGCAGCAAAATCTCTGCTGTGGAGGTCCCTTTCTCCTTACTGCCTGAGCTAAAGGTGAAGAAAGAGATTTTACTGTGCAAATGGTAGAGTGCATTTAAAGGAGCAAGGATCTCACCAGTTTCAACGAAGCACTGATATCCCAATTATGCCCTAACTGCATCTCCTGTTTTCTCCTAGGTCTTACTGCTGCAGCATCTCTTGTATCCCTAGCTTGGGCTCTGGCTTCCTACCAGAAGGCCCTCCGTGACTCCCGTGATGACAAGAAACCCATCAGTTATATGGCTGTTATAATCCAGTTTTGCTGGCATTTCTTCACCATTGCAGCAAGGGTCATTACTTTTGCTCTCTTTGCCTCGGTTTTCCAGCTGTACTTTGGGATCTTCATCGTGCTCCACTGGTGCATCATGACCTTCTGGATCGTCCACTGCGAGACAGAGTTTTGCATCACCAAATGGGAGGAGATAGTTTTTGACATGGTTGTTGGAATAATCTATATCTTCAGCTGGTTCAACGTCAAGGAAGGAAGGACACGCTGTAGGCTTTTCATTTACTATTTTGTGATCCTTTTGGAAAACACCGCCTTGAGTGCTCTCTGGTATCTCTACAAGGCCCCACCAATCTCCGATGCATTTGCCATACCAGCACTGTGTGTGGTGTTCAGCAGCTTTTTAACAGGCATTGTTTTTATGCTGATGTACTATGCCTTCTTTCATCCCAACGGACCAAGGTTTGGGCAGTCACCAAGCTGTGCTTGTGAGGACCCTGCAGCTGCCTTTACCCTACCCACAGAAGTGGCAACAAACACTCTTCGGTCCATCTCCAACAACCGGAGTGTGACGAGCGAGCGGGATCAAAAATTCGCAGAGCGGGACGGGTGTGTGCCTGTGTTCCAGGTGAGGCCCACTGCTCCGTCCACACCTTCATCCCGCCCCCCCCGGATCGAGGAGTCGGTCATTAAAATCGATCTGTTCAGGAACAGGTACCCAGCCTGGGAGAGACACGTGTTGGACAGGAGCCTGAGGAAGGCAATCCTAGCATTTGAATGTTCCCCTGCTCCTCCACGGCTACAGTATAAAGATGACGCCCTCATCCAGGAGCGCTTGGAATATGAAACCACATTATAAACAAAGCAAAAACGCAGCTTGGAGAAGCTCTGGCATTACAGTCCAAGTTAAGGATTGATGGGAGGGCTGTAGGAATAACTAAACTGTGTACTACCATTAGAGCAGCAAGCTGTAGTGTTCTTAGTCTGGCTACCATCATGATTATCATTTGATCCACTGTGTGCAGTCCATCTGCAGGACACTGGTGCAGCAACATCACCTGAAAGCCTCAAAAAATAAACAAAAAAAAACCACAAGCAACCCACACATACTGATCAGTTACTGGGAAAACTCACCCATGACTCCTTGCTGCTATGAAACTTGGACTGCGCGGTACTCACAAGCAAACCAACAGGGGGTTTCTGACCAGAGCTTTCAACTTTAGCCAGTAGTGCATTTTATTTTAGAAATGAATGATTGATATTTGCATAATCATTGGTGAAAACAAGCAAAGAAAAATCCTCTCAAAAATAACAAAACTGTAGCACACAATGTTGCCATTATTTAAACTGGTTTCTGGGGGAAAATAGGAGCATAGTAGTCTTCGACATCCCATAAATAGATCATTCAGGTTAGACTAGGTTTGCAAAATAGTTCTTAATTAAAAAGATACATCATCATGTTAGCAAGGTTATAAGTGGAAAATAACTCTGATTACATAGCTCACAAACATTAATACGAACAGAACCGTTTGTTTCCTGTGGAATTTCAAAGTCTTTTTAATTGTAATTTAAGTCTTTTATGTTGCTTTCAACAGAAATCCTATGCAGCTCACTTCTGGTTTTCAGGAGAAATAAGGAGCTCCAGCACGTAGTGATGTAAATTAAATGATAATCATGATTCAGTGTTCAATTTGCAAAAAAATATATATATGTATGTAAAAGAACAGGGAAGTATAGTTTTCATATTCTAAAGTTTTTTGGAGAACCCCTATTGAGATATTTCAGAAGGAACTACAAGGAGATGAACGCGCTGAAACTTCTCTCTGTTTCAGAACTGGGAATGCATGATTCAGTGTGTGAATGTATGCAGGGGTGACAAGAGACTGTGACATGCCATACCCTTCTAGTGCCAAACATTGTGTAACTGCAAGATTGATGTTGCCCGAGGGACAGATCACGAGTGGCATGAACCCTACGAGACCAAGAAGCAGGAAAGACCAATCCAGTTCTCAACGTGTTGAGACAGCTCTGATTTTTCCCACCCACGGTGAAAGTGATGTCTTTTAAAGGCTTTCAGCCACCTCTTAGTAAGTATATTCAATGAAGTGTGATATAACCAAGCTGTGTGGAAGACCCTCTTCGGCCTGTTCAAGACTTGTTCCAGATATATCTAAAAATTACACTGTAATACAGAGTGCTTTTGCTACAAGCTTTTGGGTTTGAAATACCTCCCTAAATCTAGTCAACGGTATCCTTCTTTATGTTAAAAGTATCCCTTGATGGTGCTTTCAGATGCATTAAAGGTGCAAGTCAAAATTTGATAGTATTTTTTTTAAAGCTGGTGCAGAGTGAAAAACTCATGAATTATTTCAATATTTTTGTAAAGTAAAAAAAATGGTATAAAAAGGTTACTTTTTATAAACCTCAAATCTTTTAATACATTTCATTCTCTTTATAGCTTAGATTTTAAGAATTGGTCCATGAATTTTATCAGCTAGATTCTGCAGGTTGATACAAACCTGGTTTTCACACATTATGGATTTGTTTTGCAGTGTAATGCGATATGAAAGCCTACATGGGTACTTTTAGAATACACCATAAACTGCGGATCCTGCTTCAAGTATAAGTGGTTTGTAAAGAGACCAAGCAATTCCATAAGAAACAATTTGCTAAAACTATTTTCATCCGTTCTAGGAGAATGAAGCAGAACTGAAGAGTTACTTTTTTAAATGGCATTGTCAGGATGGGGAAGACCTGATGATTGGTATTTTAATCTTCATGTCAGGTATATTCAGTATAGTCACTGCTGTATATGCTGCTGGGTAAATTGCAGTCTTTCCTGTTACTAATATTTGTACTATGAAATGGCAGAGGATACACACCTTTGTTTGTTTGTATGCGTTCAATTAGCCATTTTTAATGTTGACTTTTTTTATTAGAGAAATGCTCAGTATCTGTTGATCTTTGCTGGGGCAAGTTCCTCAAAACAAAATATCTATCTGTGGAAGTGCAGGAACCTGCAAGCCAGAAGGAATTTTGCACAGATCAGAAAACACCCATGCTTGAAGGGTTTCTTAGGTATATTCAAATTAAGCAGTGGCCAGCTGCCTCGATAATCGTTTTTAATAAAAAAGTTCTTTGATAGTCCAAACGCAAAGCTTTGTACAAAGTGATTGCCCTTCCCTCCATGCAGACATAGATGACTATAAAGAGAAGATCTCTCATGTTGTGTCAAAAAATATACCACTGTAGGAACTGCTAAAAGAGATTTGGGGACAAAGCCCTTCGTCTGGATGAATTCAATAGAGCCTTCACTCCAGAATGCAACGTTTAGCATCAAAAGGAAATTTGCCTTTACAAACAAGTGTAAGCTTTGTAATCCAAGATGTGAGGGCTTCTTTCTAAAACCATTCTGTATGTTTGGTGCTTCTTCGGTAACTCAGAAACGTTAGTGTGAGCGGGGCACAGCAGGCAGTGCTCCCTGACCGCGTGGGCTCTCCTGGGGAGAGGGACAACATCAGCAGGCCTGGCCCTCTTTTGATGGCCTTCTCATACCACATCGCTCTTCCTCGGAGCTATGAGCCCTTTGGTCAGGGCTGACAGCTCTGAAGAAACAGTACAGAATGCAAAGGGTTATGGCCTGGACCAGTGCTTGCATTGTAAGGTTTCTGAAGAAGGCAATCAGTGGGTACGTTTGATTTTCCCTCCGGTTTTGGAAGAAAGGATACGGAGATGTTATTTTTTTCATTGTTAGTATCTACCAGTTAATTTCCTTACCGTCCCATCATTTTTAGTATGTTTTTAGTAGAGCTTGTAAATTCATTTCAAGCAAGCTATCGCAGGTTCTGAGTGCACAGTGCCGTACTTGACATTGCGTACACACAGAGGCAGTACGCGTACTCCACTGCCTTCTGAATTCAGGCTGGGTGTTTCAGGAATAAGGAGAAGTCATTTTATTCTGAGTCAAAATCTGCTCTCCACAATCCTGCTCTGTTATGTTTGTAACGTCAGTGATACTTGCACTGAGAACAGGATGGCCGTGGAAACCTTAGTGCTCAGATGACTACACGAACAGTTTTATTAGTCTGCTTTGCTGTGAACAGTCACCGTAAAAGCTGTAACAATTTTTTATACAACTTGTCAAAATTAATTGGAGTCCACATTTAAATCCCATGATGGCCTTACGGACAGTTAATAATCAATATGCACTATTCTTTTTAATGCAAACTGTTTTAAGGTCTATCAATAAAGTTCAATGAAGACAGCAATAGCAAAAAAATAAATAAAAAATAAAAATTTAAAAAATCCAGAAAAATTAAAAAAAAAAAAAAAATCTTCTGCTTTTAAAATAATGAAGAAAAAAAAATCAGGTCTTTTAAATTCTATTGCAGAATAACAGGAAAATAAAAACGTTCATAATTACATTTTGGGGAAGAAAGTGATCACATCTCTTTGCTAGAAGGAAGTGTCATGTAAGCATTGTCCTGAGGAACCAAACAAATTTACCAGCAAATTTCATGGTAACTTATCTTGGTCCTAAAATTTTGAGAGCTGTGGATTTGTGTGCTACAGAAAAGGCAATTTAAGTAATATTCACTGCTCTAAAGGAAAAGAATGCATATCCATGTTCATTCAAAAAAATGTAAGAAAATGTAAGATAAACTTTTTGTCTTATTTTAAAAGAAGTGTTATTTACTCTATAGTAAGATAGTCTTACAATAATATTTGAAAAACGTGCAATACTTTTTTTTAATGCAGTTTTAATAATGACAAAAATCATTTCCAGTTCTCTTTGTGTCAGCTAAAAATATGCTTCTTGTGTTAGAACAGTGTTTCTGTGCTTGGGTTATTTGGGCTTGGTGGCATATAAATACTATTTTCATTGGCAAATTGACAAATTTTGTAGGAAAAATATTCCTTCCAAACATAAATGCTAGACTTTAGCTATCTGATTTTGTAAACTTTTAGGCAGAGGAAGAAAATCTAAAAATTTTTGGAGTTGCAGTTTTTAATACACGGTGAATATCGAATTAACCCGTTTTTTAAAAGATGTATGGTAATCTCATCAGTATACCATGATCTCCCCAAAAGAGCAATTCGTGAGTGGTATTAAAAGCATGACTGGTGCTATTTTTGGAAAGGGACTCCCACTCTACCTAAAAGCCAACATATCCATTTACTTTTGATTGGCCTGCAAGTATTCACAACTAGCCTGTTGCATCACTTTTCATCCAGTAATTAGAATTGTTTGTGAACTAAACATCCAATTCCGTAAAAGCCTTAAAAAATGGCATCGTACTCAGTTTTAGTTAACTCTGACAGTGACCCAGCTCCCAAAGCCACCGTCCTTTCTCCACTCAGCCCATGACATCACACAGCCCAGAGCAGCTGAGATGCTGTGGTTTACTCTGCACCCCCTGCACTGCCTGCTTAATGCCAAGGAAAAGCCCCCTGGCGGAGTGCCAGGGTCCTACTGCTGCCTTTCTTGCTCCTGTGCATGGTGGAAGTGGAGTGAATCACATTTGTGCATCCAGCTAAATAGGCTTTTTTTAGGTTGAGTTCATACCAGGTTGCGTAGTGAAAATAATCACATGTCCTCGAATTTACAAGCTCAACATTAATTACTAGTTCTGCAGCGTAACAATGCCTAATGTGGGAAGAATTGTCTAAATAGACAATAAGCCATTTAATTTTGCCAATTGTAGCAATTAGGCTAGCTCTCATGAAGCCCATGCTCTCAGCAGAGAGCCAAATGGAGCAGTGGCACACAGCCATTTATATGGCAGGGACATTACGCTGTGAAGCCCTCCCTTGACTGTTTCTAGAGCTAGGTCATTTCATTACAGCATTGAATCCATTCCTATTCATTCTGATAAAACAGATAAAGTACAAAATGATTACAGATCTGTGAATTAAAAAAATAAAAATAAAAAAAATGCAGTAGATTACTGCAATTCACTGATAGCGATTTTTTGAAACACATTTATCCATCCATTTCACTTGGCTGCATATTACTGAGTGATCTGCATCCAAGAGGATTTCTCACATCTGATATGAGCAGATGATTTCAGTACAGGAGAGATGGAGATGACCTCACAAAGCCCTGCTTGCATCAGGTTAGAGAAGTGTGTCACTGGTTCACAGATCGCTGTCAAAGCTCTTTTAGCATGTGAGCAGTCCACTGGGATTGTTTGTAAGCTTGCTTTACCACAGTAGCCTCACTGCAGGTGTTTGGTAGGATTTCTTCACAAAAACCTTGAGTGAATAATTTCACGTACTCTGAGCTTAGTGCTACCATAGCGTGAATCAAAGCATTCTTTTCTTCCTTAGTTAAAACATTGATTTATAGATCCATTTTGACTGAGTTGCCATTTTGTGATCATTTTAAAATACTTAGAAAAATGTCTATGAAACCCCACTTGTTTCCAGTGATCCCTATACAAACCGACTGCTGACCAGTACCTTCACTAAAAGGAGCCTTTCCCAAACACAGCTTGGCTCCAGCACTTACATTCTGTTCTGAATGCTTTGCATCTAATTCTGATGCAGAGAGTCACACATACTCATTAGTAAGCCATGTCCCTCCTCTGAATCCTGGAGCAGAAAGCACCGATAAGCGAGACGCAGGAAAAAGGCCTCTTCAGCACATTTAGGGGGTGATTTGCATGAGTTAGACATGGAAGAGAGAAGCTTGCATATGATTACAGTGGAGCTATAGATACTGTATGAATCAATAAACATTTCCAATTAATTGTGAGATAAGTGGCCGGCTAATATTAAGATCAAATCTAAAACTCTACATGCAAAGCACTGTAAAAAAGCAACAAAACACTCTGAAACCAACTCAAAACTCTCGTTTCCAGGAATAGCTGGGAAAAGCTTAAAAATTAAATGGATTTTTCAATGTAACAAGATGCTACATTCATAGAAACATAGGTATGACTGCTATGGACACAAACATTTTCTCTATCTGTAGATTGCTCTCTCGTATTTCATGTATCTTTGGAAGCAATTGCTTCTAGACCTCACTTCTGTGTATGCTGTAGCTGCAAACATGACAGCAGCTTTTCTACAGGTGGAATCACTTATAGAAGGTGAGGCCACATGCTGTTCACCCCCAAGTGATTTCCCAACTGTAGAGAAGATGCTTGTTGAATGTCTAGAAGAGCCCTTGCAGAGGTTGCATGGTGCCAAGGCAAGACGCAGGCTGGGTTGGGTGCCACAAGCCCCCTGGGGCAGGGGCTGGATGTGGTACACCAATCCCTGCTCACCCTTGGTGCCAAAGAGCCCACCCAGAGGAGAACCGCATGGAGTATACCGAGGGGTCAGTGAGGTACACTGAGGGCCTCAGACTAATGCTGTGATCTTCCAAGCTGCAAAAGCCAGGAGCTCCTGCATATTTTTTATGTGAAAGGTTCAGGCACCCAACATTTTGTTCCTGGTCTCGGTCAGGAGCACCTCAGTCTTCATAGCGCATAGCAGTGCAACTCCTCTATGCCTGCCAAGATCCCCCAAGCAAATTGGGGATCCACCCCCAGTTCCTCTGCCCATCCTACCCGAAGGGCAGGGTCCTCTGGGTGCTATCAGATGGAGTTTTGCACAGAAATACCCATGACTGCTTCTCCTGCAGGAGACTTCTGGCAAGCAGAGACCACAGGGAGAGCCAGGCTCAGTTCTCTCTTCAGCTAACAGTGATCCATATGTCTAGCTACTACCTCTCAGGGGAAGGCTATAGGGCTGCACACTACTGAGGAGAAGGGCATGCTCACTGTCTCTTGTTTTGAGGCTGTTATCACTCATTGTGAAAGACTTCAAGGTTATGCTGTGCCGTGTAGATGTATTTTTGATGTATTGCGACCCCTTAGTGAGGAGGGCTCTAAGGTTGACACACATATCCAGTGCTATTGCACGTGTCCAGCCAGAGTAATGTCTGCAGGAAAAATCTGGGGCAGATGCAAAACCAACCAGACCAAAAGCTGTATGAACATGTTTAGCACTGTGACAAGCCTGAATCTCTGCACACTGCCTTCAGCTTGGTCTGTTAGTGCAGTGTGCTACCCCGGCCACATCTACTTGGTTTGCTGTGAGAGCTCAGGCAAACTGTGTGTGTGCACCAGAGCTGCACCACACAGCCATACCCACAGCTTTCTGAGCCCGCGGTGCACTCTTTGTGTATACACTTAGTCCTGAGATTCTATTAGGATTTAATCTTATAGTTCATTTAAATTCTATAACTAAAGAAGCATCAGGAGTGTCATCATCATTAAGGGTAATCAAGTGATAACTGCAGAAGGAAAACCACATTATTGGAAAACACATTCCAGTCATTACTGAAGACAGTTTTGAGATGCATTGTGTCAGTAACTTAATGAAAAGTTGTGGAAGAAAAATGTTTAATGCTACATTTCATTAATCATGGTTAGTTGAGGAAAAAAAAATCATATAGGCAAACAGCAAAGGGATTAGTTCAACCTTTGTCTCATTTAGTGTTGGCTGTATTTGTTTCACTGAATATCAGTGTTATTAATGTCAGTAGCTTATATTGGAAATAACCTCTAATACATCAGCTGGTTTACCTGGCATTTGACTGAAGAACACAAAAGGAGTGTTTGTTGGCCAGCACATGTGTGGTTGTCTGATGCATGCTGTCAGAAATAAGGTTTTGATAATTCATGGATTATATCCTGATGATAAATTTCAAATGCATGTATCTGAAGACGAAACTACCTCTGCCAATTTAAAAGTACTGTGAATATACAGGAGCTATTTCTGAAATTTTAATTAGGATTGCTTTTCTCAGTATGCATTCTGCATTATTATCTGCATATCCCAGATTGTTTCTTAGCCAATGTTTGATATGAACTAATTTTAAATTTTATAAAGCTGAGGAAAAGATTATGAGCCGGTTAACTGAAGGCTTTTGTTTTCAATTATGTGATACACTTCTTCTTAAGCTTTAAAAAGCTGTGAAGTCCCAATTCTACAAACAAGAACAGTTCAACAGCCTTCATGAAAGCCTTGGCTCTGCTGATGTTCAGGTGTAAGACAGAGTTCCTGACCCAGCAACCGTACAGCATTCAGCTCTGCGTTTGGGAAATGTCATAACTTTCCCACAGGATCTGCTTTATAAGACAGATGAAAACCAACCACCATGGTTCAGACAAGCTCAAAAGCGGCCCCCAGCCCCTCCCAGCGTCACTTCCACATCCCTGTTTTGGGACACAGGAGCCCATGCTGTGGTGTGTCCCAGCGTGAGCACTGCAGGCGTTGGCTCTCACTGATGGGGAAGGAAAAGTGGGGTGCTCCATGAGATGGCCATGTCAGTTTGGGCAGGGTTAAGTCTTCAGGCAGCACTGTATGGACAACGACAAATCTTCCATTATCAGCAGAAAGGGAAAGTGCTGCTATACGTTGTGTGCCAGTACATTGTCTTGTATCTGGCTGCTATTGATTCCTTTTTTCTTTATTCCATTGGAACAACCTGGAACTTGTCAAGCTTTGCTCGGGTTGATTTGCAGCTAATTAATTCAGCAGGCATTTTTAATCTTGCAAATTTGCGACTTGTAATACAGCAATCAGGCTCCCGCGAGCGAACATTAATCAGTGAGAGGGGGAAGAAAAGCACTGCTAGCTGCACTCAGAGCGGTGCCTGCCTGCGAAGGGACATTCACAAGAAGTGCAACATTAGTAAATTCATCCCAGCTAAACCCTCATCATTTGTCTTTTGAATCATTCATCCACTGGATTTGTTTGGCAGAGGCAGTGGTTGTATTTGGAGGGCGGGGATGCTGAGCTGAAGAAGCTTTAGGTGCTGCCAGTGTCCTGGTCACATGATTCCTTACCGACCACAGAGTCAGTCCAGTTTCATTTTTGAGAGGGACATGAGGGTGGTGGAGCGTTCTCCTGGAGAAAGAGTTGCGTACCAAAACACACAAACACGTTCAGTAACACTAGGAGGCAGGTGAATGAGTGGAGAAACTATATTCTTCATTGCTTTTAGCTTACAGGCAGATTTTAGCTTCTTTGATGTGAAGCAGAAGGGAAAAAAATGGAATGTTTGCCCAGGGTGTACATGTCCATGAGTCAACCACTGATCAGTGTGTATTTTTTATTATGGAAGTACACCCACTGGTACCCTCAGCAGGGAGGCCAGACACCAAAAACTCTTGAAAACTGGGAAGTAAAGGATTCCTCTGGGCAGGATTAAGAGGGTTTGTGAAACACTGTGGAAATCTGCCCTGGTTGTTTCAGTGAATAAGGGGAGAAGAGTCTTATCAGGAAAAAAAACTACTCACACAACCTTAATGTCAATACAGTATTCGTGGTGCAGTTACTCTCTTTGCAACTAAAGACATTAGCTGAGAACATTCTAGATCTGTTATGAGCTCGCTGGAACACAGAGGGAGACAGTGTAAGCCACTTCGTGGATATACCTGCATTGCTACTGGCAGTTGTTTATTAGCAATAAGATACAGAGGTGTCTCAAACTAGAGCATACAAGACAAGCATTTAGTATGGCTGTTGTGTTAATGATCGTTAAATCTAGAAATTGTAGATTTTTGTAATAGCTTGTAGGAAAAAATGACTTTTTAATGCATATTTTTCTTTACAGAGAATAAACCTCAGATGGCTTCCACAAAAACATATCACTTAAATTAATTAGGCTCATAAAGTGGGCTTTTCTTTATATGGAATAGGACAGGCTCAGTGTTGTTCAAGTGCTTTGTATGCTTTTTCATGCTTTTGGTTTCTCATGCGGTACACATGAGAATAAGCAAATAGTGGATTCACAAGTTCATCTTCCCTTAGTGCAGGTAGTCCTGGCATCATCTTGCTCATCTACACATCGGGAGCGTGAACACGGGGCAGGGAGGTGATCACTTGTAAATCAGCTGAAAATAAAGATGGAGATCAGTAGATGATGTGGGAAAAGCCTTATTACAATTAGGGAACAGTTGTGAATCCGTGGAGCAGATGAGCCCTCATGGAATTTCTTCATGCTCAGGTATTCTTCACTCAGCTCCTCATGCGCATCACCGCTGAAGGACTTTTAACCATATTATAAGTTGTCAATTTTTGCTTCTTTAGAAGTGGGAACAGTAACACCCTGACTTGCAATGGAAATCACTGTGGAGGTGTCCATAACCTTTATGCATGATCTGTAAGTGTAGCACATCATAACAGTTGTTTTTTCTTCAAACATTCACTCAAACAAGTTTGCAGGATGCATTAGACATTGTTATGATTTTTTTCCTTGCTTCCATTTCCTTCCTGCGCTTAGGAGTGTCAGTGCAATCCCCACTGCTGAAAGAAGATATGTCCATAACAACCTGGCAGCGAGTATTACAGAATCATAGAATCACAGAATGGCTTGGGTTGGAAGGGACCTTAAAGATCATCCCAACCTCCATGTACGCCATGGGCAGGGCTGCCACCCAACAGCTCAGGCTGCCCAGGGCCTCATCCAACCTGACCTTGGACATCTGCAGGGATGGGGCATCTACGTATCCTTTGTTTTGGAGATGCTGGCAGAACAGCCACTAAACAGGGATCCTCTGAATCAGCAGCCACAGATCCCCTCGCAAGTTCAATTCTTTAGCTTAACTGCAGTTCCTTTAAATCAATTCCCATTTATTCTCAAAGGCAGAAACTCTCTTCTGCACAATTTGTTCTACACAATGGGACAGATATTTTGCTGTCTATTCTTTGAGTTGTGTGTTATTCTAGCAAGTGAGCATCACTGCATTTTCCTGCAAGTGCCCTTCCATGTATAAGGCTGTCTCACCAGTGAAAGCTGGCTCTGCTCTTGTTCCCACGCTGGCTTACCTGCATGTTTACACAAATGCCAACTCAACAATCATTATTTGTCACGCTGCAGGTCCATGCCAAACCCAGTACGACTTCTGGATTTGACCCAGGGCATTAGCAAATGGGAGAGTCATCTTCTCACTGCAAGCACTGGACGCGGAACCCACTGAGATGCAATAAACACAGTTCCTTATCATGCTGATTTGACAGTAATTTTGCAGGGTACAGCTGTGCTTTAAAACTTTGTTCGGTTCTCTGCAGTCTTTTTTTATTAAAAAAAAAAAAAAAAAATCAACAGCAAAAAGCCACACACACACACAAATCCAAACAAACTTTCATTGTTCTGCCTCGTTGTACTCTGTTCTCATGAAATCTGCTGTGTGAAGAGCTTGCTAGTTAATTCACACTGGAACAGCGCTTCCTCTGTACATTTTCTAAACGGATTCCTACAAAAACCATTAATAATAAACCCAGTAGTAATTAAAATGAACATATTCTCCAGTCATTATAGCAAAATGTACACTCAGATAAGGCTAGGTAATTTGTGCATGCTTCTTCCTTTCATTTCTTATGATGCACAACTCAAAGTTTCTTTTTCAGGTTGACTGGTGAATTTGATTGTTTGGGGAAAATGTGTGCATAAGTGTTTCTAGACTATTAGTAAAATTGGTGAGCTTTCTAAAGCAAATGTGAGATGGATGATCCTAAAAGATTCAGACTTACTGTGCTTGCAGAACCTTCTTGCCTGGTCTACAAAGAAAAAAAAGACACTGTCAAAGGACTGATTGAGAAATTTTGCCTGGTGAACACACTGATAAATAACACTTACACCAGCACCCTGGAAAGGAGAGTTTATTGTACTGAGATTTGCCTTGAATATAGGCAGCTTATAATCTTAAAGGGCTTGCCTGAAGGGCCTCCATAGCAATGGATGACTTTCTTTTGACTTTACTGGAGTCCAATAAGCCCCAAGAGTAAGCAAGTGTCATTTTGCTATTAAATTTCACAATGCCTCTCCAGATGAAATTTATTTTTAAGGAATCTCTTTAGTCACTATTTTACAGCACACTTGAACTTTACTATCAAGTGAACTGCCAGTCATTGTGCATCCAATACTGATTAGGCAAAGGAAAATCTCTGGGGAAGGAACATCAGTCTTTGTATTGAAAAAAATAGTCCTCTGGAAATAATATAAAGCACTTCTAGGTCTTCCATTTCTGTGAGTCACTGAATGAGTCAAAGACACCTTCCTGGGTTCCAGAATAAATTTAAATGTCTGTCTAAATGTTCAGAAAACTTACTAAGATATTAATAATATTTTAATATTTTCCATGAAAAAAAAAAAAAAAACCTTCAAGCCACACATTTCAACTTCAAGAAGAATGCATATCTCTATATAAATTCTAAGTCACTGGGCTTTGGGGCAGCAAGGGAAAAAATGGCAGTTTGGGGAGGTGACATTTTCACCTACTCTCAGCAAGTGTCCTGGTGTCCCCACCAGTCTGCTACTCCAGCTCTCCCCAACACTTGCTTGTCACCATTTCACTGCTGAAACCCTTGAAGGATCTAGGGTTTGAATCTTGACCGACCTCATCTCAGTCTTCAGTGCTAGGGCACAGAGAAGGGATGCAGGAACCTCAGAGACAGCAGGGTAGGGTTAGGCAGAGAAAGGTAGATCCTTTTATTCCAGTTTCTCTACTATACAAAGCTGAATGGGTGATGGGGGCAATGGCTGCTTCTTCGTGGGGCAAATGCTGAGTGCTGAGACATGAGGATGGTGTTTGTATCCTACTCTTTAGTAAGGAAAGGCGGCAAATAAAATTTAGGAAGCAGTGATGTTAGATACCCACAGTGCCAAAGCACTGAACCATCAGGCTGGATTCCTAGCCCGTAGAGGCTGGTGCCAAGAATGGAAACAAGTTTAGTAGCTGCTGCAATGCAGTTCTCAAAGATGCTGTCTGCAGCTTTCTGTCCTTTGCAAATTGGTATGCAGAGGAAAAAACAAAGGATTGCCTTTACTGCTGTTTCGCAGGAAGTAAGACATTTTTATAGCTATTTCAGAGGTGTGCCTTTTAGCATTCTTTGGGTTTTATGAAGACCTGAAATATATTTCTCTCCTTTACAAAAACATTATTTTTTCATATGTTACATACAAGTCATAATGCCTTGGCTTCTCTGAGAAACGGACATTCTCACAATTCCACTCCTTTCCATCTCCCCACTGCCTAAAAAAGAAAAAAAAAGAATGAGCAGGAGACCCTGACAAACATTTTGGGGAATGCTGCAGTACCACACTGCCTCAAGAAATCCTGCACCTCAGTGTTCAAGTTTCCCACTTAGTTCTGTGGTAAAAGCAGAAAAAAAATGGCAGGCCTTGATGTGTAGGTTGTGCAAGGGCTACCAGCAATTAGCAGCAGCTCTGCTCTGCCACTGTGGTTTGTAGGTTCAGCATCAGTGGTTCCCCATTTTGGCCTGCCTCAACTGAAGTTGGGCAAAATGACACATCAATTTGAAAATCATACTCAAAATATGGGGAGCTTAGGAATGTAACATTAAGCAAAAATAAATAAGAGTTTCAGCATTTCTTTGTTTAACAGATGGCAAATATTAAAGAAGGCACAAATATATTGTTCTCTTCTCCTAAGTTATGCATAAATCATATGCACACATTTCTGAAGTACAAACCCTGTGTTTTCACAGTCTAATCACAAAGAAAAAAATTAAAAAAATAAAAAATAAAAAATCAATAGGTTTGCAATGGTCCCTAAGTGTGACCTTTTAGAGTTGAGTGCCAAGTGCAGAACTCATGACCCCAAATTGCACGTACCAGTGATGTTGCAGGGATCAGCAGTGGGGTCTGACAGCAGGGTACAGAACGGCCAGCACAATGCACATTCAGTGACAGGATGAATTAGGTGGTTACTACTGAGGAGAAGAACATGCCTCCAACTTTGCCATCTTCTAGAAGCACTCTTATTCATGAAACTCCTTTCCAGACCCTGAAGTCTCCTCTTGTGCTCGCACACACAGATTTTGCATTTAGGTAGGGATTCCAGGCAGGATTTAGGGGGAAAGCTGGGCCTGCCCCTGTGCTAAGGCCAGAACTCCAGGCTTAAACCCCTCCTTATCCTGAGTGGATTGAAGCCAACACTCCCTTGGGGAGTCTCCTGTCTGCAGGCACGGGACACAGTCCCTCTCGTCAGATGAGGAAAGGCTGCCATGCCACCTGATGTGCAGCAGTGCTGGCTGAGGGAGGCCCAGGAGATCGGGCTCTGTGCTGCGAGGTCTAAGAAGAGACAGGGCTCAGTGGTGCACAGATCCAGACATGGGAACACCTCAGGCATGCCACCAGCACATCAGGTCCCCATGAGACACAGGCATGGGACCCACGGGCCTGTGACTCTCAGGTGGCCTCAGCAGAGGACGGGTGCATAGAAGGCCACTCAAGCTGAGGTGGCGGTGTCTTTGGGAACAGGCAGTGGTGCACCTTCAGGCCTTTCAGCAGCTGCAGTCCCAGACTTAGACCAGATCTCAACACCTGATAAAAAGTAAATGACTTCCTAATGCTACAAAAAGCCTGTAAAAAAAAAAAAAAGTGCACATGCAGATAGATTCAAATACTTGAAATTCAAATTCCAACAGTGTATTCCGCGTTCATTCCTTTGTTATTACTACTAAAATCACTTTCTTCTTTTGTTCAGGAATCATGGAGTCTCCTGCTTAGCGTTAGGTTGTTGCATGATATAGAATCAATTCCAAATGGGTGGTTCTTTACTGTGTATGTCCTGGATTTAGTTTTTTCAGTTATTTTTCGTGAATACATTTTACATCTAACTACCTCAGCTGCCTTTTGTTTTGTTTTGGCGCATAAAAAGTCATGCACTTTCTATATTTGGGGATTGGGGGGGGAGGGGGAGTTCTTTCCAGTTTGAATAACCAGGTTCAAAGCCATGTTGATCAATTTATAGAGGAGAACAAGAAGACATAATTATTGACAGTTGTAGAACATACATTTTATTTTTAGGTTCCGTTGGGGTATAGTTTAACAAAAAACACCATAAGCTGCTTATTAATTTGCCTTAAAAAATGTGTGCTCTTTCCTATTCAAGTTGTGTTATTTAACTCTTACCTTGTACACAATTTATGTGACAACAACAAACGTAACAGTTGGCAGAAAAACAGTAAATTGAACGTTATGGACCAATGGTTTCTCAGTTCTCTGTTGTAAACTGTTGCATTATACACTGATTGTGCTAAAATAATTGTTACTGTGCTTATACTCCTTTGTCACCGTTGCAGAAATAAAGTTACGGAAGATCACATTTGTGTTTATGGAGCAGTGTAGATATCCCCCCAGTACAAGCACAGTGACTTGAGGTGAATGATAATCATTGCAGAACTTGTGCTTTGACTTGTAAACATTGTAAAAAATGTATTTGGTATTTTATTTGAAATGAAGAATCAAAATAGTTATTAACAAAAAGAATCTTCCTGTAAATATATATATTCCGATTCCATGTATACAAACATTCCTTTAGAGTTCAGATTGTGAAGAGTGTCTTTATCGGCTAGAGACTGCTGTCTCCCTGGCAGAGGTTACATGTGCTATAGTAAAGAACACAGTGTGTGAAGTATTTGATGTACTGCAGTACCATAGTTCTTTTGGTCTGTTAAGTAAGTTGCAATTTGTGATGAAATGAAGTTGAAAGTAGTGCTTCATACTAACAAATTTCCTTGGTTACAACTTGATTTTTCTTGTAAAACTTAAAAGGAAAACTTGAAAATTTTATATATTTGGATTTTGTAGATTTTTTTTATTTTATTGCAACACAAGGTACCAAAATCATTAAATAAAGTACACTGTGGTCATTTTACCATGGCTCTAGCGTCGTCTTTAAAAACTCTCTTAAATTGGTGGATCAGCAAAAGATGTCATCTTTCAACATTATTACTAAACAAGACCAAAGCTGGCCCTGCTTTGACAAAGAGTTGGCCTGATGATCTCCAGAGAGCCTTCCCACCGCTAATTATTCTATAATACAGGCAAGATCATCAAAGGAGCTCTATGATCGAGCACAGGAGTGCATGAGCAGCTCCTAAGACAGTTCTGCTTGCTCTAAAAGATTTGACAGATCCCTATGGGATGTGGACAACTTTACCAGTGGTGTCACAGCAGGGACCCCGAGGAAGCCACCAGACAGTCCACAGGCACTTCACTCCAAGACCAGCAGAGCAGGGTGCTCTGGGCACCCAGGTTAGGACCTTGAGTGATGTTTGGAAGGAAAGCCTCCCAAAAAGCTGCCCATGGAGCAGGCCCACACTCCTCAGCTGCACCCCCAGGGGTCTTCAGCCCTGTGGAGGGTGCAGACCCTGCAGCCAGGTGGTAAGGATGCTCCCTGGGAGAGATTTCTGGACTCTGTTCTCATGGCTCTTGAAGCATTTCTGCCACAAGGAATACAGAGTGAGGAGTGCAGAAACCCAGAACTTCAGCACCTGAGTCGGCTCACAGGGAACAGGAAACAGTGTTCTGCTGTTCTCATGCCCTCTTCTGTCTCCTGAAAGCATCAATACCTACCAAGCAGTGATGCCTATGCAATAGAAGGCAAGGGAGTGACGGGCCTCACACAGCCTTGTCCTGAACACAGTACCTAGAAGAAACTCCACGGAAGAGGCAGCTTCCTTGATCTTCCTGTGTTCAAATCCCCTGGGGTTGAGGAGGGTTTAGTTTCTTCTCCTCCTGCCTCTTGGACAAGTGCTTTAATTATTAGATCATTACACAAGTTGTTCTGATTTCGGCAGCATCTCCAGTGGTCTTAATACCCCTCCAGGACGTCATTGCTACATTTGGGCATGTAATGCTACCCCAAGCAGTACCAGGAGTTTGTGCAAGGTAGGACAGTACCCAAATCCATCAGCCTTTCTGTCCCTTAGCCATACCCCCACTTCTTAAATGCTTCTTCTTGGCCTATCTGAGGTGACCAAGAAAGCGAGACCAGGGAAAACGACCCATCAAGCACTAAATGATTACTGTGAGTTCAGAGAGAGGAAATATCTATCATCTACTATCAACCTAGATATAAAATATACCACGGGTAACTGAATTTGCATTTCTTAACTACGTATCTTGTAGTTTGGCTAAAGATAGAGCAGTTTGTTATTGTAGACTGTCAAAGTGCAATGGTAGGAGGAGCACTCCAGCAACACAACTGGTAACTGCCCTATTTCACAAGAGTTATAAATCCTCAGTCTCTGTAACCCTGCAAATCCCCACCAAAGAAAGAAAGAAAGAAACAAACAAAAAACACACAAAAAAAAGAAACCACCAAAAACACCAGGAAGAAACACACTCAAATAACTTTCTTCACCGATCATGTGAACCAGGCACAGAAGACATCAAAGCCACAATCTTGAGCACTGGAAAGTCATTTGATGACATCCCATACGTTTATAATTGGTGAGGTAAAAGAGCATCAAGTGGGTGGGTCCAGGATGCTTTTAATGTAAACTTTTGACATGTAAGAAGCAAAGCAGCTTCTTTTTAAGCTAAACAATGATAACAAACAGTTTAAATAGATTCTTAATAAAGGAAAAAAGGGGAGAAATTTTTACAGGGTGCTTGAACAGTGCTTATTGAGAGCAGTTCTCACCTCTTCTGACTTAAAAAAAAAAAGAGAGAGAAATTGTTATGGTTCCTGTAGAAAAACATGCTGAGAAACTAAATAGAGAGACTTGGTAATAAAAGCCCCAATTGCCTTGGCAAGATTATCCAAGTATGTTTTTTCTCCTACTTAGCTCATATGAACAGTTAGCACAGCTCATAAAGTACACAGAGACCTGTTTGTGTGGGAAGGAGCTGTATCTTCCTCCCACCACAATGGGAATCTTGGATAGGCCGACCAGAGATGGACAGCCCTTCTCCTGTGTACTGCACAGTTATAAAACATATCTTCACTAAATTCTGTGTTATAGAAGTGAGCCTTATATTGTACAGCTTATATTGTACAGCTTATATTGTACAGCTTGTTCGCGGTGGCAGCACTTCAGACCCGTGGTCAGGCATATCAGCTCATGCATATCGCAGACTTCACATTTGTTCTTAAGCACTCGATTTTTCCCAATTGGAAAGATTTCTCATTCATAGGAAGCTACATACAAAACTGAAGACTTATTCCTAGTGGGTCTTCCAGCAATCAAGCCATTTCTTTTCAGTAGGGTTCTAATTAAGTGCTGCGAGCATAAGCTGTACTGCCCTGAGCACACCAATAAGCACAGTAAGTGTTACCAACCATTGTGTTACTGCCATATGTGCTCACAGGACTTGCATTGTTAACCAAGCACATCAGCTCAGAGAGACACAGCAGTTCAGCAGTGATGTCCCAAAACATGGAAGGATAAGCTGATGTACGCTATTATTATAAATAAGGAAACAGCGAATGGATTATTACTGACATGTGGACTCCTGTTCTCAATCTCAAAGTTTTAAGCAAGTTAACCTTAGATTGATTCTAAATTTCTGGGGTCTGTAAAGTTAGTACAGATTTGGAATTTGATCAATTCCACTGGGGGGAAAAAAAAAAGTCTCAATAAAAAGGGGAAAGTCGTCTGAGCATAGGCCTGGTGCCAGAAGCATCTGCCTTTCCCGTTGGTCGTCTCCATCTATTTCTGACTTAGATTGTCACTGAGGCTCTGGGCTCGCAACATTCTCAGCAGGGGTGCTCGTTTCCACCTGTAATCAGCAACAAAAAGTCACTGGGCAATGATGCCCGCAGGGAATGAGTGGTTCAGCCGGAGCTTGCCCTGGCATCATTCTGGACGGTGGTCAGGGCCTGCAGTTCCAGCACTCTCAGATGGGCCCCAGCAATGCTCAGCAGCTCTGAAAAATGCAGCCCTTGTTTTTCAGACTGAATGCTCACAGTGTCTCAGTGTTCAGTGGGATTAGAGGCTGCTTTTGGAAAAACAGGCTTTGACTGCTGCATCCGCCAGCTGCTTTTTCCTGAGGAGACAACTCACATCTCCCTGTAAAAGGTGTTGTCATGAGTGATGAGCTAATTCTGAAACCTGCTCTGAAGCAGATACTACCAAATAAGTAATTCTGCTGTTCCCCTGATATCAGAGGCTGCCTAGAACACAGCGTCGATTTTCTCACTTCGCAGCACACCAGCTATTTCACAACTCGCAGCCACATGAGAGAAACAGGGAACATCTGGAGGCTCCTTCAGATGGAGTGGGCAGCGTTACGCAAAGCACACCTTCCTTACTGCACATTCGTTCCTACCTATCTTTCATTATTCTCAGATGATTTTGTAACTTTTCCAAGAATTTCCCTTTAAGACTTTTTCTTTTTGTTTGTTTGTTTGTTTGTTCATTTACTTTAAAGGCCTGTTTGGTATTTGTTTTCGTGCTTTCCTTTGGGGATCTGCTTTTGCTCGGGGCTGTGCTTGCCATCTGTTACATCTGAGTCTTCATTTCAAATGCTGTCACCTTCTCACGGTGATTCTGATTCCAGTCTTCCGTGCCAGCACAGCCGTTGGAGAGGAGCTATGAGGTTACCTTGTGCCTATGTGGCATTTGGCCAGAGGTCTTGTGTCCTCAGGAGTGTCCTACCAACGCCCTGATAGCAGCAGGAAACTTGTCCACAGATCAGCTCCTCTGGCTGCTCAGAGTGTTCTAGTAGGTATCCTGTGTCACCATTTGCCTCCAGCTTCATCCCAGGGTCCACTGTAGTGACAATCAAATTCTATGACATATGCCACTTCACTTAGCCCATATCGTCATATCTAAAAAATGAAATAAAATATAGCATTTAAAAATATATGTTAAAAACGAGGAAATATCATGTGAGCAGTGCACAGCACAGTGTTCCATCAGTGTGTAAGGGAAAAAGTTTAAGCTCAGTGTTGTGTTATGATGGAGGAGCAATGGGCTGGTTTGTCTCCTATGAGAAGCTCTACTGCTCATCAAGGGGTTGCAGCTCTGCCCCAGCCAACAGCGGGCACCACAGCGCTGGCAATTTCGAATCAATGCGCCTTATGGTCGTGTCTTTCTTTAAAGTGACATGAACTCTTATGTGTGACTTCTAGCCAATCAGTTTAGCCTCAAGGTGAGCTTTTGCTTTAAAATCTGACCTACCCAATCTTAAAAGTTAGAGCTATCCAGTTCTATTTACGTATTGTTAGTAGTTTTTTATGTTTGGACTCATCACCTTATCCCAATCTGTAACTCTGTGCTGGGTGATGAACCCCCCAATTTCTGTGGTAATATCTTCTTCAACGCCCTAACAGGACAGGATTTCATTGAAGTGGCGCATTAATCCAGCATATAAAGTAATTTATCTTGCCTGTAGAACACCTCTTCGAGGCTTTGTTACAGAAAGAATTACAAAGCAAAACTTCCATCTTTGGTTTCCCTGTAAGGATTACTAAAATCAGATATGTTCACAAAATTTGCAATTGAATGAGAAATGTTCTTGGAAAGATCTAAAGAGTGCTGTCCAGATTCATTTTCAGAGCTTGGATGGACCTCTGACACACTGCCTCTTTTTCCTCTTCATCATGTTAAGAACTTAAAATGTGGGCTGGAAAGCAGGGAACCAAAAGGACAGCTTCTGATGCTGTCCCATCCAGCTACCCGATCGCCTACGTGATGTCACCTGTGGCTTCTGCCCACCTGACAGTTTCTTGTGTCTCTTGCTGAGCACGTGGACATTGGTGATGGTCTGCATTCGTTATCTGCCACTCAACCCAATGGAACTGCATAAAGGCACATTGTGCTGTGGGAATGTTTACCCATGATCTGAAGCAGTCCACACCAGTGTGTGCCTTGATTTGCATGGTGAAATGGGCTGATGATATGCTATGACAGACCACTCCCTGAGCTGTGGCTGAGAAGTCACTGCAATGTACTTCCAGTCCAGCATGTCATTCCCCTGGCAGAGCATGCAAGTAGGACATGAGAAAATTGAACTTAATTTTAATATTGTTTAGAATACAGATCTCACAAAACTCTTTCTTTAATTAACTTTTCTTGCATAGATAATTCATTTCACCAGCATTATTCTATGCCACAGGATGCTTCTTCCTGTGCACAGAGATAATGCGCTCCCCTTCTATTTCTGCCTGAAGCGGAATTGAAGTAGGAAGGGAAGCATTCGGTAGCACTTTTATCCTTCGGAGTACTTTTTCTTCTGTGCACACATGCAACATATTTTGAGATCATAGCTCTCCTATTTCCTAAGGGATGAAGAAGAAAAAACAGGGCAGCCTTAGAGAAAAACAAAAAATCTTGGAAGAACATAAAAGCCTCGTGTTCATTATAGCTTGCCTTGAAGAATTCATCTGACATTTCTCTGAAACCTGAGTTATCAGAAGCAATAATTTGCTCTGCATTATCTACTATCTCGATTCAAAAGCAGTTCTGAAGAGGTGCCATTTGAATTCACACAGGAAGACAGATCTCTTGATAGGTGATTTACTTGTTTACTTTACCAGGCACCTGGTACAGCAGGAAGAAAGACAGAAGCTTCTGGTTTCAAGAACTCTTGGTTATTTCTCTTACAACTGCCTGATTTAGGGACAAATACACAAAGACACAGTGCCCAGAGGTGAAGTTGCAAGTGTCCAGGTTCAGTCATGCAGAAGGAGAAGGGAGAGCAAGAGAGGAGACACGCAGCCTGTCTGGCATGATGGGGAAAGTGAGAAATGGAGCTGGACACCACCAGCTGCTGCCTACGCATGGAGAGGCAGTGTGCTGTTTCCTGGTTCTTTCCAGGCTCCAAACATCCAGATTTAAGTTACTGTGCAACAAAGGCCTCTCCCATGCTGGCTTTTTCAGTCCACATCAAGCTGTGTGAATAGCTTGCTCCCTATGTGCCACTTCGCATCACTGCTGTTCTAACTGGTATGCAGCCCTGACTGGAGCTCCTCCTGCGCCCTGTCAGGACGCAAACACGGGATTTGGTATTAAAACCCAGAGAAGCTCAGCTGAAGCGTTCAGAGGAATAACCTCTGCTTCAGCAGCGTGGTTTTCCATTCATGCCAAGACAGCAATGCTTTTAAATTCTCATGCCCTCATTGTTTCTGACATCAGAAACACTGACTGCAAACTTTTAGCCAATATGCCTGAGGGGAAAAAAGAAAAAAAAAAAAAGCCAAAAAAAAGGCAAAATGTTCACACTGTAAATTTCCCCATGCAAAGACCCTTCCTTTGTTTGCCCTTAGATGCCCGCAAAGGCAACACAGTATTGGTTTTTATTCCATGCTAGCAGTTATTGCTTCTGTATTGCTAAGTGTGAAACAAGCATCCAGAAGGCAAAGGTCTCTGCAGATTAGGCATATAAAACAAGTTTTTTGTTTTGGTGGGTTTTTTTTCCATCTTAAAAAAAAAGGAATGACTACAATATCTGAGCAACCCTGAGCCATCTTGCATTTTACAGCATTTCAAACTTAAGAATTATTGCTGAATATTAATCCATTTCAGTGCTGGGGGCAGCAGAAATTGGTGAGGGGCAACAGTGCTTGCTAAGTAAAGGAGCAAATTGTAAGGACAAAAATGAAAGGACAAGAAGCAAAGAAAATAACTCAGCCCCCTGTGCAGGATCAAGTTTCCAGTTCTCATGGGTTCTTGTAAGGCCAGTGAATTGTTGGGAGAAATCAACTTCCAGCTTTTTCTACTGCAAGAAAAGGTAAATTCAGCACACGCACAGAGCAGTACAGGATCTCAGGAAGGGAAACTTTGATTGCCAGCATATGAATTACCTGGGAACAGTCATGTTTTCTTCATTTGATTTATTTACTTCAACGAGCTGCCACCACCTGCTGAACCTCTTCAGATTGATTTCACTCCACCCCAGCAGCAGGGCATTTACATTGGGATGAATCACTTCCACCTTCTCTTGATGCAGCGCACTGATGTACAGCCAAATGTCTTTTGCTCTCTCCAGTTGCAAAACAGGATCTGTTCCCAACAATTTATTATCAAATCTGATTGAATTTGAGGTAGCACATCCTCATCTTGTCACAAAAAGGCTGATACTACAGGTTTGTTTGTATGTTTGTATGTTTTCCTTCTTCATGTCTCCTCTGTCATCTCTTGCTTGGCACACTGCCTGAAAAGCACGAGCGACTGGTGAAACAGGAGAGCTTGCCAAGGAGACAAAACTCCTTCCGAAGAACAACCCCAAAAAGAGTATCGGTCTTTTTAAAGTGGTCCCTCTTCCTTTGTGCGTTACTCTGGAGCTCAGGAAAATCGGTACTGCAAATATTTGTTGAAGTGGCAATGCTGCTTTGGGTCCTGAGTGTTCCAGGCTTTATTTGTCTGAATGCGAGCATGCTGTTAACATGGATGCTGTCCATTTTAGACATTGGAAATGGGGCCCAAATCCTCCAGAGGCGTAACTTCCAGCTGATTAAAAAAAACATTCCTATACAGTTAGCTCCTACACTGTAGGAAATCTATATGAACATCTGAAACTTGGGTTCTAGAAACCACTTAGTTGCTTGCTGTCATGGTACAGCCCATGTTTTGCTGCCTGGTTTGCAGAGAAGCTCTATTAGAAATCAGCACATCTACAGAAACTACTTAGTCCACAGGCTGATAAAAAATGATTAAGCAGAATAATGACAAAGCAAGTATGAAAGATATCATCTTGACATTCTCAAAGCAGCAGGTAGATCGAATAATAATGGTCTGCTGTTTCGCTTGCAACAGCAGCTTAAATAAGTTCCAGGTTCCTGTTTATACAGAAGAAATGGGATCATGCACACACAAACATAGACATGGTGCTGGGTAAGTAATAACATTAGCTAGTATCTGGTCCTGTAGCCATTAATGGTCAGAAGAAGTTACGAGGCAGGAAGCTAAAAAATAATAATTTTTTTAAAAAGAGAGAGATTAATGCATTTTGTTGGCTGAGATTTTCTGTCTGCCCTTTTGGGTCATCACTCTACTCCCGCTGCTCTGTTACATGTGCTGCTGCATACTGGTAGGTGCTTATCTGCCTACATGCCGAGTTCTCTGTACGTTTCAGCAGACAGCAACAGAAGCTCTGCAGTGCTAAAGTAATTTAGAGGCACTGGGCACGGAGTAACCAAAGCAAACTGAAACTGGTGAGATCAGCACAACTTCAGGTCTGCACCCAACCCAAACATTCCACCAGAAGGGTTGAATAACTTACACAGTGTTAAGAAAGTCTGCCAGTTCATCTATCATCACTGCCATGTGGAAAACTTACCCCAGAAATGGCATTTGTGGATACCATATGTATGACACAAAGCAGCAGAGGCTCTTTATATAAAGCTTTTTTAGTTGTCAGCAGGCTTCCTTTGTAGGGTTTGCTCTTAAGAGAATCGTTAAGCGTGGTGGTAGGATGTGCACAAAGACTGGAATTTGACTGAATCAGCTCCCCAGCTGTAATTTCTAGCGTCTGTTAAGCTGTATCTGAGGAAGATACCTGAGGATACTTGAGCCACCGAACACTAATGGTGGACAGAGAAATTCGGTAAGAAGTATGCCTGACAGCTGGATTGCAGTGGGCTACAGCAATTTTACTTATTTATTTTTTTAAATGTCCTACTGCCAGATGAATAAGTCCACTATGGGACTGACTATTAGCTATCATCCACTAGAGTTCACTGGTTTTTAGCATGCTCCCAACTGTAACAATAAAATCTGACTCAAGATTGTCCAGAATTGGCATTCCAGCATTAGCTTGGGGTCAGGGTGTGATTGTTTCATTTACGGGTTGTTTTATATTTGTCATTACCGCCTTCAGAGGCTGGGCCAAGCTACAAGAAGCATCTTCCCTTTTGTTCTCACAAACCAAGATCAACACACCAAAAAGTTTTTCTGGAATGTGAAAATTTGCAGCCAAAATAAAAAAACAAACAAAAAAAAAAAACAACAAGCAAGCCTTCAACTGCTGTGCTAGCTAGCTTAGAAAATTAATCAAATCTACAATAGACAACAGAAAACTAATCCATTTCTGAAGGGACAGAGCACTTTTACCTTTCGGTGGATCTATTAGAAAAGTAGTTTTCATACTGTAAGGAAATCCGACCATTAAAGAAACACCCAGAGAGAACTGGCAGCTCTATCACAAAGATTGCAACACAAGCTCAGAAACAGTTCTAGGTATCTTTGGTTTTAGGTATCTTTCAAATAGATCAAAAAGAGAATTAACAAATGCTTATTAGGTTCTATATTTTTGTTCCTGCGTAAGCAGTAACCAAAGGAAGCCTGGAGCTGCCCTGAGCACAGCAAAGACCCAAACACATGAAACCAATATTATCAAAAAAGAAAGAAAGAATGAAAAACCCAGTCTAGGATACTTGGAGAACAGGCATATCTGCAACAGGACTCAATTCTGTTTAGGCGTGTGTTAGAAATACCTAAATGAAATTAAGTGGTCTTGTTTAGATGTGATGACTGTAACACAAGGCCTGATAGAATAGGTTCAGCTCTATAACAGCTGATTTAGCTTCCCAGAAGTGGAGAAAAATACTGCCCTTACCTTGTATGTACAGCCTGATGTTAATTCCAAATGGCATCCCAACTACAAGAAATATTTCACACACACAAGGGAGACGAAGTATAGAAAAGTCTGTTTAAAAACAAATACATCCTACAATTTGGAAGTCTATTACATTCTTTAATTTATCAATTTTCTGATGTGGAGAGATCACTACAACAATTAAAGGAGGTTTTAGGAAGGAGCATGTGACGTGAACTCAATGAATGTAGTGACCAAAAGTCAAGATACCAGTAGTCTGTGCAAAACAAAACTATTCGATAAAAGCAGGAAAGTAAATATCGCAAATAACTCAAGATGAGAAGAGTAATTTGCTTTGAGACTACCATTCATTTTATGAGTTAAAAAAAAATAATGAAAAAAATACTAGCATCCGTGATCTGTATTGTTGAAGACCTTTGTAGACTCAAAGTCAACAGAACTGATAAGTGACATCAGACAGCCTCTTGAAGTTGTAGCAGAAAAGTTTAGTTTACCTTTCTTACTATGTTTTTTCCTTGATAATGCCCATGCAGCAATTCCATGCACAATAACTTTTGATACTCTTTTTTTTTTGTGCAAAAATAACATTTAAAAAAAAAGCCAAGTTAGCGTCTGTGACAGATATAATTGGGATTTAATAGGGATTCAATCACTGCAGAGCTGATTGAAGCGTCACTATAGTTGTATCTTTCTCTTCAGAGCGTAACAGGATGAAGCAAGATAATGGTATACTTGTACAGCCAACCCAATACAAGATGAACCACACAATTGTGTTGACAACGCTGATTAAGTGCTCTAGTTTGCATCTGCAGTGATTAATTTCATATGAAAGCATCCTAATAATAGATGTTCAGGCTGAGCTCTGCTATTACACAACAGGACAGTAAACCGGCTGGTAGGAGGCTTGTTATCTTGCTGAGAAATAATGACAAATACCTATCAGTACTGTAGTTGTTCCATCTCTACTTCCAAACAATCTAAAAAGGTACATCCTGGTTGTGCTGTTTCCACAGAGAAATCTGGAAAGTCTTCAGCCTATCCAAAGGCCAATGAGGTAATTAGTGGTCTAGTCTAATACTCTGCAAATTTCTTTTAAATACTTCTACCTAACACACAGTAAACTAAATCAATTAAAAGGATGCTAATCTTATTTGTAGGAGTCTACGGATCTGCCCCCCCCCCTTTCAATGAAAAAGTGTAGATAATCATTTAAACACCCAATATGCACAAATAAATCTTAGTAGTCAGTATTTATGACTTACTTTCTATCACAGGATCTTAAATGTAACCCACAGTGGTACTGCAGTGCCTCTTAAGGCCTCCTGCAGAATTGAATACAACTACAAGAACTCAGACCTTATTCCTTACGTGACTTTTGCCCCATTTTCCACTGTTGTCTGAATTACTTCTTTAATTCATTCGTTCGTGGGCTTGGATCCTTCCACCCATTATTCCGATTCTAGGCAGGAATAGCTTTCCAAGAGTATTACAAATACCTCAAAACCACTAAAGGTTCAACAGTGCGGGCCATGAATAATTTCATTCAGTTCAAACACAACATAAAACCTCAGAGCCTGTTCCAACTGTCAATTTTATTTGAAAGGTGTCTTCTATACAATTTTATATAGAGAAATAAATATGAAAGGCCTATACAAATATGAACACTTAAAGAGTACCAATACTGTCCTTCATTTGTCATACTCATCTTTCAATACTTAAAGGGACAAAAGGGGACAAAAACTGCATCAAACATCCAACATTTAGCAAAACCAATTTTTACAAAGTCTATGATCACAAAAGGTACATTCATTCATACTGGAATCTTTTTGACTGAGTTTTCTTTTACATACACACAGCCTCAATATTCAGTTTTGCCTTTGAGAATTTCACAACATAGACTAATTTATATTTTCCTCAAGAAAGACATTAAAAACAAAGTCAGAAGAAGACATTAAAAACAAAGTCGTACCTATGTTGCACTCAGTACAGTGTCTTGGCATTATCAGTTTTAATGATACATGGTGTTAACACTGTTTCTGAAATAAATTCTTCTAAAGTGGAAGGATAATCTTGCCTTTAAATAAAATCTAAATCATTTTCAGAGCTTCAGAATGGGCACTTGCTTTAACATAACAATTCTTACCCAGGCTTCAAAAAACTTAATTCAGCACCACACAAAAGGCTTTTGGTATCAAGTAACATTATAAAACAAGTAATCTTTTGGGGTTTTTCAAACCATAGACTCTAAGAATATCACTTCATACTGTGATATTATGCTAATGTAGGCTATCATCCACATGCACTTATGTAACCCCGCTGTTGTTCAGTTTAAGGAGAGTAAAACAGAGTATGTGCTCAGGTGTTTACGAGAATAGATACTAATTTGAACACAACTGCTTTTTCTAAAAAAAAAAAAATTGGGTTTTTTGTTCATTTTTTTTTAAAGAAAAAGTCAAAACCCAACACTGTTGAAAAGAGACCACATGATAGAAGAAAAACCTTTTTTGGCTTTCTTTAAGGAATTTGTCCTTATCCCAAAAATAAAGAGTTCTCAGATACTAATTTAAGGACAGTAGATTATGTTTGCTGCCAATCAGTGGAAACATTTCAGACATTTTCTATCTTGACAGTAAAAATGTAGGTTTTAGTTCAAGAAAAAAAATAATAATTTGCTGTAAGCGCACAAAAACCCGATTCCACAACTCCTTCCTTTTCATTCAATTGTTTTTATTTAATCAAAGTATACAGTTTCCCTCTCAAGTCTGATTTAATAACTTTTATATAAACTTTGTTTGAAAAATATGGAGGTTTAACAGTTTACATATATACTATACATATGCACCATGTTATGGAAAAGAACTATCACTTTTTAAAGGAATGTTGCATTCATTTTAATTCCCTTTACAATAAAGCATTCTGAGCTTGTGTTACTAAATACTAATCTCATTTCCATTTCTTAAATTGTAAGTGCTTGGTTCATTTGTTCAAAGGAGAACCTGCAGATTTAGAATCACTGAGTATTCAGTCATATACTCACTATACTTGAAGGTAAATATCCATTATGGATCAGCTTGGAATAGTGGCCAAGCTGTAGGGCTGTGATTCACTCTACACCAGAGTGGTTTCCGTAACAAATCTGCTTTGTTCACTGCAGTTCTTTCACTCTCTACTCACGCAAATACTTTCTGTGCAAACCCAGTAAAATGGAACATTTTCCATCTCAGGTTTTACAGGCATAGCTAGTGGTTCTGCAGGCCACTGAAAGTTAACTGCTTCCGTCAGCAACAGATTTTTGAGCAGCATGGAAGTAACAACCTGAAGAAAGCTTTTACTGATGAGAACAGCTGCAGGGTTAACCTGGCCTACAAAAGCTAGTTGCCGTGGTAATGACCAAAACAGTAAGACTTCAGGCCTATAGTGGATCTAACATCCAGGTTAAGAAGCAACTATGGGACTGGGGGGCGAGGGGTATGAAAAGAAACAGAAGGAAAAAATAAAGACAAGAAAATGAACATATAAAGACTTGCAGCGTCATTTTTGCATAAACATTTTCAGTGTAGGAATGCATTTGTCAAAAGTTAAGTTTACCTCATTAGGAATTACTTAAAGTTTGTGTTTTCCAAGCCTGATAATGGACAGGGGAGAAGTGCCTCCTATCTTAAAATATACAACAGCATCATTAGGACAGTATTTAAAAACTATTATTGAAAGAATGAATAAGTTATTAATATGACTTTTAGAATATCATAACTAAATAGTAGCTTACTCAGAAGACCTTAGTCTTCTTTCTGTCGCGTCTGAAATCGTTCCATTAAAGCCCTCAGTATATTTCCTGGTATTTTCTGATGTTTAGCTATTAGAGCCTGGAGCGCTGCTTTTGTCTGCAAGGAAAGAGAAAAGTTTGGAGTCATCTTTATGTTGTTCACATATTAACATAATTTCTAGGATCTTTTCATCTTTTCAAACATTGGAGAACTTCTGCAAGTAGTCAACACTGTTTTTCAGCGTTATTTCAGCCCATAGGATGTGTCTGTGGGATCACTGCTAGGAAACAAACCAGAAAACAATTAACTTTTATCTCTGGTAGCTGTCTTCACAAGCTCTATTAGTGATACGCAATAGTAAAATGATGGTGAAGTAACTACCGAAGAGACCTAGATCTATAGTGCATGTCAGTATCTGTACACTACTGCAACCCTGAAACTGCTGTCTATGCCCAGGTTTGCATCAGTAGTACCCTTTCAGTATGTAGGAACCTTGCTTCTACACTAACTCAGAAGTAGCAATGGAAACACAATTGTGTCTTGGCTGTATCTAAGCCCCCTGAAGTAACTGGTCCAGTAAAGTATACTTAGACCACAGCTAAAATACTGCATATTGACAGTACTTTCACTCAGAAATGTAGCAGGCCAGGAAGTTAATAGCAGCCATTCTGTTATATAATAGCTCTGTCAGGAACACTGAAAAGCACAGCAATAAGAAAAAGTTAAGGTGAGGTAAACAGTAACTTTTTCTGTTTTGCCTACAAAAGCACAGACTGTTTAACTCTTAAGGCCCGAGACAGAACAGAGACCTACTTGCTTTGGAAAACTAAGGAGCAAAGCGATCCTTGGTACAAGCTCAAAGGTAAGTCTCTAAAGCATGGCTGCAAGTGATTCAAACACTTTCCTCCTGCAAACCAGCACTTCTCTAAGAGGCTCAGTCAAACTGAATTCCCAAAAGATGCACTCACTTCTTCACAAACAAGACAGTGCAGACTAACATTTAAAGACTTCATTTTGCAGAGATCTAATTAGAGGAGAAGCAGGTGACGCCACACAACTGAACTGATACTTGCGTGGTCAAAAATAAAAATCCTTTTCTCTCAGGTGAAGTTTTCAGAATGCTAAAAATGATCCTCTGTGAAGCTTTCAAACATGGCTGTTTTGGCCACCTCAATCTGACTGCTCCACACCCACACTTACCTGACTGGTACCACTGCGCTGTGAAATCCATTCATAAGTTGAATGAATATGAGGACCTCATAATTAACTCAAGAAACCACCTAAATCTGAAGAAAGTGAACATTCTAAAATAAATTTGTTGGGAGAGAAATTGGAGGAAACAGAAATCAAAATAGACTGTACAAAACCATGAAATTACATGGCTTTTATTGTTATTTTTTTTTATGGAATATCAACAGCCTGTGGCCACGGATTTGCTACATTTGAAAGACTTCACTGGTAACTTTTTAAACGATCTGGAACACCTTCCCTTGCTGAACATACACTTTTTTTTTAACCCCCACAGGGTAGTCTTAGGTGACTGAACTTCCTTAGTCTCTGAAGCAAGACGTTTCTTGAAGCAAATAAAGAGTACAGGATTGACATTAAAAGGCCAAGAACATTTGCAAGATGTAGTAATAAAAGACTGCACTGAAAGTTAAGCAAGTCCAAAGTTTAGCACAATTCCACCAACTTCTTCAACTACCTACATGGCAAAAATCATTATCTTGACAAGAATATTTAAGTATTTTCAATCAGAACAGTCAATATTTAAAGTATATATTTATATGTATATTTATCTTACCTTCAGAGTCAGTTCCTCAGCAGTTACATTTGGATCATATGGAATGGGTTCTCCAATAAACGTACGAAGCTTGACCGGAAACCAGCCATACATAGGAACTACTGGCAACCTAATACGTTCATACAGTTTCCTAAGTATTTCTAAGGTTAAAAAAAAAAAACAACAACAACAAAAAAAAAAACAAATAGGGAGGAGGGGAGGAAAAGAGAACAAAAGGAATAAGGGAGAAATAAAGGGAAGGAAGAAGAGAGACTGAGATTACTCTGCTTTTTTTTTTTTTTTCCCCCATCATATTTTAAAACTGAAACTGGCTTGTTGAGTAATTCAGCCCATGACCCAGATTCTCAAGCACGTCATCTCAAGTACTGTTCTACTCTTGGCTTTCATTTCCCAAAGGAAACACTAACACTAACCTAAGACTTGCTTCCAAACTCACTTAGAGTGAAACATCTACCCCAAAGAATAGCTGCAAAGAGATCAAAGCAGAGGAAAATTCAGTAGCCCTACAGGGAAGCAGCTGGGAATACTACTCAAGACAGGTTATCATTTAGCTAGTTTTACAGGATACCCCACCAAACTGTTATTAGTACAAGACTGTTTTGTTCAGTCCCACTGAAGTCTAAAGGATCAGAAAAAGTCTTATGTACAAAAAAAGGCAGTCATGGTAAATACTGAAATGCCCTTTGAGATCACACACAGGTTAGAGTGAAACACTACACAAAGAGGAAAAGAAAACAAACAAAAGAAAAACTGGTATTTCCATCAGCTTTATGAGGGTAGTTCTTCCTCATGTAACTACCTAAGCATCTACCCTAAACACTGCAAGAACAGCACTGTTGTGTTGTAAAATGAGTGCTAATTTTTCCTTATGTTAAAAAGGATAAAATCTCAGTGATTGAAATGTCCATTATTCTGTACGCAACCTAAAAACACAGAATATTCCAAAACCACTGAAACCACAGTAATGTCTCCAGCAGCCAACAGAATAAAATTCTTCTAGCACCTCTGCTACAAAATAAAAGTAGCATCTATCTTTCTGGCTTAAGCCTCTTCCAGTTTGGGAAGATTCTCCTGAAAACAGTAACAATGCTGTTAATTTTTGTAGAACAGTGTAAAGGATGTGTGAATCATTCTGCATGCCTGTATTTGATGTCTGGACTTTCTCCATCCAGTATTCAGCTTTTAATTAGAGAGGATGAGAAATGGAATTGTTTTGTCCTGCTGACCTTTGATGAGAATGATGATGTCATAACTTGAAACAGAACATCCTGCATGGAGGAGACTATTCAGGCTCTTTCTGATAGCAAGTTAGAAGACACAGACACACAAAATAGCATGGAGGCAAGGGAAGAGCTAGCACTGTCAGATCAGCAGAGATGCAGACACAGTCATCCCAGAGGTGGGCTCTTCAGATATATACCCATCTATTAGTGTACCAGAACTCCCAAAAAGGATGAAGAAAGAGAAAGCAAACACACATTTGTGCAGAACTACAGATTTAGTGCTGCACTATATAACAACTACGGACAAAATAGGTTTCAAACGTTATGAAGTTTAAGTGTAAGCACAGAGCTTTAAGAGGTTATTTAAAGGAACTGTCATCTGCAGACCTTTGCTTCTTAACAGCAGAAAACCTAGAGTCAGTCTAGCAGTTAACAGCAGAGCAAAATAGTGTTCTAAATCTATCTGCCTTTTTCTGGCTACTTTTTTCCTTTCTTCTACTTCTTTGTGAAAGCACATTGTCATATTGAGAGTGACTGAGATGAGCTAATACCACATTTAATGCTGACAATAAATCCTGGTCGTGTCCCTGAATTGCACTGGCAAGTAAACCTTAAGAAATAAGGCTCTGTCAACTCCCAAATCTATATGGAATATTTCTACAAAGATAGGCCAAACACATGGAAAAATAAACTACGAAAAAAATACATAAAATATCTTACTTATTCCTCCTAATGTCCTAATGCCTTCTCGAACATTTTGTGTAAACATAGGAATGATGGGCTAGGAGGGAAAAAACATATTAAGAATTTAATGAAGATAACACTATCTAAAAAACTGCTACCTCACTTAAACCCAACACACAAATCAAATTCAAAAATGTTTGACAGATAAGGACATATAGAGAGCAAAATAAGGATTCATTAAGTTCTTCTGCCACCTTCTGTTATGAAGTTTCAGCCTCAAGAACACTGTGAGGTTTCACCATGTCCATTTTCTTAAAACAGAACAGGATTTCAGAACCTATAGAGCATTTAAGCCTCCTCTCATCTAGAAGTACTCGCACATCTGTGAATCCAGTGGTTAAATGTCTCACCTAATTTGTAGTTGTGCTTAAAGAATTCACAAGACTGGGACCCTAAACTTGTCTGATTCATCTCTACTATGCTGACTATTGCTTTGCACGTGATGTGTCATATTCAGTACTGGTCCATGATTCATTTCTGCTGATGAATGTTTGGAACAGTGTTATTATTTCAAGCTTCTATTACTGCTTTTGAACTTGCAAACAGCTGTCAAGATTTGCAAGAACGAGGTGAGGGGGAAGGCTCTACTACATGATTTTTTTTTTCCCAACATCAATTTATAACAAACAATCAAAACATAGAATGCTAAGATTTTCACGCACCCATATTCTTTCAAGGTTTAAAAAAAACATACAGAAATGAGACTTTTTATACAGGCATCAAAGTGTCTAAAAAATGAAGTTTGTAAATAATCCGATGCAACTATAGAGAATTAAAGAAGCGCAAACTATAGAGAATTAAAGAAGCGCAACTGCCTAAACCAAGTGGTAATAAAATTCCTTATTCCAGAACCATCATCTTTGGAACGTCTTACTTTAGAAGCTGATTTACGTGACAGTATTTCTGGCAAACAAACTGCTGAAATGAGACAATCTGAGGAAGTTGAAGGTCCCAGTAGTAATATTCAGGCATATTTTTCTTTCCACGAATAGTTGTACTCATGATTAAAGGTGACTTAAAGTTCCTCTTTAACCTAAATACAGATTATTATTTTTTTTTTCCATCAATTTCATTCTGCCTCCAATACTATCCCCATTCTTCTGCATCTCCTCTACTAAATAGGGGAAAATGAAGCTGCATAATGTTGATGAATGCAGAAAGGAAACTGAACATACATTCAGTTAAATAAATACAAACAGTACAAGCATAGTTGAATTGCAAGTATGGAGTTTCATATGCTATTACAAAGTATTAGCAAAATCTGAGTCTGTTGAAAATATCCTGTGTAAAATGTGTTACATTCCTCCTGGTTAAAAGTAAAACCCATTTATAATTAGGTCTTACAAATATTCTACTTGGGTATAAAAATCCAGAGATTTAAATAGTCTGTCTTTGGCCGTGTTCAAGCATAAAACTTGTGGAGTGATACCATTTCAAATTAGGTGTATGCAGGCCTACACACATATGCATACATCTTTCAAGTATAAATATAAAATGAAAGAGAATGGAAAACGTTATTAAAACAGTTGCAGTTCAAATATATTTTGTGTTTATGTGCATTCCATAGTTGGTCCCTTACGAATAATCGTGCCTACTGATCACAGACAATGCTTTATATGAGACAGAACTGAAGAGGAAACAGTTCACACTAATAAGCAGCATCTTTTGCTGCCGCTGTACGCCCTGAAGATATCTCACTGGCACAAAAATACCAATGCAGTACATAACACCAGTGCTTCTAGTATGAATACAACAGCAGCAGACACAGGCCTGCTGATTTACAGCCTATTTCAACAATAGGAGAAATAGAAATACAATGTGTGGCTGCTTTCCAGTTATTGTGGTAACAGGCTGAGCTGGAACAACCCCAACCAAGCAGGTGTAAAATGAGTTCATAATCTAGAAATTGTCCTTGATTTCACCTCTTATTCTTTTAAACTCTGGACTTCTTAACCACAGTATTCTTAGACGACTCCTAAACCTTCTTATCAAATGGGACAAGTCTTGAAATTTAGTTACAAAAGCAAGTAGACTGTATTCATGTCACTCAGCAATCTAACACCAAATATTTTATAATCCAAAAAGCTTCCCCTAGAAGAAAGAACCAACAAGTTAGCATTTTTTGCTTCTCTTCCGTGATACATCGTACTTACCACTTTTGCGTCAATGGCCACCTGGGCAAAGCCCTTTCGATTACCCCACATAATCGCGTATGTTTCATCACTGAAGAGTGCTTCCCGAAGTCCACCTGGAGAAACAGCTAACAGATAGCCTTTCTTCAGAGCACTGACACATACTTCTTTTGGTCCATGCATAACGCCAAGTACTTCAATAAACATTTTTAAACCTGCGGGGTAAGATCAATATTATTACAGAAAATGTCAATTCATACTACCAGTGAGCACAAATTCCCACGACAGAACACAGTGGCTAAAACTTGTCTAATAGCCTAATATCCCGAATCAAAGATACTTCTAGAAGGACTGACACAAAGTTTTGCTTGTAAATTTCAGTTTAAGAAGTTGAAAATTTAGGCTTTCTGACACAGTGAAGTCAGATGCTACCTCAAAATCCCAGGAGTAGTTCGTGCACAAGGAGGAGAACGACAAATGAAACATTTTTGATTGACTCCTTAGTTCAGTCTGTGAGCATACAGGTGGCCCCTCACGACACAGAGGGACCTGGAGAGTCTGAATTGCACATATGCAATTAGGTGAAGAGCTTTCATTTACTAAAGTTTAAAACTGTAAAGTTACACAAACTCCTCATATCTTCAATGTAAAATGTCATACTTACTTGACTCTTCAGTCAAGTAGCAGCAGAACATCAAAAATTGCTTACAGGTATCAGATGGACACATTTAGACCGCTAGCTCAATTTAGGCAACTGGTATAATGAAGAAGAATTAGCTAAAAACCAATTACATTCACTTAAATTAACGTATTTTAAATGCATGTAGTATTTGTGCACACTGCATACTGAAATGGGAACTTCGGGTCACTGAGCAACATGGGAAAGATTACTTCTCTTTCTTAAAGTTTCCCACAGAGCCAAACTTAACTCAGTCAGCCACAAACAAAGGCACAGAACTGATCTAGTTAATTTTAAATCTCAAAAATAGATTATCAGGTGGTTTTTTTTACCCTCAGGGTAGCAAATGAATATTTGTTATTATGAACACACATTTGTTATGTATACATACACACCAAAAAAAGATTCCAAATATAGTTAAGACGACAAAGTTCTGTCTTGCCTTGCAGACCATATTAAATAAGGACTCAAAGAGGATATCATGAGGCAACATATCACTATTCTTCGGTAAACTCCAATCTCTAACTAGTCTTTGTAGGTGGTGTGATAGTAATGTAATGATTTATACCCATGCACAGTCAGCATTTATTGGTAAGCATGACACCAGAACACAAGCTCTGTTGGAGCTCTCTTAGTTTAACTGCCTCGCGTAGTACACACAACACCAGCAGACCTCAGTCAGTAGCATCTGCACAAAGCACTCCTGAACCAGTTTTCCTCAAACGATTTCACTTCTCTTAGGTGCTTTCTTTTGGGGATTTTAAATAGCTGATTCTTACAAGGTTTTACATTCCCAAACTCATTAAAGCTCTTTGAAATGTACCTGGTGGTATGAAGCTGCTTGTCTCTCATCTGTTTTCTAACTGTGCATTCAATAAAAATACAAAGCAGTATGAGTAAGGGTAGAGATGAGAAGGAAGAGAGACTCAAAGGAAGCAGAAGTTGTGAAAATAGTTTTCCTTCCCACAGTGGAAAGGAGGGATGGGGTGACAAGAGTAACAACTTAAAATTCTGTACAGTTCATAGGTCATAGAAAAATAGGAAAAGAGTATGTACAGAATACAGACCTTATTTTGTAACAGAGAACAGCGGTGAGGTTTCAAGTCTCTACAATGTTTCTCAGTCACATTCTCCCCTTGACTTTTATAACAGCTCAGAATACCAGGCTTTGTATCACACAGTAAATCATACATTAATATCAACACTTCTGCTCCAACAGCAGAACGTGGCAAGGTAGAGCAGCAGAGAGATAGGAATTAATCCTGTGGCCCTGAAGAGACAGCCAGGGCACTCTATGCCAAGGTAAGGGGTCACCACAGAGTGATAAAAAGCACCAAGATAGCACCTGCCTATAGCATGAAAGTCACCAGGAATCCATTTTTTCCCCGCTTTAAACAATAAAAATGATCCTAAACATAATGCCAGAACATCATGGTATGCTAATTTTTCCAAACATCAAGAAATCCAAAATTAGTTTTATTCGGCAGTTCAATCTAGACAGTAGCCCTTGCATTAGCACACTCTTCCATTCACCCTCAACATCATCCTCTCACAGAAGTCCGAAAATCCTTTAGAGAGTACCTACTAAATTACTTAACACTTATCTTGAAACAGTTATGCATTACATAAATTTCTGTAACTTAGCTCCAGCGATATGGGGTCTATCAGCTCTCTGGTAGCAAGACAGCAAGGAAGTCACTCAAGATTTTCCTGCAGGCAACCTTGAGGGACACGGAGAGGAATCATCCAGGTCATTAAACCCAACCTTCCGCAACTGCATGTAACTGTGCATGTATATCTGCAGAACAACTAGTCCACAAGTGACAACAAATTTTAGAGTACCATGTCTAAGTAACAGAAAGGAAGCCAAAACTCCCAAGGGACACAACAGGACAGAGACTTTGATCTCTATTACAGCTTACAACCTTTTAAAGAGGGCTCCTGGATGACTCTAGGAATTAGATCCTAGGGAGGCCAAGGGAGTAGAACACCAGTAAAAGCTCAGTCCTCACTGCATTCTTCAGCAAAAGATTTTCTTTAAACTTTGAAAAATCAAAGTAATCCTGGGCATTACACAGCTGAGAATCTAAAAGGACCAAAAAGCACCATATATATATATATATATATATTTATTTATTTATTTTTAATCTGTGACTAACCTCTACTATTAAAAGAAAAACATGGAAGAAAAAAATAAGCCCGGGGATTGTATTTCATATCTTTCTGCCCCCAAAACTTAAGCAACAGAAATACACACAGTATTGATTTAATATAGGTTGAGACAAACAAACAATTTTCTTCTGCATCTACACGAAAGACAGACACATCAGGCAATCACATAGTCATGGAATCACCAAGGTTGGAAAAGACCTCCAAGATCATCCAGTCCAACCGTCCACCTATCACCAATAACTTCCCCACTAAACCACATCATCCAAACATTTCTTGAACACTTTGAGGGATTATAACTCCACCACCTCTCTGGGAAGGCCATTCGGACCACTCTTTTGTAGAAAAAATTTTTCCTTATCTCCATTCTCCTCTGGCACAACTTGAGGCCATTCCCTCTAGTCCTATCTCTAGTTGCACAGGAGAAAAGGCTGACTCCTACCTCAGCACAATCTCCTTTCAGGCAGTTGCAGAGACCTATAATGTCTCCCCAGCCTCCTCCTCTCCAGACTGAACAACCCCAGAGCCCTCAGCTGCTCCTCATAAGGCTTGCACTCCAGACGCCTCACCAGCTTCACTGCCCTTGCCTGGACACGCTCCAGGGCCTTGATGACTTTCTTGTAGGGAGGGGCCCAAAACTGAACACAGTACTTGAGATGCAGCCTCACCAGGGCTGAATACAGGGGACCATCACTTCCCTGCTCCTTCCAGCCATGTTTTTTCTGACACAAGTTAGGATGCCATTGGCCATCTTGGCCACCTGTGCACACTGCTGTCTCACGTTCAGCTGAGTGTCAACCAACACCCCCAGGTCAGTTTCCTCTGCAGAGTCTTCCAGCCACTCTGCCCCAAGCCTGTAGCACTGCATGGGGTTGTTGTGGCCAAAGTGCAGGAACCAGCACTTGGTCTTGTTCAACTTCATCCCATCAGCCTCAGCCCAGATATCCAGCCTGTCCAGATCCCTCTGAAGGGCCTTCCTATCCTCTGGCAGATTTAAACTTCCTCTCAACCTGGTGTCTTGTGCAAACTTACTGAGGGTGCACTCAATCCCAGGTCATCAGTAAAGATACTGAACAGGACAGGTCCCAGTACCAACACCTGGGGAACACCACTCACGAGCAGCCGTCAGCTGGATTTAACTCCAGTGTTCAACAGGAAATTCCCTGTATCTGTCAGGACTTATGCTTGTTTGACCCCTTACGGGCTCATGCATCCCTCAGGAGGCACAGCAACATGCTACAAATACAATCCAGTTAATCATAGTTAAATTAGTACACAAGTGCCTGACGAGGAGGAGGCAATGAGACTACATATTAACAACTGCAAACTGGCACATGTGAAATTCACGTTCATGGGGCAAGCTATTCCCTCACAGCTATTCATAACATACTTAGGAATATTAAAAACAGAATGATCACTAAATCATCTAATCCAAGTATGCCTTCCCTCTATTTCTCCTAAATCAAGCCTAGTAAATTTTGGTTAATTAAAACATCTTCTGGAAAGGCATCCAATTTATCTGAAGTCTCAATATCAGAAAGTCTAAGTACTAGTACAAAAGGATGGCCATCTTTCTGGTTTGATTCACAGAAGAAGCCCCATCTATCTAGGCTGCCAACCACAGATTATTGTGCAGACTTCAAGACAATCCAAAACAATCACCTGGGCTCCTTGGGCTTGTCTTCCCAGGACAGCCTTAAATCATTCACACAATCAGAGAACTATCCACATTGGAACGAATCTCTGAAGGCCATCTAGTACAGCCTCCCACTCCAAGTTGTCCAACTGGACCAACCTACTCAGGGCCTCAGCCAGCAGTGTTTTGAAAATCTCCAGGGATGGAGATTCTCCAGCTATTCTGGGCAATCTGTTTAGGTACTACAGTTTGCCTGTTGCTTATCATCCTATTGTTGAGTACCTTTCAGAAGAGTCAAACTCCATCTTCTCTGCACTTCACAGTTAAGTAATCAAAGACAGCAGTAATATCTTCCTCCACCTTTATTTGTTACAGACCAAATGAATAGCGTGTGCTCCAGCCTCCAGTCAATATGCCTCTCAAATGGGGAAGTACAAAACAGGACACGGTACTGTTGGATGTGCTCTCACAGGTGGCAAACCAAGGGAAAGAATCACTCCCTTTAACCTGTTGACTACATTCAGGCTGAAAAAGGCCAGCACACAGTTAAGTTTGCACTGTGCCTTTGCAACAAAGATGATCATGTTCACTTTGCTGTCCACTAGAATGCTGAAGTCCTTTCTGACAAAGCTACTTTCTACCCAGGCTCGCATCTGTCCTGTCACATGGGATTACTTCATCCAAAATTCAAAACTTCATATTCATTTTTGGTGAACTTCATGACATTTCTATCAGTCCTTTTCTGGGCAGTCACTCTGAACACTAGCTCTAACTTCAGAGTGTCAACCACTTCTCCAGTTTGGTATCATCAGTGGATTTCCTGAGGGTACACTCCAACTCACATTTGATTAACAATCATGCCTAAATATTAACAAGCACATTATGGAGTATCGGGTACCAATTAATACAGAGACAAGTCTTTCTCCCATTATCTTAATCTCTTTGTTTCTAAACACTCTAAAGTTATTACAAGCGTTGCCCAGATCAGACTGCAAACCATCTCCACGCAGGAAATGCTCCACAGTTGCATAAGCTTGTTCTTGTTTGATAAGAATACACTCTTTACTGAGAACAGTTGTTCCAACAGACTAACTAAATTTGTCTGAAGGTTTGCTCTGAAAGCTGTATTTTTATACAACAAATTTTAATAACTGCAATCTTAAAAAAAAAAAAGTTTAATGAACTCTCAAACTGATTGTTTGTAATGAAGTGTATTACCTGGTAATCTAAAGACGAAATGATCCGCTACTACGTGGCAGTATCTCTTCCTTCGTATAAGAAGTCTAGCCATGAAATAGAGATAGTCAACAGGACTAGCTCCGTGATAAAAAACAATAAGTGCTGGTCCTTCCGGAATATTTTCATCCCCATGAAGTTCATAACCTGTTAGGAGTTAAAGGCATAATGGATATTAAAGTGCGATACAACTCTATCCTAAATAAACTAATTTGCATCAAGTTGGCAAGTTGAAACCAGTAGCTACCCAGAAGTGTTAGAGCAAAGTGACTGCTAAAATGCCAAGAGCTGTCTTGCAGCATTTACTAAGTTGCTTTCACAGCTTCATGTTTACAAGCCTCATTTAAAGCTCTATTTAAAGACAGAACAAAAACAACAACAGAACCAACAGCCTCGCTCTCTTCAACTATTGCATAATTTTACCTTATTTTTTCAGTTCACTGCCTTCAAGGCTGTAGTTCTCTGAATCAATCATTCAAGATAAATCAAAATAAGGACTGAATAGGAGTGTTGAAACACTACTGTTTCAAGCTATTACCTATCTTTCAAAGTCAAGTTCATCGCTGCGAGCAACTGTTCAAGGCAGTTTAACATGACAACACCCATTTATGTGTCTTTTTTTATTCCAAGGTATGAAACTCATCTTTGTTATCTCTCTCAGAGTTACACTTGGGCTACTTCTCCATCACTAAACACTAAAAGCTGTTTGGGACTTTATATGCTCAACTGAAACATACAGGAACACATACAAGTGTTGAATTTACGTTTCTCATTTATTCAACAGTGAAAAGAATATTCAGTTAACACAGAATAATAAAATGGACCAGTTCAGAATACATTCAGTTATACGTTAACACTGAACAGTTGCAGTATTGTTTTTTCTAATCCCACTCCTCCTAAAGTAATCAGGTGTGAAAATCCCTTCTTCCTCCACATCCCGCCCCTCCACCCCCCTCTTCTTTTAAACTTCTGTCTGTACTTTTGGCTCTTCTCACAATGTTCTATTTTCTATGCCTGTGGAGCTGCGACCTAGTACAGACATACATCCGCCTACCATCTGTACCAACACAAGTGATCACTAACTGTGCTCCATGCTAGCTGTGCATAACCTGAATGATACCTATGGCTAGCATTTGCATAATGAAGTTACAGGTATCACATACAAGGCTGGGCTTTTGTTTGGGGTTGTTTCTTTTTTCTTTTTTTCCCCCTTTTAATGTTTTGAGATTTCAGGAAGTTTTTCCTGTGGCATACGGATTAACCAAGTAGGAAAAAACTTTAAAAATAAAAAAAATTAATCAAGGCATTTCATAATTTGCTAACAGAAGTGGAAGCAGCTGACAGGGCAGAAAGAAAAGTCACAATAGTAGATGAGGGACTGGATAAGAATCTTTTCTGTGCAAATAAAAAGTCAGACCTTATAAAGAGAAAAAGTTACTATGGATGAAAAAAGCCAAGGCCTTAAAAAAAAAAAATAAAAATCATATGAAAAAAAGTAAATAGCTTTTCATTATGAAGTGAGCATTTTAAGCTCTTTGATGTAGCTGTTGATTTTGATCTAGTGTACTTTCTCAGATTCAAAAGTTAGATCTTAGTCTTACAAAGCCTATCTGATACAGCCGCTGCACCATCTGGTTATCAATGCCTTGAAAACCCTCTTTCCTTTGACTGGAGAACAAATAGAGATGATTTTCAAGACGGATTTGTTCTTTATGTAAATTGCTCTTAAACATCTCTTTCTCCTCTAGAGTGAATGGTTCTGAAAGAAGCTTATGATTTCCTCAGAAAGAAGCCAAATCACTTATTAAGTCTCTTCAGAAAAGATATAGCAGCAGAGGGACAAGGAACAGAGCCCTTAGTTTTGACATTCTTTTACTAGTGAGAGTAGTTGTCAAAAATACATAGAAAAAAAAAATACAAAAAGCAGGCCTCTGCGAATTGACTTGAGAGCCCAAAAGTGTTAAAGTAGCAACTAGTGAGCAAACCAACACCAAGTGCCCCTTTGAGGCAACATTTGGCACAATGTCAGTTACACGCAGTCAAATTACACAAACAAATGTAGAGATACTAGCTATTAGGGAACTAGTATTTAGCTTCCAGTGTTTACATAGTCAATCTGAAAGAGAAGCAAGAAGGTCCTTTTTTTTTTTTTTTTGGCTTGCTAAATAATTCCTGAGACACGGCAAATTAAATTAATTTTTAACATTGCTATCACTTCAGGTCCTCCTGGAAAAAGAAAATCCAGGAGTAGTTATTAAAAGTTAAAAAGAAAAAAAATACATATATATATTTTTTTTAATTGCATTTATTTGGCTAAATGATAGCAGTAACAGCAAAGGAATAAAAGCATAAGACAAAACTGTACAGCCAAGAGAGTCTCAATTCACCTTGGTGTTGTTTTTTTCCCCAAGTCTACAACAGTTGAAGAACCACTGGCAGTCAATAAACAGCAACAGCAATTAGATGTAAACTGATAATCCTCGCAGATAAAGCCAGAAACGGAGTGACAGCACTTTTTAGAGAGGTATCAGATTTTGCTTACCATGCCATACTCTCCCATGTCCATCCCATAGGTTAGCCAACATTTCTTTTGCACCATACCAGACATCACCAGAATGTCCTTCATTAAATCCATTCTTCCTCCTTTTATAAATATGAAGAAGGAGAAGGGAAGTGTTGAAGCAGAAGAAGAAGATAGCTACTGGAAGTATAAAAACTATTGCAAGTGGAAAAAGCACCCATGAAAGGTAGACTCCATAACTCAGATAATCTTCAGTGTGTTCCACACCAGTCCATTCTCCCAGTAAGTAAGCCAGGAAGGTTAAGTAGGACGTAGGTACTGGTCCTTCCGTAGAGGATTCATTGCTACCTATCATCTTCCGTTTAACTAAAAGAAAAGAAGGAAGAAAAAAAAGTAGATGAATAAATCCTTAAAGAAAACAGACAAACCTGTTTAATCATCCAAAAAACCTCTTTGATTCATATACTATCTACCACACAGGAATTGGAACAATCTCAAATCCAGTGCTATAAAAAAAAAAAAAACAACCACACCAAACACAGCAGATGTGACTCAGTAAGAGCATGGTCTCACTCATGTAGAGACCTTCAAATGCACCTGCAAGTGGACAGAGGGTGAAATACAAGTCCCAGAGCACAACGCAGAGAGGCAGCATAAATGAAGAGGAAGATGGATCACAAAAAGTTCTCTAAAAGCTTTACGTGCTCTGGTTTTACTGTGTCTGTGTATAAAAGTCTTCTTCTCCCAGGGCAGTTTTTGAGATACATCTCTCTGGGCTGATATTCCACGGTTCTGGTTCTACTTCCGTAATCGCTTCATCTTACAAACCTGAGATAACCTGTATGCTTGGCTATATCTTAGCTGGAGTTCTACAGCAAAGGGAGTAGCGCCTTGGAAAAAAAACAACAAAAAAAAAAACAAACCTTTGAGCCTAGTAAAGTTTTGGTCAAAACCTGGAGTAACTGCTAATCAGGTCAAAGAAGAAAAGCATTTTGCAACTATCATGCAGACTTGTTAGAGGGATTAAAAACAACCACTTCTGAAAAAATCCAAGTCTATTTTTATATTAAAATGTGACATACAAAGTATGACAGCAGAGTTCCTATGCACAGAGAGATATATATCCTTCCCCCCCTTATCTTGCTCTGTTTTATAGGCATCAAGGGACTGCTGAGAGATCATTTGACTAAATCTACCAGAATCTCAATGACAACAACTACAAAGAATCAGATCAATTTTATTCCACATTAAAGCAGGTACCAGAGCAGAAATCATCTCATTTACTTCCCAGTCTCATTTTTTTCTCCTATTTTGATATAGCAAGGATGTTCCTTTTCCTTCTGTTTTGAAATTGGCCTCTACCCACATGGCCCAACGTAACTCCTTATTCAAGAGAAAAAATAAATAAAAGGACTTGGCTCACATGATCCATGCCTGTTCCACCAGTCCAGGCTTATACAATACTCATTCCAGTTGTCAGATATGAACTCCAGAACCTGGCAGGCAGCAAACACTCACAGCCAAGTACAAGAAATACAACTTGTGAGACCAAGCAGTACTGAAGAGTAAGACTCGATGCTGTGATGTTTACCAGATTGTTATGGACTTCCCCCAAGTGTCCCACCTACTAAACAATATGGAGATATTAGTTCTGGCACAGAAACACCCTTTTAAAACTCAGAGGTGATCATACAACTTGAAGGATAATTCAAAGCTATGCATTCCTTCCTATTACATTTTTAATCGTTTACAGCTTTCTCCAAACTCCAAATCCTCATCGAGTAAGTTTTAAGTCCTGCTCACACATGTCAGCCTTGCAAAACATGACTTGGCTTTCTGCATGCAATGTTAGATGCAATACCTCAAATGCAATCACTGCAGTTTTATGAGATTGCTTACAAATGTATGCACTAACTGGTAGCACAAATAAAAGTTGTTTGTTGCCAACCACGCAGGTAATATCTACTGCACTTCTTTCCCTTAGGGGCAGACAATCCTACTCTGAAAAACCTGCTTCCTAATCTTGAAAGAATCATAAAATCATTTAGATTGGAAAGAATCCCTGGCAGCACTAGCCCAACATTTTGTCTGCCAGTGAGTTAGATCAGGTTGCTCGGGGTCACGTCCATTCCAATCTGTAATATCTTCACAGAGATCTCCTCACTTCTCTCAGCCACCAATCCAGCATTTGATCACCCTCATGGTGAAAATGCTTTTCTTTATTCTACTTAGAATTTCCCTTGCTGCAATTTGTACCTGTTGCCTTGTGTCTCTTGGCTGAAAAGCATCTAACCCCACCAATAGCCACTCATTATGAAGAGCAGCAAGATCCCCTTTCAGTGCTGTAAGACACATAAATGCTGCTCCCTCCACCTTTCCACAGACACCACACGATCTGATCACCCAGCACCGCTGGTGGCCCTTCTGTGGACCTCCTCCAGGCTGCCAGCACCTTTCTTGCACAGCAGGGCTCTGAACTGGATGCATGGTTTTGAGAGTGATGAAAAGAGGCAACAAACACTTCCCTGATCTAATGCCACGGCCTTGCTCACATAGCACAGCATGCAGACAGCCATCCCCACTTCCATTTGACTCAGTATCCAATAGACAAAGATATAACTAACTCCCTATAACAAGTCCAGCATATGTTCTGAGCTCCACAGGAATACTCTGTATCCAGTCTAACTGTGACTTATGTTATTGTCACACCTAACACTTTACCAAAGGTAGTGGCACTGAAAAAGGGATGGCTGACTGTCTCAGCGCTCGAAAAAGTACAGGCATGCCCATCATGGATAAAGGCCCAAGGCAGTTTTTATGCGCTACTAATAGAGTCATTTTGGTCTGTCCCACTTTAGAACTGCCTAGTGTCAGCCCAGTTAAAATTACAAAATCAAGTATGCTGCTTTCTTGAATCACCAGTGACATCCTCTGATTAGGTCCTCCTGCAAGCAAACAGCTCAACCTGCCCTCCTTGTCTGATGTGTTCTGACAGCTGTCACCACCCAAATGTAAAAACACAGTGGGGTGCAGTACTACGAAGCCCCGACCTCAGCCAGCTTAGCAGCAGAACCTTTCTGTAACACCATCACACCCTTAAAGGCCTTGTGTTAACTGACATCCCTAACAGGTTTCCTGCCATGCAGTGTGAGCCAAACACCTGATTTCAGCGATAACTTCTTAATAGAGCTGCTTATGGATTTTCACTAGATGACAAAGGCACATCTCCTTCAACCAACACTCTGGCGTACAGACTTATGCTCACGGCCTTGCACAGACAAGGCTAATACACAGTTCCTTTCATTGACTCCTAGGGTCTCACCCAGATAAGCCCATGTTAAAGCTGCCTCCTGCCCCACCAGCCACTCACAGGGAACATCTACACCCGAGCGAGCAAAGCTGCCGTAAAAAACAACAGCAGAAACATAAGAGCCCAGTAACGCTGCTAACGGCACCTGCGACCTAGAAGGACAATGGAATTTAGCAGGGCTTTTTGTTCTTGCTTGGAAACACGAAGTGGCCTTGCTTCTCGCAGCGGCGGCGGCAGCCCCACAGTGACTCCTTCAGCAGGGAGCTGATCGAGCTTGCTCCCAAAAGAAACTGCAGGAACCGCGCACAGCAGCCACAGCGAGCACTTCTCGCCCGCCCGCCCGCTCCGAGCCCCGCTCGATGCTCGGCGGCGGCTGGAGTTGTCCCGGACCGCACCCACAGCCCAGAGGCCGCCCGGCCCGACCCCGCGCCGTGCCGCCGCTCACCTTCCCCCAGCGGCCGCGACTCCAGCTCCGGCCCCTGGTCTCTCTCGGGGCCCGCTTTTACTCCTTCGCCCACCGCCCCCGCGGAGGCCGGATGCCCGCGGGGCGGCCAGGCTGGGGCGGCTCCCCGCGGGGCGGAGGCGGGAGGGGCACCGTGCCCCCAGCGGGAGCGGGGGCGAGGAGATAACGAAGGCGGCGGGAGGCGAAGAGGGAGGAACTCCGCGAAGCCGGGGAGGCGGGAGCCGCCCGGACGGCTGTCCGGCTGCAGCGCGCCGCGCTTCCGGCGGTGAGGCCGCTGCCGCTAGGGGGTGCTGTCATCTCCAGCCCGTGGTATCGGCCCCGCGTCGCGTGTGCGTCGTGCGCTTGGCTGCGGCTGCGGTGATGCGCTGGCGCCGAGCCGTGGCGGCTCGCCTTGTGCCTTTGCTTCTGGGCCTTGTAAGCCAGCGGGTGGCACTGGGCCTCCGGCGACGTGCTGTGGGGCTTCGTGTCTCATTGCAGTTTGGAAAATGGAGTCCTCTGTGGCATCACTGCCTTCAACTTTGTGATGTTTCCTTCGTTACACCACAGTACCTTGGTTTGTGTCAGCTTCTCTCCTGTTTATAAACTCCCCTCAAGCACTGGAAGGTCACAATGAGATCTTGAGCCTTCTCCATACTGAGCAAGCCCAGCTCCCTAAGCATGTCTTCATAGGAGAGCTGCTCCAGCACTCTGAGCCTCTTCATGGCCCTTCTCTGGACGTGCTGCAACAGCTCCGCATCTATCTTACGTTGGGAGCCCCAGGCCCAGATGCAGTGCTCAAGATGCAGAGCCGCCTCTCCCCACCAAAGCTTGGAGACAATGTTTCTCTATGAAAACCCCTACAGATGACACAGCTTTAATGCTCCCTTGGGGTCAACTACCCAAAAGCACACAAGTCCCCCACAGGTACCCACTGTAATGTCCAAAACGAACCAGAAAATACATATATACATTCAACATATGCCTGCTACATAATATGCCAGGACAGGAGTAGGAATTCAAACCACAGTCTTACATAGTGCAGTCCAACAGTACATCCATGAAGTAGCTTTGCTTTTAAGCACAGCTGGAGTCAAGCAGCTTCTGAAGTCATGCACATGATTCTGTGCAGCATCTGACTGAATTTAGTATTCCTGAAACTCTGCAGTTTGAACATCACGTTTTCAGCACTGTTAACAGACACCTCAGTGTCTTGCAGGCTTGGATATGATTTCTGGATCTAACTTGCATGTTAAAAATAATAATAATAATAATAATAATAATAATAATAAATCTAACAAATAAGGGGATGTTGAAGTTACACCAGGCTCGGTTCCAGACATACGTGCTCATTTAGCGACTGTACCAGCTGGACTGAAATTTAATAAAACTGCACTGTTTGGCATCAACTTTAGGTAATATCGTTTGGCTGCAAACTGCTGATCTTTGTCATGCTTTTTTGACTGTCTTTTACATGTAATTTATTGGACATCTAAGCTGGGGTTCTGCAGTTGTGCGTTTTTATGACTTTATTGTCAAATAATCTTTTTCAGAGTTTGCAGTATCATGTTTGTCCCTAGTTTGCCCCCATCTTGTAGACTGAGTATGAAATGTTAACAAACAGGATTCCCTTGCATTGTTTATTAAGCAAACTATACCAAATGAGTCATAAACATGTCTTAGGTTTTAAGGCAGGCAAAGGTCACCTGCATTTACTATTTTTCTTTTTAATGTATTGTAGACAAGGTCATTTGCACTGTAGGGAAGTAATCTGATAGGCAATTACAATTGTATGAAAAGATGTTCCTGTTTCTGCTATAGTTCCTATAATATCAGCTTCAAGTTCTAGTTTCTGTATTAGCACAGTTCTATATTAGAATTCTTTACTGGTGAAGTATACTAGCGTATTTCTGAGGAAAAATGGTTTAACTTTTTTCTTTTCATATGAGAAAAATCAGTGTCTTATTCTTCATTCAAAACCACTTAGATCTCTAAATAACATTTTTGTCCATCACCTTGAGAACTCAGTAAATACTCTCAAGACAATTGTGAAAGAAGAAAATCTACAGAAATTAAGTTTCACACTTCAGATAAGCTGCAAATAATATCAGGATGGAGTTATAAGATAAAATAGCCCAGAAAAGCCTTCAACTTTTTGAACTGTTAAGAGCTGTCTGATATGGAAGATCCAGGCTCAAATCCCTTCTTTGAAAGCTAGCCACTGTTTTGGATCACATATTCTCTCTCCAAGGCTAGGCTAGTAGTGCTTTATTCTAAGTTGCAGCGCAGTCAGGTACCGGAGCATGTGGAGTCTGAAACATTGTGTAATTCCCAAAATACAGGTGACTGAAGTGTGTATCAACTGATGATGCTAATGTGCTTGGAGAATGGAATAGGACAGTCAGAGAATGATGCTGTCTTATCCTTCTGTGTTGTTTCTGTGACACAAGGAATGCTTTCAGATTCCACTTCCTCCTCATTACTGTTGCTTCATCATCTGTATTCACTTTAGCATTTGCTAACCCTTTCTTTCAGTTGCTTTTCTCATTTACATTAAGCTCAGGCTTTGAATTTTAGCTTACATTGTTGGTGTAAATTACATGAGACCTAGTGGTCTGAATTCCTATTCATGTCCAGGCGTACTAGACAGCATCTCAATTTGCTTGAGTTTTGTCTCTGCTGAGAGAAAAATCCTTCTGCTTGCATACTGCAATTATAGTTAAGGTGTTCAAGTAAACATTCTTGTCTTTGAACAGATCTGAGTTTTTTTTCAGGACAGGATTATTTTCTTCTTTCTTAAGGGGAAAAAAAAGATTCTTCAAGGTATGCTCACCTGTCCATTCTGCGCCCGTCTTCTGATACGCAAAAAAATATGTATGGAGAAGAAATACAGGAAGAGGAGAGGTTTATTTTAATCCAAAGAGTACATTTAAATTTCTAGTGACAATAGGCTCATATATACATTTTCTTAGATGCTACATAAAATTTTACGATGTTGAGGGAAAAGATTATATAGGTATTAAAAGCACAAGAAAAAACACTGAGGCACAAAAAATGGCCTTCCTTAGTGTCCAAAGTTAACAGACTTGGTTGCTTTCAATGAATTAATTTTAATGAATTAATTTTAATGAATTACACAAAGCTCTCCCACTCCCAACAATAGCAACATCCCCTAGCTTGCAAAAACACATTCTGTTTTACAACAAGATTCAGTATTCTGAAAGCTGTATTAGGACAATGACACTGCTTGCACATCCACTTTCCAAGCAGCACCATATCTGTACTGCATGGTGCAACAGTGCGTGAATGTACCAACACAGACTTGAAAGTACTACTACATGCATTTGCATAGTGCTACACTTAACTGAAGCCTTTTTTTCCTTATTTGAGAGTATAAAACTTTACATTTTTCCTCAAACTGTAGTTAAAAACTGAGTCAGGAATTTCTGTCACTGTTATTTCTTCTCCAGGGCTAGCCAGATTTTTCGTCTTATAAAAGGGGAGGGGGACCTCTCCCTCCACTGTACCAAGGGGACAGAAGACTTCTCTCCATCGGAACAAAATACCGGATGCAGAATTCTCACATTTAAGGATACTGAGCCATTAAGCTGCTACGTTGTATGAGTCTAATACCTGGCTTAAATACAAAACTCTTAAAACCCACACAACCAGGCAAAACTTTTGAGCCCATCGGATGTGTGCAAATATTTGTTTTAGGAACCTGTCACATACTGGCTACATGATCTCCTTTTGGGAAATTTAGTACTTGAATTGCCTATTATATGTGAGTTTTCTTATTGAAGGGCCCACTCTTCCTGACTTCAAGAATACTCTCAAAAAGCAAGAGCTTAAAGAGGGGAATCTTCAAGAGGTTGTTTGTTTTCTTCTGTTGACTATAGAAACTTGTACATTAAACTGGTTAAACATCAATTAGTCATCACTGCTGTAGGACATTGTCTTTTACTGCAGGCTGTAAAAACAGTAAAATAAACTTAAGTATTCTTATCACTTTTACAATGTTTATCAAATCTGTCCAATAAAGCCTTCCATATGCTGCCTGGGATTGTTTGGTGCTTCTTTATTAGAGCCTGGACTGCAGTCTTCGTCTGAAAAGAGAGGAGAAAGTTGACCTTTACATACCCACTGATAAAGAACAGTACAATCACTGGCTTCTTGTCAGTTTTAAGAGGCATTGGGAAATTCACACATAGATCTAATTTAAGAAAAAAGTTCTCTTTTATATTAGTTAGCTATCCTAACAATGGTTTATTTTGAAATGAAAGGAATTAAAACAGTGATTGCAGTTTGGATAGGCTCAAATTCCTGAGACATATGAAACCTGAGAGTTACTAAGTCCAAGTAGCTTTTAACACTTATTAACACTAAGCTTATGCAACTTCCAGGCTCACTAACCTAGTCTGATTTCATGGCTGGCAGTGCTGCAATCAGGCTTGGGAACTCCATACATCCTTCCCAACATGAATTCTTCTGTAAGTTCATCATATTCAGCGTACACATGATAAGACAATTAATATCTAAACTCTGTTAATATTTACTCTACATAAGGTTCTAATGCAAATTTGTGATGAGGATGCATAAATTCATAGATAATGCAAATTATGTATTTCTGCTAGGGATAGAAAATAATCTCTCCAAGTTTTTCTTAACTATTTAAACTCAAGAGAGCCAAATACTACAATGACCTACTCCAGAGCAATGGCAGTGTATCGTGATAATACAAGTAAAAGGTAACTAAACTTTTCCTGGCTCTTTCCAAGGCAGGATCAGACGGAGGTCAATTAGACCATTGCTCTTATCTCAAACTCAATTTAAGTCTTAAGAGGTTTAGTACCCGAGTGAGATAAGCAAGTCAGTTCCACAGGAACTTTAAATTTCACTTACACAGGTATACAGAATAGCATTCTTCTAAAATCCAAGAATAAGCAAAAATAAAGTCTGAGTTTTGCATGTAGCCTCCTAAACCTGCTAGGAACAAACCCTACCCATGATTGCAAGGAGAGCTAACTTACCTTTTCAACCAATTCATCTGTAGTTATATTTGGATCATAAGGTATTGGCTCCCCTATATATGTGCGAAATTTAACTGGAAGTCCTCCATATGGAGGAGTGAATGGCAATCGAGTACTTTCATACAATTGTCTGAAAAATCCTGGAGAGAAGGAAAAAGCGAGTTATAGACAAGAAAACACAATGCGAGTTTGAAATCTGATGGATTTTGAAGATTCCTAAAAAATGCACACTTCACTTGGCAATCAAGAATAAATGACAGGATTTAGGCAGCTGTTGATTTAAGGCCCAGTACGTTTGGAGCATTAACACTTTAACTCTCAGTGCACTACGTGATGTTATGATGTGGAATACCAGTAGCCAAAAATCATAAAACCACGACATTCACCAACACAAAGCTTGACAGAATTAATAGATCACTGAAATAAGACTGCATTAGAGAATGAAATCACACAACACCGATCAGTTAATATTTGAGATACCTGTGACCTGCTACAGGTATGTTAAAGAATCTAAAGTAAGCAGAAGTCTGAAAAGCAAAATTTAAGAGAAAAGTGCATGAAACATTCCAAAAGTTTGAAGTATATTTTAAAGTTCTTACTTCTTTCTTTAAACGTCCTGTATCCCTCCCGGACATTCTGAGTATACATTGGAATGATGGGCTGTGGAACCATGAAAAACAAAAAGGGCAAAATGTTATAACGAGTTTGAATCTATATTTTAGTGTCTGTTAATACAGTGAAGAAAATTACTTGGATACAAAAGATGACCATCAGTTGGTCAGGTAGAAAACATGGAATTCTGTTATCATCAATACACTGAAGGCTACAGTGTATCTTACAATGACAATTCTTTATATTTAGAGTTTTGTGTCCAAGGTCTCATTTTGGAAGCCTGTCCTGGACGTCAGGAATCTTAACTAAAGACTGTACCAATGAAACCTTTCACAAAGAGTTGCACACACACGCAACATCAGATGCAATGCCCTTTTGGGACACTTGGCTGTGAGGGTCAAGTGCCCTGGTTTCACCATACTGTGATGCAATACGGTACTTACCTGTAAGAAGGCAGATGATCAAATCCTTGGATTTGATTCAAGGATTATTCCAGTAATGCAAGATCAGAATCACATTTTAAATCTCTGGTGTTTTAAAGGGTGGCGACTGCATAAACTCTCCCACAGCAAGACAGAATATTGGAAGAATAACTTCTATTTTTTCTGAACACATTCGTCCTACTGTGATTGTGCTGACAAAAAGATACAGAACTTCAAAAGCTATTTTCAGCAAGTCATAAGGGGCAGGCAGACAGAGATGGCCTAGTGGTTATTTGGTGACCTCAGCCATTTCAAAAGCTGCTGGTTCTATTTTCTCAAAGCAACTGTTAGTCCACATTGCTGGTTTTTTGGATGTTGACTTGCATCCTGAGTAGGTCTGGTTTTTCTTCCTGTGCCTTTGTGCAGTTATACACAGCTTGAGTAATATATGTTAACTGATATTACAGTAAAAGCTTAAACGGACAGTGAACTACCTTGACATCCTGTTATTTGAGTAAAAGTCAGCAAGTCGGTGAATCAAATAAACTCCAACATGGAAACCAAATCATATTTCTCAGCTCTCACAAACATTGCTGTTTTAAAGTCACCACTTGTGAGGAAAATGAGTGATACTGTATGAAAAGTTTATATCCTTCCCTTTGAATGTACATCATAAAATTTAACTGGAATTCTATGAGAAATTACACTTATGTTATGCATTTATCGCAGTATCATTTGCAGAATCAAAAAATAAAGTTTTTACAATTTCTCTGTCTAAAGTTAAAGTTGTACGTTTTGAATAGAAAAGCAATCTGTTCACGAAGTCCTGCAGAAAGCAAGGAGACATTCACATTTGGCTCACCTCAAAGTAATATATTTCTCAAGGTAAGGTGTCACTAAAATAATATTTGGATAACAAGGCCATTGGAAGTAACTTCAGTGAATTCCTTGGACAAATAAGGTAACTGTATCTCCTCACTGACCTGTACTACACTCCCTCTGAAGTGCACGTCCTTCAGCAATTACAGAATAAGAGAGCAAATTCACTTCATTATTGTAACTAAAAAGAAAGACACGTGAGATACCTGAACTTGAAAGTCATATCTTACAGTCTACAATAAGATTTTCTATTTTGCAGACAAAATAACAGTGATGGGATCAGTCCATACAAAGATTTTTTTCACCTGTATTGTCCCTGTACATTTTATGGAACTGTATTTCAAACACGTTGTTGAAATTACTTTTCAAGAAAGAAAGCAAAGAATGCCATCATATTGTTAAGAGCCGCTACCACAGAACAGAAACGATGACCATTTAATGAAAAAAAAAACAACCCTTCACATTGCAAAAATATTGAACATACATAAAGCTTTAAAATAAGCAAGAGAATAATCTTTTCACTATCTAGCAAGTGGAACACACTTGCCTACAGTGATCATCTGATGAGTTAAGGAGAAAGTAGCAGCATTCAGTCCCTAGGCTGATAAAAAGTTGTACATACTATATATGAGTTTCTATCCATAAAGCAGCACAACCAGACCCTTAGGTCTGATTGGCTGAGACACTATAATCATAGAATCACAGAATCACAGAATGGCCTGGGTTGAAAAGGACCACAATGATCATCGAGTTTCAACCCCCTGCTATGTGCAGGGTTGCCAACCACCAGATCAGGCTGCCCAGAGCCACATCCAGCTTGGCCTTGAATGCCTCCAGGGATGGGGCACCCACAACGCAACCTGTTCCAGTGCCTCACCACTCTCTGAGTGAAAAATCATAATCCATAGATTTAGATTCACCATGTTGAAACTGAGCTGGATCATACCCAGCCAACTCAATAATAATAATAATCACAGAACTGCAGGATAATTGAAGTTAGGAGGAATCTCTGGAGATCACCTACTTCGGCCTCGCTGTTCCTAATGGTTGGCCTCTATACTGGTGCCATGGTCCCAAGTACTGGTGCATAAGATTATTCTTCCCTATAGTCAGGGCTTGGCATTTCCTTTTGCTGAACTTAAAAGCATATCATCTGACTACTCTCCGCCCCAGGATCTCCACGTCCCTCCGGATGGCAGCACAACCCACTGGTGTTTTGGCAAATTTTCTCTCTCTCTCTTTTTTTTTTTTTTTTTTCTACTATCATCAAACTTGCTGAGGGTACACTCTATTCCATCATTCAGACAATTAACAAAGGGTTAAACAGCACTGGACCCAGTTCATGCTGGGTACTGAATTAGGGACTGGCTTCCGGCTTGACATCTGCGGATCACCACCTTCTCAGCCCAACTGTTCAGCCACTGCTCAATGCATCTTACTGCCCACTTACCTAGCCCAAATTTTGTCGGCTTGTCTGCAAGCAGGTTGTTGCTGACACAGACAAAAGCCCTGCCAAAGCGAAGACAGACAACACCCCTACTGGTCACCTGACCCATGACCCTTTGCTTACTGAGCTTGTCCACCACTTCCTCACCCAACTGAGGATGATTCCCTCCCTTCTCCTTAATGTCTGGTTGTAACTGATCTCCCAGTGTTTGCTCAGAATGCTATAGCCTACCATCACCAGTTTCAGCACATTGCTGCATCTTTGCATCTGTGAATCTGGTTGGAGGCTGCAAATCACAAAGTGACTGGCACCATTATTCTAACATTCTTGATTTTTAGGTGTGTATATTTTAAATTACAGAAAAGAAAGAAAATCAAAGTGTCTGAAGCACTACTTTTTATAAGAAATTTTAAAGCTATAGCACCTGTGTATCTTTTATCTAACTAGATACGAACAAATATAGATAATATGCAGCAATCTCCAGAAATGATTTGTCCCCATTAGCCCATCAAACTCCAGCCATAGACAGAGGGTATTTCTGAAGGTCAGCTCACTGGCCTACCTAAATTAAATTGATACAGGTATATGTCCAAGAGGTTCATGGAGTCATAAGATTACATTAAATAGTAACACACTCTTCCTCTGTCCCCAGTTGAGAGTAGTTTTACAAGATTAAGTGGAAATAGAATGTGGAATTCTGCAAGCAAGAACAGAGAATAAAACTACATTTCTTGCTTGTTTTTCTTCAAGTTTTTCAGTGCAAGAACTGTTGGACTTCTGTAACATACGAAGAACGGAAATGTCTATTCAGATATAGAAAGTTATTTCAGTCTTGAAATCCCCATTAAAGTCACCTGTGGCAGTTTTGGAACTGCCATGTAGTCATTATCAGTACAGTAGAATGTGTTTCTTTGGCTGATGGCTACACTGTATGATAAATAAATTCAAAACAAAGTGCTACTAGTCTTCTCTTGCCTTTATCCAGGATCTGAGTATTACCAAAGCACATGAATTGCTATCTTACAGGGCAAGTTCTGTCAGTTTAGATGAGTTTATCCACAGCCTTGAGTCAAAGTCTGAGACTGGTTTGACACGTATTGAAAAGGATGTAGCAAGTACAAACAGGAGTTCAGGCTAGTAGGTGTCAAGGGAGAGTAATATTCCTTGTGCTCACTAGGTAGCAGATAATCCTACATTGGCCCAGTTTACCAGATATGTTACACAAATGACCACAAGAACTTTCCATGCTGCAAGAAAGTTATCCTCAAGGGATACCCAACTCACTAATGCAGAAGAAAAAAAAACACTTCTCAACAGAGGGTGCTAGAAATGCTAGCTATCACTCACTGTACAGTTCTCCCTACTTCTGAATTATGGAAAAGTGAAAAGATTACAAGGATTCATGGCAAGGATTTCTGTGATGTTTTTGATAAAGGTCACACAATATTACTTTTTAATTCAATTTTTATTTGAAAGATATTTATATTACATGTTAGAGTAACACTATAGGGTTGCAAGTGGAATGAAAATATCTGGCAAAAATATTGCTCTAATATTTGAGGAAGCTTGAAAGACAGATATGAAAACAAGCGATTAGAAATCACTTTAAGTTGTTAAAGTGACAACTCTGACTTTTCAAGCATATTATTAACTTAATACATTAGAAGAAATACTGTAAAGGAATTCAAGATGCCAACATGAATTTGAGTTTATCTTATCCAGATTCTGATATTTTCTTAGCAGTGGTGGTGTACAAGCCCCTACAATATATGGAGTATTTTGGCTAACATTTAAAAGCCCATACTTTTTAGGAAAGAGTGGAAACAGAAACACAAAAGTGTGACTTTTAAAAAAGGCCATACAACAAGGAGGTATGAGTCCTGGGCTAAAAATACTTTATCCATTGAGTAATTAAATTTCTCTATATTTATTCTAGTGTTTAGTTTTCTTCCCACAAGATTTCAAAGGCAGATAGAGCAATGAAGAAATATTAAACTGAAGGACACATTTCGCAACCCAAGGTGTTTTAGCAAAAGCAACCAAGAGTATGAGAAGCAACAAATAGGGTAAAAAATAGATACAGCTATACATATATTTAAAAAAAAAAAAAAGAAGAAGAAAATGGTGGTAAGAAATTCATGTTTCATGGAAGATACCAAACACAGTGGTGGAATTTTGTATTTGAAGGTCATCATTCATATGGAAAATATAACTGAAATTGTGGCCATACATACATTAGCACAGTATGAACTAATAGGAACACTCTTCTGGAGGAAAACAGCTGATGCTGGGGATCTGACACCAACACTGAATACACTTCAGTGCCCTGTATTTACTTAGAACTAATTGTCATCTGGTACCATTCACTGAATGCCCATTTGAAGCTGTAGGGTATTAGATTCCATTTTTTGTTTTAGTTTCTGCCAAAAGGAATGCAGCTCATGTACTCAGACAATCATCCCATGGTGCAAATGAAAGCATAATAAGTGAGGAAGATGGAAAAATTGCTTCAGTCAAACTCAAGTCCTAACGTAGATGTTGATACTATCTTTCACAACCATGAAGTTAAATGGTAAGAACAAAATCCTGGATCCCCCTCAGAATATAAGAAAAAAAAAAATAATGTGCAATATAAGAAAAAAAAAGGATAACATTAACAAATTAAAAGACATAAGGAAATGACTGGGTGCAGAGAGGTAAAAGTAACATAACTTCTAAGTCTAGTATGATGAGGAAAGAAAAAACAAACAAAAAAACCCCAAACATAAAACATTACATCAATATTGTGAAAGACCACAGTGTAGATTCCTGAAATACAGTCAATACAAGACATTAAATGCCCGCATGATGGATCTATAGAAACAGAACTGTTACAAGGCACCCAGAAAGAAAGTTAGACAGTTCCATAAAATTACCGTGCTTGAAGAATGAGGTTAGAAAAGGAAATCTTTTACTCTCAAAAACTTTTCTTCTGTCTGGAAGACTTCCCAATGCATCTGAAGTGCTTTTTAAAATGAAACACATATGCATTAAGCATAAACTGGGATTGGTAATGTATAATACTCACCACTTTTGCATCTAGAGCAACCTGAGCAAAGCCTTTTCGATTTCCCCACATGAGTTGGTAACTTTCATCACTGAATAGGGCTTCCCTAACTCCACCTGGTGAAATAGACACCAAGTGCCCATTCTTCAGCGCACTGAGACACTCCTCTCTTGTACCTGGCATAACACCAGTCACTTCTAGTAATAATTTGAGCCCTGCAATAAATAATCAGTATGTAAGAACAAAGATTACAGCCAAATGAAAGTCTAATGCTCATATATGTAGATTAAAGCAAAGGTGTACCAAGTAAATAAAATACATACAGAGTGAATATTGGCTGGCAGTGGTTTTGATCAGATGTTATAAAGATGAACTGATGCACCTCAGTAAGTCAAAGCTTACACATGCTATTCTTCATAATTATCAAAACAGCAGCCACACAACTGAGATTTGTGCTGCACAGCTAGAAATCTGAAAGTATCTATTCTTGCCGCCTTTTCTTAAAATAGATTTTAATACAGAATAAATGTAAATTTTCTTTTTCAGTAGGATATGGCTCACTATACAAATACTCAACAAACACATACTTTTAGAGTCCTTATAAAATGCAATTTTTAACATTTTAAACACTGATTTTTAAATGGCTAAATTGAGTATTCTGTGGTTAAGTTGGTCTGCTGCATGACTCATAAGATGCATGAATGGCACAATTTAACAGGATAGTTTCAGCACTGCACAAACCATTAAATGAGTCTCCTCCCTGGGATTTGCCCAAAACATAGATGGAGAAGCACTGAATCATAGAATGCCTTGGGTTCGAAGGGACCTCAAGGATCATCAAGTTCCAACCTCCCTGCCACAGGCAGGGTTGCCAACTGCTATATGCAATCTTCCTACCAGTTCCACCCTTCAAATCCTTCTTACTCCAATTTAGAGATAAGGATATGGTGGGGGACCATATCAAAGGCCTTGCAGAAGTCCAGGTAGATAACATCAGTTGCCTTCCCTTCGTCCATCATTGCCATCACTCCACCATAGAAGGCCACCAGATTGGTCAGGCATGACCTCCCCTTGGTGAAGTCACACAGGCTGTCTCAGATCACCCCCTTTTCCTTCATGTGCCTTAACACTTATTCCAGGAGGATCTATTCCATGATCTTCCAGGAACAGAGGTGAGGCTTACTGGCCTGTAGTTCCCCGGCTCACCCTTCCTCTGTTTCTTGTAAATGGGAGCAGTGTCTCCCTTTTTCCAGACCCCAGGAACTTTGCCTGACAGCCATGACTTTTCAAACATGATGGAGAATGCTCAGCAGCCACATCAGCCAGCTCTCTTAGGACCCTGGGATGCATGTCATCTGGCCCCATGGACTTGTACACATTTGGTCTCATGATTCAGTCCAGACTTGCTCCACCCTTACGGTATAGGGGCAGTCTGTTTCCCCAGTTCCCACCTAGAGGTTCAGGTTCAAGGATGTGAGAATCCTGGCTGCCAGTGAAGACCAAGGCAAAGAAATCATTGAGTACCTCAGACTTCTCCATATCTGTAGTAGCCTTTCTTCTTTCTCGTTTAGTGGAGGAGGTACACTCTCTTTGGCCTGTTCCTACTGATGTATGTGTAAAATCCCGTCTTGTTGTTTTTAACATCTCTCACCAAGTTCAGTTCCATCTGTGCCTTGGCTTTCCTAATCCCATCTCTGCAAGTCTGGACAGCATCCCTGTATTCTTCCCAGTTGACACATCCTTGCTTCCACTGCCTGTACTCGTGCTTTTAAGAAGCGTTCTATGATTTCCTATGTTATATTATTTCAAGTCTATAGATCTTTAATGGCCACAGGGAGCTTCTGTAAATGAGAATGTCCCTAATCTTCAAAATCACTGTGAGAACAGCTTGACTTGAAAAATACTGATTCTATTAATAAAGGTAAATAAAAACTACATTATGCAGTCAGAACTGGTGTCTACGCTGCAACTTTGACAAAGGTGAATAACAGAAACTTCGGAAAACAGTAGAAAAAATAGTCCTGCATCTTGTAATTGTAATTTTAAATTTTATTCAATGCATCGTATTTGATAGATATTTCTGTCAAAGACAGACCTTGGCTTTGTCTAATCTCTTTATGAGCTCTTCAGTATTCCCCTTTTTCCCTTGGATTTAAAACTTCTCTTTTTTTTGTCTATGAATTTTGAAGCATTACATGAACATATTATATATACACCTTGTCCATTTTTTCCAGGTCACTCATTTTTATGTCCCTTACTGATGTAAGACTTCTGTTCCTGTTCCTTTTACCTGGCTCCTCAAAGGAAGTCATTCCAGGCCTCTGATCATCTATGTTTCTTTTTTTTTTTTTTTTTCCCCCTGATGTGTGTCTTAATTACTCTGTAGCTTTACTTACTTGGGGAGAACAGAGCTCAGCACTCAAGATGTGGACACCATGAGCATTATGAGCACCTTCATGCAGTTTTTTGTTTCTTCTCTTTCCATGATAATCCTTAAATTCTACTTGCCTATCAGTAATTACTGAGAGTTGAGCTGATATATTTTCCTAAAGTCATCTACAGAATTTAAAGCCTACTTATATGTTTATTATTTGCCTATTTAAAGTTGCTTTTCTTTTTTTTTTTTCCTGCATCGCATTACATTTAATATTGAGTTTCATCTATCATTTAATGTTAGTGATTCATTACGGTTAGATAACTCTACTGTGAGCTCTTACTGCATTGAAAAAAAAATAGCCAGGATAAAGTTTTGTTACCTCACTTCAGATCTAGATCATGAGCATTTCAAACAATATGGGTGCCAGCACAGATTTTAATTGGTATGCCAATAACTACTACTTCTTCGTAACATAAGTGAACTATTTATTTCTACCCTTTCTTTCCCACCTTTTAACCAGTTACTAATTCACAAGACTTCTCCTGCAACTGTATAATTATCTAACAGACTTTTGTGAAGGACCTGGTCAGAAGTCTTTTGGAGACTTTGGCACAGCGTATCCTCATGAGCATTCTTCAAAGTATGGATCTATGAAATGTAATTTTTCTGCTAAAAAGCAGATTAGTAGCACAAGAGAGGATGCATGAAAAACAGTTTTATTCAGTCTATTACCTTCAACTACATTTTCTACTAATGCAGCAAACAGAGAGGCCTGGCTCCTATTATTTGTGGGTTTTCTGGTTGGTGGTGTTTGTTTGTTTCTTTAAGTTTACTATGTATTTATAACAAAAATATTTGACTCTTCAAATTGAAATACTACTCTGTCACTTATCCCTTGAAAAAGAAGTCTCTTTTGCAGCAATCTGATAACCTTCATCTTATTTCTGATATTCTCTTAAAAGCCTTCCAATTGTAACAAATGTTATTTTCACCAACATCAGCAACAGCTTGAGTGAATTCAGGATGCCTATACAAGAGAACATGCTCTTACCTGGTAAACGAAAGACAAAATGGTCAGCTACTGACAGACAAAGTCTCTTCTTCCAGAGAAACAGCCTAGATAAAAAGTACAGGTAGTCTATCGGAATAGCTCCATGATAATAAACAACAATGCCTGGTCCTTCTGGTAGGTTTTCCACACCATGAAGTTCATAACCTGTTTGGGATATAAAGCAGTATACCAACAGTGATAGCTGTAAATCACACGGCAATTTAAAGCAAGCTTTTTACTGTCCTTTATTAAATGACTTCCAGGTAGTTGTTAAACACCTGTGCAGTAGCTTGAAAAGAACTAAGTTCTGTATGGAACTTATGATTAACAGCAAAGAGAAAGCCCCTCAAACACCACAAATTATCGTACTTTTAATTATTTAATTTATTATTATTTAATTATTTTTAGTGGTTTAATTTGTTGATCAACTTAATCGTCAGATCAGACTTGAACCAGGCATTTTCCCATATGAGTTTAATCACATCACTGAAAATTTTTGCCCACTTGGAACTTTCTTCAGCCCACTATGAAAAAAAACAAACAAAACTCGACAGTATTGTACTGATATGAAATTGCTTAATCAGAAGGGGAGGCAAATAACTACGAGATCTCTATTTTGTGTCAGACAGAATGAAAAGTTTGGGAAAAGGAAGAAACACAGACACACACACAAAGAATGGCCCCGGTTGGAAGGGATCTCAAGGATCACGAATCCCCAACCCCCCCACCACAGGCAGGGCTACCAACCTCCACATTTAATACTGGACCAGGCTGCCCAGGGCCCCGTTCAACCAAGCTTTGAACACCTCCAGGGACAGGGCATCCACAGCCTCTCTGGGCAGCCTGTGCCAGCACCTCGCCACTCTCATAGTAAAGAGCTTCCCCCTGACATCCAACCTAAATCTTCCTACCTTCAACTTAAAACTACTTCCCCTCATTCTGCTGTTATCTATCCCTTCAAAAAGTTGTCTCCCCTCCTGTTTATAGGCTCCCTTTAGGTACTGGAAGGCTGGGGAACTTTTCATTCTGATTTTACATAATACAAAGTCACCATGGTTTACGTACTTATGTCCAGAAAAGAATCCACAAAATACAAACTCCCTCCATGAGAGTTAAAACCATTCCTTCACAGGGGAAGGGAACTTCATCATAGACATGGACTTCTATGTATGTCTTCCCTGGTTTTTCCTATATCTGAAATAGGCTTCAGGTGGAACCAAAATGGGAGGCTTGCAAAAGCCACAGCTTCTCCTAAACAAAAACTTTATTCCACCTGGCCTGCCTTTATCTCCATCCCTGCTACAGCTCCATAAATAAGCTATCTGGGGAGGAAAAGACAAGGATGGTGCAGGCAGAGTTCTAAAAATATGTTAAAGAAGTTCTAAGTTAAAGAATATTTAAAGATTAAGAGGAAAAGCTGTGAAGAAGAGCAGCTAGTAACTGATAACAACCTATTATTCTTTATCCTTAGGGCAGCAAATTAAGTCTTGCTAATAGTCTTAAACTACATCTGTGCAAAGAACAGGTGTCTAGCTTGTGGCTGAAGATCTCCCTAGGGACTAGGGTGTGGTGAAAAAAATGTCATAAGGTTAAACATAATTAAACTAAAAATTAGGTTACTTTTAAGTTCTGCTACAGTACAAACTTAAATATGGTATCTTATTTTTTCCTTTTCCATACAGTTCTTGAAATCATTATCATGACACAGTAAGTTTTCCTCAGCTAAAAATCCAGCAATTATGTTTCCAATAACTTATTTTGTTTTTAATCCTGTATTAGATGGGTTACAAACAGCTACAAAAGCAGAAATAAAATTACGTATCTCTCTTGCCCTTAAGTCAGTAAAACTAACATTAACACTGTACTTCATTCTGATACTATGAAAAAGAAGTACATCTGCCTATCCACCTAGAACAGTCTTTGAGGGAGACATTTTTTGGTTAGATGCCAAACAAAAGTATAACTTCATATACATAACTTTATATATATATATATATATATATAAAATCACTTGCATACACCTGGAAGAAATCTAAAATTAAAACTTAGGTGTACTTACTCTGATTGTAATTCAAAGCTTCAGATAAGTCGTGTCATACTTACCATGCCATATTCTTGCATATATATCCCAGAAGCTTGCCACAGTTTTCCTTGCACTATCCCAAACATCACTCAAGGGATCTGCTTTTACCTCGCCATTCCTCTGATATATTACAAGCAACACGTTAGTAAGGTAAATGAAAAAAAGAATTGTTAAAGGAACTATAAAAAAAACTAATATTGCACTAATTGTCATTGATACGATGACCATGTGGAAAAAATACTTCTTCAGATACTCCACAGCAGTCCATTCTTCCAGCATGTAAGCAAAGTAGCTTAGGTAGGTCATAAGTATCTGTCCTGGCGCAGGATTCTTTTCTATCTATCATGACCTGCATGAAATAGAAAAATAATAATGCTAATAATAATCTAATTGATCACAAAAGCTTCTCAATTTAAAGAACTTTTTTTCCATAGATATATCCGATAGCTATTTTGTCATAGCTCAAAGTCAAATATTTCATCTCTGTCATGTTAAGATAGCTGCTGGTAATTGCTACCACTGTTGCCTGTAAAGGGTGATGAGATGATCGTATGTACTTATGTGCCTTTCCTATGCTGCTAGACAGCAGGATTCTGAGTACAAGGGCTGGAGTCCAGAGTTCAGCCAGGGAATGAGGCAAGTAAGCTGTGTACCTTAGGAACACCTTTCTTCCCAGCAGACCTTAAAGACAATTTTGCCAGTGGGAAAAGCCTAAACAGCTATGGCTCCTTCTGCAGAGCTAGAGGAGTCTGAGGCAGCATTTGCTATTTGCTGGCAGCACTATTAAAAGTAACTCTTCACTGCTTTTCCTCATCCACACAATGATGCCAATACACCCTCCTTTCAGACTTACCAGGCCTGGAAAAAGTTCCATGGGCCCAGTGATATTTTTGCCCCAAATACAGCTATTACTTGGTCTGTTCCTGCACCTGACTCCAGTTGCATTACAGCAGGTAACGGTCTCTCTGGAGTGCAATAGCATCAAAGCATCTCTTGCTTGTTTTAGGCATCTTAAGCATTAGCCAGAGATTTAAACGTTACAATAAAAGCCAGTGATCCATAACTGAATTCAGCTTTTATTTGCCTCAATCAGGTTACTGCTCGTTTAACAAGTAAATTCTTCTGGCCCAACAGCAGAACAAGTACCAACAAGAAACAAATTACAGTTGCTATAGTCAGTGCCAAGACCATAGAGTACAGCAAGCCCAGACTTAGCTCTGACATAGCGTCTTCAGCTGAATACTTACAGGAGCAGCACTGACTCCAATTCTTATCTTACTGTTTTCTTTCTTGGAAACCCTGGTAAAATACTGGGGTGAACTAGTGTAAAGCACAGCTTCAGTACCATGAACACTGGCTCAGCTCTTCAGGACACGGCTGCTACCAACCCAAAGAAATCAACTGCAGTAGCTGGAAGGACAGTAAGCTAGGAGCACAGTGGAAGCAAGCACTGTTTTGTATCATACTCAGCATGCCACAAATGAAACCAAACTGGCAAAGAGAAACACAAAATTAGTATGGAGTTGTTTATATGCTGGTGATGGGTGCATGGCTAAAACATAACAAGATCTAGAAATTCTCACCCATGAGAAAGTCTATAGGTAAAATGAAAGAAAGAAAAGGAGTAGTCTGAATGATTTGGATATTAAAAACTGTGCTTAGAAGGTGCTTAAGAAGGATAAGGCTGATATAGTGGTGCTACTCTATAGTAAGGATGTAACTAATTAGTTTAAGCTGCTGACATAAAATAAGGACTACAAATCCTCCCTGCCTGTGAAGTACACTCTGCTGAAAGGCTCTAAGAAAAGGTAATGCTGAGGGCTTGCCCCAGGCTACTCAATCAGAGGCTCTGAACACCGTTGTAAGTAATTCATTCAGCCTGCAACACGGGGTGAGGGAAGGAAGGGAATGGATTCCACATTGTTATGGAAGCTTCAGACTGGGAACTAAAACAGCTAGTATCTAAACTTAGAATTTCTTAAAAAGCACAGAAGATTTATAAGCATGTAGTAAATATACTGATAACATTTATAATAGTCATATGAGATAGATATTAATTAGAATATTCTGAACATGGATTGGAACCTAGGGATTGAAAGATCATATGATCTACTAAAATACTAAGATTAACATATAACACGTTCAGATGTCTTCCTGTACCTAACATGATTCAAATTCACTTATTTATAAGTAAATACAGGAAATAACACAGAAAGCCAAACTGAAAATCCATCTGGCCTCATGATACTCATTCTCAATAACTCTGGAAACATCAAGGGAAATCCAGAAGACTGGAAAAAAATTAACATTATTCCAAAGTCCAGCGTAAGTAACACAAGTGATCTCAGCAGCCAGGTAAGTCACCAGCAAGACCACTGAAAGGCTGGCATGCAAGGAGCGTAAGTGATGACACTCAATACCATTTTGTGGGGAAGCGACCTTTTAAACAAATGCACTTACACTCTCTGGGGAAATGAGAGGTTTTACTCTTGTACGGGTCTTACCGAGGGCTTGTTGAAAGGTCACCATAAGCCACACACCTGCTCAGAGGCAGAATTCACTTCCCAGCACCCTTCACCTCTCAACACACCCCAGCAAGGGCACCCCCAGCTCAGTGCCCAGCAGGAACAGCCAGCTCCCTGCTAACAGGATGACTGCAGAAGCACTGGAACAAGCAAAGCCACTCATGGGACAGATTATTAAAGTACATTACTATGCCAGTACAAATTTTACTGAGGATACATGAAAGTAGTTTGCCACACACAGAGTGAGTTAACTTTACACCTGGGTGAGAAGTGGCTGGGCAGGTCACAAGCCAATTCTACATCATTCCAGCTGAATCCTTGCCAGAGCAGGAAAAGCATAAATTATTGACAAAGAAAAAACAACAACAACTAGGAGCATGACTTCCTTGTAGTTAGGACACTCAATCAAGTTTCAGTTCTAGTTCCCGTACTTCAGTTGTACACTGCCTCCAACATTTCAAAAGGAAAGAATGAACCCTGACCAGGTTTTCAACTGTATGGTGTGAATTTGAGTCCAACACACTAAATGCATCTCTCTGTTCTGCCAGTGTACAAAGACCACAGCAGGATAGGACTTTGATGTTTGCCATGTCCTATTGGATAGCTCTCACCAGCCCTTTGTCCAGACCAACACAACTTTGCAGCATCCTTTTTATCAGCGTACAGAGAAATTATTACACATCTATCTGAGTGCCTGTTACAAATCTTTTCCTAAAGACCCACTTGATTATACACAGTAGGACAATGTAAGAGTTACCAGAATATGCTTGCTCATAACTGCTGTTTTGCTCAGAATTTTAGGGAGAAATTCCTCTTCTGCTCTTCTAAAATCTGAGTGAAGAGCAGCTCCCATATTCTTTAACACTGAGCATGCCATAAAAGCCTAACAAATGGGCATAGCATCCTCTGAATGAACTTTCCTTAAGTTAAGAAACCGTATTTTACTCATCTCAACTAAGGATGGATATGAAATGTTACTGAGCTGAATTGCTCTTCCAGAAAACATCATCCGTGTTGTCATGCAAGATGTTTGTTTTGGCTCCACCTATAAAGCACATCAAATTCCAGAGTAATAACCCTATCTACAATATGAGATTGCAAATGATGTCACTGGGAGACAGAACTAACGTCTCCTTTCTTAAAGGGAGCTCCCTTTACAACAAAATACCCATACAGTACAAATCATTCAAATCCTCAGCTCATATTGAAGCAGCATTTATCAATAAGGACAGACATATCAGCTAACACAATAATTCCAGGGAACAGAAAAGCAACAATGAAACTGCCACAGGAGACCTATGGCAACAAAATTAGAACCTCACAGTTGGCTTTCAGCCTCAACTAAATAATGGATAATCTTGGTCTTGCTGCCCAGCGCTTTGCTCTTGGCTGCAGGCTTAGCAGAGCACAGTGGGAAGAGCAGCATTAAGCAGTTTGAAACTCTTCTGGACAGAACTTCTTGACACCTGCTCCTTTTTTTGCAGCAGGCTCCTACTTTCTATTCTGTCAAGCCTAACTGCTCTGTTTCACAATAGAAGTGATATAACAGTTCAATTCCACATCTTGCCTTTTGACATAAGCTAAATCCCATTTTATATTTCCCAGAATTTTTTTATGACAGCTCCACACAGAAAAATCACTCCTGTTGTTCCCATACAGACACTGCCCGCTATTCCTCTCCCCATAAATCCAAACACCTTACATACTGCTGTGTTTCTACAGCTTTCACTATCATCTTGAGTTATGCGCACATCCAGCCCAAAACTTGACGGATCCATCCCCCCAAAGCAGAACTGCCACCCGGCAAGCAATGACAGAGCCCTGCTTTCAATGCGCATTCTGACTTTTGCGCGCACACACGCACACGGCACTCAATCTAGCGGACCGTTTCTCATACATTTGCCTCAAAGAAGGCTCCTCGCACAAGCCCATCCGCACAGCTCCGCAAGGCTCAGCCGAAATGGGCTCCTCTGTCCCTGTGGAGAGCAGCAGGGCCTAGGAAACACCTCCATCGGGCTGCTCCCTACACCCACACGGATGCTCCGGCGCGGCAAGGGAAGAAGCAAAGCCTGCGGTCGGAGGGATCGTGCAGACGCCCGGCCCGGCCCGCCTCCCTCCAGCCCGCCGTCGGGGAACCGCGCCGAACAGAGCGCCGTGACGCCCCGCCGTCCCCGCGGCAATCCCCCCCCGCCGCCCCCCACCCTCCTCACCTGCCCGCAGCAGTACAAAGCGCCACGCCGAGTGGGTCCCGGCCCGGGATAAGCACGGTGCCGCCCCCGCCCGCAGCTCTGGGAGGCGGGGCTGGGCCTCTGGGTTCCGCACCCAAACCTCCATTTCTACCATGTCCGAGGTGAAAACCTCTGGACTGGCTCTGGAGGCAGCGGCGGAGCGGGGGTTGGGGGGCAACATGGCACACACTCTGAGCCTTCTTCAGCTGTCCGTCCCACCAGCAGCCCTCAGTCCTCTCTATCCTCGCTCCCGCGACCCCCTCAGTCCCTCGCTATGGGGCAAACAACGATGGTTGACGGCTGTCTGCCCGCGGGGCTGCGAAACCGCAGAGGTCTGCCAACGTGTACCGCGGGCGGAGGGGATTTAAAACCGCTACCGCTGCAGGGAGCAGGTTTCGGGTTGGTCACACGGGCTCTGTTAGCGGTCATAAGGAGGGAGTACCCGGACAGTGTGCATTTCACGTCGAGTATGGAAAGGTGCAGGCAGTGGCACTGACTGTTAAGTTGAGAACGTGTAATGCTTTTGCAAAGGAAGGAATCTTTGAAAGCTTAGAAGAACAGGGTGCCAGACAGACTGTGGGCGTAACTGAAACGGAAAAGGCTAAGCCGTGCTATTACAGATACTCGATGCAGGGGAAACCTAAGTACCCTTCTGCATTACTGTTATTCACCGTATAACTGACAGGACAAAGATATTTTTTAGGCAGATAAAATCAACAGGTACCAATTTTTAAGTAAGGTAAAAAAAGGAATCATAGAATCATAAAATCATTAAGGTTGGAAAAGGCCTCTAACAGGATCATGTAGTCCAATTGTCAGCCACCATGCCCACCATTGTTCCTCAGTGCCATGTCTACACAATTCTTGAACACCTTCAGGAACAATTGACTCCACCTCCCTGGGCAGCCTCTTCTAATGCCTCACCACTCTGAGAATAATCTTTTCCTAATATCCAACTTGAATCCCCTTGGCACAACTTAGAGCTATTTCCTCTCATCCTGTCACCATTACCTGGGAGAAGAGGCTGACATCCACCTCACCACAACCTCCTTTCAGGTCACTGCAGAGGGCAGTAAGGTCTCCCCCGAGCCTCCTCTTCTCCAAACTAGATGATCCCAGCTCCCTCAGCCACTCCCCATCAGACTTGTGCTCCAGGCCCTTCACAACTTCATTGCCCTTCTCTGGACATGCTCTAGGGCCTCCATGTCTTTCTGTAGTGAGGGGCCCAAAACTGAACACAGTATTCAAGGTGCAGCCTCACCAGTGCTGAGTACAGACCTGTTTGGGACATATTCCTTTGTTTACTTTGATACTGAGCAAGAAATTGAGGAATAACAATGGTTTGTAAATGAATATGGGAGATTCTAGAATCTAGTTTCCTAAGTGAACAACAGGAAAGGAAAGTATATGTATGAATAGATTCAAATAATGAATGAAAAGGCTACTAGGAGAGATTCCAGATTTTGTCTTTTCCACGTTAATGTTTCATGGCATGGTATGGTCCTTGATGGAGGCATAATCTGTCAGCTGCTGATCACCAAGTGACACTGATGTAGTGCTTTCAGCAAGTTCCATCCAGACATGTAAATGCTCAGAGGAGTGAGTGCATTCAGTAATAATGTGAAGAGGATTTGGAATGGTTGCCCAGAAGGGTTTACTCCCAAAGAGTATCCTTCAACAAAGACTCCTTCAAAACTTTTGAGGGTCTTGGTTCAGCTAACACTAGATGATGTGGAGGACAGCAAACAGTGCTCCTCCAAGCATCTCCTGATATAGCTACATTCACTCCCGTGCAGAGACAGGAACTGCTGCTGCCTCCACACAGTTCCCATGAGATGAAAAAGAAAGTAATCTGCTGTGCATTTCTTCCTGCCCGTACCTTATGCTGTAACTTCGGTTCAGGGAAAACAATCACAAACCTGTGAAAAATCATTCAGTGGTAATGCTCTTCTGATGGCTTATATGGATCAAGACAGACTCATTCAGAAACAGCTTTTCTCATGAGGGGAACTGTTTAGAAAAGACTTGGTGTTTGGTGCCTAGCATAAAGCAGTAAAATCACTGGAAAAGTGCATTTGCTAGTAATGAGTTTAACAAAATGCAAAAAAAATAAAGTGTTAAAATTGATAAAAGTATATTGATGTGATCAGTGCAGATAGGAAAACAAAAAAGTATATAATGCTTATTGGCCTGAAATGAATCATTTCATTTTGCATATGTGTTTTGCTTCCTTGTATTTTCATGACTATACTGCCATGCAATGAATCTACGTAGGCATGAAAGAACCAGAACTACCAGGATGAGAAATAGTGGCCTTAAGATGTACCAGGGGAGGTTCAGGTTGGATATTAGGAAGAATTTCTTCTTAGAAAGAGTGGTGAGGTATCAGAACAGGCTGCCCGGAGAAGTGGTGGAGTCATCATCCCTGGAAGTGTCTGAAGTACTAAGGCCTGAACAACAGGCCTTGAACCAAAGTTGGCCTCTAGAAGAACCTCACAACCGTGTGTTATATATTACAATAGTATCTGATCATTAGTGAGATGTGTGATCATTAGTGAAAGATATACATTGGATAAAATGTCTCATTTGCAAGAGATATAACTTAGACAAAATGTTATGAGAATGTATTAACCTTTCCTTGTTTAGAAATACGGTATCAAGGCCTAGTACAAAAACTCCATGGAGCCCTGGCCAGGTGGCATCCAAAAAGGAGAATGAAACCAGCTGTTTCCCCCCTTGAAGTCATGTTAACTTTTTTATTCAACAACATATTCTGGACCCTCTTGTAGCGAAGTTGGAGACCTCACCTACGAGTGAACACACTGTGTAGGACTTCCCAAATACTGGGAAAGGCTCTCCTACTCCTCACTGCAACCAGGGTTCCCCAGAGACTGCAGGTCTGGATGATGGTAAAGTATTAAGGCAATTGGTGATGTGTATTTCTTAATCACTATAGCTAATCTTGTGTTGTAATAATTAGGTGCATTACCTTGTTTGGTTTTATTTTTGCTCTATCACTTAACTTATTATTTCACTGCTTTCTGTATGTAAAAATAAACTCATTTCTTTAACTTGATGTCTGTGACCTTTGTGCTGACCCCGTCCATTGGCAAAACAGTGTTCAAGAAACATATAGACAATCAGGAATTTGGGGATCTCTTCCTATTTGCAAGTAAACACAGTCCCTAGCAGGAATTATTCTCTCTCTTTTATTTACATAGGCATTAATATTTTGCAAGTTTCCTCTGCATTCTTTTCTAGTATATCTCCGTTCTACTGATGTTCAGATCAGCTTCCTTCCCTCCATAACCTTGTTATTTAATCTCAGTCTGCATTATTTTTACTCCCTGTTTCCCATTACTAGTCCTTAAACTGAGTCTGTCATTTTCACATCTCTGTCTTTCTGTTCTCAGCATTAATCCATCTCACTTGAACAATCTCTGCCTTCTCACCTTGTTCCTGGTTTCTTTGCTCAGTTCATCACAATGTCAACAATGAAAGCTTTGCTTTCCTCCTTCCCAGGACCCCCAGAGCTATTGGATCTCCAGAGCTTCATTTTCTGGAAGTGCCAGAGTCCATTCCTACCTCTATTATGCACTATGAAGCCTTTTAAAAAAACTACTCTCCAGCCTCCTTTCTCCAGCCTCCTTGTCCATCTTCATATCTTTTAAACCTCCCTGATGTTTCCTCCAGCCTCCCTTCCCACAACCCCCACTAGTTCCTTGTACTAGTTCCTCTGGTCCCCTGGAATTCATTGGCTGCCATCAAATTTAATTGCCCCTGTTGACAATCTTAAACTATTCTTGTGCCTAAAGGTAGAGGAACTAGAATTTGTTCTGCTTAGATGTAGTCTGATCAATACTATATATTGTGAAAAATTATAGTATTTAGAGAGGATAGAATCACAGAATCACAGATAGAAACTTACAGATATTTAAATATTAAAAACTGACCCTCTTTTTGAACAGAAGCACACCACATTTTTAAAGTTTCAGAGTAGGTCAAAGTAGACACGGGTCAGAAATATATCCACTAACTTCCCTGAATTCACTCCAGCTTCACTACAGAACAAGAGTTTATCCTTCATATAAATGGCTGAAAGTTCAATAAGCATTTGATGAGGTCAACAAAGAGCTGAGCGTAGCCTGTTGAACATATAAATATATATATATATTTTTTTTTTTTTATTTTTGCCTCTAGATCATGACAATCATATCCCAACCTGCTATCAAAGAGGTAGGAAAAAAGATTCATCCCAAATACACACAGAGGTTAAGGAATGTTGCAGTAGTTACATCCTGTTTTCCGGATTGCAACATTTGTAGTACATCAGCAAAGTCATTTATACGTATTTTCTCTGATAACTAACTCATCACTATTCAAGGCAAAAAGAGCCAAGCCCAGTGCTGGCATGAGCAGTCACAATACTAGTGATGGCCTTAAGTGTGTCTCTTTTAACAGGACTGAAGCATATTTAGTGCATTTGCCCTGTGGTGATGTTGCTGATGGACACACATGCAAATTACAGGTCTATTAACTATTATGTGTACCTGAATACACAGTTATTTTCTAAGCTCACGCACATATAGACACAATAAAATATGGTGTTATCAGATCAGATATTTTGCCTGCACAGAGTGCTATACAGCTCATGTTGTGGCTGGACTACAGTCAGGACTGAGGTCTCCGCTTCAGAGCATTCCCACCAATGATCCCCTGAAGGACTCTTGAACAATTTCACATCACAACAAGCATTATAAACCTTATTCACACTTAAATCCCAATATAAACTTTGTGATGTAATTCAGTCTTGATTGTCAAGAGGTTAGGCAGCCTTGCACTAGCTATTACTTTAGTTACATACTGTAATAACAGCATTCTTTCTATTGCAAGCTGTTGAGTGGGAGTATATGTAGCAATTGTGCAAGTGGGTAGAATGTGTACAAATGAAAATGAAGTAGATAAGCTGTAATATCAAGTGTGGGTGACATGCCTCGTTTATACACCCTTGCAACTTGCCCACACAGAATGTAGTCACGAAATAAGGCTGAAGTCTTACGGATCTTACAGGAACATGGGTTTTCCGGAATGGATCCATTAAGGATGCTTTTCATTTCAGGACGTGGGGTTGTTTTTTTTTGTTGTTTTGTATTTGTTTTTTACTTTGTTTTCTAATATCTTCTTGTGTACTATCAAAAATAATTTTCATTTCAACAGTAATGAAACTGCCTAAAATGGAAAAGAATTCTTTTTTTTTTTTTTTTAATGAAGCATATATTTTTCTGCATCATTAAGAAAAAACACATGAATTAGAATCTTAACTAAACGACAGCAGAAATAAAAGGTTAAAATCTGAGTTTATTGAGAATTGAAACAAACATTAAGGAACACATTTATTTTTATAGGGGAATATATTGCAACTTCATTTCAGGTTACAGGAGTGTGCCATTCGTTACCTAAAACCAGAAAACCCAGCCAGCAATGTGACAAAACTCACATACAGAAGTCAGGCACTGTAGTCAAATTTCTTCCTCAGACAGTTGTTTTCTGTGATTTAAAATACAACAGACAAGTGCCTGCATTACATGCTTGATCCAGTGTCACTGAGGCATTTGAACTGGTTGTTTAATAAGTCATCCTTTCACATAAATAATTGCAAGATATTTCAACTATTTTATATTTTTATGTATTTGAGGCCAGTATTTACTATCCCCTAACTGGGCTTTTTTTACTTTGAGCCCCATTACCACAAATTCAACTGAATTCATCCACAGTTGAGGGAATTAGAGGGCAGTGGCAATCATTTCCGGTATCTCTCCACAGACACAAATGCTGTACAATCCTTATGCCCAAGGAAATGGGGGGACAACCCTTTATGACAAGAGCAGATATGCATTTGTCACAGAATCACAAGGGAAGGACTAGCAGGGATCTTAGTAGGTGATCAGGTTCATCCCTTTGCCCAAGGCACTGATTCTCTGTCTTCATAGATGTTTGTCTACCTCAGTCTAAAAATAATCCAGCAGTGAAGATTACTCCTCAACACTACAAGCTGGTTATTATTTTGTTATGGCTCTTCTGTAAAGCAAACAGGTGTCTCAAAAGATGGAGAGTTTGGGAGGTCCTTTGGGAGGGATCTGAAAGACTATGAGTTAAAGCATCTTAGCAAAGCACTAAAATTAGGAGCAATCACAGCTGCTCATGCATTTTCCTCATTGCAATTTCAGATGTTTTGTTCATGCCACGTGAAAATGTATATATATGATCTCTTCAGGAGTATGTAAAATGAAGTAATCTTTGCAATAAAACAATAATAAATCATATTTTCAAATAATTTCTGAAAAGCAATGCTGAATATCACCTGAAAAAAAGTCTGAGAAACAGGGAAAGAAATAAGTATATATTTGAGTAAGAAAGTGAATCCAAACCATCATACTTCCTTAATTAGACTGATTTAAAACCATTTTTCTGTCCTCCGTGTCCTTCAGTCCCTGCTTCCTTTAAGAAGTACTGAAGTGCTCCACGAATTTAGGTGTTGCATTTCTTTTGTGTTAATTTTTAGATTTTCAGTGATTAGCCACACTTTATACCTAAGCAAAGCCAGGATTTTTGAGGCCTCACTGACTAGTAAGGAATTAAGTTGCTGATTTACATTATCGTGATCTTGTTCCTGCTGAGATTTTCTGGTAACTCAGATTATATTTACAGCTGTAATATCTACTAATAAAAACTATTTAAAAATTAAAAATTAACTCAATGTGTTTGTAAGACAAGAGCTTCCCATGAAAGAAGTACCATTTTTTTTGCACAGCCATGTTTCAGAATAGAGCCTGAATTTAGTAGACATGCTGCAATGTATCGGACTAGGAAACATTTACTTTATTTCATTCACTGTACCGAAGATCTTTCTAATAGAAAAGCAGATTCAGGAGAGCAGCATCCTTGATTCTTATTCACGTTTGAGGACATTTTATACTTCTCTAGCAGTGTGAATACATTTGATAATCTGCTTACTATCTATATATCTCCAGGGCTTCTTTGTAATGTTTGAGAAGGGCACGTAAGAGGGATTCTATAAAAAGATGGAGTAAGTATACATATATTTTATGTAACTACTTTCATTTTTAAAATACATATTGTATTTTCACATGTAGCGTTCATTCCTATGCCCACACTATGAACGTGCCTGTGCTCAGCCACTGAAACTCAAATAACTTGAATTAGAAAAATAGTCCTTTTCATATTATTATTTTTTCTTCCTGGGGATATTTTGTAGTAAGGATTGCTTCCACCTGTTTGACTTTTGAATCAATTTCCTTTTCCTGTCTCGATGTCTAGAGAATTTTTTTTCCAGGCAGTCATGAAGTGATTTCCAGTAAGATATTCGTGGATAAGGAGCCTGAGCCCCAGAGAAGTCATCAACCAGCATGAGCTAAAGTGGTGTTTCCAGTCTTTGATGTCATTCTGCCTCTCTTGTTGCAGGAAGATACTTAGGAAGTAACAACCACTGGCCAGAGGTATTTTCATCACTGATTTCCAGCTTTGCCTTTGAGAAAGTTACGGGATCTTGGCCAATCCAATATATTCTTGCACATTGTGGTTAAAATCATACTTGATAAATTAACATGCATATTCCCCAAAATTTTATTCTTGAGTAAACAGGAAGTATAATTAAATAAATCATTTAGTATCTGCAAAGTTCATTTGACAAAGTGCACCAGATCATGATATGTTGTTGAACCTTTCCATCTGCTTAGCTTCTTTAACCATCCTGAACTCTCTATTAGAATTGAAGGTGTCTATCATTTTTATTTGTTAGTTCAGTCAAGAATTTAATAATGTGGTAGCTCATATGGTAGCTAACTTAAGCCACTGTGTGGCACTTCAGTTTTTCATTATGCCTGCAAATATATATATATTTTAATATTTTAATATTTCTGTACCCAGATGCATACAACTTTTTTAAGGCACTGCCCAATTTGTTGCTATCTGAAGGAGTACATCACTTAGTAAGGTCTGATTTTGATGTTCACAAACTTCCTGAATCTACTTTTCAAGCCCCTGGAAATGAATTTATCATTACATGTATTCAGAAAGGTGTTTTTTGAACACTACAAAGTAGGAAAAAACCAAGGACAATGTGGCTTCTTCTTCAAATGTAATACTCTTTTGGTTGAGTACTTCTGACACAATTAATTCCCAGAAGCAATGCTAAAGTTTAATCTGAGGATTAAATTAACTATTCTGCTTCCTAAACCTCACAACTCTGAGGCAGATATCAAGAGTGCCATCTCTTCTTGTCTCCACAGCACTGTGTTGTTTTTTTTCAGATGATCTGGTATGCTGATTACAGTAGCAGCCAAGAAACACAGAGGTGTAGCCATCTCCAAATCAAGGAAGTGTAACTACAGAACAGATTGTCGAAAGGCTTATTATGACACTGCTGAAGTGGATGGAGCTGTATCTTCTGTTGTCACAGTTCATGGCAGTTCAAACTCCATTTGTGACCTCTGTAAGAAAGAGATGTATGCTGCCTTTCTTCTGCCTATGTCCTATCCTACGCCTATCCTATCATACTACTCCCAGCTACTGTTCCATTACTGAGGCCCTAGGAAGAATTCCACTGGCTGTAAAGACTTCCAAGTTTGGGTCAGAACAGCTCCTTAGGGTCACCCATAAATTTAACAAGATTATAAGCAGACATTTGAAGGTAAAAAAGGACATGAATTCCCCAAAGTGGAATCCTCTGAAATAATTGCCTTTATGGAAGTTTGATTCTTGCTATTCTTCCTGTCTCCTTCAGAATCTACTACAAATACAAATTCTGGGATTCCAACATTGGGCAATGATCTGGCTGCTGTCAGACAGTTTTTCGTCCTGTGTACTTAGGTGTCTGACAGAGACAAGAGGGACCATAACCTACCTCCTTTCCGTAAGGCTGAAAATCCTTCAAGCTCTAAAAACGTCGTGGTGCAAATTTATGTATGGGTAGTGCACCTTGAAGAGCTTCAGCTGCTTTGCTAAGGAGAATACCCAGAGCTGGAATAATCTGCCTAGTTCTTAGCACAGTAGCAGCTTGGATACAGAATACTCAGGGTTCAGAACTGTCTCATGTCAGCATCAGTCCTAGTTTTCCAGTCTAAAACAGAGAAAAGTTTGTTAATCCCTAAGGAGTGAAATAATTCTAGATGAATATTACAGGAATACCTATATGTTCTTATAAGCTCTACTATTACCTGTAATTTTTAGGTGAAGAAAGAATCCTAAATAGTGTACTCCCTGGTGATTTGGTCACATTATTACAGATTTCATCTTGAATTAACGTCCTCTTTAGTTGCTTCCCTAGGCCTTGTTAACTGCCTTGTTAATTCTCCTATGACTCAGTCCCACAGCTCAGATCATTCATATTTTCAGCCATCTGATACTGGTTCTCCACATAACTCCAAACCTAACAGTTGAAACTGCAAAGAAAATACAATTGTTTCTTGTATGTTTTTGCTACTCTCATCATCCTCAGGCTGCCCCATTCCCTAAGGTGTAGAAGGCCAAGCTGAATGAGGCCCTGGGCAACCTGATCTAGTGCCTGATTTAGTGGTTGGCAACCCTGTCCACGGCAAGTGGGTTAGAACTATATGATCTCTGAGGTCCCTTCCAATTCGAGCCATTATGTGATTCAGGTAGGAAGCAAATTACAGTTTTACCTCTTATAGACTTTACCACTTATATTGTATATATTATATACAATGAACAAATGAGTGAAAGAATGCATGAAAAAAAAAGATGTCCTTTTTGATATCCTGACTCAAGATAAATACATTAAAATACTTCTTCTTATGTTCTTACTCATTTACTTCCTATTCCTAAAATGCATTTTGGAGAGTACTCTTAAAAATACAGGGTATTTGCTGAGAAACAACTACATTTAAGTGCAGCAGTCATTACAATTTACTACAACACCCTGAGATGTAGACAGATTGATAGATAGATGGACTACTTAGTTAACGTAAGTTTCAGAAGTTCTGCTTTATAGTAATATAGACCAAAGATCCATAAAAATATCTTTTGAATGTTATACCCTGTAGGGTTGTCAAAACAGTATCTTTTTTTCTTAATTATTCACCAAACATTATTCACCATTCTGCTACATTTGCGGCTGTGAGTAGCCGATAAGGAAACAAAAATAAAAGAGTAGATTTTTATTTTCTTAGTTTTCCTGCCTCAGTTGTGTGGCTCAGTGCCATGATGCCTCAATGAAAAAGCACCTGCTGACCATCACAAATGTGGCTAGCCTGGGAAGCTGCTTAAAATCACAGACTTCCTCAAGATTCAAGCTCCTTTTGCGTCCTGGTCAGAAGTTACCTGGGTCATTACAGTAAAAGTGAGAGAACAAACCATTAATTATTTCACATCTGTGGGTCAAGACCATCTTTGAAACTAATAGGACTGCCATTTACCCAAGTGCTCTAAGTTGTAGAGATGATATTAAAGTCATACTTCGTAAACAGCTTAATCAAAGTTATAGCAAATAATTAACTCCTCTATTAACACCACCCAGGTGTGGAAATAATCTTATTAATCACCAGGGCGAGAGCAATGCCTGTAAATAATGTTGCATAACAGTTACCATAGAGTAGAGCCTTTTTTCATCAACGTTTTTCTTTTTTAAAATGTATTTAAGTATATCTAGTTACGGACTGAACTTTTGGGTTTTGTTACTTTTCTAAAAAGGGCTCCATAAGCCGTCCTCCTCCACAATAAAGTTTTAGAATAGCAACATCAATGTTAAAAGTAAAAGTATTTTTTTTACTGGTTTGAATAAATAAGCAAATTGTATAGGGATACATAAAAATATGTATATTGTTATTGATTTTACTTGTTTGGTGGATGCCTGAATTATTTGGCTTGTTTAAAGTAAACTTAGATATAGATATATACTAAGTTTTTTGTTGGGTTTTTTTTTTTTTTTTTTTTGAGTTTTTGAACAGAAGATCTCTTAACGCTTCATGCTTCAATGTTAGTTCAGCATAAATTCTTATTAAAAAGCCTCTTGCTTTAAAGTTCACTCAGCACATTTTCTCATTCTGGAACTGATTTCACTCCCTCTCACATCAGGATCTGAATGCTCAAGTTAGGTTGAAAAGGAGAGAAATATTTATAGAGGTGGTTCTGCAGAGTAAAAAAAAAACAAACATGAATAATAAGATGAATATTGAGTATGTGCCTTACGTAGTCTATCTGTAGCCACTCGCACCAACTGATGTGCGTGGCCAAGAGAGGGAAAAATTCGTTGTGTTTATTTATGAAAGAGAGCAGCTTATTTTGCAATAGCTGGACTAAGATTACTTGTTTGTGACTTTGCTTTAGCAAATCTTAATGTCATTTCTACTTAATGCTTCTTTGTATAAAATACTTGTAAGGGATAAAAAACTAAGGTCATAAGAATTTTACACACACAGCATATAAAGCAGACTTCTGAAAAACATAGTAGGACAAAATCTCGTATTTCTTACTAAGGGGATTTTTAGAGCACATAAGTATGTATGTGTGACAGCCTTTGATACCTTAATAATTAACATATATCAGCTGGAGAGTCGCATGACCAATGTGTTTCCTTCCATGTAATAGTGGGAGTTGCATCATCCATTGGAGTAATCTGTTGATATTCCACAAGACTAGATTTATTTTAATGCAAGGTTACCATTTCACATTTCACTCCACCAACAGGGTAATGAATATTTTCTTTTCCTTATATTACATAAAATAATTCCCAGTCATTTGAAAGGGACAATAAAACCTTGTGTTAAAGATCTGACATGTAGAACTGGTAGCCTGCCTTATGTTTAAAGCTGCTGAAAGCAAGATGATTACTCCCAGCATAAATGGGGACTTTGTGTGCGGTAAGAGACAGTTTCTGAAAAAAAAGAATAATTAGGGTAAACCAATTGAGCATGTGATAGATTGAATGTTTCTGTCCTGTTGATGTGCTATTATAACTGGGTAAAGGGTAAAGAAGTGAAGGGAGGTTGTGATGAGGAGCGGCTTGGCCTCCCAGGCAACACACAGGACCCAAGGAAATGGCCACAAGTTGTACCAGAAGAGGTTTAGATTAGACATAAGGAAAAACTTTTTCTCTCAGGGAGTGGTCAGGCACTGGAATGGCCTGCCCAGGGAGGTGGTGGAGTCACCGTCCCTGGCAGTGTTCAAGAGGCATCTGGATGAGGAGCTATGAGATATGGTTTAGTGGCTTGTGGTAGCTTGTGGTAATGGGAGGACAGTTGGACTAGATGATCTTGTAGGTCCTTTCCAATCTTGTGATTCTGTGGTTCTATGAAGTGTCTCAGGCTTTTCCCAGTTATGCAAATATATATAAATATATATAAAAACATATATGCAAATATATATATATATATATATATATAAATAAAAATAAAAAATCTCAGGTTTGGAATGCACAATGTATTTTTCATCTCCGTCGCTGTATGGCAAATGACAACAGAGTTGTTAAGATTTTGAAAAAAAATATCTAGGTGTCATGAGAATGATCTGAGACGTATAGAAGCACTGACTACAGGGACTCATAGTCTCCTGATCTCAGAATGTCCACCCTATTATCATCCACACAAATTATTTTCCACCATTTCCAAATTCTAAGTAGGCTCATGCAACATTCAATGGAAATCCTGTAAGAAACTGAAATACACTGTAGAATCATAAAATTACAGTGCAGAGACCCTGAGAGGTTATCTTGTCCATCTCATCTCTAAAGAAAGTTCAGCTACTTCTGCTTATCCCTGACTGACAGATAAGTCACCTTTTAAATGAAAAGGTGGGCAGCCTTATTGTCCAGAGAGAACAGAACTCAATCCCGTAACTTCCCCTATAAGATGCAAAGTCTACCACTAAAACCCATTTTCTGGGAATGCTTCCTTCCTAACTTATTTCTTATCTGTCATAATTTTTTGCTTGCAGTATTTTTAGTTCTTCAGGCAACTTCCGCATCTTCCCTGGCAAAATCTTACCTGTCTAAATGTGTTTAGACTTGCAACAGTAAAAAGTGCACCTCTACAATTGTTCTTCAGCCTCCACTTCTGCGATAGGTTCACAGATTTTTCTGATAATTGAATTTCAATATGTCTTTAATTTCCTAATTAATTGCAAAGCTGTATTTGGGCATAATACAAAGAGAGGTTTTGCTTCCTTCTCTTTGTACATGATGTCTAGAATCCTCTGACAACATCTTTTTTTAGAAGATAGATGTAATTTTATTTTCCTTAGGATCTTCTTAGAAACTGAGAAAAGTTATTTGTGTTTTTAGTTTTCTAAAATCCATTCATCTGGCTACATGCACATGCATAAGAAACATTCAGGTTTTTTACTTTAATAAAGAATCTCAGATGCAGATTCCCAGTTTTCATTGGCCTGAAATGCTGCTAATTATCCATTTTCAATGCAGTACTTGCAGACACATTTTGGTGTTTGAAACACCATGTAACTTGCCATGTCTTGCTCTGATTGGTGATGTGTCATACTTGTTCTCAGTGCATCACTGTGTTTGGCAACTCTTGGTCACAGTGCCTCATGCAGACAGTATTCAGTTCTTGATATGTGTGGTAGAGCAGGAACAGGCCTTCAGGCAGCTGCGTTAAGAGGCAGGACACTGGTCTCAGTCTTTGCATTCCTGGAAAGTAATAATTGCTCTGGAAGATCAGTGGCATTACCCTCTAGAAAAAAAGATGCCATATACCTGTAAAGAGTATAGATCTCCAAATGTATTTTGAAATGACTATGATTACATTTTTTTGCCATCCTGAGATCACATCAATTTCTCAGTTAAGGTTCTTGGTAAAAAGCAACCACTGAGCTCATCTTACAGCTTTGCTAAAAATCCAACTGAATGGATGCATTGCTCACAGACATTTATTCTCCAACACATCATTTGTTGGTGGAAATATGAAAACTGTTCCCTCAGTTTTCATATACTGAATCTAAATTGCACCGTTCACTGTTTTTTGATGAAATGCGAGCCCAGAACTTTCTTTTTATCTTCTACAAATTCACATCCTCGCTGCTCACACTATGATTTTTCTTTAGTAGTTACGGTCAGGAATAAGACTAACTTGTATTCAATTGTTTTAAGTTCTGTAATCATAACTTTAAAACAATATTGTTGCAACATGAGGTTTTCAAACACAGCTCCACTTTATTTTGTTTCTTCTGACTGACCACTGTTTCGATCTGTAAATTCTTTCTTCTTTGTAATATAACGAATAGAAATATTTGTTATTGTCTTTTTTTTTCTTCCCAGAAAATAACATGAAAAATTATTTGCTCAGTAAAAGCGATCACTGACAACTTACTGAGTACAGATAGGAGACACTTTGTTTGCCAGATGAATGGGCCATATCATAGTTTTGACAAAAAAAAAACCAACCAGAAAAAAAGCAACAGGAATACTTGTGATTGTAAAAATCTTGTTTGTTTGTTTGCTTTTTAACATTTGTCACAAAGGCTGATCTCATTGATGATAATTTCTCTTCAGAGAATATATGTAAAATGAGTTGTGGTTTCTCAGGGATTTCCTTCTTGTACTTTACAAATACCTCTCTGTAGAGATACCTACAAGAGATGAGAGGTTGCCTGTTGTTTCCTGATGCCTCAGAGCTGATTCAAAGCCAGTATCTAGTCCAGAATGGATGTTTCTTTGACCACCCACAATACTAATACTGTACACTGGCTAGTCAAACTCTGAATTTTAGCCAAGCCATGTAAAACTTTTGGGAAGTTGTCAGAATTTTATCTTACAGAGAGTTTAAATGCTACTGTGGTTAATTAAGCACAATGGTAACACCATAACTTCATCTCCTCTTATTCTCAAAGATTATTTAGTTTTTAAATACATCTTTTAAAATACATCTATTTCTAGTTACTGTCTGAATTAAGTACTTTGCTCCTAATTCTGTTTTCAGAAATCTCTCTCTTTTTTTTTGTCCCAGACACTTGAATGATGGTTCACAACCTTTTGGAATCCAGTAGCTAATTCAAGCAGGAGATACAGGACATAAGCCAGTAACCAACCCCAGGTGGCTCACAAGGTGACATCTGGAGGAAAACAAGATGTCCAAAACTTAGTCCGCATGTCCAAATTAGACTTGATCTGGTGCAACAACTTTTTCTCAAACTCTCCCAATGGTTAAGTTCCCTCAGGCTGTTTTGTCAAGGAGAGCTGGATCAAACAAATCTAAACATGAAATTTAGTGAGAAAAGCATTTATGTCTTCTTGTTTCATCCCTGCTGTGCTCAACAGAGCTGAAATTTGTACTTCTTAGGAAAAATAAGTGAACTTGCAATGATAAAAAATCCCTAATAGGAGCAAGCTACTGAACTCCTGTTTGTGATATAAGAACACAAAACTGAAAAGAATAAATGGGGACAACCCAAGCCACTAGAAGCTGAAGGTATAGCCAGGTGGCTACTGGAGAAGCCCGCAGAATATTTATTCCACTTGCAATGACACACAGTTCTTCCACATCACCAGTGATAAGTATTTTAATAAGAGATCAAGAGCCATAGTAATTAAGTGTCACAGATGGAAAACAGGACAGATTAAGGGAGTTGTCAGTGACGGAGATATTTGCAACAAGAAGAATTTGCTACAGAAAACTCCCAGATGATAACATAATCCCTGCCCAGTGCTAAGAGCAGGTGGGAAAAACCTGTTGTCCCTGCAAAACTGACTTAGGGAAAAGGTCACTATTGACTATGCATCTGGCACACATTATGAGCACATAAGCCAGACACACCGTAAATACATCTTGGCAATATTAATGTCAATAGAAACATGAAGATCTTTTGTCCTGCAAGCCCAGGGTTAGGAAAGAAGTTGAAAAAAGCCTCCTGTCCTCCTCTAAAGATAAACATCAGAAGCACTAACATGTGGAATCGATGTAATGCTTGGATTATATTATACAAATGTAAATAAAGGTGAGGCACTGTTGGAGGTAATAACATTGCAATATGCAAGAACTTACTTTTCTCTCTAAGGATTTTCACTGTAATCATTAAAAAAAAAAAAAAAAAAATTCCAATTTTAAAACCTTCTGTTTTTTACTCAGTAATTGTGCCAGTATTGTCTTCTTACAACTCTTCACATTTTACTCTGCCTGCAGTTGTAGTTACTTCCCTGTTCCCCTTTCCCCTCGCTTTTTTGATCTACCATTTAGTTCGAAAAGGACATACTTCAAGCAGTTTAAATTCAATTCCTCACCCCCTCCTTCTGCTTTGATTTCAGCATCTCTAGTAACAACCAACATATTGCAACTGGTTGCAACATTCCCTTTATCATATATGCCACTACTATATTCTTATTGTCATTCCATCTGTATAACTTGGGGCAGATGTTGGCACAGCTTGTTCTGTATTTTGTTAGAATACTTTTCTTGAAAGCAGAATGAAATCTCCTCTGATCCCTTCCCAGCAACTCCTCTAGTGCGTATACAATCCTATTTGACAATCGTATGTCCTACCGTACTTCTCCCTCTTTTTCTTCTTCAGAATCTGTTTTAACCCCTCGTAAAAACCTGAGTAGTAGCTAAAATCATGGGACTGAGAATCCAGTTATGTAAAGCACTAGGTAAACGCAAAATGGTCCTCACCTACTTGAGAGAGGAAGCAAGGGCTTTCTCAGAGAAAGCAATAGGGGGCGTAAGAACAGTGACAGGTCTTATTAGTAAGCCAAATCACATATTCTATATTAATTTCCTAAGTTGGGCCAAAAAGCAACGTTAAAGGAAGGAAGCCAAAGGAAGCGGCTGTAAAGAAGTGTGGATGTTGTGAACTTCTCGACTCCAGCTGCTAAAACTGACTAGTGGGTGTAACATTACACTGGCATAGGTAAGCACAGAGCCATAAGTTCAGGTTGGATCTGATCACCAAGGTAGAGTGTGAAGTCTTAGCTATATCTACCTCCTTTGCTTTTAACACAATTTGGTCTCAGTAGTAAAATTATAAAGGGTGGGTGTATCTCCGAGGCACTACAGTCTGTTGCTAAGTATGTGTTTACCCTGTTTACCACCTGGATCTGAAATGAGATCTTTACTTTGCACCCTAATCTCTTGAAGTTGGGCAATGTTTACCTCCAAGACACTGACCTCCTGTATACATTTCATAGTAACACACTGTCTAAACTTTCAGTATTAAGATTCCTATCTGCCAAGTAAATTTTGAAACATAATTAGGGAAATATATTTCTTCCATGCATCATTTGTCATCTTTTCATTTCTTCTCTCTATCGTGATCAATATTTTCAATAAAAGTATTTCAAAATCAGTTCCAGAGCTGGTCCCCTGAATAATTCCCAGAGCGCAATTAACCGCACAGCTCATTTTAATGATAAATTGCAATGATGGAAAGCTGTATATGTGTAATGAGTTGAAAAGAGGTTTTCGACAAAAGTGACATTTAAGTGACAACGCTAACAAAAGAGATCCTGGAGTTATCAGTAGTTTGGAACCACTAGCTGAGTATTTAGTGTCAGTCCAAGCACAAAACAATCTATCATCACATAAAAATCTGGTGCATCCGTGTCTTGAGTAATTTATGTCTTGAGTCTGGAAAGCCACTTCTCAAAAGGGCATCCTCAAGTTAGAAGGGGTATAGAGAATGGCAGATAACATGATCCAGAGAATGAAATAGGTATCTTCTGAGGAGACTCACACAGCCTGAAGCTCCACCATTTCAAGAGGAGAAGGTTGAAAGGAATATTGTTGGGGTTTATCGTGCCATGAAGGCATCAGAAAAGGCTAACAGAGAGCATCTTTCAAACCTCACAGAACTAGAATGAAGGTACATTCTGTGAAACTAATGGGTTTAAATAAAGATAAAAGGAAATACTTCATTATACAGAAGAGAGTGAACTTCTGGAATTTGCTGCCAAAGAAGAACGTTAAGGCAGACAGTTTCAACAGGTTCAAAAGGGAATTAGGCAAATTCATGGGTAACTACCTGGTCTTTAAAGGGATACAGAAAAGAACAAGCAGAAATGCACCCTTTAACATTACTAACACATTTCTGGATGCTGTGAAAATACACAAACATGCAGAAAATAAACATTCTCATGGTCTTCCTGAACAACATTTCCTATTGCTTCTGTCAGAGAGCACATGGGCCTAGCTGGATTCAGTTTGGTGTAATACAGCATTTCTTACATTCTTAAGAAAAAAGCATTTTGTTTTCACTCTCTTTTAGCTGTACCTCCTTGATGTTGGTAAACACAATTCAATTTCCTGGCAAGAAAGACAAGAAGGTCTTTGTGTTTAAGGTAATATATCCGAGTTGGGCTACATTTTACCAGCTTGGAGTGAAACAAAGTGAATCTGTAAAACCTAAGAATACTGTCTATACTTACTGCCTATTACTATAAGCATATTGTTTTGAATTACTTGAGATATACTCATAGAAGAATGGAAAAAAGTGAATGAAGACTCAAATAAAAACAGGTCTTAAGGTGGAACCACAGAAATGATGGATGTATCAGCCCTAATAATGTGAGACAAGCGTACAAAATTAATTATTACCAGATAATCTAGGCCTCTTCCCAAAACAGCAATAAATTCACGTATCTGATAAGCAGACTGATAAAAGCATCAAACATACAAACTATATGCAGATTAGTAATATGGTAAGAAACAACTTGAACTTGGTTCACATGCAAAAATTAAGCAGTCCCTGTAATTCCTCAGAAAAGTAGAATTTAAAGATTTTAAACACGCAGTTTTGTGTGTGTGTGCTCTGTTGTTCTGTTTTCACAGTCTGCACAGCATCTTTTTAAGCTGCCATCAGCTTGCAAAAGGGAAGCACATGCATACAATCATGCTATAAAAGAGCTATGCCATTTTACTTTCCTGAGCAAGACACCCTGCTGAAACCAGAACCCAGTCAGCTTGCTGCCTGATCCAGCCACCTGAATGCATATCACACTGATACCCTCAGGAACTCTCACCCAACAGTTTTGTCTATATTTCATCACTCAGTTAGAGATTTTATGACGAGTATGTACACAGCTTAAGAGTACTCAGCATTATTTATTGGCTAATACAAAGAGCAGATAGCCAGGATTCATATGCTACCAAGTCAAGCATCAGCTTCCTCACCATTGCCTGTTTTTTCTTGCTGTTGTTTCTCTTTCAGTTGCTAACAGTTACCACCTCAGTAAACCCATTTTGCCTGTGTTTTTTTCTTTTCTTATCTTGCGTGGTTTTAGCTCATGTTTGAAAACTGTTTTCTGAAGCTGCAGGCCACCAATTTCGTGGACCAAACTGAAACACAGGTCACAGAGAGCTGAACCTGAGTCCCTGGACTGAGTCCCCTGTCTGGGCTATTCTCTGAGTATGTTGGCTCTTGACTCTTCTTGCTTCTGCCAAAGCTATGCTGTCTTCTTTTACTTTCACACAGTTCTGTTTGTCTTTTCAGCTTGGCTACAGAGTAATGTGGCATGATTTAATTCCTGTATATGAAATCCAGTTGCTAAGCTGATGTCACAAGCTATTGCAAATGATTCATACCTTTTCTTGCCACTCTGACATCAATGATAATAAAAATAATTAAGGAATTAATACTGCAGGCTCACAGTAGCTGTGACTGAAGCAAGTATTAAGGAAATACTGAAGAGAATAATGGAAAATCCATTCTGCATATTGTGGTATGGAGGGCTGTGTCTGAATTTAGATTACACGTTTCCATTCCAAACATTTTATTTACCACAGAGGTATTTACCAGGTATCCTGCTGGTAAAGTGATTAGCTGCTGAGTAGCAGAGCCAGCTTGTATTAATACAGAAATCAGCTGTGATCTGTAAGAACAGAATTGTGGTAATAAACAATAAGCCTAGGTCCTTCCAGTGCATTTTCTGAATCACTCTACGCTCTACTTGCTACTGAATACACTTCTACTTACTACAAACCACCTTAAAAACAACTTTTTAGCACCAGTCTGTATCACTTTTGAGTGTATGAATGTATGGAAGATGTTATCATTTGGAACATAAGTTTATACATAAAAATAACTCCAAAATAAATGAGTACATGAAGGAAGTTAAAATAATTCTGAAGTTAGCAAATTGACCATCATTAAGTTGTCATGATCAATCACAGGAGATTGTCCTAACAACAAAAACTAAACTTTTTTTATAATCATACATTTCATTAGACTTTTCAAAGAAGCTGCTTAAGAAATCCTCCCCCGAGATTGTATTTGTCACTTAGCACAGGCCAGCAGCGTCCTGTGTTAGCAGCCAGCTTTAACAGATGCTTTGTGTCCGCTGTTAGGGGAGGAGAGTCCTGTCCCTGAGGATGTCAGAGTTGCCTTGCACCCTGGATATCCTCAGTACTTTCAAACTAATGTAACTGGAGGTATTTGATTAAAGTAGTAAGTACTGTAAATATATTGCATTTTAAAATATTAATATAAGTTTTAAATAAACAGTAAATAAATTTTACCTTGTTTACAATATTATTTTTTTCAGTGATGTTTCTTAGCAACACATCATTAGTTACTCCTATTAAAGAACTAAGTATGTCACAACAAGCTATTAAACCAGCCGTAGATGTGTTATTTTTCAGCTTTGAGTACATATTCTCAAAACCCTTGTACTAGACAGACTGAGAGAAACACATAGCTTGTCTTCTCCATTGTGTTCTTTGCTGCAGGCCCTTCTGCCAATCACACCACCCATGAGGAGCCCCTGCTGGAACCAAAGCATAACCTTTTAAATCTTTGATTATGTGGAAGTTTTCCTGGTGTTGTAGACATCTGCACAGTCCCTCGTGCTTACAGTACCTTTTGAAACATACACGGAAGAAATCTGAAGAGATACAGGCTTTATATTCTCTAGTATTTCACATCATTTTAGCAGAACTCAGCAGATGCTTAGACTTCTTCCAACGCAAAGAAATCTTGTCTCTAGAGGGCTGTGTGTCCCTTAGAAGAACATATGACAACTAGATGGCACTTGACAGTTCCTTCTGTATGAAAACTACTGCCAGAGAACATCTCTTCACACTTAGTTCATGGTTTACCATGTGCTGTACACATGCCGTACTCAGCACTGGTGAGGCCGCACCTCAAGTACTGTGTTCAGTTTTGGGCCCCTCACTACAAGACATTCAGGCCCTGCAGCATGTTCAAAGAAGGGCAATGAAACTGGTGAGGGGTCTGGAGCACAAGTCTTATGAGGAAAGGCTCAGGGAGCTGGGATTGTTTAGTCTGGAGAAGAGGAGGCTCGGGGGAGACCTCATTGCACTCTACAACTTCCTGAAGGGAGGTTGTGATGAGGAGGGGTTTGGCCTCTTCTCCCAGGAAACAAACAGGACCCAAGGAAATGGCCACAAGTTGCGCCAGAGGAGATTTAGTTTAGATATAAGGAAAAACTTTATCTCTCAGAGAGTGGTCAGGCTCTGGAATGGCTCCCCAGGGAAGTGGTGGAGTCGCCGTCCCTGGCAGTGTTCAAGAGGTGTCTGGATGAGGAGCTACAAGATATGGTTTAGTGGCTTGTGGTAGCAAGGGTGATGGGAGAACAGTTGGACTAGATGATCTTGTAGGTCCTCTCCAACCTTGTGATTCTATGATTCTGTGTAGCTCCTCATTCCAAATGGCTTAACATTTTAAACAGAGCTCATGGGGAAGAACATTTCTGATGCTCCTCTTCAGAAAATGCGGGTTCTAAAAGAGCATTTTCTTGGAAATTTGAGAGTATTTTAGAAGAAATTGGTCTGGCCTTTGTGTTCCCAGCAAACATTGTTTCTTATAACACACTTTTAAAAGAGACATACCATAGACTTCTCCTTCAGTTAAAGACTGTACTTTTAAAATATTTGTCCTCACATTACAAGAAAGAAAACATATAAAATAAATGAAACAAATAGAAATGAATTGAATTGAAGTGAGAGGAGAGGTTTCAAGGGAGATTCATGCTGGATATTAGGAAAATCTTCTGTGAAAAAGTGGTCAGGCATTAGAACAGGCTGACCAGGGAGGTGGTGGAGTCACCGTCCCTGGAGGTGTACAAGGAACATGCAGACCTACTTAGGGATGTGGTGTAGCTGGCAATATTGGTGGTAAATGGATAGTTAGACCAGATGATCTTAGAGGTCTTTTCCAATCCTAATGAGTCTACGATTCTGTGAAAGCCTATTTTCTGACCAGGCCTGGTTTAAAACAAATAGCAACATAAATATGTCACAATAAACCTGCAAAAAACATTACTTGGAAAATTTCAGGTCAAAATTACCTGGAAAGCAATGTACAAACTGAACCAAGGAGTTGCGCTGGAGCAGTTTCATGGACACAGATCAGCCAACAGTACAGTACACGCTGAGCAATTTGTTTTTCTGACTTACTAAGTGCAGGCTGAAAGCCTACAGTTCTACAAGTGCTTTTTCCAAAATGAGTGAGAGTGCAAAGAGCCTGGGAAGATGTCAACAACTGCCAATGGAGATGACAATGAAGCATGTCATTAGTAAATTGTAGGATTTGCTGTGCTAAGGAGTGGGGATGAAGATATGTTAGATGAAAAAAAAAGATAGTAAGAGGTAATAAGAGGTAATAAAAGAGCAAGGTTTAGGCTTTGACAGGTAAAAGACATTGAGATAGACGAATCCTACTGGGAACTGATAAGCAATAGAAACTATAATAATTTCCTGTGAACACTGCAGTAAAAACCAGTATTATGTTGCTAACAGCAAAGGTCTTTGAAAGTCACTGGCAGAATGTCCTGTACTAGGAGGGGGCTCACAAGGCACCCCTGCTGCTCCAGAGGCTGGCATGGGGGTACCAGCAGAAATAAAACCATAATGGGAGTTTTTATGAAGTGAAGAAGAGGAAGAACCTGCATGCACAAGGAAGCTTTAAAGGGAAAAATTAATCTGTGAACTGCTATGCTGTTCATCAAATATCTGGCATTATAGTTCCTCGTATTCTGGGCAGGACTCTACATGATTTCTTATAAAGTCTGTTGAAATGCCATAAGGAAGGTATAGCAGAATAGTCTGCTCATGTCTGATTTATTTTCAACTTAAATTAAGTCAGTTTGCTAGCCTAATCTCTCATCACTTACATAGGAATCCCTGAAGATCAGCAGTATGTCACTTTCAGGCTTTTATATTAACTAATGCTACAGCTGACATTTCCCAAGTTCATAAAGATGCCACTCTTTTTATCTGATACCACAGACTATAGCTTGCCCAAAGCATCCCATCATACTTGCACACTGTGTAAAGGTCCTGCTTTCATCTCAGATCTTTCCTTTTCCCTGTGGTTCTTTATTTATGCCTTTAAAACAGTCTGTTGTGTGAACAAGTGCCATGGCCCCTCTTTTTCCACGTACTACTCCTTTACTACGCAACCAACAGAAAACTCCCTCATGCTCATCACCATGTTAGAGCTGCCTCATCCTCTCAAATCAAGCTCTAGAAAGGAGAGATTGGTCAGAAGGCCTCTGAGCAGTTTGTATGCTCAGCAAGCCCAGCTTTTATATTATACTGTCCCATCTTTTAAATTCAACTCTTCACTATTCTGTTTCCTTCCCAGCTGTGAACTGAAACAACAGCGCAGACAATGGATTTCCTTTCATTTCCAGTGCCTTGATGGGGAATGCTCTGATTACCTAAAAACGTACCATCCACCGATCCTTTCGTTTTCCAAAATCATCTTCCCTGAAAGAAAGGGATGTACATTTTTAAGCTGATTTCTTTAAGGTGTTGCTGACAAATTGGTTTAAAAGTCCTGTAGTTCCTGGCTTAGTTTTATAACTTTGTATTTAGTATCTCCTACTCATAAACTCTCCCAGTCTCTTCAAAAATGACTTGAAATTTCTCTGAAAATGACTGCCATTCTTTCTTAGTTCTGTTATTTTTCTATTTGCTAAACATCCCGAGGACTATATTTTGTATTCTACACACCCCACCGAGCACCCCCCAGCCAGCAAGGAGTCCCATGGCAGTGGTGGCACGAAGTTCTTCTAAAGGTGAGGACCAAGTGGAGCTGCCCAGAGCCCACCATGCACCATCCAGGAGCCCCTATCAGAATGTCAATGGTTTGCGGGCTGGTTCGGCCCAGTTCCATGACAAGCGGGGCAGAGGGATTTTTCAGAATCTACGCCTCCAGGGATAGGAAAACAGGGGACCCCCAATTATTGGAAAAAAAAAAACAGCAACAACGTGACGAGAAATGAACTAATTTACTAAATAGAGTATAAAAAAAAAACCCGAAGATAATACAGTATGATACAATACAATTAGAATTGGGATTGACCAGATATAATGAAAAAAAAAGATTGTCTGAAAAAAAGAAGGGTGTACGCTAATGCTGAGATGTAGACACGACAGTCAAGTCAAGCAGCAGGGAGGATAGCCAAAGGAAAGCGAGAGAGAGAGAGAGCATCAGATGACCTGCCAAAGCCTTACATGCGTTCCTCCCTATGCAGGAATGATATCAGCACAGCAAACAGTCTTCTGGGGAATGTAGTTTCTTCTCTTTGGTATGCAGAACTGGGACATTAACACTTTAATTCCCAGTGCTCTACATGACGTTATGATGTGGAATACCGATGACCATAAAACCATGACAAAGAATGCAGCACACATCATCTTGGAGCCGTGGACTTCAAGCTGTAAAAGAGATTTAATATAGATAAAATCTCTGTAGTTAGGCTTAGGCCTCTTTAACTGGGTGGCTGGTATTCACATCTGCTACCCACAGAGGTATCAGTATGATAGCAGAGGCAGGTTGAATTTGTATTATTCACCGTTATGCTACTTTCTGTATATTTAGCACATCAGAGGTACAAAGCTGATTTGTTTACATTGTCATTGTAAACCATCACTAAATTGATTTATGTTCTGCCTTCTTCTTTAATGAGTTTTCTTCCAGAGCTTTCTTCTGATATTTCTTCCCAAGCATGAAGAAAGGAAGGTGTTTCAGATATGTCTTCTCTGACCTGTGACTGTCACCTCCAAATGCTATCTAATACAACTGTCTAATTTCAAGCATTAAAGTACTTCGTTTTTCTATATTTATATTTTATTATCAGGAATAGTATTAACATTTGACTGTAAATTCTTTTATCTGCACTAAGTGTGCTACTTCTGTTTATTATTTCTCAGTCTTATTTATCCTTCTTTCTTAGGTACTCTGATGACAAAATTGTTTTAGCAAACAAGGGTTTCACCTTGTAGGGGAAAAAGTAATCCATACTTCCAGCTTGTGCTGTTTCCTTTTGAAAATCAATGCCTTTATCCATGAACTTCACAAACATATATACATGTAAGTATATACATACATAAAACACACACACACATGAAATTTCTATATCTATTTCAATAAGGCATCTAAATGTTCTTCATTATGTGTGGGATTAGGATACAGATAGACACCCTGAAAATCAAACCTTCTTTTCCCTTTTCTCAAGCTGCAAGTTCCTTTGTCCATACGACCGTTGCTTCCCCTCTCCTCCAGAGCCTCTCCTCCCTTACCACTCCTCTTGTTGGGAACAGTGGTTGGCAAAGGCTGTCCCCAAGGAGCCATCGGAGAGTCTTGGGCCAAAACTCTTCCAGGGAACATGCCAGTGTTTAGGCAAAAATGACAACTGTGTGCCAGTACCTGGCCTTTCCCCGTCCTGTTTGCTTTCCCTGTGCCTGAGGCTGTCAGTAGAGATAAATGTCAGTGATGATGTTGATGTTTTGTTGTGTCATGGCTAACCAAGCTAATCTCAAACTTACTGCACATCAAGCAAACAGCTTATATGAGGATAGCAATAGCTTTCTAATGTTAGTCAAGGATCAAGTGGAATATGATGTTACATACTCTGTCATCAATTTATTAATGTTCTTAATGACACTGGCTCTCTTCTAATCACCTGCAACCATATCTTAGCTACTGTTTTTCAGTTCATCCTTGTAAAATGGATGCAAAATTATAGCCGTTTCACAAGTCCACATGCAGTGATCCAATGCTTGTATAAGAGCCACAAAGCATTCTTGTGAAACATTGCTTATGTTCCCCTGCCCCACACTGTTCCTCCCCATGAGCTCCCAACAAGCCCCTTGGAGCTCTCTGGGTCACTGGTTAACTCATGCTGATTACACAGGCATTTGCTAATGTATAAGTACAAGATGAATTTGCAGGCTGTGCTGTTTCTGATGACAATAAAGAAGGAAAAATACTCAGAGATAACGGATAGCCATAGGGGAGACCTTCAGGCTTTGTGCAGACCTCCCAACTACAAGAAAGCATGTCCTGGCTCCTGATCTGATTGTCACCTGGACAGATCTGCCAGTGATCATAGAATCATAGAACCACTGAGGTTGGAAAAGACCACAAATATCATCCTGTCCAACTGCCAACTCATTCCTGTCATGCCCACTATCCTATGTCCCTCAGTGCCACATCTACACAATTCTTGAGTACCACTAGGACGGTGACTCCACCACCTCCCTGGGCAGCCTGTTCTAGTGCCTCACCACTCTTTCTGAGAAGAAATTTTTCCTAATATCCAACCTGAATGTTGCTGGTGCAACATTAGGCTACTACTTCTCGTCCTATTGCTATTAAGAGGGAAAAGAGGCCAATTCCCACCTCACTACAACCTCCTTTCAAGGAGTTGTAGAGGGCAATAATGTCCCCCCCGAGCCTCCTCTTCTCCAGACTGAACAATCTCATCTCCCTCAGCCGTTCCCCATGAGATTTGTGCTCCAGACCCCTTACAGCTTCACTGCACTTCTCTGGACACACTCCAGGGCCTTGATATCTTGTAGTGAGGGGCCAAAAACTGAAGCCAAGAGGAAAATATTTAATTTTGCTGATTCCCGTGTAGTAGCTACATAAAGGGTAATTTTTCTCAATATAACTTTATCATATAGGTGACCTTTCCTAAAAGCACTGCTAAAAACAAGCACATTATAAAATATAAACGCATATGAAGGTAAAAATGCTGACAACAAAACCAAAAATGTAAAAACAGACACTAAAATCCACTAACTGGAAAATATAGGGATGAAAGTAACAGCCCTTCCAAATGCTGCCACACACTCTTTCTAAACCTATTTCTTTTTTCCTGAAATAGAGAGTAAACACAGCTCAGTGATAGACACCTTTGTGATTCAGATTATCTGTTTCTCATATCACTTGTTTGGAAAAGAGAGGGAATATCTTTTGATGTTTAGCTAAAACAGATGGAAACCGTCTATGCATCAAGCCCATGTAACATTAAATGGAAAAACAGTTCAACAAAAACATAAAGATATCACTCCCTGTAACCTCATAGCTACATTCACAAGCCCATGGAAAAGTCATCATCTCTTGGTCTATCTAGAAGTGTCCTATGAGAGGTCAAGAAAAAAAAAAAATGGAGAGAGAGACACATATAATTTCTTAAGACCTAGGCCAAATGTTTGCACCTGCTATTTAATGCCTGTGGTAATCACAGGTCAAGGAAGGCATGAGCTTATCTAGAATAGAGAATGTACCTACAGTGTCCTATAGAAAGAACAAAATCAACTATGGGTATACTTTTCCTCTAAAAATCAGATATCCTTAAATAAATTCATTAAAGAATTAAAACTTCTCCCTTATAATATTACAAGCTCAAGTAATTCATTAAGTTCTGAAGACTTCCTAGCATAAAATATTTCAGTATATTACAACATGTTAGTCAACATTCTGATGTTCAAGAACTCATTCTAATAAAGATTACAGCGTGTTTCCTTGTGTTTTTTTGGTGTCTGTCTCAGATAGTCTGGACAGTAATTTTTGCCGGCTAAGAAATTTAACAAGGAAAAACAACACATCCTGTAGTTCAAGAAGTTTAGTCTTTCTATTCATGGCACATGCAGGGAAAACGCATCACCCAAAAGGTTCCAGGGTTTATTTTTTAATCCATGGAAATGCACTTATATTGGCAAAGGTTGTAAGAAGGAACCCTGCACCACGATCTCAGAAAACTCCGTAGAAGAATTTCACTTCTAGCTAATGATATGTCTCCTTATGTTTGACAACAGCCGAATTCCTCCCACACAGTGGGACCCAGTTCATTCTCAGTGATAGTCATGTAGGAGAACACTTCCCTGCCTGTAAAAGCATCAAGAAATAACAAATAAAGAATTAGGAGGCACTGTAAACGCAGAGAACATGAAATACTAGGAGGCAGTCTAAAGAAAGACCTAAACAGGGAGTCATACATCTCTGAAGGGTTGTCATCCCCTTCCTGCAAAAGAGGGATGCTCGCATGTAAATGGGCACATAGGGGACTGGAACTTTGGGGCTGGCTATAGAAAGGTTTTCAGAAAGCTGTAGGTGCTTGTCAGCATTCTGCAAGTGTCTCGTGGTCTGGTTTGTCTGCTGGACTGCTGATATTGATCCACTGTGTGAAGTTCACCGATTGCCGGATAACTTGTCATTGGTAAATCAATAAATCTCTTTTTTTGACTCAAATCCTGATTTGAGTGAGAGAGTGAGCAAGTGTGAGAGCTGAGCAAGTTTTCCCTGAACTTGCAATAGAGAAATTTCATGTTTGTTAATAGTATTTCAACACGCGGACTCTCCTCAAACATTTCAGTGCTATTTGAAACCAAACTGCTGAATTTTGGGAGCTGTTTCCCAAATGATTAAATCTTCTACAGCCAAAATATAAGACTATGAGAAACTAAGGAAATTAAAAGTATTTGATAGGCTATAAGAGTGCAGAAGGAGAGAATGAAAGAAAAGCGCCCCACTTGGATGAAAAAAAGAAAAATACAGATAAAGCTTTTGGGCCCTCAAACGTGAACTGAGAAGACGGTTCAGTGACTCATTCCAGAGAATGTATCCCCAAAACCTTCCTGAAAATACTAATAGTTAAACATGGAGGTTTAAATTCATATAATACAAACATAGCATGATAGAAATGCACATATACAGAAATAAAATATGAAAATTCCTGGCCATTCAGCTTTCTAATATAAGAAGTTGTAGCAAGTGGCCAGCCCATTACAGCTATATGTTGGCAAGCTTCAGGCATTACACTGCACATAAGGGCATCCTTGCATCTGCAAGTCAGGACCTCAGCAGGAACAAGTGTGGTGACCACACGGAATATCTCCTTTTTATTACTGAGTCTCTAACATTAAGTTGCTTAACCGCACATAGGCGAGGGCATGTCCTTGCCGCCCAGTTTCTTGGGAGACCGGATCCTCCAGATTCATTTTGTTACCCCGCAGTGATTACAACCAGTATCATCTTGTTTTGTGGTCAGTAGTAGTTGTTGAGGTGAAAAATTAATTGCTTCTGTAGCTCCATGCCTACAGCCACATCCTTTCATTTGTCTCTTTGACAGCCATTTTTGGCCAGTTTTAAAGCTTAATAAACCTCTACAAAAATCATGCATTCTTTACACAAAGTTGCTCTCTGTTTTTTAGGTTAGAAGCGCTCAGTATGCACACAGTATTTAGCACAGTGGTCTGTCTGGGGCTCACATACAATGCCAGAAAGTGCCTGAACTTGCAAGAAAATAATAATAAGGAACAGAGACAAATAAAGCTATTCTTTTCAGAGCTACCCTGGAGAACAGAGCCATAATAAAACTTCTGTATAGGCACAGTCACAGAAGGCTATGAAAACCATCCAAATTCAAAGAAAAATGCATTTTTTACAGGAAAGAAGAATGAAAGCTACATGTCTTTAATTTTTTTACGCGTCCCCATAGTGTTCCCAGACTCAGGATGTGGTCTCCTCTGGCTTCAACTACATCAGCAGCACTTTCAAAAGTGCAAATGAACAGTGGCCACTTGTAAAACAAATGGTCTGGTTCATTATTTAGGACTATGGGACTGAATGTGATGTAACTGCATTAAACCAGAGACTAAAACTGGTAACAGAAGTATAAGGCTAACAGAGTCTGGCAGTTCACAAGATCAAGGAGGTACTGCTCTAATTAATTAACGTTCAGCCAGGATTCAGGGTTGCTTTGAAGACAGCAAGCACTGACATTATTCGTTTTGGCACTGTGAAGACATATGGAATGGTGGAACAATCAAAACCATGATTCAGGCGTTACCGAAGTTATCTGTTATCTCTCTAGTCCTCCCGCTTTTGTCTTCTAGCAGGAGATAAAGGATTCTTTATGTAGGAATTAAAGCTGCTACCAATAACTGATGAGACTTCCTGGTGCTGCAACAAACCAGTTATCTATTCTCTGGGAATTTCTCCTCTCTGGTGAATGTTACACGAGGTTATTTGGTACTGTTTATTCGGAAAGGGAAGGGAAGGGAAGGGAAGGGAAGGGAAGGGAAAGGGAAAGGGAAAGGGAAAGGGAAAGGGAAAGGGAAAGGGAAAGGGAAAGGGAAAGGGAAAGGGAAAGGGAAAGGGAAAGGGAAAGGGAAAGGGAAAGGGAAAGGGAAAGGGAAAGGGAAAGGGAAAGCGGAAGGGAAAGGGGAAGGGAAAGCGGAAGGGAAAGCGGAAGGGAAAGGGGAAGGGAGGGGAAGGGAAAGGGGAAGGGAAAGGGAAAGGGAAAGGGAAAGGGAAAGGGAAAGGGAAAGGGAAAGGGAAAGGGAAAGGGGAAGGGAAAGGGGAAGGGAAAGGGGAAGGGAAAGGGGAAGGGAAAGAGGAAGGGAAAGGGGAAGGGAAGGGAAAGGGAAGGGAAAGGGGAAGGGAGGGGAAGGGAGGGGAAGGGAAGGGACAAAAGAGACATCCCTTGTAAAAAAAAAATGCCACTCACCCACCAAAACCCACACCAACACAATCCTTCACTGTATAAAAATATGAGCTATTACGTTTCACATTTTGACCTACAAAGGACATGGGGCTGTCACATAAGAACCCTTTTATTTCTTGTTGTTGGTCTTTTTTTTTCAGTAGGCTTTCTCTTAAACACTTTTGCTTTCTTTCTATGAAAGCTAAGTAATTATAGTTTAACAGCATTATTGATCCACTGCAATTGCAAATACCAAACCAACCACAACAGATAAGGCAACTACAATGATTACAAGACTCTGCGTCTTCCACAGTTTTGTGTAATGACATACTCTGAGTATGGCTACAGCACAATTAGAGTCTGCCCATCACTACAAGGGTGAAACTTAAGGTGTATTTGGGAAGGAAAACAAGGGATCAAGAATGCACAGTACAGTAATTAGCAGACCTAGATGACATGTCTGGATACCAAACTCTGTTGATGACTTTTTAAACATTCATTTGACTCATCAAACATTTAAAGAAAATACCAAATTTAGTTTTATGCCATAGTTTTACATTTACAGTCCACAGTTATATTGCTATTTGCTTTCCTTGGTCGCACAGTTCACTGGAATAATTTTCCTTTAAGCCATTCTTTTTCTTGCAGATTAGAAGCAAAAGACTGAAAACACAGAGAACACCGGGCAGAAAAACATAAGATACAGACGTATAATTGGAATTTAGATCAAGCAGTAAATACAATGCAGCAAGTCTTACAGATACTTCAGCTGAATCCATTCTTTCCATACATAAACAAAATAGAGATTCTCATGTAAGGGATTTGGTCTACATTCTCACTTCCTGTAAAGAGAGAATACAGCACATTGAATCAAATGCTCACAGATATTTCCCTGAGCTTATGCACTATAGAAAGATGATAGAATTACTTTTTCTTTTGTGATTCATGACTTAGAAAATTTTGCTCTGCTTAGATCTGCTTATAAACCAAGCTTTTGATAAGTGACTTGGGGTTTGGTTATACTCTGCTACTCTGCTATACTCTTCATGAGAAGAAACAAGGTTCTTTTTTTTTTCTATGAGTTCTGATACAACACATAAAAAACTCCAGCCTGACTCCAAAATAATTGCTTTATTTCTGCAGCACTTCCCACACATGGCAAGTGTGGGTAGCTTGTAGGGGTCCAGCTCAGAATTACAGGAGCAGATAAGAGTTACTCTGGGAACATCTTCTGCTTTACACACAGTGCATATATTTGCTTTTGTCTTGTTTTCTATAGCTAAGAACAGCGCTCTCAGCACTCCTCAACTTATCATTATTTGGTCAGTAGCTCTCATGGAAGTCAGTATTGATATGTGATTTCAAAAGAAGGGGGGAAAAAATGAACAGCTTTAAAGCCAGCCAGGAGGCAAGGTCACGCTCTGAGAAGCACAGATAAAAGTGACAAAGCCAGGGTCACCAGCAAGTGAAGATCTTCACTATCACAAGAAAATAACAACAGTAAGGTCCGTGAAGGGCTTTGATGCTGAGGCTAAACATGATATGCAAGAGCAGAGAAAGGGAGTGAGATTCAGGGAACCAGACAAGGGAATGGTCCTGTGCACAATGTACTGCAGTTACAAGAGGGAAGGCAGGAAAAGGTGGGTCACCAAGGTCAAGCACAAACTTAAACCAGCTTCATTACAGATACCAGTTTAAAATCTGTATAATCAGGGGATTTTTTAAGGGTGGCTTAGCACCTTTTTGCTAGTTAAAGCAAAACATGCAAAAAATCTGTCTGCTAAAAATCATACTCGGAGTGCATTGCCCTGCCTGGCTTACACCTATTACTGCAGTGCTGGTCCAAAGGGAATAACTCCACTATGACACAGGATTTGTGCAGGACTGAGGATACAATCAGAGTTAAGATTTTTGTTTGCAAAGAGATGGAATTTGTTGTTGGACAATGGCTGTCCTAATGCCACCTGAACAGCCCTTCTGCCTCCAAATATCCCTTTGCATATTTCCTAATACTGAAGATATTTTGCTTTCACAAGAGGCCTTATAAGTTTGTAACCCCGAATGCACTGATGCAAACAAACAGAGAAAGGGCAGCACACAAAGAGCAGAGCATGTGCTGACATAAAGCTGTGCAGAGGGGTTGAAAACGAAGCGTATGTTTACAATACACTTGTTTCTCAAACTGTCAGTGTGCAATGTACAGGCTAGCAGGTAAGAAAAGAGCACAAATTTGTTACATTACTGTCTGAGAAATCCTATCACAGCAATGGAGAGGCTTTGTAATAGTTCTCTGAGAGACTTGAATTTCATGGATTTTACAGATAAGGCTCATCCTGCAGAAGAGATATCCAAGAGAGGCTCTCATTAATTGTTTATAAATAACTGAAGGGCAGCAGTCAAATGGGTAGGGTGGACTCTTTTGGGTGGTGAGCAACAACAGAACAAGGAGCAATGGGCAAAAAGTGGAACACAGAGAGTTCCATACTAATACAAGACCTTCTTTACGAAAGGGGTGACATAGTTCTGGAAAAGGCTGCCCAGAGAGGCTGTGGATTCTCCATCTCTGGAGATACTCAAAGCCCTCCTGGACACTCCCGTGCAACCTGCTGTAGGGAACCTGCCTTAGCCCGGGGGTTGGACTCGATGGTCTCCAGAAGTCCGTCCCAACCCCTACAGTTATGTGATTCTGTGACAACGGCAGCTTTACCGGGGTGCAGACGCCTCTCTGTCCCGCTCCCACTAACCGAAGCTTCCCCCTTCCCCAACCTCTCCCCCACTCCTCCTTTATGCCGCTTCCCGGCACTCCCAATGTTCCCGTTGGGAGGCACCGCAAGCCCAGCAAACAGCCCAACCACAGCCACCACATCCGCCCGCCAGGCGGGGCCAGCCCCGGGCCTGCAGAGCCCCAGCGGCCCCGCCCTCCGCCGCACACGGACGGCCCTGCGGGAGCAGCGGCGCCCCCTCCCGGCGGCCCAAGCCAGCCCAATCCGGCACGGCGAGGAGCTCGGGGCGGGCCTGGCGCTGGCGGCAGTTCCGGCGGAAGGAGGGCGGTGGCTGTGCAGTGCAGTGCCGTGCCGTGCCGTGCCGTGCCGTGGGCCCGGGATGGTGCAGGATCCGCAGGGACAGCTGGTGGCCGAGCTGCTGCTACGGGCGGGAGCGGCAGGTGGCATCGTGTGCCTCTGCTCCCGCGCCTTCGTGGAGTGAGTGGACGGGGGCGGCGGGGAGAGCCGGGGGCGGGGGGGGTTGAGAGTCTCTCCAACGGGGTTTGTACGGCTGCCATTCTTTGTCCGGTGACCGCCAGCGTCGGTGTTTGATTTTACAGGGATCGGAAGTTATATAAGCTGGGATTAAAAGGATTTTATATCAAAGATGACGATGAGAGTACGGGTAAGTTAATAGCGTTGATTGTACAGTATGGTGTGGTAATGCGTGGAGTGGGCTGTGTGTGGGTATTGAGGTGCGGTAGGACTACATCGCTTTCACCTGTGTGTGCTTCTTGTTTTCCTGTGGCGTTTGTCATTATGTGCACGTCTAGTGTTGTTTGCTGTGGAGGCAGGGATTCCACAACTGGTGAGGTGGCTGGGGTTCACCGAGTAGGGAAAGGAGGGAGCCTTGGGCTCTGCTACTCAGCTACAGCCAAAACACAGCTGTGTTATCAGCATAGCCACCAGTCCAAACAGTGCTGTTCGTGCCGCTGCTAAGGGAGTTAACTGCGACCCGCTCAGACCCAGTCTGACGTTTGGGCTGTTGAAGCCTTATTTTGATTTCTGCTGTGGTCTTGTGCTTTTGTTCTCCACTTGTTTTTACTCCCTCATTTTGCTAAAGAAGTACATGCGTAAAAAGAGCCTGAGGGCAGAGCCTTTCTGCAACTAAGGCCTGATGTGAAAACGTATCCCTGCTGCTCTTGTAGGGTGGCAAATGCAGTGCGGTCCTGAAAAAGATAAACTAATACAACTAAAATAATGAGGCAGATGAAAAGTTAACAATTCATGGAAGTGTTAATATTGGGTTATTTTAAAAAGTGTATATATATATATATAAAATGTATAAAACTTTGTATTGATGTTAACGTTGTTTCAGTGAGCTAGTGCAAAGATGAAAAATGCTCAATCTATTAATAGGTTTTAGGTACTTACAAAGTAATCTTTAAATGAGAAAGGAAGCTGAAGAGGTAGTGTTGGTGTTTGTTACAAGATTTGCTGATGCATTGAGTTATAGGGGTGCTACAAGAAAGAAGGGGACAGACTCTATCAGGTGATAGGACTAGGGGAAATGGTTTCAAACTGAAAGAGAAGTAGGTTGGCTACAAGGAAAACGTCTTTCACAGTGGGAGTGCTGAGGCACTGGCAAAGGTTGCCCAGAGATGAGGTGGGTGCGCTGTTCTTGGGACGCTCAAGGTCAGGCTGGAGGGAGCTCTGAGCAACATGATGTAGGTGTCCCTGTTCATTGCAGGGGAGTTGGACTGGATGACTTTTAAAGGTCTCTCATCACAGAACCTGGAAGATTGTATTCACTCAATGTCATTTGTTCTCAGGAGAGGAACAAGCATCTGAGCAGGAAAACGGTTGTCCCACTGTGACATTGGGAGTGGACACTGATAGTGCTCTGGACCTGGAAGAAGCTGAACTAGACTCGGAGGCCGAGCTTATGAAGAGCATGGGGTTACCTCTTCACTTTGGTGGGCACTCAGCTCACAGGGACTTTGTGGTAAAAATCACTGTGCTTTATATTTTCTGTTTACTTCGTATTCCAGAATGTAGGGGCATGCCTACTCTTTAGTTGCTTTTGGGACTGCAGTTTGTGGAAATGTATCTGAGTTGCTTCACTCAGGTTCTTCAGCAGTGTGCGATGTCATGGTCTGTGCAGTCTATAAAAGTCACTTGCCATTTGGGCTTGGCAGGGTCAGGCTCTGCTTTGTGCTTCCATGTCTGTATTGCTTGTGCTGCTAGGAGGTGCTGGTTTAAGGCAGTAATGCTCATGCTGTGCTGCAGGACAACTAATATACTGCAAACTGTCTGCTTTAACCATCTAGCTGTAGGTAGTAATAGAAAAAGTTAGTTCTGTGCATTCCCCTTGTAGCTGATCAAGTCAGGCTGTTCCAAAGGACAAGGCTTGAGCTTGGGTCCTCTGCTTCCTGCAGTGAGCAGCTGGGCTTTATGGGTAGGCTAAAGTTGTGCGTCAGTGGGAAAAGGTAGCGAGATATTCAGTACCTGCTTCATAGAGTACAGACCTCCCTAGAGGTGAGAATGCCTTTGTGCAGAGCACTCTGTGATTCTGGCCTGATTAATTTCTCAGTAAATAGGAGGAACTTGTAAATTGTTTTACATGATGGCACGTAAATAGACCTTCCAGACGTCTGAGTTCAAGCTCACAGTATGCATATATGATTTGTGCGGCTATATAATAGTAGTGCAAATAAGTCAAGTGAGAAGATAATGTGTTTCTCTAGATTAATGCTAAGTATTATGCTTTTCACCATGTACATTAACATGATGTGAGAAGTGTGAATGAAAGTTTAATGCCCATTCTCTTAAGCCAGCTTCTTGACAGGCTGCCTTATGCATTTGTCAGTGCAACAAAACCGGAGATTGCAGCTGATGAGCTATTTGGGGTAGTGTCTGCATACTTGCAGTCTGTTAGCCATGTGAGTTGTTTTCCCTCACCACCACCACGCTTTTACCTGTGAAATTTAATTGGACAGTTTATTCAGAAGCTTGGCAGATTTATCTTATATAACATTTTGTTGCTCAGGTTGTTTTGCTTACAAGCACTGGAAGAGATTTTTGTCTTCTGTTTCTGTTTGGACAGCTGTAGTAGTTTGAGTACGTGATAACAAATGAAATGGATTAATTGCAGAAAGAGCTACCTGTTTGGATAGGAGTCTTTTTCCTGTGTTTCTCTGAAGTCTCTCAGAGATCACTGTGGGATGGAAGGAATATTTCATCAATCTTCTTTAGCCAGGCATAAATTGGTTCTGTAAGCAAGATGTACAAAACTTGCCAATAAGAACATATTATGTGCTAACTACCCTAGTAAATCACTTGAGCAGTGTTTGCTGGCCAGGCAGCTGTCAGGCAATGGTAAAGGTTGGCCTCTGTGGCACCCCAAAGAAGTCCTTGGTGTTACTGAGTGATACTCTGTGACAGTTCCTGACTGATCTCCCCATAGGATTTCATGGTGTTTCACATGATGTCTTTCCTCTTAAATCACCGAACAACTATGAACATCTTCACTCCCAACTTCTATCTGGAGTGCTACCTTTTCCTGATCCTTTTTGCAGATATGCTCACAGCTGTTTGTCACAGCTTTCTCAGAAATCTCTGGCAAAATGACGGGGTCCTATCAGACCTGTATAACCCTTTGCCTCTTTTGTGGGGAGAAAGCTAACAGTGGGGTTACAGAGCGAGGGAGAGTCACAACAAGCGGAAATGTGCTTACGGGGAGGGGAAGAAGGGACTGCCTGCATGTTGTGAACTTCTGAATATGTTTATCCTTTATATTTTAGGCAAAAGAAAAATACAGAAAGAGAACAAACATGAAGTTTATGAAAAAGAAAAAGAAGAAGAGAAAAGAATTACAGCAAAAACACCAGGATAAAATGGAGAAGGGATACCAGGATCACACTTGTGGTGATCATAAGCAGCCCATCTCAGATGAGCCAGCCTCAGCTACAGAGCAAAGTGCAAAAAACAGTGAATCTCAGATTGCAGGTGAAGGGAACTGTGGAAGTTCAGAGAGTCTTGCAAATGAGGCCTTACCCATTGAACAGAAATGGGAGAAGTACTGGAGCGAGTATGGAGAGGGCCTTCTTTGGCAAAGCTGGCTGGATAAGCATAAAGATGTCTCATCACCTGAAGCCATGACAGCATCTGAGCCTTGGAACAGTCCAGACACCAAGGAGGAATGGGAGCAGCATTATAGCGAACTGTACTGGTATTACTGGGAACAGTTTCAGTACTGGACAAGTCAGGGGTGGACTACAGAGAGCTCACATGCTGACAGTGTTCAACTGAATGGGGTTATGCAGGAGGCTGATCTTTCACAAGAAATGGACCTAGTCAGCCCAGAGGCTGAAGGCGGCAAAGTGCTGATCTTGGAGCTGTCTCCTTCTCACACCAGAAGTGAGGAAACACTCACTTCAAGTGCTGAACCCCATCATGAGATAATCTCTGGGATTTGTAATTTAAACCTAAATTTGAACACATTGGAGCAGAGCAGTGCACCTCTAACAGTAACCAATGAAGATCTTCAAGAGCACAGTTCATGTAACAGTGAAAGCCAGTGTCCCTGTGTTTCAAGCCAGAAGGAACCATGTGATGGAGGAACCAGGAAAAGGAGGGCATCTTGTGAAAATAGAAGTATTAACCAGTCAGGTAGTACACAATCAGCTAACATCAATTCTACCACTGTAACTCTAAGTGGTTATATATAAAAACCAAGAGCCTATCTTTATCACACTGTTTTAAAACATAGACTGAGTATTTTGTGGAAAGGCTGCATAATTAATTCCTTTTTCTTTCCTCTGATTCTCTGGAACATCTCTCTAGGTTATATATTGAATGTATTCTTCAGCTGCAAGTGATTTTAACACAACATAGACTTTATACATCTCCCAAATGTACTGCAAAAAGTGATGAGAGCATAGTTGATGCTTTACTGGTTTATTAATTAGCTTTAGTATTGCAGCTGTGTCATTCAGCCTGTGTTTCTTTTTTCACCGGTAGTCTAAAATTAATGAAAACCCAGTTTGACGTTTTCATGAACCTGACAAATGTAAGGACAGGTTTTTTGAGAAATATTCCTCAAAAAAGCATTTTCACAGTCTGGTTTTGTTTGGTTTTGGTGGTTCCGTTTTGCTCTTCTGTTTAATAGTGCCATACTTGAAATTAAACTCTTGTCTTGCTGTACGGTGTTGCTATGGGCCAGCTGACTTCCAGAGGTCAATTAGGCAGTGAGCTGCAGTCATCCCAAATTTGTGTGCCCACATCAAGTGAGAATGCCAGTTCACAAAGGAGTATGGTGAGAGGCAGTGGCTGTGCCTTACAGTGCTGGAAGGGTTTCTATGAGGGAGATAAAAGACTGGACGGTTTTTTCCACCAGTTCTGTGTGCAGGGAAGGAAGGTGGCTATCCTGTTTGACCACAGATTTTTCCTGCCAGAATTGCCAATGATTAGCAGTGTGACAGCGTTCCTGGCAGATGTACAATTTCTCCTGCTGAAGATAAAAGATGAGCTATATGAGTGAAGAGTCAGCAGCTTGGGAATTCAGGTGTTCCCCCATCTTGATCCTACAGTAGAGTTGAAATGAGAGAGATGAAAGGAAAATCTTTCTTGCACTGGAGACAAAGCTTAAGAAGAAAGAAGAAGCTGTTTGGAATTTGTACCCCGCAAGCTTTTTATTTTTCTTGGAGAGCTGAGTTATTTTGAAATTAGTCCTGCTTAAGATTAACACTGTAGTGTGACTAATACTGGAAGCTTGCGTTGGCGTGTTGTCTCCCAAAGACAGGTAAAGATACAGGTGGTTTGACACATGTGCCTTATTTGTCAGGTTAGGATATGTGAAACAATGTAACTGTTGCTGTAGATGCACTTTAAGGATGGGAAGTTCTGAAATTTAACATGCAAAAAGTTTAAAATAAGTTGTATCTTTTCAGGTTCCCAGGAGTCAGGTAACTCATGTAGCTCAAATGACAAAGAGCAGTTGCCGCTTTGTGATCAAAATGAAGATGAAGGAGGGGAAGAGCCTCCTGAAAACAGAAGTGCCAAAGTCAAGAGAAGGTAAGTAACGAAATCTTTTTCTTTTTTATTTCTCAAATTATTATTTATAACATCTGTTTGATTGAGATTGAGTTAAAAGTTTTTCACGCAGAGGATGGTGTCACATTTGAACAGGTTGCCCAAGGAGGTTGTGGATGCCCCATCCATGGAGGCATTCAAGGCCAGGCTGGATGTGGCTCTGGGCAGCCTGGTCTGGTGGTTGGTGACCCTGCACATGGCAGGGGGATTGAAACGAGATGATCATTGTGGTCCTTTTCAACCCAGGCCATTCTATGATTATATAATAGTGTTCCATCACTGCCTATCACTTTACCTGGCAGCAAGTGAAGAGTATTTCTAAAGAATGCATGGCCTGGATGCCAAGTTGTGAGAGGTAACAATATCTTGTGTCACTGAAGTATATGAGGTTATTAAATTGGATACGATGACTCATTTATTCAGGTTTAGTTAATGTAAAAGGTATGAGATATTACTTAATAATTTGTATTGCTTGGCTAATGTGTTGCTAATAAAGTGCTCGGTAACAGAATAGTTAATCTCTGCCTTGTCACAGTCTTTTTCTTTCCTCTGTAGTAAATCTGTAACTACAAAGAGGATGGGAGGCTTTTCATTCCCTCTCTAGTAAATATAAAAACACATAGATGAAGGGATGAATGGAATTATCTATTAATGATGCAGCTTTTGTTGTAACATTTTCTTGTTGTTATAGCACTAATGATGGATGACATGGCATCGTAAGTGATGAAGGTAATTTTGAAATAGGGTGAACAGGCATTTTGTCTTCATCAGTTCACATAGGGCTTGGTATTAAATGTTTTGAGAAATCATTACAAATATTTGGAATATCATAACTCCCATGGGAAGGCATACTGAGTTGGGTAAGAAGGAGTATCTGCTCATGCATATAAATAAGTTGGTGTTATCTGCCTTGTTTATCAGCAGTGTGGGGGAGAATTATTGAAATGCACTTCTAAATGGTTTCAGTGCAGGAGTTTTAATGGCATTTCTTCAAGAGTGCATAGGTTTTGTGTTTTTGTTTGTTTTTTTTTAATCTGTTATTCAATTGATTGGGGGAAAAAAATAACCCACAACTTAACTTGTTGTCATCTGTGTTTTCTCCTAGTCATGAACTGGATGTGGATGAGAATCCAGTGGAAGATCCTGAGAAAACCTGTTCTATTTTGGGCTTCAAGTGTGGTGCAGGACAAAAGTAATTGCTTATGAGGAACTCAGGGTTTCTTCACAGCAAGTCAGCTCTGTTGATATTATTTTAGTATGCCGTTCATTTCCATTCCAATTTTGTTGAACTACTGGAAGATAATTGGTGAAGTTAACCTTTGTGCTGTAAGCTTTAGCATTAGAAATGTAGAGTTAGACAACAAGAAAAGTGCTTTGAGAGATAAGCATAACTCGTAGTGTACTTGCAGTTATATAACTGCAAACAACTGAGTAGAGAACTGAAATTCCCTGTCAACTAGTTAAATTTGGGATGCTTAAGGGCTCAAATCTTTAATGGTCCTCTCAATTTGGAGTCCTGTGAGCTCAGATCCTAATTTGTAGATGTTTCATGTTGAACTGAGGTTGCTTTACATTAGCTATGTTAATAAAGTATTGTTTGGTGGAATTTCCATTTTCAGTAGCGTAACCTAGAGATACGTTTATCCATGCTTTAGAAGCAACATCACAGAACACAGGTGGACTGTAGCTTAGGTATAGGGCTCAGGTGACACATTTAGTACGTATATATATTATACAAGATTCAAAGAGGAGTATGCCTTGTAGTTGACTTTGTCGATACATGTATGTTAATATTAAATCTTCAAAATTGTAAATTTCCCAGCTCAATTTTTTACTTTCTTTTATTTCAGGTACGGTGGAATTCCTGATTTCACTCACCGAAGTGTTCAGTACCTGGAGAAAAAAGCAAAACTCAAGTCCAAATTTTTGGACATGCGTAAACCAAGGAAGAGCAAAAACACGCACATCTTCTTTACAGAAGAGCCTGAAACATCTTGCAAAAAAAATAAAACTCTGAAGAAGGTGGGTGTACTTGTTAGTGTTGGCGAACTGCATAGATGTTAACATTTGTAACATTCTCGTGAAGAAGCTGGCTGCCCATGGTCTGGATGGGCATACGCTCCGCTGGGTGAAGCACTGGCTGGATGGCCGGGCCCGAAGAGTTGTGGTCAATGGAGTTGAATCCAGTTGGTGGCCGGTCACGAGCAGTGTCCCCCAAGGCTCAGTACTGGGGCCGCTTGTGTTTAACATCTTCATTGATGATCTTCACGAGGGGATTGAGTGCAGCCTCAGTAAGTTTGCAGATGACACCAAGCTGGCAGGAGGAGTTGATCTGCCAGAGGGGAGAAGGGCACTGCAGAAGGACCTGGATAGACTGGATCGATGGGCCAAGGTTAATGGCATGAGTTTCAATAGGGCCAAGTGTCAGGTCCTGCATTTTGGCCACAACAACCCCAGGCAACCCTACAAGCTTGGGGAGGTGTGGCTGGAAAGCTGCCTATTGGAAAGGGACCTTGGTGTGCTGATGGACAGTCGGCCGAATATGAGCCAGCAGTGTGCCCTGGCAGCCAAGAAGGCCAATGGCATCCTGGCTTGTATCAGGAATGGGGTGGTGAGCAGGACCAGGGAAGTCATCCTGCCCCTGTACTTGGCCTTGGTGAGGCCTCACCTCAAGTACTGTGGTCAGTTTTGGGCACCTCAGTACAGAAAGGACGTGGAGGTACTGGAGCAGGTCCAGAGAAGGGCAACGAGGCTAGTGAAGGGCTTGGGAAATCAGCCCTATGAGGAGAGGCTGAGGGAGCTACAGCTGTTTAGTCTGGGGAAGAGGCGGCTGAGGGGAGACCTTATTACTCTCTTCCAGTACCTGGAAGGTGCTTACAGAGAGAGCGGGGCTGGTTTCTTCTCAGTGGTGACAGGTGACAGGACGAGGGGAAATGGCCTCAAGTTGCGCCAAGGTAGGTTTAGGTTGGACATTAGGAAACACTTCTTTACAGAAAGGGTGGTTAAACATTGGAATAGGCTCCCCAGGGAGGTGGTTGAGTCACTGTCCCTGGATGTGTTTAAGAGTCGTTTGGATGTGGTGCTTGGAGATATGATTTAGCAGAGGGTCGTTAGAGTTAGGGTACTATGGTTAGGCTGCGGTTGGACTTGATGATCTTTGAGGTCCCTTCCAACCTGAGTGATTCTATGATTCTATGTCTCTGTTCCCTTAGCTGTTTTTTTATTATGTGAAAGAAATATTGCACAGAGTAGGTGATTTCATTTTCAGTCTGATGCTAATATTCTTTTTTTCCCCTTCCTCTCCTCCTCCTCCTGTTCAGGTGAAGAATAGTTATTGTTGGGGTGGGTATAAAAAGGCATTGGTGGACGCTTAGCAGTCTAGTAAAAGAAATGTGAGTTTAATGGTGAAGTTACATGGAACCACGTACTGTATAGGTGCATCATTCCTTTAGAGATGTTTGTAGGTTTCTTACTAAAAGTATCTCGGGTCTTAAAATAAGTGTGAGGACATTCGTTAGTGCTGGAATTTCTGTGGTGAGGGGGAAAAATAATAGTGTATATAATCAACATATACTGGGATGCCTGGTGTTCCTTAATACCTCACTGTAAAGTACTGTTTTCTGGTGACAAGGACGAATGTTGTATTGAACTCCCGTCCCACTGCTGTAATTTGGGATCAAAAACTTGGCTGTTGCTTTCTTGTACCTGAAGCCAGTGAGGAGAGCTGTGATTATGTGAAGGAGAAAAGAAGTTACAAATTTCCTCAGTCTTTCTGGTAAGCAACTGCCCTAGGCCTAGTGCTACCCGGAGTAACTGTAATGTTAAAACTAGGCATCTGCATATACCTTTGAAGAGTTTAAACTGACATCTGTCCGTTGGTCGGGATGCAGTGTGGAGTTACCTACTGTGCAGCAGATTTGATGCATGTACCATTTGATACATCCTGGAGGTAAGGCAGCTCAATCTCTGCTTTGCACCTAGCTGGTATCTGGTTCCCAAGACAACTTGTTCTGAAAAAATGTGCAAAGGGAGCCAGAGCTAAGGACTCATATGTTGTAATTGGATGGTTTTTTGTGTGCTTATTTGTGGATATTTTACTTTTTTCAAAATACACATGGTGGAGAATGTATCCATGGTAGGTGCTTTTGAACTACGATTTTAAACTGTCCTATTTGTACCTGGTTGCCAGTACATCTGACAGCCTGTGATATATTTCCATTCCAGGTGGAAGCATTCCTGAGGCAGATTAATGAACCTGTGGAGGAAATCATGTACCAGAAAGCCTCTCCTCTGGGTAATGTCGAGAAGTCATCAACAAGCAGTGACTCAGAGGATCAGGAAAGTATTGCCACCGCGCAGAGTGTGAGATTCAGCATGGAAACGTCTGAGCCGCTGCCTTCCAGTGTGGTTGGTGGTGAAACTGGGACGAGTAAGCTGGAGGAGGGGGCAATGGATGCAGTAGCAAACAGCACTGGATGCCAGGGCAGGGGAAAGCCCGAGTGTGGCTCTGGAAGAGTGCTGGTCCCTCTGGACATACCAGATTATCTCCAGGCAGAAATGGAGGATGCGAGCCCAGGTACTCCTGTTTCCTACAAACTGGACATGACTTGGTAGTGGGTCTGCTGCTCCTCTCCCAAATTACGGTGTTGTGTGGCATTTATCTGTGGTTTACCACTTGGACCAGTAAGGTCTCTTTGAGTAATTTATAGCTGTACTAGTGAAAGTAGTTTGTTCTTGGAGCACCAAAATCCCAGACCTTACCTTTATTTTAGACAGTCCTTCTATATACATGAACAGTGACTGTTGATCTAACGTGTGACCTAGCAGGTCATGTCTTTGTTCAACATCTTCATCAATGACCTTGATGAGGGGATAGTGGCCACCCTCAGCAAGTTTGCTGATGATACGAAGTTGGGTGGACTGGCTGACACACCTGAAGGCTGTGCTGCCATTCAGCAAGACCTGGACAGGCTGGAGAGCTGGGTAGTAAGAAACAGGATGAGGTTTAACAAAAGTAAGTGTAGAGTCTTGCACCTAGGGAGGAATAATTGCATGCACCAGTACAGGCTGGGGGATGACCTGCTGGAGAGGAGCTCTGCAGAGAGGGACCTGGGCGTCCTGGTGGATGACAGGTTGGCCATGAGCCAGCAGTGTGCCCTCTTGGCCAAAAGGGCCAATGGCATACTGGGGTGTATAAAAAAGAGCGTTGCCAGCAGGTCAAGGGAGGTGATCCTCCCCTTCTACTCTGCCCTGGTAAGGCCTCATCTGTAGTACTGTGTCCAGTTCTGGGCTCCCCAGTATAAAAAAGACAGGGATTTCTTGGAAAGAGTCCAGCGGAGGGCCACAAAGATGGTGAAGGGCCTGGAGCATCTCCCCTATGAGGAACGACTAAGTGAACTGGGTCTGTTTAGCCTTGAGAAAAGAAGGCTGAGAGGGGATTTGATCCAGATTTATAAATACTTGAGGTGTGGGGGCTATAGTGGTGAGGCTGGACTCTTTTCAGTAGTGCATGGGGACAGGACAAGGGGAAATGGGATGAAGCTAGGGCATAGGAAGTTCCGCACGAATGTGCGCAAGAACTTCTTTATGGTGAGGGTGACGGAGCACTGGAACAGGCTGCCCAGGGGGGTTGTGGAGTCTCCTTCTCTGGAGATATTCAAGACCCGCCTGGACGCCTACCTGTGCGACCTGCTGTAGGGAACCTGCTTTGGCAGGGGGGTTGGACTCGATGATCTCTGGAGGTCCCTTCCAACCTGTACAATTCTGTGTGATTCTGTGATGTCTCTGGTTCACACCTCTTTTTCCTCTGTGAGAGCTATTAATGTCAGGTAGAGGCAAGGAATGTCCACTTTTGGATTCACATATGCATGCAGATTTAGGAAATGTGTGTTGTTAAAAAGATTTCTAGAAAGAAAAGCAGTTATGGTGTAAACTTGTTTATTTTATCTTCTGAAACACAGAAGATAGAATTATTCAGCTTTCTGCATAGTTTAATCCTTCCCACGGTAATCCAGTTGTGTTATAGTTATGTAAAATTCTCATCTAGATTGATTCTTATTCTTTTTTAGTATATGGGCATTAAGTTGGTGTCTGATCCACCACATTTGCTCACTATTTAGAGTTTATTGCTATCACCTGAATGTCATGTCTAGCCTGCTAAGACTCGTAAATAATGGGTACAAATTTATTCTATAACTGTGACAGATGTCTGATAGATTACTTCATTCCTTTGTTATATAGAATGCTCTTTTTTAACTTAAACCACTGATCTCCATAATCTGGCAAACAGTATTAAAGGTCACTTAGCAGTGTTGCCGAACTTGGACGTTTTGTATCTTGGCGCTTACCTACCTGCCAGTTATATTCATAGCCTATGAAGACAGTTAGTTAACTTTTGCAGTGTCTTCCAGTTGTGGATGAAAAAAATACTGCAAAGAAGAAGGAGAGAAAAAGGAGGAGAAAGCATAAGATTGCACTGGGAGAGATACCTCCTGAGATTGCTGCGGATCCTGAGCTGATCAAGTACTGGGCGCAACGCTACAGGCTGTTCTCTCGCTTTGATGAGGGGATTAAACTAGATAGAGGTAAGTGTGTCTAGTGCACAGGGTGCTGACTTGGGTGGCATAAGGGGTACCCAAGCCTGTGACCTTTCTTACAGCTTATTACTTATATTTTTGATGAAAGGAGCAATACTGAGTGCACAGCCAACGCACCGACAAACAAAAAAGCTTTGGGACTTCTGTTCCCCAGTTTCTAGCATGGCGTGCCCCTCTGTGTGCTAGTTGTGATGCTTGCTGAAGATCGTAGCGTACCCAAACAATGCTTGGTCAGGACTTTCACAGAAACTCAATGACTTTTTTTCTCCATAATTTATTTATTTTTTTAACGTTGAAGTGCAATGGTGATTGTAATTTTGTTCTCTTAACATACACAGTCTTTCAGCAGTCATTTTCAAGGTTACATTTTTCCACGTTATGTGGAAATTGCTTCTAAATCATCAGTTCATAGGTAAATAAGGAGTTAGTATTACCACCCTTTTTTATAAGATTTTTGTAAGGCTTTCATTTCTAGTATTTTTCCATATAAACACATAGATTGTTTGGCAGGCCAAGCATGGCTGTAACGAAAATAATGTGTAGGATGTGAGAGGATACATTTCTGTTTTTATTTGTGGTAGAGCATAGTTATGACATGTATAAGGTTTTTTGCAGTTGTATTTGTATATTTGTCCTTGATAAGCACCGAGTTCAGCAAAGCCTTCCCTGAGAATCAGGCATATCTATTCACTTCAGTGAGACTTTGTTTGCTTAGCAAATCACTGGACTCACCGGAGTTTATAATCTTGAAAGCCTGTATTTCCTGGTCGAACGTGTTAAGCCAAAATTGCTGGGATTAATGCTAAACCTTCAGTTGTTTGTTTTTAATTTAGATGACGTTGAAATAAGTGGCAAAAATACTTTTCTTCTCTTCCCTTTGCAGAGGGCTGGTTTTCTGTTACTCCTGAAAAGATAGCAGAGCATATTGCAGTCCGTGTTGCTCAGTCATTCAATTGTAATACAATAGTGGATGCCTTCTGTGGGGTTGGAGGAAATGCTATTCAGTTTGCTTTGACCTCGAAAAGAGGTAAGTAGGCATCGTATGCAGCACATGGTTTCATTTCTTCAACCATTTTTCCCTAAAATTCAGGAAGGAAGTTAAAAGGAAGTTTTTCACTCAGAGGATGGTGTAGCACTGGAACAGGTTGTCCAAGGAGGTTGTGGATTCCCCATACCTGGAGACATTCAAGGCCAACCTGGATGTGGCTCTGGGCAGCCTGGTCTGGTGGTTGGCAACCTTGCATGTGGCAGGGGGGTTGAAACTAGATGATCTTTGAGGCCCATTTCAACCCAGGCTATTCTGTGATTCTCTGCAAATTGGAGTTGGGCTTTTTTCGCTGATGCGTATTTCTTCAGTGTTTCTGAAGCAACGTCTTCCTTCATCAGAATCACAATATGAGGTTTCTGTTTTTGAAGATGACCTGTAAAACTGCTTTCCAATTTAAAGTCAAAGTTGGATTTACGTTGTACATAATAAATGTTAGTCTTACTTGGCATAGTAGCTAGTCCATTGGATGCTATGAAGATTGCTGTTAAAGGTTAAGTTCTGTTTGCAGTGCCAACCTGCAGTGACACCAGAAAGCTGCTGCTTTTCTCAGTAGTACGTTAAGGCTATGTACTCAAAAGCATGTTTCATGTGAACTGTACTTAAAACATTGGAATGGGATCACATGTGGGTGCAGCAGGACCTAATACAGAAAAGCAATGATAACTTGATATTAGTGTAAGTTCTTGTTTCCGGGTAATGAAATTGCAGTGAATCATGAGAGTGCTTTCTGTAAAGACATTGACTACTTAATCCTCCCCTAGTCACAAAACACTGGTAAAATACCAGCTCATCTAACACTTCCAAGTAATTTCTGAGCAAGAAAAGCGGTAGTTTGTGCTGCATTAAATGTGGTAGGCTATGATGCATTCTATAAATATTTTCTAAACTTCACATAGTTTATATGATTATATACTGCCATTGAATCATAATTCATGTACTACACTACGTGTTTTTCCAACTCAGTTTTCAGTGTAACGTGATCAGCCACAAGGTAAACATTAATCTTTGACAAAGGAGAAGAACGGGTTTCCAGTTGACTCTGTGTAAACTGTTGGGCTCCTGCCAGGAGAGAAGATAGGAAGCCTTCCTCCCTTAGGCAGACAGTCTTGCCTGTCCTATGCTTGAGCTGAGGAGTGTTGTAGCAGATGTGTGATTCCCAAAACTTTAACAGCACGCTAAGTCTTCCCACAGTCTTGGCTATGGTGCTGCTGTCACTTTGGTGTGAATGCATAGAGCTTCTACTGTAAAGTAAAGGACCCTCCTTTCCCTTTGAGGAGCTGGAGCTTCATGTCTACTGCTACCTAGAAAATGAAGTCATTGCTTAGCACATGAAATGAAATTATGGATGTGATACATATCTGGTTGCTACAAGAGAATGTTGTGAAACTTCTATTTGGGTGGCATCCATGTGGCAGTCAGATGCTTTGTGCACTTTGCAGCCGACATTACCTGTGCATTTCTTCTCTTCACTTGCAGTGATCGCTGTTGATATAGATCCCGAGAAACTCAGCCTTGCACGCAGCAATGCCGAGGTGTACGGCGTAGCCAACCAGATCGAATTTGTGTGTGGAGACTTCATGGTGCTGGCTGCTGACCTGAAAGCAGATGTTGTGTTCCTCAGCCCTCCTTGGGGCGGGCCTGACTACGCCACTGCTGAAATCTTTGACATCCAAACTATGATTTGCCCAGATGGATATCCTTTCAAAGTTGTGTGTCATTGTGGGTGTGATTTTCAGTCTTTTACCTTTTTTTCTTCCCTGTTTCTCTTGAGGTGGACTTTGCCATGTCCAGCTGGTTGACTGAAAGTGATTTGTGTCTGGATGAGGAGCAACAAGATATGGTTTAGTAACTTAGTGGTAGTAATAGTGATAGGAGAACAGTTGGACTAGATGATCTTGTAGGTCCTTTCCAACTTTGTGATTCTGTGATGTGAACTTCAGCTGAAGTCACAGGTTTCTCACATTTCTTTAATCCTCCCCCAGCCTCAGCTATATAAAATTGATGACCTAAAATTAAATGCTTGTATTATTTTTTTATTTAAAGGGATAGTTGTCATAAAGTTATTCTTGAAGAAGAAACTTCAGAAAATGTTCATATCTTCTGATTTGAAGTGTTCATTTATTGTTTTTGTTATATGTTTTATTTAAAGAAACAACCCTGAAGTAGTCAAATACGCATGTGGTGTATGTATAGGCAATCGTTAGTTATGTGAACTATACATTGATTTTTTTTTTTTTTTAATGGAACGTAGTCTTGCTTAAAATATTTATATCGTTATTATAACACCTGGTCACATGGGAAAACACAGAACAATACAAGCAAAATACTAACTCTTTTAATTGATGTATAAAATTTGATATTCATTTATTTACACTGGTAGTGAGCAGCCATTCACTCAAGAAGGCATTAGCATAACAGTCTCGTCAACTACAAAATTCTGTTTCTCTTGGTCAGATAATCTCTTTTTATTCCTTTTTAGCTAAATTGTAGCTATACTTCTAAGGGTAAAGAAAGCTATGCCTATATGAGAGGTGATATTTTGCAAAGTGGTTTAGAAAACAGGTGTCAAACCACTGTACTGACTATAAACTGCATTTCAGCTTCTCATTCTTCTTTGCTATTCAGTTAAATTTTCTAGGAAAATGAGTGAGTTGGTTTGGGTTCTTTTCTTTCTTTGAGGTTTGTTGTTGTTAAAAAAGGGACAATAATGGTGAAATAACGGAGTTTCTGCATTTAGTACTAATTTCTGCATTCCAGAACAATAGCTAATTACACAGCCATTCCATTATTGCATATTAAGCTTTCAAAATGAATGAATATGTAATAGCTTCTCCCTCCATGTACTTCTTTTTCTTTTTTTTTTTTTCCTTTACTCGTTTCTACATTTGAAATTTTCAGGCTCTCCAAGAAGATCACAAACAACATTGTGTATTTTCTACCTCGGAACGCTGATATTAACCAGGTATGTTACTGGATAATGGCTTGGTAACTACCAAAACATCAACTGGCTTAAAACATAGATAGTATAAGCACAGAGTTAAGATTTTTAAGTCTGTTCAGCTGAATGTGTTTGGTTGTTTTGTTTAAAATTTGAACCTTATATTGAGCGATTTCTGTGTTTCTAGCACTTCTGGCATATTTAGAAATGGGAATAGTTAGATGATTTCCGTTATCTTGATACTATTCCTTCATAGAGCAGCAGACTGGAGATACTTACGGACAATCCAGATATAGTGTGTTTGGGTGCCAGACGGATACATTCATATAAAAGAAAGAAGGTATTTTAACCAGCTCATGCCATCTCATAAATTGCTGAGTCCTAAACCTTTCTGGTTTTCCTTTCATGAAGGAGATGCAGGAGATCACTGTACAGCCTGGTATCATTAATATCATTGCTGTCATTCTCATTAGCATGTTAGTACTTTCTCAAGCAAGAGACATCTGTCATGCTGCCCATACAGGTGTGTAGTTACTTACGGGCTTGCACAGCAGTGATTGTATTACTTAGATGTAGCATTGATTTGTTAAATGCACAATTTCACCGGTTCACGGTGGCTGTTTTTTTGTTGTTGTTGGGTTTTTTTTTGTGCTAGAGGCTTTCATTAGATAAGTACCGTACCTGCTTGGTTGTTGAAATGGTTGAGGTAGAATGTCAAATACAATTTCTTCTTCAGTGATTGAAATTAAATACGTCAGTCAAATACTTCTTTATTTTGGAAGTAATTAGATGACTGTAGCACTTCCCCTGGGTGTCTGGTTTAGTTTCCTCTGTATATTTTCTATGCTAATTATGTCTTGTAGATTTATAGTTAAGACGGAGCAGTGAGATGTTCTCCTCACCTGCCTTATGCCACAGAACTTAGCAGGCTTATTTTCAGCTTTTCCAAAAGCTTTATCTATTGTGGAGCAGATGAGATCTCCAGCCACTGCCTGCAGACATGGTTAATGATAAACGGACAGTGTGAGAAATGGGCTGAAATTCTCATGGCCTAGTTATTAGCATGCTCTACCTGCGTAGCACCTGTACATGGTTGCATTAGATGTTTTGCTGCCCCTACCTCTTGGTCCAGCCAGTTCTGAGTGTTTTTAGCGTGGTCTGAATATTCCTTGGTGTACATCCACAGGTTCTCCTTTACACAAATTGCTGAAAAGTGCTGATGCTCAAAGTTGTGGCTACGTGGCCACGGCTTAGTTCTAAAAGCAGATAGCTGTGGGCTTGGGTTCAGCTCAGTTTTCCCGTCTATAGGCTGTTTTCATGGAAAGAAAGCTACTCCTTATGCTTTCTCTAGATGCTGTACCAGTATACAGGGAAAAAAAAGATCTGACAGCGTGGAGAGAGAATGTGAATCTAGCTTAGTGTTGAGGGAAATTTAGCGTTAGTAATTGCTTGGCCAGTAGTGGGTTGCACTTGGCCTTCCTAACTATGATTGTAGTGGATTCTCTGGTGCACAGAAGACTATGCAAAGGTTACAGGCTTGGCTGTCCTAATCTCCGGTTCTGTTTGAGTGACATTTCTGAACTTATCACTACTGAAATTTCAGGACTGTAAATCTCTAGCGGAAAGGAAGATATATCTTCAAGGTTCCTTAATGGTAGGCATGAACAGTTTTTCTTCTCAGTTTCTATGTGTTTTTGCCCACAGTTCTGATCCATTGTACTTTTCTCATGGATCGAATAGAGTAGCTCCTGTCCTGACAACCTTGGCAAGAGTGCAGAACACCACTGCTAGTGTACCGTGGTATAACTGTGCTCGTAAATGTAGTCCGTAAGCACCAGGGACCTAGAAAAGTTTGATGAAGAAAATATTTGACATTTTTTGCAGGAGATTAAAACCTGAAATCTAAATAACTTTGATAAGGCAGCATTTGCTGAGAGATTACCTGATGCCTTAGATTTGAAACTTGTAAGGTTCTTAAGTTTCATTTGTGATAGCATTGCACAGGCTTATCAGATTTGCCTCTTCAGTGTCCTTAAAAGTTCTCTTTTTGTATACATGCACATACTTTAGGCTTTCATGCATCCCTGAGCTCCTAGAAGAGGCAGTCCGACATGTTTAGCACAGAAGGCGGCAGTTGTTAAATCTTCAGTACTCTGCCTCTTGTCCTTTACTGACTGGCCTGAATCTACGACCAGGGTGTGTTTTGCCGGATAAAATTAATTTAGAAGCTGATTGAATTTCTGTTGCAAACCTCCATGCAGGTGTTTATACTGACAGTAAGCCAGTGTAGCACTGCAAGTTGGCTTGTCTGATACTAGATCTCAGGTTCATAGAAATAGATGCCCTGCAATTGGAATCAACCTTAGAGCTAAAATCCTGCTTATCCTTTAATTATGAGGGTGCAAATTTACTGGAGAACGTATGCCTTTTTTTAGCATTAGATTTGTAGGATAGTGTGATTTCTTGCTGTGAAAGCAGGTGGTTGTTGACCTCAACAGGGCTGTTTCTGAGGGCTCTGCATTCATTGCCTTCTCGGTAGATCAGACCTGCAACCTTGTTCTGTATGGCTTTGTTCCAAAGTGATATGTACTATGCCTGCATAGTCCTACAACTTTTCTGAATCAAGTTGGTCTTGCAGAGAGGAGAGAGGTTTTTCCTTTGGCTGAATCCTCTTAGAAAATTCAGTGAATTTAGGTGGAAGAACAAACTTCTGTACTTCTGCCTCAAGAGGGAGCATCGAACCAGTGAAACACACTTGGTGTATCGACAAGAAATAGGAAACATTTCCCTCGGTTGCATCCAATCTTCTGGTTTATAAGCTTAATTAATTAATGTGCTTAATTCAAAATGTGTAATGCATAGGTCCATTTTTAGGTTGAATCAATCTTTCAAAAATGTTCTTTCTGGTTAGGGAATATTCAGGAATCATTATATATGTGTGTACATCAAAACATAGTTCATATTTGCAGCTTATCCTTGTTGATACCTGTCTCTTTGCAACATCTTTGCCTCCAGTTCTTTTAGTTAACTTTCTCTGTATCCCTTTAAATAATAAAAATAAAAAAATTGGGGGGTATTGGGTTGAGGGGGAGAATTGTGAGATTTGTGGATACTACCAGTCAGGAATGTTTTAATACTACTTCAGTTCTGGGCGGGACTAAGCTTTTATTTGGCTGCCAACAGTATTTTTGAAAAACAGAATAAAAAGTTTGACCAACTAAGAATTCTTTCAAGGTAGGAAAGAGCTTGAAATCACTGTCTCAAATAGACGTGTATATTCAAATCAAAATTATGCTGTAGCAAACGTAAGTGAAAATGGTGGTAAACATTTGGGTAGTTGAAAGCTGTTCTTGCCTTCTATGAGAAGAATTGATACTAATTTAAGCTGATAGTAGTTAAAAGTAAGTACATGAGGGTATCTGCGCCTTGACAAAATTATGATGAAAATACATTTCCTGCCCTTGCTCTGCTGCTAATAGACTTCACGAGCAGCAAGGAACCTGAAGCTGGGGAATGTTCAACCTTTCCCAACATCTTTGTCCTCAGCTGGTTCATTTTTATCACTTCAAGGGAAAGAAAGGAGATACCTGCAGGAGATGCTATGTTTGGATCTTAAAACCTCAGCTAAACCTAATCAAGAGCTGCGTGAGTGATTGGAGAAGCAAGCTGGTTGAGACTGATTAAATAATGTCTACGTTCAGCAAGCTGTGCTAAGCCTCGTTGTGTACTCACCTCAGGGACTGGCATTTATCCTAAGTATCCTGATTTGTTGCACAGCCTGTTTTCTTCTCTTCTGTATCTTAATATTTGCAGTAAAGAGGGAAGAAGCTGCGGTTTATTGTGGAAGCTTCTTCATAGTGATTTTACCTCGTTAGTGAAGGCATACTTTTGTTATGTAGGACACAGAAAGATATAGAATCCTCCTAGGTGTTCACACACTAATGCAGTGATGCTGCAGACTGTTCTGCATGATTTGGGTGCTGCTGCTGAGGTGTTTGTCGTGCCACTGGTTGTCAGGATGGGGTCAGGCTATATGATGCCTTCTCCTGAAAAACTGGCAAGACTGATATGCTGATAGTATAAGACATTACCACATCAGCATCTCTACCAGCCTTGCCAAGCACAAGAGCTGGTGCAGTGGTGAACATGAGGTTTGTTGCTCACCCTGCTCATGAGTGGCTGCTCAGTTGTCAGTCTTCATAACCCTTATACCAGAACAAGGAAATCAATTAGAATAACATAAGCCTATTCTTAAAAAATAGTTTTACTAAATGAAGGTGGTTCTGAGAGTAAAATTTCAATTATTGCTCAGCTCGAGCTATCTTTTTGGGTTAGAAAATATGGTTTGGTCTATCCAAGGTCCAGCCTGTGACAAAAGAAAAACACTGTAGCTCTGTAAAGAGATTTGGCAGTGTCTGGAATCCTTTCTCCATGGGGTATATCAGTTGAAATGATCTCTCCAGGAGGGAAATGGTAGTGTTGGCTCTGTGCTGTGGGTTACAGCCGCAGCGTTGTTAAGTCATGTCACAGACCTTGCTAGCATACTACACAGGTTTTGTACTAGCAGTCTTCATGTCGGTATGGGATGGGGTAGAAGAAAAGTGCAGTTTCATAAACAGGAACTGTTATATTTATTGAAAATGCATTTTCCTCTTAGGGTTGCTATTAAAATTCTGTAAAATAGGGGAAATGTTCCATCCCTGGGGTCATTTGTGTGGCCCTTCTCTGGACACGCTCCAACAGGCCTGTGTCTCTCCTGTACTGAGGACTTCACATCTGGATGCAGTACTCCAGGTGAGGTCTCACCAGCACAGAGCAGAGGGGCAGGATCAGCTCCCTCACCGTGCTGGCCGCACTGCTTTCAGTGCAGTCCATGATACTGTTGCCTTTCTGGGCTGCAAGGGCACATCACATTGCTGGCGCATGTTCAGCTTCCATCCATCAATACTCCCAAGTTCTTTTCAGCAGGGTTGTGCTCAGTCCTTTCATCCCCCAGCTTTAGGTTTTGCACTTCATGAGATAATTGAAGTTCTGACATGAATTTTGCCATGAGGGAAACTATTACTTGTTGATTGCTGCCCACATTGACCATAACTGTGGATATGACAGATCAGACAAAATACATGTTTTTAAAATTACAAGCAAATCAGTGTGAGAGGTGTAATGTTGTCAGGTGGTGGGTCTGGCCTCATCCATCCCTCTGGTGGTTATCTGTCTTCTTTGAACTTTGCTAAAAGGAGGAGGTCATGCCGCTCTGAAGAGAGAGTGGAGCATGGGACAATGCACATGTTGTGTCTGGATGCAATATTGGCGTTGCTGGGAAGATGCACTGTGTGAAAGCGGCTGGGGTTGGCATGGTGCTGCATTTCATAGGTGAGCGGAGGAGAGACCAGGTGGGAAGTGATAATCGCAGTGCCCTAGTAAGGTGTTCACAGGTACATACTCTTCCATGGTATTTGTCATGCTCTCCCACATGATTTCTACTAGGTAATGGGAAATATATTTGTTGGCTTTGTAACACTGATTGGCAACCTCTCTCCACTTAAGCTATTAGTGAATTAATTGTTGCCAGTCTGTTGTAACTTCATCAATCATGAGCTGACGTGCCAGCAGTCTGCTTGATTTTGTATTGGTGTGTAACACAGTCCCTGCTGGGAAAGTCTTACAGACTGCATTTATTCACTATGTACTGTGTTTTCAAAAAAGATAAGGTGTTGTAGGAGACAAGCAAAAGATTATTTCGCAGTTATGTATGTGTTGTGTGTTTGTTTTTTAATGTGGTCACTTTTCAGACTTCTTCCTGTTTCTGTATTGGAAACCAACTCCTGGGTTTGGCTATACCTAATTAAGTGAAATTACTTCTCAGTCAGTCGCTGGACGTTTTGCTATCCTAAATGGTCGTTTCACAGACCTGGCTATGTTCCAGATGTTATTACTGTTTGGTCTGTATCTAGTGCTTAGAATGATTTGCTGGTTCTAGGACCAAGCAAAATGCTCTTGAGTCTGACAGTGATGAAAAGAATGCACGTCGTGCAGATCCTTTTTCTTTTCTTGCCTTTGTTTCCTCAAAATGATCATACTCTGTTTTTTGAAAAACAAGATTGAAAATGAAACTTTGATCCTGTCTGCAAATCTTGTGCCTAGATGTCTTTTGAAAGACAACCTGGAACTGTGTAGTCTTCTTAAGGTCCTTCCAACCCAAGCCATTCTATGATTCCATAATAATACGTCTTAGAAGCTTTTTGAATGGCAGTTTGTCCTTGTTAATCCACCAAGCTTCACTGAGCCCTTCCAAGGAAAGCTTGCAGCTAGCACCTTGCACATAATTGAATTTGCAACCTCCAGCAGTTTACAAACAAGCATGGTGATGGAGCATTCGTGTTTTCTTCTTCTGAATGTTGGTGGTTCCATCTGAGCAGCCAGTGCCTCCTCGCTGGGCTCCCTTTGCTTCCCTGCACCTCCTGATAACATGAGAAGCTGAGATGTTGACAGATGTATTCTGAGGAGTGCAATCATGGATCTTTGCAATCTGGAGATTTCTGTCCTGACTCCGCCTCTGTGGAATTTATGCCTATGTGCCTGTTAGAATTTTGCCACCTTTGGGTTTTGAAATATATATATATTTCAAATATATATACATATTTCAAAACCCAAAGGTGGCAAAAAAAAATATATATATTATAATAATATATATTAATAATTAATAATTAATAATATTAATTATTATTATATGAATATTAATATTAATGAAATAATTATATATATATATATATTTAGGAGTCAATTGGAATTACTCTTATTAATCCTGGACATAACAAATTAAAGTTATATATAGCTGCACGTAGCATGTGAATATTGTGCTCTCAGGTATCCTTCAGCAAACACCACCTGTTAGCCAAGGAGTGACATTTATCTGTGTTACTGAATAAGTATTCTGTTTGGTTTTCTAAGAGAAATATTTAGTTTGATATGAATGAGCAAATCATACTTATATGTGCTTAGTTATATAAATTGTGCTCCAAACTTGGGGCTGGGTAATCCCAGGTAATTTCAGTGTTCGTATATTAAGTTGACTGATCCAGTCAATATTTCTAAAGAGTTAAGCAGCTACAGCTACAAAAGCCATTCTCTAACACTTTCTGCAAGAGTCATTTACAGTAAAATAGGACAAAATTAACATCTTCCTAGGAAAAAATAAATAATCGGGTTGCCTCGCAGTGTTAACTGCTTTTAGAACTTCAAGAAGGAAAAGATAAGTCACAAAATTAACATTTTTGATCACTTGCCAGTTCAGACTCTCGTGCTGTTTATAAATCGGCCCGCTTCTGCTTTTTTACTTAAGTGGCAGGTTCCTCTTTGACAAGAACGTGGAATTTTTTTTTTTTTCCTATCGCCATTATACCGAAGGATGAATAAACTGCTCATGCTTTTGTTTTTATCTGCATGATAAAGAAAGGAAAAATAAAAGGTTGAGGGAAAGGAAAGTAAATGCCTGTTTTAGATAAGTGTGATTTTTCTGGGCAAGTCGATGAAGGCTCAAGGTATAATTTAGATTAATTTGTTATTTCCTCTTGATGGTAAGCTGCTTTTTTACTTGCAGTAAAATAGAGGAAGCTCAACATGTTTATATTTAAACCCATGCTACAGAGTAAAGTCTCGGAGGAGTTCAGAAGTGGCAATAACACAAGCCAAACTTCACATTTTAGCTGGCAGTGTCACAGACATCTTGGTTTAAAGATCAGTGCAAGCCTACTGCGGGCCTGCAGACCTTTTGGTTTTTATTTTGTTGATGTGGAAAGTTTTCCAGCATAGGGGACTGCAGAGATGGCTTTGCAGTAGGAGGCTGGAGGGCGGCTGAGGGGAGCAGCACACCGTGGCAGCTGCCTTCCATCTGCGCGGCCTGCAGCGGGGAGCGGTCAGTCATCTGCTATCTGCCGGAGCGCTGCTGAGCGTGGTAATTGTGAGCGGAAGGGGACAGAGGGTTGTGTGCTCCAGTCCAAAAGGCAAAGTCCACGTCAGTGTTTCCCTTGCAGTTGTCTGTTGTTATCATTAAGCACCGAAGGTGCTCACCGGGTTCAGTCAGCGGAGTGTGAACGGTGACGTTCTCACTCAGGTGGCTGCAGACAGGGCCTGCGCTGCCCCACAGGCTGTCTGCCCACCTCATTCTTCAGCGGTTGCTCAGCTGCCGGCTGCCTTACCGTCAACAGTGTCTGAGATTCACCTGCATGCTTTTCTTTTGTTGTTTCAACAGGAAAAAAAAAAAAAAAAAAAGTTAGTATTTTTGACAGCTGTTTGGTTTGGGGGCTGCGTATCTTTTTGTTGTGATGTTTTTGTGTTGGTTGGTTGGTGGTTGTTTTTTCCTTCCCCAGCTCCTCAGCACAACCTTTATGCTTCCCAGTTTCAGGATTTGTTTTTACTCTGCCCGCAAAGCTTTGCATTTTGACATCCAGGATTTTGGCTTGATTTTTGCTGTCACCAGGCAAGCAGCAGGGAATAGCTTGCATGCCCGGTGCTCTGCAAACTAGGCTGTAGTATGTCTCATCTCAGCGCGGTGTGAGAAGTCGTGATTCTTTATCTTCTCAAGTTCTCCTGCTTTCTTGGCTGACTGGATAGGGACGAATTCCAGATCCCAAGAAAGCCACAGACTTACTTCAGTGATAAAATAGGAGGCACGCAGAGAACCAGAGGCATTAGGCACCAGTGATATCAGAGCAAAGATGTTTTACAGAACAAAAGTTTGGGGCTTTTCTCTTTACCTGTGCATTGATTGACCTGCTTCTTGTTCTTTTGTTTTTCAGATCGCTTCCTTGGCAGGGCCAGGAGGAAAAGTTGAAATAGAACAAAATTTTCTCAATAACAAACTGAAGACAATAACAGCTTATTTTGGGGATCTAATAAGGCCTGACCTCTCCTGAATTTCATGTGTGTTTTTCCAGGTGCAACCTCCTTGACTACTTCACTGCATAAACCTTTGTACAACTGGCTTGTCCAAAATGACGTAAAGCTGTTTTTTGCTTAAATTTCTATTCTGAAAAATGTTTTGTTCATTGCTGCTGTCAATAAATGTTTTATAAGAATTTTGGCAGATTTCTAAAACTGGAGTAGCTGTGAACATAGAAGAAACTCTAAACACAGTCTTGCAAGTTTCAATTCCAGCCAGTTGAAGGGGACCTGGGGATTTCTTTGCAGCTCTGATGTGTGCTGCTGCAGTACTTGTTCCATTGTGGACATTCAGGGTGTTGAATAGTTTGAAAGACACCAAGTGTCAAGAACTGCTGTCTGTGCTTACAAAACATGAGCACCTGAACATAATGTGGAACTAGGTGGTATGATACATGCTGCTGGATACAGCTGTCTTCTGGCTTCTCAGGCTCCCTGCTCGCCTGGAAATCTTTTCAGGTTTCTTCATGGCATGAAGGCCCACACATTTGCTATAGTGAGTTCTGCAGCCTGCTGCAGCTTACAAAGAAGAGAATAGGGTGCGTTTGTGGCTGGCAGCAGGGCTGTACCCTCTGCTTTGCTATTTATTCTTGTTCTTTTTCCCCCTCTTACAGATATTCAGGAGAAACCTGGCTGGGGGTTGGTCCCAGTAGCTTTATTGGAGGAGTTACACACAGGTTTGCGCCCCTTTTTGGGCACCCGCTCCTCATGCAGGCGGCACAGAGCAGCAGGGGGAGCACTAATCCCCAGTGGGAGGAATCCACTCCCAGTCTGGGTTTTGAGAGAGAACAGTTGCCTTCAGACATTTCTCCAAGCAGAGAAGAAGTGTCTGTAGGGCACAGACATGGAATTCTCACTTAAACACACTTACAGAAAGTATGCAAGATGAATGTTGACAGTGCTTTTGAGGTAAGAGTGTAGGAATACAATGTTGAAGATGAGAAGTGTTGATTCTCCTCTGCTTGGAGTGCAGCAAATCATGATGTTGAAGGCAACAAAGGCTAAGTACTGAACCATGGATCTGTGCTAATGAACAAAGCTTTGTAGAATAACAGTGTGGAACAACCAAATGAGAGGAATTATCTTTAAAGATAATAAAGATATATTTAAAGATTTTATCAAATCTTTAAATCAGTTTAGAGACTAATGGGTTTGTGTGCGTGGGTTGTTAAAAATACACATGCAACTTGACTCAGTGTAAGTGTCAAAGTGCAGCAAAGAAACACCTAGGAATGAATTTTCCTAAATTGATTGTCCTTCTAATACCAGGCAACTGCTAAAGTGTTTTATGAACATTTTGTACCTTCGCATGAGGTATAATCAGAAAGGTGGTCTGATTTTGTTCAGCGTTCAGTTCTCAGGAAGGAGAAGCTGAAGCACGACATACGAAGTACATTTACTGTTTCGGTGTTTGCTTTCAATTTAGTAAGCTTAGTGGTAAAAATGAAAGACTTGTTTAAGGCTTTTACCGAGCCTGGCAAGCATGTTAAGAGTCAAAAATGGAAGAAAACCTTGTTCATGCCTGTTCTTCTGTTTAACCAACAAGTGCAAAAGAGATTGGTTAGTTGACTGGCTGATTTGTATTGAATACCACGTGAAGTCAGAATGGACTCTGCTGGGTTGTGATAAGTGGTTGCTGCCGGTTTCACGCTCAGTGCAGTTTCCCAGGGTGTGGAGAGTCACTCAATTACACCTAATGGACTGACCCTAATCAAACTTTAAACCTTACATACCTCTAAGAACGTTCACTTCATGGGTGTCGGTAGTTTCAACCAACAAGTTCTTCATAGCGGACAGCATCAGTCGTTACATGAGTTTCTGTAAGGTGTTGTTCTGCTTTGTATTTTGGAAAAAAAACGTAATGTGCTGAAACAGAAATAAATTTCCAGAGTTTTAATACCGTGTTGAGTCCAGTAGTATTTTGCATATCACGTGCAACAAATGTTAGGCTACCAAGAAGTTACATTGCCAGTGCAAAGTAAATATTCATAGAGGTTTGGTTTTGTACTGATTTTAATCTGCCAAAGAAGCTATGAGAAAAATGCGAAGTATTTTTTTGGAGGCAGACTACTATTTGTACTGACTACTATAAACGTGTACTCTTTCACTTTCTGCCATGCTCCCAAGGTTCTGATTTCTCAATTTTATCTTAATTAAATCAGGTATTAAACCAAGCCCGCTGGTTCCTTTGTTTCTGCTGACGTGGAGTGATGAAGAGCACAGCTCCAGCATTCAGACTGCAAGGTGCAGAGCTGTGGTGGATCCAACGGGATGGGAGCAGGGCATGGGGGTAGCCCAACCCTCCCTTCATGGCAGGAAGCTCAAGCGCCACTGAGGCAGCCGTGTTAGTGTTGTGGCAAGAATCACTGTGGCATGACGTTTTAACGTACAGGTTTTAGAAAACCTTCCCCAAGCGTAGTTTCTGAAATAACATCTGGCACTGTATGCACTGCTCAGGGGTTACACAAACAAATTAGTGTTACACCACGGTGACCTTGGTAACATTTAGAAGAGGGAAACCCCATAAATAGCGCAAGGAAAACTTAGCTGCAGTTACTCGCTGAGCAAATCAGTAAAAATTGTGTCATGTTCATTTGGTTGGCTCTCTGCACCTGAATCTGCCCACGCTGAATAAGAAGGAGGGCAGTCCTGACCCAGCATATAGGTTGATTGATTGGTGCTGGTTCAGCCTTTCCAGTACTGGAAACAGCATCCCTGTCCCTGGATATCTTGTTGGGGTTCAGGGCGCTGAAAGTTGATTTTCAGTGTCAAGGAAGTTACAGGTTGCTGTATGAAACCAGAACGAAGCTATTTGGGCAAGTATATTCAAGTAAGGAAAGCCTACAGTACATTGGTTTTGCTTGTTTGTTTGTTTGTTTTATTTCATTGCCAAAAAGAAGGAGGGGAGGAGGAAGCAGCGGAGGAATAAATGCTGCAAAACCGGACTTGAAACTGATGCAGGACTTTCATTTTACAGCTGCCAGAAGGGGAAGCTGCTGAGCACTCCAGCCAGCCCACTGGGTCGATGAGGAGTACCTGTGGAGATGCTTTGCTGGTTCCATTCATTGAAGCGCCCAAAATGCCCCCAAAATCATACCAAATCATAATAGCAACAGCAACCACGACCACAATAATAATAATAATAATAAGAAAGACGATAATACAAGATTTGTTACTTGGGAGACTGCAGAAGGGACTGCTGGCTGGAAAGAAGCTAGAGAAATGACCTGAACCAGATGGGCTGTTAAATGCAGCGTGCTGGAGATAAGCCCAAGCGGTGAGCACCCTCACTACAGGCACATGGGGAGCAGGCAGGAGGAAGGACACTGCAAACAGGGCTTGTGCTCTGCAGGGCTGGGTTTCCATCTCCAGTCAGCACAGCCTCTGAGCATGAAGTCTGGCCTCGTGGTGTCCCCTGAAGGTACCTGAGATGCTGTTAGTACCTGGCAATGTGAGCAGCTTCTGGGCACTGCAGGAGGGTTTCCCTGTGTGGGGAATTCCCCATCAGAGCTGTGCACAAAGCTGTGCAGTACACCCGTGCAACCTATGGCACAGATTCATCATTTACTCAAGCTTGTTCTGCCAAACCCTGGATTTCTGCATAGGAAGAGCCACGGACCACTGTCCCTTTAGGATATGTCCCTGCAAGAGCACCTCAGGGTTTTGGGGTGTACTATTGACGCTATCCACTCCTGTGCCCCTCCCCAAGTCTCATGCAAATAACTTATCTGAGGTCTCCCTGAGAGTTTTGGCCCATCACCTTCCTTGTTCCAAAACCAAAGAGTTTCAATGCACTTCCCAGCAATGCAGGCTTCATTGAAAACCTGCTGAAGTTGCTCTGGGTTTTGTGGTTCCTCAGACTTAGGAAAAGTGCTGCTGAAGGCAGTCTGCCTTGATGACAGCGCAGTCCTTCATGTCTCTGTATGGCTCCAGCTACTTTCTTCCTCCTTCACAAAACTGCACTGCAACCTTCTTGTGAAACTGCTGTGGCTTGGTAGGGCACCAGAGCCTTCCTTAACACCACACAAACATGAGAAAGAGCTCACCCTTGGTCGTTTGAGAAATAACAAAATGTCTTTTTCCGGTCTTTTATCCTAAAAATGCATCTGAGGAACAACACTATCGGAGAGGATATTTCTCTGTGTGGTTATTGCAGGTTGGTACAGCTTGAATAAATACATTTATGATATCATACCTGTCTGGAGCTCAGGAGGTTCTTCACGGTGTCACAACCAGCAATGGCAACAGTGGTGAGAGCTTTTGTGAAAGGTGGTATTGTGATCTGACAGCAGCACGGGTCCCAAGGTATTCATTAAATTGTTCCAGGCACAGGGACAGCCTATGATTACGCTGAATAGGAGCAAATTGTACACTCTGCTTGACTGGAATACAGGAGCTTAATCTGAAAGGCTGCATAGGAGGGCTGAGCACGTACAGCTACAGCCCGAGAGCGCAAACAAGCTTGGCCTGGTGGCTGACCTAAAGCCACCAAGTTTCCTTCTGGGTAGGGGTTTCTCCAGCTCCAGTCTTTGCTTGTGTCAGAAATAGTGCAGCCAGCAGGAGCAGGGGGGTGATCTTTCCTCTGTACTCAGCACTTGTGAGGCCACACCTTGAGTACTGTGTTCAGTTTTGGGCCCCTCACTACAAGAAAGACATCGAGGCCCTGGAGCATGTCCAGAGAAGGGCAATGAAGCCATGAAGGGTCTGGAACATAAGTCTTATGGGGAGCAGCTGAGGGAACTGGGATTGTTCAGCCTGGAGAAGAGGAGAGGCTCAGGGTAGACCATATTGCTCTCCACAGCTCCCTGAAAGGAGGTTGTGGCGAGGTGGGTGCCAGTCTCTTCTCCCGGGTAAAAGCTATAGGATGAGAGAGAATGGCCTTCAGTTGCACCAGGGGAGGTTCAGGCTGGATATTAGGAAAAAATTATTCTCAGAAGTTGGTGAGGCTTTGGAACAGGCTGCCCAGGAACACAGTGGATTCACCGTCCCTGGGGGTGTTCAAGAAAAGAACATTTATTTCACTATTAATAAGATCAAACACCTAGTCCAAAATTATTGCTGTGTTATAAACACTCAAAGTGGAGAAATCATTTAGTCTATTTGTAAGTAGAAATATGGTTCACAAATGGATGCATTGGCTGCAGAATCAAGGTCTGCCAAGAAGAAATCCAGTCTGGCTGATTTGACAGTCCAGTTAGCTGAAAAAGAGAAGTCTCAGAGAACTCTTGAAGATTCACAATCTCTGTGGAGCCCAGAGGAGGAACCAGTGGTGAGCAGCTGTTTGACAGCCAGTAACCTAAAGAGAAATAAATCCAAGGGTTTGGGCTGCTCACAGACATGGTCAGTGGTGGGGAAACTGCAAAAATGCCTTGAGAAGGAATTCCAAGGAACAACAGACAATAGCTTAACAGTGAGAAGGGACCCAGCTTGGGAGAGAAACAAAAGAAGCCAGAATTTGTTGATCACAGTTTATAGGTGCCTGGTCTTCCCGATAGTCTGAAGAGGGAAGAATGTGGTACCCAGCCCTGTGCTGATGTTTGGTGGTATGACTGTCAGCAGCCGTGGATCTGCTGGTGCTGAAGAAGCTGCAGCCTTGCACAGCAGGACTACAGCGAGCAATGATGGAGCGATGTCCATGGCAGCTTGTAGTGACTTGCAGGAAGTATTATAAAGAAAAGATCAAATTCCTGCTGGAGTCCAGGCTGTGTCAGGCAAACACTGCCTGTTTCTTTCTGCTCTTCTTCTGCAGTGTGACTTTTGCAATGCCTCTTGGTCAACAAAAAGAGGTTTATTTGTCATTTCCACTGGAAGAGTGACCAGATGACCTTGATGACAGGTGCCTGGTTGCATTTTTGAGAGCACATGCTAAGTGGCAGGGCCAGGATCACCACCAGCAGATCGTTTCCCACAGCCTATTGCGAAGGCAGTAAATACAAAAGCTGCTCCATGCTGGCCGCAGTAGGGGTCTGAAGCACAGGAGCACACCAGGAAAACTACAGTTAGAGAAAAATACCAGAGCTGATTCAGTGGGTAGTCCTAGGAGTCTATGGTGAGGGTAAGAAATAACTAATGTGTCCTGAATGGGCAGGGAGATGCCAGGAGCCCTCCTCACAACCCCTGAAATGCTTTGAGTGCTGTAGGTGTCCGAAGAGAACTGTGGGAAAGAGGTGGAGCAGCAGGCAGCCAACATCCATCTATTCAGGACACCACTGTCCTTTCCTGTTCAATTTTTCATTAAAAACAGAACAAAAAGAGTCAGTGGCCAGATGTGTGATAACTGTTAGCTTTCTGGTCGTGAGAGAAAATAATACTGCAGTTTGCTGCTTTTACCATAAAATGCATTTGCCGAGACTATCATGGTTTGACACAAAGCACTGAAGAAGTAATGTGTGTAAAAGATGGTTTTGAAGGTTTTGAAGTTTCTGGTTATAACTCATAGCTTCTTGCTGATCCCTCTAATTCTAGCTGAGCATTTGCTTCGTGCTGTGGATGGAGTGAGCCTCAGATCCTTTCCTCATCACCAAGGAGAGATTCCTAGTTTTTTTCTGTTGTGTTGCATTCCTACCACAACAAGCCAGATTCCAACCCCCAAATCAGTACATGCAGGAGAGGTTGCTGCAGCTTTGTCTGCGTGGACAAGCATTGCAGAGCCATAGGAAGAGTGCAAGAGGAAGAGTCAGTGGCCCTGCAGAGCACCCATCACTGGGCTTTATAAGGAACCAGTGCCAATCTGCTCCCATGGGCCAAGTGTGTGTCGGTGGCTGTGGGGATCCTCTTGGTAAGCGTCACCTGGCAGGATCCCACCTTGCACACTCCAAGCCTATGCTGCAGTGTAAGGGTTGCAACCACAAAATACATTAAAAAAAATATATATATATTCTTGATCCTAATTGAATCACCAGTTTAGAGATACCCAGGGAGAATAGGGCTGCTGCTGTGTGCAGCTCGGAGAAGCCGTTGTGCAATTCAGCCAAATAAATTAATGAAGTGGTAGCAAGAAGGGCAAGATTGTTTTGAAATAGGAAGGAATTATTATTGTATATTAAGTTGATTATGCATCAGGGTTGAGATGTACAAAATGGGTGGGCTATGCTACAGCCGGGAGAAGCCAGGCACACAGCCAGAGGCACACAGGCACACAATGTGTGTGTTTGTGTGGCTGGTGGCAAGCAAATCCGTCACCCTCGTTGGAGAGTACTGCAAATGGGAGTAAGGCCTGCCAGATGGCAGACATCCGGAAAGACACAAGGAGAGAGCAAAGCGTAACCACATTGTGCATGGAAATCAGTGGGCTGAGCCTGGCCACAGATGGGAATCTGCAAATCACAGTCCCAGTGCGAGCTCACAGGAAAACGCTGACAAAGTCAGAACCAAATTCCCAAGCCTCCTCTGAGCAACTGAAAGACTGGGGCAAGGGTCCAGGTGGATCTCTTCCATGGTGCACAAAGCCAGAGGAAACTGCAGGCCTCAACATGGCTGAGCTGCTGGCAGTGTAGGACACACAGGAGGGATGAGGGATGTCAAAACTAACTTCACACTGCTCCTACTGCTCATTAGCTCTGGAGCTAAATAGGTACTGGATCATCCCGTGCATTATACTGGATGGAAATTCCAATATCAGGAAGCATGAGGAGTGCAAATATGTTCCCAGTTCCCTTTGGTTGCCACCTTCCATGGGCAGCCACAGGATAAGGTGTCCTGGAGCTGCTGAATGCCGATGTGGGCTGGGAAGAGAGCATTTGTGTGTAGCTCTTTTTGTGGTTGCAATGCGCAAACAAAAATTATTCTAGGCTTGAATTCCATAAAGTGAAGACCAGAATAGCTGGAAGAAAACAAAGGCTTTTTTTTTTTTTTTTTTCCTCCAGCATCCAGTCTGCATTTGACTGATTCTTGCTTCTTTGCAAAACTATTTGTCTTTTTCCCTTCCAAGGCAGTATGCAACACAGCAACAAGAGGCTCATGTCCATGTCCAGCTCCATGTCCTTATCTGCCTTTGCTCAGGACACAAAAGGGAAAGGATAATCAAGGCAGAAACTGCTCTCCAGTCACTTCAGGCTCAAGGATTGTGGCACACTCCTCTGTGTAGCACAAAAGGACAGGATTCTCCTCTCTGGTGTCTTGAAGTTTTATTCCTAACCCATATGAGCCCAAATAAGAGATGTCTGAGGGGCCTGGATATCCATTTTCAAGATACGTACAATCACGGAATCATCACAGTTGGAAAATACCTCTAAGATCATCTAGTCCAACCTTCAACCCATCACCACCATGCCCACCAAATCATGTACCTCAGTACCACACCTGCACGTGTCTTGAAAATATCCAGGGACGGTGACTCCAGCACCTCCCTGGGCAGCCTGTTCCAACACCTCAGCATTCTTTCTGAGAATATTTCTTTTCTAATATCCAAACTGAAATTAACATTAAATAATCCAACATTAAGACAGGGACTGGCATCTAATTAGGGTACTGCCACAGGACAGTGGGAGCAATCCTGGAAGTAGGCAGATAAAAGCCTCTTCATCTTACCTGAAGAAGTCTTCCTCAGCTTCTAGCAAATCCAAGTGAAAGCAGGTAGCTCAGAACAGCTGACTGGACTAACACCGAAGGACACACCTGCTTGGACAAACCAGTGTTTCTGAAGCCAGCTACTGGTATGGCCTTTGAATTCTACCCTATCCCAAAAATAAGACCTAGGAGAAGCAATGTGATTTGGGTTCCATGTCTGTGTTGTATCCTACATCTTCTGTGCAGTAGCTCTTCAGACCTCCTTTGGGTGTGTGTATTTGTTGGGGCTCTGGGTTGATAGAAGGGCGCTTGGTAGAGGTATGAGCTGTTCGACTCTGCTACGGTATAATGGGCTGCGAGTGACTTGTCAGTTCATGTTTCCAATTACTGTTATTACTATTATTTAAAAAATGTGGGTGTTTCTGAAATTGCTTTATATCAGATGATAAGTATACTCGTTCGTTAGTTATAGTAATTAACATTCTGATCTTGGTTCTGCCACCTCAATTGCTTCAAGAGCTGGGGCTGGTTACCACATTTTCTATAAATAGATTACAACCTCCTCGTTTTAACTCCTAATGTCCCAGAGATCCCCCCTTCCTGCTTCCATGTTTTCTGTTCCTCATTCCTGTCATTCCTTTAGTTTCTCTCCCACCAAATTATATGTCTTGAAAAGGAATGCGGCAGGTTTTCTTAATTTTTTTCTTTATTTTTTTTTTAATAACTGAAATAAAAATGCCATTTCTAAGCAATTACCATCTCTTGGCAAGTTGTTGCGGAGCACATTTGCTCTCACCGGCTCTAATGAACAGCTTCTGTGTTAGCCTTTTGTGGGCCACTGTTGAGTTTCCTACAGTGGTGCACACACCCCACTGCCCTAGGAGGGGACATCGTAGATAACTGCCCTGTGGAGCAGCCTGAATCATAAAATCATAGAACATTCTGAGCTGGAAGGATGCACAAGGATCATCAGGTTCAACTCCTACCTCCTGCGTGGGCAGGACCACTCAAAAACCAAAGCCTATGTCTGAGAGCAGTATTCACTTGTTCTTTATGTGCTAGGGACACCTGTTTTGGGGTGCCAGAGGTTCCACAGATGCCATTTCCATCTTCCAATGAAGGCTTTATCCCAGACCAAACCCCAGCATTCAGAAGAACTGTACCAGCTCCTTGTACACCGCTGTTAAGAGAGATTGCACCTCATTAAGATGCAATGAGTAACATGTTTGAAAATGAAATATTAAAATGTTTTTCAGGCATTCATGAACCCTTTTTAATGCAGTATGAAGCTTGATAATATCGGTGGTTGTACTTTGATCTGATGAAATCTCTGAATGGGAGCACATACAGTAGGTAATATTTACTCTGGCAGTGAACCAGTAGGCAAAATCTCCTGCTTTCAATGCTCTGTGGAATAAAAGTTTTGAATTTTGTAGTGTACTAAACTGTTTATTGCTTTGAAATAAGCAGCAGTAACACCCAGCTGGATGCCTGTATGTATTGTGCTTGTGAATGGACTGATCCATGAGAAACAATCTAGCAGACAAATCAGCCTCTTCATGAATTAAACCAAATCTTTATTTGGATATGAGGCATTTGAGCCTGAGGGACCTATTATTCTGGAAAGGGCCCATAAAGCATAAGGGCTTTCTAAAATTTGGGCTATGTGTGTCTTACATTTGATATTCTCACACAGCCATTAGTTATGCCTTGCTCTGCAGAACCCAGCAGACTTCTGTGCAAATGCTGTTGAGGCCCAAAGCTCCGACTGAAAGACAAAACAGACCCGGGTGTCTGGCCAAGCCACTGAGCTGCTTAAATAGCTCCTCTGCCTCCCACCTTCTTTCAGCCTTGTCCTTGGGGCAGGAACTACCATTTTTGATCTGTTTCCCTATTGCATAACACTGAAAAACTTCTTATAACCAAAAGAGAGAGGGAGAAAGTTTACCCAGAGACAGCTGGCCACTCTCTGCCAAAAATAAGCATTAGCATGTCAAGATAACTCTGTGTGTTTTGAGTCAGCCCTATCAAAACTCTCGATCTCATGGATGTCATGGGATTCAATGTTTTCTTCACTCTCCAGCCGATAACAATCGAGGAACCACATGAAAATCTTGATTTCCTTAACAAACTTAAAAAAAATCACACGCGAATTTCTAGATCTGTGGTTGCTGAGAAAACATGATGCAAGAAATCATAAGTCCTGAAGGTAAATAAAATTATCTCACGGTCATTCCAACCCTTTGTTCACTCTTCCTGGGTTAAAATGCCTAATGGTTTTTTTTGTTTTGTTTTGTTTTTTTCGTTTTTTTGCTACTTCTTATACTTGACCACACAAAACATGGTTTGTCGTGAAACATCCTATGACAGTCTCTGCTCCCTTGGATAGAGATTTTTTCTCAGCATGGCACATACAGGCTATAACACAACCACAGGCTTTATAGCTGATCTCTATTCATTGGATATGGCCCTGAGAGCAGGGAATGGAGCTCAGGCTCCCCCCTCTCCCAGAGAGGTTAGGAAGAAATGTGGCAAAGGAGGAAGCAGGCAGTAGGCATACCTACACCCATGTGCTGGCCACATGCTGGCTACCCACAGCCGGGCTGCTTCGAGATGGGAGCCTTGCATGGCTTCTGCACAGCACTGGCTGGGGAACAGCCCACAGCTGTCAATGCTGCAGTGATAGGGATAGTGTGAACTGTGGTTGGCATGAGTAGCCACTGATGGACAGCTCTTTATTTAAATATATATATATATATATCAGGATAATAAATGCAGTATATAATCTACTCCAAAGAATGTGGTTTGGGCAGGATTTTTCCCAGCGATCTGGATGATGCTGTTTGCTGCTGCGTCACATAGCTTTCAAATGTGGGCAGATGTATTTTTGTCACATGATATTTTTTTCTGGCCTCTGACAAGCTTTCAAAGACAGACTTAGTTTCCTTAGTCTTTCTTTGTATCACGCAGCTTTAAAACATCTACCATTAAGCATGCTGCAGGTTTGAAATGCTTGCCTCAGGAAGAAATGTGAAAAAGAGAGAAAAACATAATAGTTTCCGATCATCAAATATTTTGAGTGAGTCATTTGCCTGCATAGCTAGATAAATGCAACAGGACATCCTGTAGCCGTTGTGCAGTTACTTTAACTTCTATTTTTTTCCCTATGACATAAATTGTGAAGTAGGGAAGAAAGTGCAGTGAAGTCCTGTCCAAGCAGCTGTACTGTCCCCTGTATTTGGATTCTCTCCCATGACATGAAGGGGAATTCCTGGGGCAATTACCCACCTGGGTGCAAAATTACAGAAATGGGCCATGGTCTCTTGTGGGACAAGCAGCAGGGAATTCAAGAGTAAAGCCTCCTGAGGGAGGTCAGAGAAGCTGATGTAATTTTTCTGAGGTTTTTGTCACCTGAAGAAGTTTCACGTATTACCAGCATCAGAGGGAGAGAACACCTCTGAGCCTTCATCAGAGCTTTCCTGTAGAAGAGCTGAAGTGTTTGTGCCAGAAGTCTTTTCTCTCACCTCCCCCCAGACACTCCTTTAGCTCTTGCATGGCACTAGAAGAATTTCTAGGAGATTTCCATTCTTTCTTTTGGAAGCTGATAAAGGGATACAGCAGACCAGAATACCAGTAAGAATGCTATGACTGAAGTCAAATTCTTCTCCCAGCATAATGAAACATAATTCTGGACGTACACTTGATTTATTTAAAATCAACGGAGAGAGAAGAAAAACACTGGTAGAAAAGAAAATAAATAAGATATTTTCCTCATTCCATTCTATCTGCAAGTACAAACAGAGCTTTGAACTTCAGATCCACCAAGTGTCAGTCTGTTCTTATCCAAAGGCCTTGGAAAATGATATCTTCTGTCAGGTAGATAAACACGTAGCCAGTAATCTTGGAGAGAGTGGTTTGTGTGTACGTGGTTGTGTATACATATACAATCACCAAAAAATAACAGCATTAAACTGCAGGCTAAGTGAAAGGGAATTAGTGAGGAGATTACAAATGAACAAAGCCTAGCATTCTGCCATATTTCTGATAGAATTTCGGAGGCACGACTCCACACCTAAAATACCTGGAATCTCTTGAAATTCATCTTCCTCCTTGAAATCCCTTCCCAGGATTTATCTCTGCTTATTTTAAAGTAGCTAGCTGATGAAACAGGAATGGTGATATGTCACCGAGACACAGAGGATTTTATTCCACTCATTATATAATCTCTTTACTTAGTATCAGGAAATGCCTTTGTTCACACAGTATGTAGCACAGTGGTAGCCAGCTGTAACCATAATAAACCCCACTAATAATGACCTCGAATCAAATCTGTCAAGAAATATGTCTTACAACTTTATGAACTGATGGTGAGATGAGGGCAAGCCAGATAACTACTATTATTATATATGTTTGATTCTGGCACTGTTATTCCTCTTCCATATGTACCCAAACTGAGTAGGCAGAACAATAACGATGTGTCTCTTTGCTTTCACTTGCTATTTACATCATCAGAAGCTCTCTATAGCTCTCTTACACACATCTAACGTGCACTTCTTCCACTCCCTTATTCTTTTTACTCTGTTCCTGATCTGGTCACAGGTATGTGAGCAGCAAACATTTTGTTCTTTATATTGGCAAACTTTATTTTTTCCACTTTTCAATCACCAGTTCTCCTATCACGGTGCCATCTATTTCACAACTTATTTTGTCAATAAAATTTCTGCCACTCACTGTCTGCATTCCACCTCTGGATTCTTGCCGTAAGTGTAGACCGGGAAGTCTCTGGGGCAGACACTGGCTCTGGATCTATGTGTGAATGTTTACTTATCCTCAAAAAGCCCCAGCTCTAAACCTCAAAGCCCTATTACAGTAATGCTGATGTAGGTGATAAAACTTTAACCTTTTAATTCCAGAAACTGCTCAAAGCACTATTTTCTAGCCTTGCCCAAAAGGTAAAGGAGTCCATGAATTCATGGCTCTCATCAGCCCCTGAGCTCTTTTTAATCCAGCTTTGGGCTCTGCAGCCTCTCTTGTTCTATACTATTAGTGTAAAGCCTTTTCTTTCCCTCCCTTTTATTTGAAACAGGCTTCCAGAACAGCTTGTTTTTCCCCGTTTTTCTTCAAACGTTACCTGAAACTTACCTTCCTCTCCTGATTGTTCTCACACAATTGTTCTCTAAACCTTTTGACTTAGTTGGCTTACTAAAGTATGCAATGAAAAATGTCACAGGAAAGAAAGCGTTGCTTTGTTCCTGATGATGTTTTTATTTGTGCAATGGCTGGGAACTCTCATTACTTACTAAGCTGTTTTCAGTGTTTGCTGTTGATGACAGTGATATCATTTTTCTGTCATGTTCTCATCACCTAGTCGGGTGTAATCTCTTTGGACCTCAGAGCATACCTAAGAAACCAGCTTAGGGTTGTACTTACTTTTATATTTGATGACTGACACAGTTGAGCCGGTTTACAAAATTGGTGCCTTCTCCGAGTATTCAGTCTAAAAGTTTTTTTGAATTGATACAACAAAACAAAACAAAACAAAACAAAAACTGAACAGTGAAGCTGGGAGTGGAAAGAATTTGTTGTGCTGCTGTACTCACAGTGAGTTATGCACAATACTCACAAAGCACATGCAGAAGTACACACAGAATGGCATTCAGAAGCTGCACGCTGGTTTTGCGTGAAAGTGAGTAATTCTGGGTGAGCTGACCGTGGCTAGCCTATATCAGTCTATCTGAAAAGCATCACTGTCAAAGAACTGGTATAGATGGCATCACTGTTCCCTCCTCGAAGTACAGCATATCCTCACAGTTCGCACTGCTCTTCACAGGCTATGCTGAGGAAACTGGCCCTTCGTGGCTAGGCTTCATCCTGCATCCTGGGGCTGGGCAGCCTCAGTGGGACAGCCCAGAGCTGCAGTGCCCAGGAGGTGACATGGAGCCACTTCCCAGCAGCCATGTGCCGCTCGTGCCTCAGGTTTTGGTTGCACAAAGCTCTGGCAGATCCATACGGTTCATTACAAAGACGTTTGATCCCAGCCAATGTTTCAGCCTCAGAAATCTCTAGATAGCTGCTGACAGGAGTAGGCAAGCACTGTGGCTGTCCTGCACAGGTGTTTCCTGGTGGCCTTGGAGCTGAAGCTGGGCATAACAGTCCTCTTGTACAAACAGCCTCCTCTGTGCAGCCTCCCATTCACCAGCACAGCCAAATGAATAGTAATCAGTAGCCTGTCCTGTAGACATCCTTGTGCCTCAAGAACATCTGCCTGTGCCTTTCTTTGCCTTTGTAATATTTTCATCATTGTAAGTACTATCTATTCAGAGCTAACATTTTAAGGAAGCATCAGATTGCTAGGTTTCTCAGCCTGTTTACAGTTAGCAAATAACCTTAGCATTGCCATGTGTTGTAGTAGCAAGTTAATATCATTGTTGTCAGACCAAACCAGACTCTCACCAAAGCTATTTGTAACTTGCTTTTTCAAGAGCCAGTCTAATACAGACTATAGCTACCATGTAGTTCTCAACTATTTGTTACTTTGAGCTTTAAATGCCATTCAGCTTTTAGATGGAGTGCAGAAATTTTGCTGTGGCAGGCAAGGTTCAATCTATGCCATTAATAGAAACCTTGTTTTTCTCATCCACTTTGCCTTAGTAGCATACTTACACGAATCACAGAACCACAGAATCATAGAATGGCTTGAGTTGGAAGGGACCTCAAGGATCACCAAAGGATCATCAAGTTCCAACCTCCCTGCCACAGGCAGGGCTGCCAGCCATTAGATCAATTACTAGATCGGGCCCCATCCAACCTGCCCCTAGACACCTCCAAGGACAGGCATTCACAACCTCTCTGGGCAACCTGTTCCAGCATCTCACCACTCCCTCAGTAAAAAACTTACCACTAATCCTCCATCTAATCTATATCTCCCTTCCTTTCGTTTAAAATCATTCCCCCATGTTTATAAACTCCCTTTAAGTACTGGAAGACCAGTATGATGATAACAGATGTATCTTAACATCTTTGTCATATTTTTATGGTTTAGTTTTAATCAGGATTTTGCCGTTCTTGATATATTACTAAACTGGATGTAAATAACCTTATTTCTAAATCCAGCTTTCAAATACAAAGCAGTAAAATATCTGCACATAGTGGTGTCCTATGAGAACATTGGATACAGTATCTGGATACAATCTGAATGGTGGGGCTCAACCTTATACACAACAAGCTGGTTCTGACCATCAGCAGATTTTTTCCTGTTGGGTAGATTTCTTCTAGCTGCTAGCTGCAGAGCAAGTCATGCTACCTGAAAGCTGAAGTAACTTCTTCCAGCTCAAAGACAACTGGACACTGGGGGGAGCGGGATGAAGAACTGCAGAGAGAAAAGGGTGTGCATCAACCAAAAGCGTGATCTCACTTTGAGGCCAGTGTTGCTGGCTGAAGACCAGATAGTATGTGGGTTGAGTGGGAGTGAGCTAAAAGGAAGCTCATTGGAAAAGAAAGTCTTAAGAAAACTGTGGCTAGCACACCAAAGAGAACTGAAGACAGAAAAACAGAATAATGTAGATTAGACTCCAACTGCTCACTCAGACCATGGCTCACTAAGTCAGACCAGGTAGCTAAGGGCCCTATCTAGTAGCCTTGAGTTTCTCAAAGGATGCAGATCTTGCAGGCTCTCTCTGCACCTGTTCCAGGTTTAGCCATTCTCATGGCAAGAATACTTTTCCCCAGATCCAGCTGGAGTTTTTACTGTCATTATTTGTCCATTGCCTTTTGTCATTTCACTTTGCACCTCCAAGAATCTGACACCTCCTTCTCAATAACACATTTTCAAGTAGTTGAAAAATATAATTAGACCTCTACCAAGCCAACTCTTCTCCATTATGAATCTGGCTCTCAGCTACACCTCAAACATCATGCAGTCCTGTTTCTCAATCATCTTTGTTGCACTCTGCTGTGCCTGCTCCAATTTGCAACTCAATCCCTGGTGAGAAAGAGGTGAAAAATAATAGGATAGGAGAAAAGGTATGGGCAAAAGAAAATGTGGAAGAAAACCTGCATAAAGTGAAACCAAGAGCAACTAGAGCAGTGTATGCAAAAGAAAGTGAAAGATAGGAAGGTGAAAAAACAGCATGAGGAAACAGGCCACATAATTCTGGCTGTGACCTGTAGTAGCTGTGTTACTACAGCACCTCAAGAATCTGGTTCAAACTGCTTCTATCTGAGACATCTGTTGTTCCACTGCTTCACATTAAAGGTGAGTGTCGAGATGCATTTATTTCAAAACTGGCTTACTACAAATCTAATTAATTTTGCAGTAGTGTGCCTAAGTTAAGGAGGGTATTAAATGGGAGGTTAAACACATAAGATAGTTTCCAAAAAAGTCAGTGATACTGTTGTGGTTTTTTTGTTTTGTTTTGTTTGGGTTTTTTTTTTTTGCATTCAACTTGATTTTTTACAAGCACAGATATCTAAGACAAGTCTGAGGCACAAATGTGGGGGTGGCAGCTCCTGATATCTTTGCTTTGACTCCTTGATTTTCTTCATTGTGGCAGGCACAGCCACGAGCTAGCTGTGCACCACTTCTCTGCTTGTTCTGAAGCATTCTGACCTTCTGGAAGGTACTCTCCAGCTTAGCAGAATAGGTGTCATTTGGCAGTTTTTGCTTGGAATGTTAGTCAGAGCTGTAGCTGTCACTGGTAGGAAGAGAATTCTTCTGCCGCATTGGGACTGCTGTGGATGGTCGTTCTGATTGTGAGCTTGACAGATCAGCTGGCTGTTGCTCAATGACCCCATCATCATGCTTGGCAGACATCGACTTGACACACCAGGGCATGAAGCCACTTTGGAGGCCTGGTAATGTCAGTCCTTGACAAGGCACTACATGCGTGCAAAGGTGATGGCAAAGCAGAGTGACATTTTGAGTAATGTCACAGAGCCATGGGACAACAGCTACCACCTTGAGTAGTGTGCATTCTAGAAAAGACACGTTTGGCTTTTTAGGGAAAACTCTGGTGTATTTATCTATAAATCTAATCCACTATATGGTTTTAAGGATTGCCTTACAGTTCTTCTCTCATTCAGGATATTGCTCAGTCAAGTAGATATTTTGCATTTTGATCTGCATTTGCAGATTCTATGAAGCACACATCTCTCTGCCATGGGTAGTTTTTTTTCACTTTTGTCATCTTTTTTACAACTAATCAGCATGCTTAATCGTATGAACAAAAAATGTTAAATGTTAACAAAAAAAATAATGAGATTTATACTGAAAGAATAGAGTTAATAATATAAAGCAAAACATTTACAGAAAGAGGTAAAATCTTCACAGCACTGTACACTCCTAAGCCTAAATCCCGAACAAAAGAGAAAATCAAAGAGAAAGTCAAAAGAGAAGATGGGGAACATGCAGAGTCATTTTATCTGGTTAGCTGTATCCCATCTGAGACTGTTTAAGAACCTGAAAGAAATGGAATCCAGTTGAGTAACTTCAGTGGGCATATCCCAGGTATGGGTACTTCCTCACCAGGTACAGGACGGTTCTGATACCTTCCATTATCCTTGTATCTCCCTATCTAGTGGCTTTCCTTGTGGGAGGTAAAAGACTTGGAAAAGACGTACTATCTTTTCAATTTCTCAGCATTCAACAAATGTTCAGGCACAAAACAATATAATTTTTTCCTATCTGCTTTCACCAGAATTATTTAACACAAACTGCAAGGCAAGAAAATCTGTCTGTCCAGTTGTTTAGGTAGCAGATTAGAATTAGAATAGAATGTATTTTACATATTTTGGTTAAAAATGTTAAAGATGGGTTTACTTATTTTATCTCTGAGATTGCACATTTCACAAGCTGAAGAAATGCTGATGCAAACAACAAATTAGCCACGCCTACCATTATGCAATTTGCATACCGAATGCAATGTATGCATTTGTGTCTGTTGGAGGACTACATAGTGCACATCTGTGTATTTCTGGAAACAAACTTGGCTTACCTATGTGTTCAAGCTGATAAATGTAACCCTTTGTGAGCGAGAGGGCTGGAAGAGGGCTGGCTTTGTGAAAGCAGAGTGGATGCAGGTGTGGAACCGAGTTGTAGATGTAGCTTCTAGAACTATTAGTTGTAAAGTTCAACACAAAGGAAATCTCATTTTACATACTGCCGGCCCTATAATACAGTGTGTTGACCTGAAACATACAATAGAAAGTTCTCATGGATTAACTTTGTATCAACAGATTTTAAGCTGGCTTTGCCGTAGCATAAGTTCAGTGTCTCTCCCACAATCAGACCCATCCCAAGAGTCTGCCCCATTGCCCTCCTGCTACCACTCTGCTCATCCTATCCAAAGATAAAGATCATTATATGTCATCTGCAAGCCTACAGTCTTACATGCATTGGCCATCTTTAATGTGTGCAGACGCTCACCATAGTCAGGCTTCTTTGTCACAGATTTTATCCTATATTCTTGCCTTGCAACAGGTACCTTGCCTTTGCCTTGGCATTCAGATGTGTGCCAGTACAGCGCTGTCAATGACAAAAGTCAAGCTCTAGAACTATGCAAGCCATAAAAACAGCTGTTGTTTCTCAGAAACACCCCATCCCAACCCCATTCCTTATGTACTGCTGCAGACATTTGTGGGCAATACACATCAAGATAGAGTTCACCGTTTCCCATGGATGCTTCAGTGGGGCCATCAAAGGGACCTGGAAAAGCTAAGAGCAAAAGACAAATCTCAAAAGTTCTGGCAGCTGATCCTGGACAAGAACTTGGGAAGTGCCCGTCTTCCATATCTACAACTCAAGTACGTCTGGAAATAGCTGCCATGTCCCCTTTTGTTCAAGATTTGGTTTTATTTTTCTATTTGTTTTTCAATAACTTCCTGCACTCTTGCTTCCAGCTGAAAGCTTTATCTCAGGGCTTTTGTGGCAGGGATGGATGGCATCAGAGTTATTAAGGGTTGACATCTCATCTGTGGCAAAGAGCTGCAGTGGATGGGACAGTACAGCTGTCAGAGTCATTTCAGAGTCAGCAGGCCTGGCTCCAACAATGGGATACAAAGGGCTTCAGGGGGAAACAGCACCTGGGAACAGGAAAATCAGAGAAAAGATGATTTACTGCTCATGTCCAACATATGCATGATTTCAAGTTATAGCAAACAGCTGTCAACCACTCAGCAGAAAACAATTAGTCAAGTTGTCCCCGACAACATGACCCTCCCAGTTTTCACAGGACGGGAACAAGCTGCAGCTGGTGGGGGGACTGGCTGTAGTTTCACTTGTTGCACTCTTTCCCTGTCACCATCTTCTCTTTTGACTCTCTCCTGTGAAGGAAGTAGCATGAAAAGCAGAGCCTGGTTTGGGAGGGCAGCTTAGCAACCCTCCAGCTTCCTCTTAGTCACACTGCACAGCCTTACTGAAGCCCTGTCCTGAAGTGGCAACAGCTGGGTTGCTGCTAAATGCAAGTGGACTCATACCATATTAGGGTAACTGAGCAACTCCATTGCTCTCTAAACAGGCTCAGCAGCAGGTTTGTACCCTACATGGCTACACACCATCAGATGAGCAGGAGATACAGAAGATGTGAGTGCCATGTACTTTGCCAAATCAGCCAGCTCAAATGGACAGCCGTAAAGTCATGATGACTCATTTCATCCATCCTCCCAATGAAAGATTTGCCAGGTCAGGAGACAAGGAAAAAAGAAATCACCCTGCAGTGTTTCGCCACTGCAGGCTGAACAGCTTTCCCACGTGACTTCTTTGGCCGCAGAATGTGCAGGCTGAGACCTTCATGGGTGACACCTCCTAGCTCACACAGGAAGCTGTCACCTTCCCAAGCCCAAGGCTGGTTGGCAATGCAGCAGCAACCATTAGTGTTTTTAGGTTTCAAATAACGAAGACAATCTTCCTGATGCTCAGTGGCACTCTGTCTTCTGTCCCAGACAAGAGCTGCTTTCACAAACCCTGGGGAACAAGGGGACAGGGATGATAATTTTGATCAGTACCAAATGTTTTCAGCAATGCTACCAACTGACTTCATTAACTCTATGTCCACATATGTTGCTTGATGCTCTCTGCTACCCCAGAGGAAAACAAAAGCTGCACTGTGAAGGGATGCTTCATATCACTGCATGGCTGTGGCTGGGAAAGACGACTGCTTTCCTACTGCTACTGCAGCTGTTCAAGATTGGCTTAAGCACTGTGTTGATCTTGCACAGCAGAGCTGTCGATGCAATTTGGTGAGAAAGTTTTCCATGAAAACTGGCTGATCTTGGAAAGATATACTTCTGCAGCAGCTCACTCTGGAAGCCACCTCCAGAAGCACCACATTGCCTCTGCTCTAACATTTCATGAGGGCAAAGAAGATGCAGGCTGTACACCCAATCAGGCTGCTGAGATCAGGCATAAGGCCCATTGCTCAAGGTTGCAAAAAAAAAAAAAATCCATTCTAACAAAAATATTTCTACTGTGTAACCTTTCTAATTTGAAATGACCACACACCTGCTCTTGAATTAGCTCAAAGCTGTTCTTTCGGGTAATTAAATATTAGTGACACAGAACCGTGTGCTAAATAAAATTCATGCTTTAGTAGTGTGGGCAGCCTCTTCAGACCAATAAAGGAATCTGCAAATCTTTGAAAGTGAAGGTCTCATGGAACCACCTCTTTGCCAGCTCACCCTTATTGTTGCCTAGATGAACGAGCCGTGAAGTTTGTCTGCTTTTCTTGGCTCTGTGAACAAGATGATATTCATGAGAATGAAGACCTTTCACTTGATCTGTCACTTCTTGGAGAAAGGCAATCTGGACTGTGCACAGAATACACATAGACCATTTTCAGTCTCTATGAGGACACTCTTGAGTGCCGTGCCACAAACACAGCTTAACTCATTGTGGCCAGTTCTCAAAGTTGCTAGCTGCTGAATATGCTTTGATTCACTAACAAGCAATGTTTCTGCTCACAGCCATGAATCAAGTGGGGGGAAAAAAGGGAAGGATTCCTGTGTGTTTAAATAAAAAGGTAAGGGCGGGTGAATCAAATACCTAAGATCAGCAAAGACGCAGAAGAAGGAACTTTTTCTTAACTTCAAGAATTAGAGTATCTCAAGAACTTTTCCTACGTGCGGTATTACTATGGCTCGTTCATGGGAATTTGAATTAACTAGATGAAATTAAAAAGGGCACATTTAGGATTAACGACCCGAAAATGTCAGTGCAATAAAACATAGCGGGCTGTGCATTAAAGACAGGAAAGATTCCTCTCTTTGAATCTACTGAGTAGGTGTCATGTTAGCTTGAATGACAGGTCAAATGCAGGACAAGCCGAAGAGGGATCTGCCCATTATCCCCTGAAGTGTTTTTAAATCATCCAGAAAATTCAGCATGCGAATCTGGTCATAAAGTAAGACAGGTCACATTTCAAATAATCGCAGTGGAACTGAAATTGAAATTAGGAAGTTTTTTTTGTTTGTTTTCTTTTTTTTTTTTCCCCCCAGGCTTCAAACTGCAAATGAGAAGAGGAACTCGTGGAATAATATCCAGAAATACGAGTGCATTAACTTTCTTTGAAAAGTCTTTATCAAGAGAGCCACATTTCTTAGAACAAAATTCGAAAATACTCTTCTTGCAACGTTCGGTGTATCCTCCCCTACAAACACAGGGTACAATTAGGAAGGAGGCATTGCAAAATGAATACCAAAACACATTGCTTTTGTTTTGTTTGTTTTTTGTCCCCCAAAGTTTTGCAAAGAACCAAGTGACTTGGAGCTCATTTTCTTTTTATAATTCACTTTTCACTGCTTCTTTAAAAATCTCTACTTTGTTCAAAGGAGGGGGAACAATTTGGGCTCCATCTACTTACTGATAATTTCTTGAGGAAGAAAGAAAATACAGAAAAACAATGCAAGCAGTGACCATGTAAACGCTGGGATTTCTGGAGAAAATATATTATGCTGTCAATGAAATGAAAACAAGGTTCCAAAGCTGCCTTGGTGTACAAAGTCAGATTATTTATTGTTTTAGCTTTGCATGCATCTTTGATCTCTCTTCCCGTCATTCTACAAAGAATTTAAATCTCTGTAAACCTATTTTTGAACAAAGTGATCTTTTCAGTGCTTTTTTGCATTGATTGAACCTGAGCGTTCCTTGAGATCTCTCTCAACTCACTGCTCTAGATGCTACAATTATGGTTTCATGACTTACTAGCATTCTTCTGTCACTGCTCTGCTTTTGTGTTCAAGCACAGCATAGAAAGTAATCAGAAGCTGTGGAAGCAGGGAGTATACAAAAACACAGAGAGACACATTTCTTTTGCAGCCTGCTGTTTGCACTGCCTGTGATAAAGTCTAATTTACTGTCAGAGACATTGTGCTCTACATTTAGTGCTAACACGCTCTCCCAGACACAACCCAAACGATGACTGGCTCAGTAGCCACCTACGTGAGTGAATAATGGGATTGTTACAGACTCTATAGGCTTATGTATATGACAGTAATTAACAGTGCCTGAGGAAACATTCCTGGACCTCAGAGCTTCAAGAATACAAATTAGCTTGATTCCTGGCGCAGGCCAATTATCACTCTCCAAAAATTTCCAGAGCTGATCTGGAAGTTAACATGAGCCAGAGACTATTCAAACAGGAGTTTGCATGTAGTCCCCTTATTTGAGATGCCAAGAATGTTTAACAGTGCGGACACCACGGGCTGTTACAGGGCCAGCTGGCCTTGGCACAGAATTGTCTTGCAGCCACGTTTAATTCAGTAGTAGCAACACAGTCTGGGAATCAAGCCTGCCCAAAGCAGAAAATAAATTGCCAAGTATAAACTCTAGCTGGCTAACACAACTCGGGACTTTTCTACGAGGACTTTCACTGCAGTGATAGGCTTGAAGTTTCTTTCACGTTCTATTTTACGTTCCCCATATCCACCAACTTTCCTGATCTAAACACAAAGACATTTTAAAATATGCGACTAGCAGCAGGTACAAAGATGTAGGGAGGCTGAGCCAAGTCTTTATTTTTCCCTCTTGATGAGTATATAATTAGAGAGTTCCTTTCTTGCTTATGCTGTACAAGGTAGACAGTGCATATCTGTCTTACCAGAAGGAATTAAGGTGCGTAAAAAAGGTGACTTATTTCAAATGATACCAACAATCTGTCTTTTTCTTCTTAGAAAGTACAATATATTTATTCTACTTCAACTCTTCTACGTATTAGTTCTTCCAGGGCAGAGCGGATTAGTTTCTGCTATGCCTGCTGAATCTAATACTGGATAGCAGCCCACTGAGGATAGTTCAGAACTTATTTGATTCTTTTGAATTATTCACACTACAGGCGAGATTGTATTTTACTAGATCTCTAGACTCTATTATTCATTTATAAAACTCAGTTCTGTTTTATTTGCACTAATGCTTTTGTAGGAGAAAGTGGATTTTAAACCAAGCAGAGAGAGCGAACGGGAAGGAAAAGAAGGCCAGTGTGGGCTCTATTCACCGCTTCTCCTCTCCAAGACACAAGACCAAGGAACTTATCCTGTAAAGGAAAAGGGAAGCGTGAGGCTCTAGCAATAGGACATGTGGGACTGATTTAGAAATGTGGCAAATCATGTTCTGACTGCTTCTACAAACAGAGTTTTCTGTGGGATCAAGGTAGTGGTGCTCAAGCCACAGCCCAGAGAGAGGACTGCAGCACATTCTAGTTGAGTGATTGTGCCAACTGCACATCACTGTGTGTGGCAGACCTTCAGATCAGTGCCCAAGATCTGTATGTTCCACTATCAGTTTGCTTTCCTGGGTACAATTTAGGTTCTTCTCTTAAACTCACGGGGGATGAGCTGCATTGGAATATTTTCACTCATTTGGGTGCTCTGATGGAAGGCCTCACCAGCTCTACTTCTAATTGGGCCTTACTGGTGGCCTTAACAAAAAGGATGCAGAGATACTTTAGAGCATGGCTACTATCACTTTTACTGTTCTCCAAACTTGTTCCACAGTCTTCAACACTTCATGTGGAAAGCTTAAAAGCTTTTCTTTTGAATTTCTGCCTTTGAAATCCCCATGACTTGAACTCGCCCAGGTGGTCTGGCAGCACGCACATGATGTCCTGATTCTAGTTCTTGTTGTGCTGGTCAGCTGCATCCTCTAGGCAGTATGTCTACACACCCTTATTTCCTGTTTGGAGCTTTGTTGATCTATGAGATTTTAATTCACTTTTCAACAGGCTAGTTAGCCATTCTTTAAATACAAATGAAAATGACTTTATTTACTTGTTCTTTGTTTTCTTCCAAGCCAGCTTTTCAGCTTTTACGGTCTTCATGGAATCACAGAATGGCTTAGGTTGGAAAGGAGCTTAAAGATTATCTAGTTCCAACCTCCTTGTCATGGGCAGGGATGCCAGTCACTAGACCAGGCTGCCAAGCGCCCCATCTAACCTGGCCTTGAACGCCTCCGAGATGGAGCATCCACAGCTTCTCTGGGCAGCCTGTGCCAGGGCCTCACCACCTTCTGAGTAAAAGATTTTATCCTAACGTCCAACCTAAATCTCCCCTCTTTTAGTTTAAAGCCATTTCCCCTTGTCCTACCACTATCTGCCCAAGTAAAAAGTTGGTCCCCCCTCCTGCTTATAAGCTCCTATCAATCAAGTACTGAAAGTCTACAATGAAGTCTCCCCGCAGTCCCCTCTTCTCCAAGCTAAACAAGCCCAACTCCCTCAACCTTTCTTCACAGGAGAGGTGCTCCAGCCCTCTGATTATCTTCCGGATCCACTCCAACAGCTCCATGTCCTTCTTGTTCTAGGAGCCCCAGACCTGGACACAGTACTGCAAATGGGGCCTCACAAGTGCAGAGCAGAGGGGGATAATCCTCACCCTCTCCCTGCTGGACACCCCTCTTGTGATGCAGCCCAGGATACAGCTGGCCTTCCAGCCCACGGATACGGTAGATACAGTAGCCCAGCTACTGTAACTGAGTGCTGGAAAAGTTCCCCATGATTTTTAAGGCTGTTGGTGAAGAATTCACCTCTTCTAGCACCGCTGCACCCCATTATAACGCATAACGAAGGCCACACAATTAGCTTCCAGCCGCAGCTGCCATTCTCTGGTTGGTGCCAGGCAGCGGTCTCTTTCACAGCTGCCGCCTCACCTCGCTTCCTCTCCACACGGCGCTCTGCTGCTTCTCCACGAGCTTCCTTGCCTCGGGGCAGCTCCACTCAACACCGGGCCGTGCCAGCGTGCCCTGCTCAACCCAAAACAACCCCAGGCCGACGACTCCCGCTCGGCAGCGCCCCGAGCTGGCAGGGGGCAGCGAGCCCTGCCGCGAAGCACCCGGAGCCAACACCTTCCTACCGAGAGCGCTTTCCACCAGCCCGTCCGCATGCAAATTGCAGCCCCACACCAGGAAGTAGGCTGAGAGCCTGCCAGCCAACCGCCTGAAGCGGAGCGAAGTTCCTCCGCCGGCTGCGCCCGTCTCCCGGCCGGCGGGGCAGCAGCGCCGCGCTCCACAGCTCTCGCCCGGCAGCACCCGGGAACCGTGGAGTTTCCTCGCTGCTTCCCAACTTTCGCACCAGGGAAAGTAAGTGCCTCTGCCGCCCGGGGGCCGCTCTGAGGGCGGGGGTCGGAGCTGGAGGAGAGAGGATGAGGAGAAGGAGGGGGTCAGCGTGCCGGCCGACCCGGGGAGCTCCTGCCCGAGGTGCTCCATGGGCGCGGGGAGGTCGGAAGGACGGCGGAGCCCGGAGGGTCTTGGGGAAGGTGGGGTCTCAGAAGAACGCTTTGCCGCTGTGCCCTGCTTGTATCGGTCTACGTCAGGCTGCTCGGAGCCGGGTAGCCGGGTGTTTGAAGGCAGAGCAGCAGCCTCAGGAGGGGAGGCGGCCCCCGGGTGTTCCTCCTCAATTGCTTTTTCCAGGAGGAATAGTTCCTGGTGCATCGCCCAGGTTAAAGCTACTGCTTCTTCGCTGTGCACTCAGACGTACTTTGACTTAAAAGAAAACGGCGTTGTGGTGTTTCCTGCTGGCTGCTACGGTGATGATACTGTGTGCCCAAGGAGTGGTCGCAGGGAGTTTTCTCCTGATTTTGATTTCGGATCTGAGTGTCAGGTTAGGTCTGTGTAGTTCTGCTTTTGGCATTTCCGTTGAAATTGCGTCTTCTGCATGTTGGCAGTGAATGCGTTCACGAGAACTCATCCTACTGCTCCACTGACCTCTGTTGGCACGACAAACTGAAGGGATTAACACTTAAAATTCGCTTAGCTACGGGTATGCACATCTATACAGGAGATATCCTGTATATCCACATACGGATATGACTTCCCTCCCTATGTATAGGGAGCGCGACGGTTCTTATTCTATCGTTTCACCTTAACCCTCCGGTCAGCACCTCATCCCTTGCCCTTCATTCGCACCTTTGAAAAAAGCCCAGTCTGACCAGTCCCAGCTTAGTCCATCCTAATGCCAATTGGAAACGGCCTGAAAGAGTTTTGTAATCTAGATAGCTTAATGTTAGTTGCAGGTATGAATGGATGGGTAATTCTATGCCGATCATAGTGCTACTAAAGGGTTATTTTTTTTCCTTATTACAAAAGTTGTTGTTGTTGGGAAATGGCTAAGATATGTTGGTAGTAAAACTGAGCTGTTTTAAAGAGAATCATATCATGGGAATTGTTTCAAACCCAGTGCCGAATGCAGACAAGGCATTGCTTATGTTTTGCGATAGGACTTCATGTCTTTACAATAGGTACCACCACCAACACTGGAAGTGTGTGTGAGAAAAATCATGGCTTTCTCTGAAAAAGCAGCAACAGGCTGCAGCAGAAATCACTTTGAAGCTGTTAATAGGATGTTATGAAGGCTTGGGCAAGGATTAAAAATTAATGAATTCTGTGATCAACAGATTTCTCATTCTGTTTCTCTCTTCTGAGATTTGTGGTGTTTTTCTCTCTCCTTTTCAGCTTTGTGAGCTATAGACTAGCTAGAAATGAATTGATTTAATAACATGGAGTTCTGTTTTAATTGCATGCTGTTGACGTATATATATTTAACCATAATGGTGTAGTACGAACTTTCTTGTCAGTACAGTAGTTGGCTGACTTGAAGTTATTCTGCTTTTCTCCTGCAGTCTGTTGAGTAAATGAGGTTGAGGTTGTTTATATATATGCATATATATATATATCTCCTTATATATGTATACATATATATATATATATATATATATATTTCCTTATATATCTATGTTCTCCTGTTTGTTTCTGTATGAAGGAAAGGCTGAAGCCTTGTAAGTGCTTTTGACCAGCAGAATTGTGCAATGACTTTTACTGACAGTGCAATGAATTACAAAACTTGCACTTGTATGAAGTAAAACCCTATTGTTTTTCAGATGTTTAATATTCCTCACTTTTAATGTTACCCCTTCAAGAGTATTTCCATCAATATGATATTTTCTCTTGCATGTATTTGGGAATATATAAGCAGCTCTCTCATGCACTGTTTTCCTCTGTTTTATCTATCTAATTGAAGTGAGCTCCCTTCCTATGACTTTGGTGGCTCTTGTAAGGTAAATAACATCAGGCAGCAGCAGGTGTTGTGGGAAGGAATTCCTAAAACATGCAGTGCGGATAGTCCAAGGCCCTAGGAGCTGTGGTGTGATGACTCACAAGACCAGAGATACAATGCCTGGCCTTCCATGTGTTGCATATTGGGGAGAAGTGTTTGACTATAGCTATTCAGGAGCATTAAAGAACTGCAGCGTTTAATCTGAGATGAGATTCCATTTCTGTCTTGAAAAGGAGGCATTTTCCTATCTATCTGTGTTTTGCATGTTGTTTGGAATCTTAATGAACATCTCTGAGGTTATTGAGAGGAAACTTAGTGGCCATGAGTCAATTTTTGTTTTTGTTGATGGGCCAGGAGATCTGAGGAGGGAGCAAGGTTGGTCTTCCTCTTCGTACATGTGTGTTCTGAGCAAAGGGCAGCTGTGACTTTATTTCTTGTGTTCGGGGAAGTGTAGAGGCAGTTTTACTCTTGGGGTTCGCAGAGTTCTTTGTAAAAGCAGCTCTTTGCAAAACTAGATGAACACAGAAAACAAGCAGATGAGGAACAGCATGAAGGTTTTTCTAAAAAAAAAAAGAGAAAAGTGAAGGGCCAGCAGACAGTAGAGTAGGATTCCTTGCACTCTGCTTGTGGCAGCACTTCTATACACAGCACCAGTGATCCCTAAAGAATGCAAGATGTCATGTGATAATGCTGGGGATGAGAGGAGAATCCACTGACTGGGAATCCTTGGGGCTGTGTGAGCTTGGTGAGCAGCTGGTGATACTTTCTCATGGAGCTGTAGAGCTGCATTTATAAATAATTGCACAAAATCATGCGTATCTGTTAAACAGACTGTTATTTTATCCTTAGAGCGTTTCTGTCTCTGTAAGTTGCAGCTTCATTCTGTAGAATAAACATTGCCCAAATTTTCTTGCAGGCCATGTTCCCACTTCTGTTAGCTACCTGCTGCTTTATTTCTCTCATTTATTTGTGTTATCTCTTTCATATGAGTGTAGGAGTGCTGAAGAGAGAAGGGCTTCCTGACTTACCAAGCCATGCCACAGGAAACTGTGTAGATAAGCAATATAAAATTGCATTGGAATGAAAATGGCCAACGGCCTGTAGTGAAGCAAACAAGTGGGAGGAGACCACCCTACTACAAACAGCAACAGTATCATCCCACAGAATTTAGCTTCTACTAACAGAAAGCAAATACAACATAACTGTCTGCGTTGTGTATGTTCCTAGCTTAAATTTAAATGGTAATTGTCCTTCAGGGAAGAATGTAAAAGTCTGTGCTTTCTTATTTATCTTTGTGTGATGCAAATATGTTTCCTGTTGATGTGGTCATCGAATGGTGTAATTTCTGAGGCTGAATTACCCACCATGGTGTTTGGCATCTTTTCTGAAGATGTGTGTTCATGGTACAAAATGTAAAGGCAGAACTGCATCTTGAGCTGGAAGTATTTGCTCCAAGTACTTAAGAAATACTTGTGTTCATAGCGTACCCTGAAGAAACTCACTGAGGTGAGTTTATTAGTTGTTTTTGTCAGCTGAACATCAGAAGAGAGAAGATATCCTGACAAATACTGCTGGAGAGAGCAAGAGGACATGAAGGAAAGGTGAAGAGAGTATGAGTAGATCTCATTTATATGGGGGAAAAACAGAAAACCAACACTACTCAGGCCAACATCTGTTTTTACTTTGGGAGAGCATCACCTGTCTGTTTCCAAGTGCTGGCATCTTAAGTATCTACAATCGATTCCTATGTTTGCACAACGCTACCTTACTTGGTCAGTTCAAAGTACTGAAAAGATAAATGATCTGCTCAGTGTTACCTTCTTCCTCTCTTGTCTCTGTTGCACATTGCGTGAGGAGAGGCTAGTTCTTCCTGTCTAAACTGTGGTTAATGCATTGAAGAATTTGTTACTTGATTTGCAAAGGCTTGTTTTTTACATTATACATTCATTTGACCAAGCCATATGAAGATCATATAAAAGAGCCTGTAATAGTAAACTGCGAGATGATAAACTAAAAAATTAGGTAGGTCACTGTATGGATAGAAGTACAGGATATGTCTTTACTTCTGGAATGCTAGTCTTTGGAGTTTTCTTTGTTTTAGCAAGCTCAGCCTGCTGAAACAGAGAAAAGCTTGGAAGGAATGGACTCTATCTGAGGTAGGTTCCTAACTGTTCATTAGTTGGTTTAACAGGAAGCCATTCCAGGAAGCTTGTCACCAAGATCATTGCCTGTTAAGTGGATTTACTGATGTGGTTTGCATAACATACTGCCTTATTTTATGTTTGCTTCTTTAGTTTGTACAGATAAGTACATAGAGACTGCTTTGTTAGTTTGTTTATTTGTCTTCTTTTTGATGGCATTTTGTATTCAAGCTGCCTCTTGGGCATAAACTAAAACAAGATGTTATTACAGAAGTTAGTGCAGAGGTAAGTATATGTGGCTGATAAGCAGGTTTGTTCTTTCCATATATGACTATACCAGGTTCTTGCAACAATATTAATACTAGAAGTCAATTCCTACATTATGCTGATGTGTTTGTAAGTTAGTAGGTCTGACCTATGACTAAGTTTTACTCTGTCTATCTTGATAATGAAAATATTTCCCAGTATTGTCATTGGAATGGGAAATATTCTAAGAAGTAGTATAGCTACTGCATTTATTGAAATTGCCAGCTCCAGCACCATGAGTCTTTTATTCATTAGATTCAGTGGACGGAAGCTCTTTTTCCCCAGGGCAATGCCATGTGTTTTGATGTGATATCTGAACCTCTTCAGTCAGTGCTGATTGCCCTAGTGTGACTATGTTTTAGGTCTGGACAGATGGGAGCTGGAGAACATAATTGAAGTGATGGTCAGTACTGGCCTCAGTGTTACTGAGGAAGTGAAAGTTTTTGGCAAACACACAGGAAGGGGATGGGCAGGAGAAAGAGGAAATCGACGTTGGATGTTCTGTGTTCAGTTTGTTCAAAAGGCTTTGCAAGAGGCATTTGAACATGAAATTATGGGGTAGCAAAGCATGCAAATGGGATTTAAAGGACACTTTTACATTGCCAAAAGTCTGCTAACTTGTACAAAGGCTGAAGAACAGTGTTACAGCCCTGTAGGGGTATAGAAGAACTTGCCCTTTAAGCAACTCTCCTGCTTTATTGCTAGCGTGGCACTTTGTGTTCCTTTCTCTGTCCCGCAAGGTCTCTGTGCTATCGCTGCTTGCCAGCTATGCTTGCTCTGGCTGAGTGAGATACTGAGGCAGCTATCCTGGTGTCAGTGAAGAAGCACTGTGCCATATCAAGGTGAATGGTAAGCCTGTTTCTCCTGGCAAGTAGATGACCTGGTTGATTGCTTCTGCTGGGCAGGCAACAGACAGCAGTGCTGCAACTGGGCCTGACTAGGAGAGCTTACTTCCTTTGAAAATCTTCCTCTTAACTTGCTTGGTAGCAGTTCTCATCCCTCTACTGCTTAATGGAGTGTTAGAAAAGCATTAGAGTTACACTGCTTTGAATGATTCCGTTAATAACAATGTGCTGTCCTCCTGCTTTTTTTTTCCCCCCTTATTTCCTGGAAAAAAGCAATATTTCAATCTTTTTCCTGCTATAACAATACTCTCTTCCTACTGCTGTTTCCTTTTCAATTCCCACATTGTTTTATTTCAGCAGCGTCATTCTGTTTCTGTCCTGCTTTGTTTTCAAGACTGTCAGTGGTATAGGTCATTTACTTCATCTCTTGATTTGGATTTCTGTGCAGTAATTTTTTCTTTATCCCCTGTCACATAAGCCTCTGTGCCTTGCATAATCTAGTTGTCTTTTGTAATCTACATGTGCTGCCTTATTAGGGAATAAGTGCCCGGAAATATGTACCTCCAGCCCCTTGCTGTGAAATCCCAGAGTGTCTGGCTCAGCAGTACTGATATGGTCTTCACAGTGTTTTCGGAAACCTATGCCTCCTTATAGAGCAGCTCTGTTGTTCTATAGATGGCCAGGAGGAGTCCTCTATCTAGAATTGGTGTTATGTATAGATACAGTCTATCTTTAGAGTAAGCTGTTTGTTGCGTTTGATTTAAAAGCATTCTTAGCTTCACTTGAAATAGGCTAATCTCCTTCTTAAATGTAACTTGTGAGTTGGCTGCTACCCCTTTGTCTGCTGTCAGCTGTCTGTGATGCTGTTTCTGGGTCTCTTGGATCGGGTTTTGTTTCTCTTGCGTGCAGGAAGATTTTCTGTGCGGTGTATGAAAGGTTTTGCAGCCAGTGTTCACCTTCCTCATAAACCCACCTGGTTTCACTGCAGCAGCATGGATTTATCAACATGCATGGTGGCCCGGAAGAAGAGCCCAAGGCTTCACACTGAGTGTGTGGTGCTATAGCAACAGCTCAAGCTCTGAGACTTCTGTGTGGTGGCAATGTGCCAAGTAACCTGTCCCCTTGGATAGTGAAATGTAATGGAGTTAGCCTTGAGAGAGCAGGACAAGCTTTTAAAAACCAACTTATGTGGAGCAGGCACCAGCAGGAAAGTGGTTTGTCTTAGGGAGTGGTTAAGTGGGGGGGAAAAAGGTCCTTCAAGTGAGGTATTTCTGTTTCAGATGGAACATTTTAAGCAAATCTGGGTGTACTGGATTCGCGTGTCAGAAAATGGAATATTCAGCTTTTTAATACCTCATTTGAATTGGAGATTGCTCTTTTCTGTAATGGATTTGACTGTTTGCAGTTTGTCTTTTCCCGCTATGATTTCCTTGCTTCATTGGCAAAAATAAAAATATCAAGATGTTTGGTATGGTATGACACGGGAAAGTCATTGCTCCTTTGAGCACTGATGCAACCGTTTTGTTTATTATACATTCTATATCTTGTCATATCCATGGAGAAAATGTGCTTTTCTAGGGCCTGAAGTTCTCTACCCCATTAATTATTCTTTGCTATTGCAAAGAATTGCTATTTTTTCTCCTTTTATCTCTTTGTTTCTCTGGACTTCCCTCTCCATTTATTTCCCAGTATCAACCCCATTTCTGACCTTTCAGAGATTTCCCCTTCACCTTTTCTCATATGGTTTGTATAGTCCTGAGAACTTCCTGTGCATCCCCACAATATTAAAGTGTCTTCATTGCACGGTTCTTAATTCTATGAGATTCAAATGTACATTCATTGTGGAGTCATTACAGTTTTCCTGAGCAAGTCATAGATAACAATTGTGAACAAGTACTGATTTATTCCTAGCTCTTGCTTGGAAAGTTAGCTGAATGCTGAAGATATTGCAGCTGAGAAAGTTGTATATAAACAGTAGAGCTCTTGCACTGCCTGTGGTTTTTGCTCAGTAAGGTATAATCATGCAGCTTGACTGTGAGCTCTGTATTTCATAATTGAAATTACAAGGTTATAAATTTTAACGAGCAGCCAGTACGGTTGTAATAAGAGAGCTGTAAAATTATTGCAATCTGTAGTATGAATGTGAAAATAATTCTTCTTAGGGACCTCACATTTACCGCAAGTCTGAATCTGCAAAAATTATCATGTGTTTTTGTTCTCATTAAGGTCTGCGTCCTGCACTTTGTTTAGAAAGTTTAACTTTAGAAAGTTGTTTAGAAAGGCCTGAGCTCCTCTGAGATGTCAGTTATAGGATCAGAGCATGACTCAGTGGACATGGCTCTGGTCATAATTGCTAGGTTTGCATCTGCAATCAACTGCTAGGCTCCTGAGCATTAAGCAGGGCTAGTAACAACAGAAAACATTAAATACTAAGCAGCTGAGTATTGGTACTTTATGAGGGGAAAACAAAGTACCTCTCTTAGAGAGAGGTTTCTCTCTCTTAGAGAGAGAAAACAAAACGTCCAGGCACAGCCGAAGTAGCAGCAGTGGTCAAAGTATTAAAGAGTTTCCGAAAATGAAAGAAATGGAAATGACGAATCACGCAGCATTTGCTTAACAAGTCTGAATAAAGTGAAAATATTGTCCTCCACTTAGAACTTGTGCTTAGTGTAGCACAACTTATCTCAGATGTAAAGGATTCAAATCAAGTTAATGTTTTTGCATAGCTGCTGTTACAAGATTTGGAGGTTTTTTTTCCCCCCTTTCTCATTCTTACTCTTGAGAAAGGTCCTCTGCAAAGACACACACGTGTTTACAATCCAAGGTGCATAGTTATTCCTTAAAACATTTGAACTAGGGACAGCCAACTGGGCTGGTGTGCCAGTGCTTCACAATCCTTTCTCAAGAGTTTCCAAATTCCCATTCTCATTCCTCTCTGAAAGTTGGAAGAATGTACGGTATTTAATTTTGGTGAACTTTGGAGAAACTACTTATTCATGCTCATGCGTGCAACAAATGTGAAAAGAATGCTTAGAAACTTGCATGTTGGTTCTCACTCCATGTTTGTTCAGTGACATGCATTCTTCTTTACTGTCACTTCAGCTTGAGCGTGTTGTTTCACAAGATTTTAGTAAAGTGTTCTTCTGCCTTTCTGTGCCAGGCTTTCAGACCGAACTACTTTGCATTCTTTCAGGACTGTTTGGTACATTTACATCTGTCTGTATCTCTTCACAAAGTCCCGATTTCAATGATGTCACCTAAAAAAAACTCCAAAAATTTTTTATGCAGTAGCTCTTCTAGTTTTATTATCAATATTTGTAGCAAACTGTTGCTCAGCCAATATCCTCTGACACATCCACGTGCACCCCAAATTATAGCATTTGCTTAGGACCGTTCACTGAGGTAGGAAAGTCACCTCGAATGTGTGCTCCCAGAGAAATAGAATTAACATAGAGTTTAAGTTAAATGGATGAATTACAAATGGACCAGTGCCAGAATGTGGATTACACCTTTGAAGTTAAAGGTTGTTCTGCTAATTACACCAGTGAGAAGAAGGTCGGGTGGTTCCTGTCACAAATGCTTACTCAGTTAGCGCTAAATATTCTCCTACTATTACTGTAAAGGTTGAATAGCTCAGGACATCGTTTCTGCTACTGTAATTTACTGACACCGGATTCGACACTAATTTTTATAGAACTATTGCAACTTCCTTTTGCGACTGAAGAAAACTTGCCCAGGGTTTGCAAAGTTCCAAGAGGAACTGCAGTCTGGTTGATAGTGTTAGTATGCATCAGCACGAATGATTTGACACCCGGTTTTCATCCGAGTTCAGCATTCACTTTTAAAACTTAATTACATACCTGAGTACAGTAGTCTGTGTTTGGGAAGGGTTTCTCTGTGTATACGACACGCTGAGGGCAGTGCAGCTAACGAAACACGAAATAGTCTGCTGGAGAAGTAGATCTTTTTTGCAACTGAATTATATGCTGGCTTTCAAAGGGGGTGGAAAAAATACCTGTTTGGAGAGTTGTTTGTGAAAATCAGTGCTTCAGAGAGGCACCCAAGTCACTGTGTGATACTACTGTAATGAGATTGCTATGTTTCAGTGGCAGGTGTGTTCGTGAGTATGTGTCAGCATTTAAATGTGGAAGTGGTGGCAGATTAAGACCTCTAACCAATGGAGGAGGATGGTAAAAGCAGCATGATGCAAAGTAATATGGGATGGAAAATGACCAGGCTAGTAGAGAGTTAAGATCCGTTGATGTAGAAATCGCTCATCAGTAATTTAATCGCAACTAACTTAGTGCTGAAAATGAGTTGTAAGATTTATTCCATGGAGTTAGAGTTACCTGAATTTGGGAGAACAAAAGCTAATACATGCTGATGATCTGCTCCCCTTTCCCTCAGTAAGACATACTGAAAACGGAAGATAAACTCAAAGAAGAAGTGCTATACTTTCTATGAGGCCGCCCTCAAAACCTTCACCATGGATTTTTTTTACTGTTTTCAAGGACATATTGTGATAATTTCATTGTCCTTGAGTCCTCTGTTTACAGTGTGGCAGTAGACTTGTGTTACAGGTACATCTCAAAGCAAGGCATCATTTCTTCAAAGGACTTTTTATTGCCAGCAACATCTTTAACTGATTGAAGGCCATGTTTATTAGTAACCATAATCTCCCCTTAGTCATAGCAGCTACTGGTGATTCTCCCTAGCCAATACCTTGCTCATATGTTTGCCAGGCATGTTGAGGCTGAGCAATAAGGACTACCTTATTTGGATGGGATGAAGGAAGGCAAATAGGCCTTCCAATACAGCTTCTGGAGGGTGCAGACAGAGTGACGGATTTCAGCTGAAGAGCTTCCCATCAGGCTGGGACACAGCCTGATGATGATATTTAAGAAACAGCCAAATTTTGATGCACTTCACATATGTTAGCAAGCTGCTCGCTTTGTCCTATGTGTTCTTCTGAAACTTGGTGGAACTGGGAGAAGCTCACTAATTTCTCTTTCATGTATTACATAGTAAATGCAGACATTTGGTAATGCAAAACAGCTCATACAGAGCAACTGGTTGCTCGGCATAATTTGTGTGGCTACACCTTTGTCTTCAAGTAAGTTGACGGGTGTGTTCAAATCAACAGTATCGGAATAAAACTGCTGTGTGTATGAACAAGGCGCTCTGGACTGATGTAGAAATGTTTGTTGTACACTTCAAACTACACCTTGTGTGGGAGGAAAAGCGTAGATATGTGAAAGAGGAGAGAGCAAGGAGGTGGGTAAGAAGTGCCGGTGTGAGGGATAGAAAGCGTAGGTTTGTACATTGGCAAGGCCGGCAACAGTGGCAGAGAGCTGCAGAGTTGTGAGGTATGCTGCAACTGTTCAAAAAGTGTTCTTTAAAGAAATTATTAAAGGTTTGTCCCTCTGTCCTTCAGTTTTGCAACTTTATATCCACAGATTTCTATGCTGTCATGGAGAGGCTACTCCTGGACTTTGCCCCAGAACCTTATCTTTTTTATGGGTGGTGTCCCATTTTCCTGTACCATGGTGATTTACCAGTCATTTACAATGGAGAGAAGGATCCTACTGCTACTTGTAATCATTGATATCTGTAAAGCTCAGAGCAAATACTGGACTACTGAACCTTTGGCACATTCACGTTATTGGCCGAAGTGGTGAATTTAAAGATGCACAAAATCACATGTATGTGAATCACAGACATGCTCAGCTTGCAATGTGGATGTGATCCTTTGAGTTTGCTCAAAGGAGTGTAACACTTCAGAATACTTAGGAAAATTTGTGATTCTCTTTGGTATAGTGGTTTGGCCAAATTTTCACTTGAAAATGGAGATTTGCTTACATGAAGTTGCTGTTTCTCCTTAGTAGAGGCTCTTTACTAGTGAGGAAAATGATATTTTTATGTATAGTTTGCTCAGCACTTCAGTTTGTAAAGTACTTGGGAACCTTTCCTTTAAGATGGTTAACATGTTGGCACGCTTCTTTCCCTGTTCTATTTCATATGATCCTTTTGAAGAATTTGATGAAAGTAGTTATTCTGTTATGACAAATGATGACCTTTTCCCCTATCTTCAAAAGGTAAATACAGTGGATGAGAGGTTGAGGAAATGGGAGATGTGGTTGCCTGAGGGCTGGCAAAATGAATTAATTCATTGTTGATGTTGATTCAAAAGTCTCGAGGATGCAGTTGAGGCAAATGACCGTAATAAAATGAAGCAAGTGTTATAAGGTCAGAAACCAGATGTTAGTTTAATATAAGACTCAATTTAAAATCAGTGCCAAAGATACTGACTGCATGAATCTGGAACTTTTTCATAATACATGAAGTCTATTATGCAGTGTTAACAAAATTAGCCTAGTGTGGATTAACTTTCTTGTGCTCTGGTATTTTTATTCAATTGAGTAAACAAGGAAAAGAATTGGTAGTTTGTATTATCATATTCTACATCATTTCAAAGTGACATTTGACTTCAGAATTCTATTTTTATCCTTTTACAAGTCTGATAACACTGTTGTGCTACCACGATGGCATTAGGTATCTTCAGTGTTTCTTCATGATTTCTCTTATTTATTTTTAACTATGGGCAAATTTCTTAAATGAAACAAAGAAATTTAGGATAAAGCTATGGTGGATTCGTAAAAAAGAGCTAACACGTCTTTCTTGGTCATTGTTTGATCCCCTCCTCATCTGCTATCCCTGGTAGAGCTGCCGCTCTGATGTCATCAGTTATGCTGATAACCATTATATTTGTTACCCTGTTATTCATGAGTTCCTGTAAAGATCAAGGAGCTGAGCACTGAATAAACTTATCTTAATCTGGAACTTAGAGGCTAAACAACAGAAGATTGGACTTTGGATTAGTAACAGTTGAATATAGGAAACTCTTTACATGAACTGATCCGGTTAGTTTTGCCAAAGCACTCTATAAATGCTATTGCAGTGGTTGTGGAGGGAAGTGCAAACCTTGTCTGACCACGCATAATTTCTAGTTAGCCATATTTGACTATTCCATTCTTGGAAGTTTGAGGTGTGGTAACTTAACATCACTTACTTTCGGTTTGTTTACTCAGTATCTTAGTTAATATTAGGCATCACATAGCTAGAATGCCGTATTTTTAAGTTAAAAATAAATTAAATTTAAAAAAAAAAATAAAGAGAGGGGGAGGGGAATAGAAGAAAAGGTTTCTCCTCTGTGTGCAACCAAACACATCAGTACAGCAACTGTAGGTATTTTATCACGCCAGAGGTTTCCTGTTCTTAAATCGGCTCTCAGGGGGATTGTTTTCTGTATGGTCTGATACACGGTACACTTTCACTGTAGTCAGATAGCGGCATGTTTATTTTTTTTTTCCCCATTCTAACTTGAATTTTGATTTAAAAAACATCTTTAAGAAGTTAAATTAGAAACGTTATGTAGTCCTATAGCTGATTTCAATATGCAGACCGATATGGGAAAGGAGGAAAGAAAAAACCAAAACAATGCCAAAGGGTGGAAGAATGGGTGTCAGAAATGTAATGAGTTCAATAAAGTATTTTGTCAGCCCAGATTGGTGTGGTCAGAATGAGATATTTGTGTGCTCATGTTGGGATTTGGGTTCTGAAGGGGAGGAGCAGAAATACTGGTGTGGGACAGCAAAAACAAATGTTGCAGAAGTAAACGGGGTGGATCTGCAGCTGTAACAGGAGTGCAAATGTTGGAAAATATTAAGGTGATAGGGTGCTACTTGATACTGAGAAAGGAAAATAATAGAAAAATAAAAATGAGATAGCATGGACAAAGTCGAGTTTTCTCATAGTGGCTTGGGAAGGAATTGTGAAAGGCGCTGAATAGGATTGTGGTGCCTGTCTGCTGCACTTCCCCAAACTCCTGTCTAGTTATACGTTCCTGTTGCATTGAGACTTTTTTTTTTAATATTTTCATTAGCAATAGAAAAAGTAGGAGAACAATTGAGATACTAGGAGGCATTACACACAGGCAGCTAAAAATACTGTGCAGAAAGAACGGTCTGGCAAAATAACATGGAGAAATTTAATACCCGAGTGTAAGGACATGCTACTGGAGATATGAAAGTCTGCTCTCATGAGAGTTTGTCATGAAAAATGAGACAAGCCTGGATGTTCTTACTAATCACAAGATGATTACAAAAGGCCAGTGTGATGAAAGTTTGAAAACAGTAAATTCGTTGGGGAACATAATTCTACCTTTGGAAGGAACAGAAGTGCTGTTTGTTGCAAGGCATTGCTGAAAGTCATCTTGGAGCATGTGACCGGCTCCAGCCTCCTGCCCTGGGGAGGGATGAGTTCAAGCAGATGCAGAGATGGGGACGGGCTCCTGGGATGGCTGGTGGAAATGGAAAATGGTCCTTAAAACCTAGAGAAGAGAGCGAGAGATGCCACTTCTTCCAGATTACTTGAGAAGGTGAAGAGCCATTTAGGCTCAAAGCCGTTATTGGCCCCAGAGAGTGTTTAAGACTGGAAGTTATGAGATAGCTTCGAAGCCAATTGTGGTGAGGATCTGAAACCTTTCACATTTTGTTCTTCCCCACCACCATGCAGTAACCTCTGTATAAACAGAGCCCGTTTCAAAGCTGATATAATGCAATTGTACTGCCTGTTCCAGAAAGTAGTTGTTAGCCCAGCGCTCTAATTGTGGTAATAAAGTAGATAGCTCTTATAAAAGTGAGCCCTTGGAAAGTTTTTATGGCTCAACTTCTGTGTTTGAGGATATCTCATAGTCTGCTCCATACACTCCAGTGATATTTGTTCTTTGAAGGTTACCCTGTTGGTTAAACTGTTTGTTGTCTTTGCCTTTTTATATATGTGCATGTCAAAATATTATTTTAGCTTTGTCTCACTGTTTCTCAGACAGAGATGGAAGAAGTTTAAGGACACCCTGATTTTTATTTTTTTCTCTTGTTTTTAAAAATGCCAGCAGCTGGAGTACAGTTTCTTACATTACAGTTACAGGTAGAGTCCTGGGCACATCTTTCATAGTAAACATTGGTTAGATGGAGGCTATTCTTGCTCTTTCTTATAAGTATACAGGGCTCATGTTGTGATTCGTGTCCCTGTGCCATCTAAGGGACTGATTCAGTTTGAGAGACACGCAGATGATGTAATGTGGTCCAGTAGGAAAGTACTGAATTAAAAAGAGATTAAAATACATGAGGTGAGGAGCGACTGAGACGTACATAGACAGTTCAGCGGAAAGGCGAGGGAAGAACAAACTGCTGAAGTTCCCCTAGCTGATCTCTGCTGCAAAAACAAGATGTGGGAAGTGAAACAGGCCCAAAGATAAAAGCTGACCCAAGATTTCTCTGCTCTCAATAATCTAATTTGATGAAAGTTACCGGGCAGCTGAGGCTTACAACAAGAAGTCAGCAATGAAGTTTAAGATAAATTAATTCCTTAAACTTGAAGATTGAAATTATGTCTGTATTTTCTAGAATGAGAAACTGAAGCAGTTGAAGGAAGTGAAGAATAAATTTGGGTGACGGTACTGAGAAAGCAGGTGTTGGTGTCCTTGGACAGGGCTGGCTCTCAATTCTTCCTCCCAAGTGGTTTTAGATCCAAGTTTGTTTGTTTTTCAGACCCTGAGTGAGTTTGTTTCTTTTCTCAAGACTCTTCTGCCTTGGCCTTGACCTTGAACGTAGTTGCAGAGCAGTCTCACAAGCTTTATTATTCAGTGGATGTGATGTGAACATCACAGTCTTACCTTCTGGCTTTGAAACGTGTGAAATAGCAGGGGAAAAAAAGGCAGGCATTAAAGGCTACACTAAGATAAAATGGAATTAAACTAGGGAAAAACAGGGGGAGGAAAGGATGTAATTTTCCATTTTTGAAAGATGTGTTTAAAAAATGAAAGGATTTACCCCTCTGCTCTCTGAGCTATTTTAAAGTTCTAGCTTTAAAAATGTTTTTATATAGTGAAAATAATTGCTTCCAGTTCTTCTTCTTGGAATTCTGAAGACAGAAAGCAGTGTTAAAGATCAGAATAATTTGAGGGTCTTTGTTTATTTCTTCTCAATGGACCATCTCTATCTTATTTGTTCTGCAATGATGCACTTCTGCATATGTGCGTAATGGAGTCAGTGGTGAGAAGTTTAATGCTGATGAACCTTATAATTGAATACAAGTTCACCTTTATTTGTGTGTTTAAGCACATACGTATATAAGAGTTAAGAGCTGAAGCTACCCATAAAAGTGGTGTTTAAATACTTGATGGGTGTTCTTTGGATAAACAAATATTTATTGAATAAAATTGAATTGTGCGTATAGCCACCATCACAGTTGAAATTCTTTAAAAAATACTTCATTATTGGAAGAGGAAAAGCCAACCCAACAAAGTATCTATTTTAGTTGCTTTCTAAAAATTATTATCTTTGGTAAAGATTAAAATAAAACCGCTTAAAGAATTGAAAAATGTGTGAGGATTTGGGAATCACTTACATTAACACATGACTTAACTCCAGAAAGGCCCAGATGTATCAGGGTGATTTTTCAGGAAAGGGTTTCCAATTTGCACTGTAAATACTGCGTGAATCACAAGGATGCTGATGGTTGCAACCGTGAGCAAAGAGAAAAGTTAAGATCAGCTTTTATGCAATGGGGGGGAAACGAAACCTCAAATGCTAACGGTGGCAGATGGACAGGCAGTGGTCACACAGTCTCTGACTGCTGGGTGCAGCAAAGGGCAGATAGAACAGCACTTCTAGGATAGAGAGCAGCTTTTGACCTTCAAGTATTGTGCTGCTTTCCGATACTCCGGAAATCTGCTTTGAAATTAAGACCCACGTGCTGCCGTAGCAAGATGAAACAGAAGATAACAAGGGATTCAGTGGGAAAATTTAAGGCGAATGTCTCTGCAGGCATCAAAACAACAGTGAAGAGGCTCCGCGTGGACAGCATAGTGCGTCAGAAGCGTGGATGAATAGTGATACTTTCTGTACTGAAAAACTATGGGGTGGGAAATGCCTGAGTGGGGACTGACAGTATTTCCTCTGGTGTCTATATTATTTTTATCTCTGAAGAACAATAATGTAGTGTCGTATGTAATGATACTGTGCTCCTGCGTTGTTTTTTTGCTTTCCTTTTATATCTTCTCAAAACACTTCCTTGATATTCATTGTGATACAGGAAGAGAGAGCTATGCAAATAAACACTTGATACTAAGTAAAATATTTTATTTATGCATGAATTAACTTTCCCCCTTCAGAATTTCCTTATGAGTACTCTGTAGACTACAAAAGATGCACTCTGCATACACTTCTTACATTTCAAATCTATTTTGTTGAATGGGTAATGTGCTAGGACTTAAAGTTCGTGATTAACTCTGGTAATTATATAGCATTTTATGTTTCGAAATTCATTATTTAGTGTGCTTTGATTGAAGCTCTCCTTTCAGTGCCTGCTATTTATACTAGCTCTACAAATCTTTATGTTGATACAACTCTCAAAATGCTGGGAAAGAACTTTAGATTTCAGTACAAATGTATAATACTGTGGGCTGTAATACTGACAATGCAGGTGAAATGCACTGAGTATATACCCTTCAGTGCACACGCTACACTCAGTCACTGAGCAGAGGCTTTTGAAACCAAAAGTACTGGAGTGAAGGGGACAGTAACTCCCCATTGAAGCACGTGTTGTCATCAGTACCAGCTTGGGGCTATTTGGTAATTGGAGCCCAACTCCAATTTTCATAGAATCATACAATCATAGAATGGCCTGGGTTGAAAAGGACCACAATGATTGTTTAGTTTCAACCCTCCTGCTATGTGCAGGGTCACCAACCACTAGACCAGGCTGCCCAGAGCCACATCCAGCTTGGCCTTGAATGCCTCCAGGGATGGGGCATCCACAACCTCCTTGGGCAACCTGTTCCAGTGCGTCACCACCCAAATTTGTGCAATTTTACATGACATTGAGTATACTGCTGTGGGATTAGATAGCACCTGCACATTGGTATTACTGGCACATTGGTATTGCTGTTCCATTGTTGTTATTGTCACGAACAAATATTAACCTTGAGCTTGCAGCAGGACCTCACAACAGGCTCACTGCTCATGTGCTTTAAGCTGCCAAAACAAAAAAAAAAACAAAAAACACCTTAGTAAAAATGCTTTTCTGTGACTTTACATTGGCGCTGGGTGAGCTGCAGTCCCCAAAGATATCTTCAGGTTTCTTACAGCAATAGACAAAGGCAGTTTGGATCAAATTATCTTATGTCCTCAACTTCAGCAGTTTGTTCTGTAGAAGCAGAATTACTCAAGAGCAAAAAGGTTAGTGCTTAGGTGGCTAAATACATGATCTTGCAGATACAGCAAGTAATTAAACACTGGGCTTTCAAGTAGTCTTGTGTGAGCTTGCAAACAGCAACTTGCTTATGGGTGTACAAAAATTCCCTGTAGACCATTTTACAGTAGAACAAGAATCATTCATACATCCACAATTATTAAAAAGAAATAAAAATCCTCCTCCCTCCTCCTCCCTCCTCTCCCCCCCCCCATCCAAATCAGCTAGCATGTAACCCATTCAGAAGTGAACATTTGGAAAATCTTGCAGTGAACTTTGTCACAAATTAATATTAGGCATTACAGATGCATGCTTCTAAGGGAAGATCCTGGCTGAAGGTGCCTCCCAGTGCCTTTGGGCAGGAGTGGGGCATGGAACGTTGGCGCACAAGATGGAGAACCTCTTCTTCAGAGAGATGGAGGTGAAAGATGCAGTGTAGGGCACAATAATCTGCTCTAGCTTCTCCAGCTGTGTTTTGTTCACCGCTGGCTTACTTGAGCCCTTCATGTGTGCTGAGCTCTTATTTTGTTTTACATTGTTCTTCAAAGAACTGGCTTTAAAGATTAATTAGGGCAGGGGGAGTGAGAGTATGTGCCTGCAAGACAAAATATGACCGTGAACCCAGCATTAGAGCACTGACCTGAAAGGAGGGAGAGAGGAAGGAAGAACAGGTTTGAAAAGTGTTCCTAGTGGATTCTTTCAAGAGTAAGTAAAATTGCAATCCTCTGAGGGAGGAATATAGAGATAACATTGTGTATGTGCTTGCTGAAGTGCTTTGTAGTTACGTCATGGGATTAGCAGTCAGGTTCCAGCCACGCAGATGCTGGCAGCTGTATCTCATCTGACTGAGCATGGATGCGTATTCTGAGGGAAGGATTATCCTTCTCATTTGTGTTGGAGAAGAAATGCTTGTGTGGTGGTTTGTCATCGCTGATGCACCTACTGTCTGTTTTTAATTGTTGTAACAGGCTTATCTGAACAAGGAGATTCACTGCTGAAGGTCACAGTAGCAGAATATCTGCCCTGGAGCTGGGAAAGCACAAATGATCAGCCTGGTGTGAGACAGGGATTTGAATCCAGCTGAGCTCCCTGATAGATTGGCAGATGCAAAATAAAGTGGGGAGATACAGGCATGGCTAACTCCAGCTGCAGTTCTCATCATTCAGAGTGGATTATTTCTTTGTTTCCTGAAGATCTGCTACACTAGAGCCTCTGCGGTATTTCTTACAGCTTCAGAGCAGCCTTCTCTAAAACACTGAAACTGGTTTTCACTACAGTAATTATATTTGCTCTTCTATTTATTTTGAAGCTCACAGAAGAATCAGAAAGACAAAGAGGGGGTGGTTGAGGAGAAAGGATGATAAATCAGAAAATGTTGGAAAGGGAAATAAATGTTTTGAAATAATTACTTTGTCTGTGGATTGAGACAATAAATCATTCTTTTTTTCCTTTGCATCAGAAAAAATCTTACAGTGTGTGTTGCTAACATTAAGTTGTTCTTCCAGTGAACTATTGTATATGAAAAGGAAGTAAATGTTTGCTACATAAACCAGATGACTCTATGGGAAACTGCTTGGTTTATGGCGTAATGTTTTGTTTAATATCTTTTTTATTCCAACAGGAAATATGGGATGTATAAAATCAAAAAGGAAAGAGAATCTGCATGGAGATGGGCTAGATTTGAAGAATCAACCAGTACGTAAAACTGAACGAACTATTTATGTGAGGGATCCAACGTCCAATAAACAGCAAAGGCCAGTAAGTAGATAGTCTCAGGGGAGAATTCCACTAGCAAGATCAAAGCATGACTGGCATAGCTTAAATTTCAATCCAAAACACATGCATGAAGAAATTCAAATTGATCATTAGTCTGCAGTTTGGCTTTTAGTGTTGCGCAGTTCCCACTTAAAGAATATGTACTAAAAAGAAAGTTATCGATTGATGAATTACATTGTTTTATGTGTTGTAATTTACATTGTTTACTACATGGAACACTGGGAAACTCCCAAGCCTCTTCTTGGGAGACTTTTGACCTAAGTGTAGGTGTGTCTGTAAAAGAATGCTAGGAAACTTTAGAGACATCGGTGATGGATATTAATAGCTGTGGGATCCAGGTGGTGATTACTTCTGTTTAAAATGGTTGAGGTTAGAGTCTTTACCAGTTGTAGTCAACCTTCCTTTTATTCACTGAAGGCCAATATTTGACCTTATACAAGGTGTGCAAGTAAGGGAGCAGGAGAGGAGCAGAATGGGTGCAGTTCTGAAGCAGGCAGTACTGTGGTGAAAGAGGAACAAGCTAAAGGAAGTTCCTTGTGTGCTATCTAGCAAGAAAGAAATGGGTGCTGGGAAGGGAAATCCCACTGGTTAGTAAGTAAGTTTGCTACTTTGCAGATTTACTCATACCTCTTTTGCCCACTCCCTCTTTTTCTGATGAAAGAGTATTTCTTGACTGTCCTTACTCAGGGACTGTATTCTCTGTGGATGTTAATTGCACCCTTCTGTTGTGTGTCACCAGCTGACATGGTACTCTCTGAGTCAATGTACACAAATCACAATTACTGTTTGCGTTGTTTTTAATTAGTTTTTTTTCCTCTCACAGATCCTTAGAAATATAGCCGTGCTTGTAGTTCTTTAGCATGACAGTTCCTCACACCAGCAATGTGATTCTAGCCATCCAGTTAAACCGTCCTATGTAAAGCCTGTTTAGCAGAAGTTGCAAAATGTGAACTTTTCCCTTGTTGAGCAGCTTCCTGGAGTCTGAGCTGCTCAGTTCAAAATCTACTTGGGTTTCACTGTATTTTCTTTGTTGTAATTTGCTTTTGATGAGTGGTCGAAAATGACTGCAGAATGCTTCATAAGACGTATAAGGTAATAACAAAGCAAGTGAATAATCTGTAACTGCAATGCAGTGTTGTCTCAAAGTTCTAAAACTGCTTAATTAAAGGCATATTTCATTGTAGGCAAATACAGATGCACACCTTCTACCGGGACAGATATTTGCCAATGAAGGTAAGTTTTCCTAAGAAATCTTGCTGCCTATGCGGTATGTCCTCATCAGCTTGTGAAATAATGAGAATATTCCTTTGCCTTTCTATGTTTGTAGAACCAGAAGAGCATGGAGTCATTGTAGTGGCTCTGTATCCTTATGATGGCCTTCATGAAGATGATTTGTCCTTCAAAAAAGGAGAAAAATTGAAAGTTATTGAGGAGTGAGTATGATAGTTCAAACTGTATTGTAATCTTTTTTTTTTTTTTTTGGACTTCTAAAATCCCTTTATAATTTTTTATGTGCCGCTTGCAACACAAGTGTATGAATGTTAAGGAAGATCCTTTATATGTGAAAATAAGAATGTGGGTAGAGCTTGGCAGCTGTAATGATAACCAGACTTTGCTCTCATGGGGCCAATGGCTTCTAAGTGGAGCCTGAGTGCAGAGAAAAGGCGTTTTTTCTCTCCTTGGCACAACAGAACCCGAGCAACCACTTACGACTTTCCTTTCCTGTGTGTACTACTGTTGTGTCTTTCTTTCAGGCTGGGAGAATGGTGGAAAGCTAAATCTCTCACAACAAAGAAAGAAGGTTTCATTCCCAGCAATTATGTAGCAAAAGTAAACACCTTGGAAACAGAAGAGTAAGTTCTTCTAACTACTGCCAGACTTCTTTGTCAGCCTTGTGTTCTATCTTTTGTGGGTGGGGGAAAAAGTTCTAACCCTCTGAAATACTTTTCAGGTGGTTCTTCAAAGACATAACTCGAAAAGATGCAGAAAGGCAACTCCTGGCTCCTGGAAATGGCCCTGGAGCATTCCTTATCAGAGAAAGTGAAACATTAAAAGGTAGGCTTTTGGGTGGGTGATTTTGAAATTGATATTAGAGTTAAAATATGCAATCTGTCTTCACAAAAGTTTGCATCAAGTGCTATGGAATTATACCAGTCTGTCCATTTTGAAATTACTGCAGCTATTTAGGAGTAAGAAGCATTATTAAGAAAATTCTTAAAATTATCAGGAAAAGAGACAAAAGCTACAAATTCTTAAGTTGAAACAGAGGGGGTGTACGTATGGTTTTACACTGACAAGAAGCAGCAATGAATGAGAATATCTTTTTCCTTCATAGCGTCTGTGATTCATGTGTTAAAGGACAATTTTAGTTGTAAATAGTAGAAGCTGTATTTTATTGTCTTCCATTTTTGTATCTGTATCCATCACTACAGGTTTTAAAGTATAGTTAATACATAAAGAGAGTCTACTCTTCTGCCTTGTAGCATCATTTAAAAGATAAACAAAGAAACAGCTTGGTAGAGATTTCTACTACAGATAATGTAGTACTAAAATGTTTAGTAAGTTCTCCAGATGTTTCAACTGAGATTTATAGAAGACCATAAGATGGTTCTGCTTCAATATCTCAGTTCTAACAGTGACCTAATTGGATGCTCCAATTGGATACATTGGATACTCCAGAGGGAAAGCATGCTAATCCCTTCAGTGGATCATATGTCTGTCCTCTCCATAGGAGTAGGTTTTTTTGGCCCTAACACTGCAGATGGCCAAATATTGGAACTGGCTGCTTAGGGAAGTGGTGGAGCCACCATTCCTGGAAGTATTTAAGAGGCATGTGGACATGACATTAAGGGACATAATGGGACTCATTAGGTTAGGTTAGTGGTTGGACCTGATGATCCAACTTAAATGATTCTATGATTGCTGCTTAGAAAACTTTCTGTAACTAGCCCACATCACTGTCTCCATGCTCTCAAATTCAACAGAGGCTAGTAGAAGATAAGGCAAAGTACCCTCTAAATGTTTCTTTCTGTCTCCTGTCACTGGATGTGCATGTGGAGAGAAAGAGAAGGAACCAAGGTGGTTTCTTCTCCTTTGAAAATGGATTATGAGATTTGTGTAAGTGAAAGAAATTAAGAATTCTGTAGTTTAGGATCGATAATATGCTGCCTCATCTTAATTCCTAACTGAGGTTAGGATCCCAAATATTGAAAGATCTTCTTGCCCTCTTGCATACCTCAGGCCATTTCCAAAGAATCCCTTTTCTAGCTGGCCACGACATCTAGCCTGTTCCTTTTTTAATATGCTGATCTCCAAATTTTAGTTTCTATCTCACTGGTTTGACAACCCTAGAGTTGCCTTCCCAGATGTTTCCACTCAGGTCAATGTGACTTTATGCAGAAGTGCACATTAGTTATGGATGACTGGATTATGGAACTCTTAAATTTATCGAGTAAGATTGAAAGTCTGACTGTAAGCACTTTGGTGACCAGTTCAGAGCTAGCTATTGACTGAATTCCTTATGTTGCTTGTGATAGGCTTTTTTGGGGGGAGAAGTAAAGATAAAATAAAGTAGGTGTTTTTGTTGATCAACTGTATGAGCAGCCTGGACTTGCTATCTGTTAATAATTATTCTTTCTTTATTCTCAGGCAGCTATTCTCTGTCCATAAGAGACTATGATCCCCAACATGGTGATGTCATTAAGCACTACAAAATTAGGAGTCTAGACAATGGAGGATTTTACATCTCTCCAAGAATAACTTTTCCCAGCATCAATGATATGATCAAGCATTATCAAAGTAAGTGACATGTGGTAGTGGATTACGGAATAGAATTACAGCCATTATTTCCTGTGAAGGAAAATAAATAATTTCTAGTTTTGTTTCATGACCTTTCATCTCTTATTTCTAAGTAACTCGGACATGTATGTTATTAGAGATAAAGAAAAAATGGTTGGAACCCTACCAAGGCTGCTTTATGATCAGGCCTAATGCATGCTCAGTTGCATGCAATTGTAAAATATAGAGCAGCTTTATAAAATGATTCACCGTAGTGATGATGATGTGAGACTATAGTCAAGACTGACTGCATTGTAAACAAATAAATTCTGTCTTTGAGAGTATATTACACCTACTTTTATTACAAACAGAAAGAGGGGGGTAGGAGTGTAGGATCAAGTTTCCATCTATATTTTAGCTACAAAAGTGACTTTTTATTTTGCACAACCTCTAGTTGAGTAGCTCAAATATATATATATATATATTTTTGTCTTGCCATTGGGAAGAAAGAGAAGAAGAAAGATGTAAATCACATCAATTTTTTCAAAGCCACACTGAGGACTTGGCCATGACACTTCTCTAAGTTGTTAAATATGTGCTGTAGTTTTTCTGCACGGCTTGTAAACCTGATAATTATTTTACATTTGTGTTAAGGTTATAGCTGATACGTGGCTGGAGGAAAAAAAATACTTATGGCCTGCTTGTGCTTGCATTCCTATGTGTGTGCACATCTGAAACATACTATAAGAATACCTGATGACAAATTCCAAATACAGGTTTCAAGCATAACACAAATGTACATCTTCATCTATGAACCGTCATCAATAAAATCTTCAATTTATTTGTTAGAAATTGTAACTAATAAAAAACAAACAACAACAACAACAAAACTATGATGGTAACCAGATGCATGTGACACTTCTCTATTAAGTGCGAAAAGCTTATGCTTTCATCAAGCAATTGAACTACTTTGAAACAGCTTTGAACTGTTAAAAGCATGCCTAAATTAAGTGGTCTTTGTCTAAAAGAATGTAAGACATAAACGTGTAATGGATTTTATCGTTTGTGTTTCTTTTGGAAAACAGAACAATCGGATGGCTTATGCAGAAAATTGGAAAAAGCTTGTATTAGTCCAAAGCCTCAAAAACCGTGGGATAAAGACGCGTGGGAAATTCCACGAGAATCAATTAAATTAGTGAAGAAGCTCGGAGCTGGTCAGTTTGGAGAAGTCTGGATGGGTAAGCTTATTTCTTTGAACAGAGTACGTCAGCTGAAAGTAGTAGTGTTTAAGAATTAATCCAAATAACAGTAGACACAAGCCTGGTTTTTAATATACTTGTCAGACCCAGAATATACCTCCCATGAGGAAAAGTAATAGGAGAGAGGATTTGTGAAGGGTAAGGTATCTGACACAGACAAATTCTTAGGGGCAAGCGCTGTAATTTAAGGTGTCTAATACAATTGGGTTTGTTTGGTTTTGGGTTTTTTTTGTTGTTGTGCTTTATGGTGAAAATAGGTTTTACTAAGATTTGACTCCCAGTTCTCAAAATTGATTGGCATCTCAGAACTTTAAGTCAAATCAGATTGCGGTGGAAAATCTGAAACATAAAGAAATTGTCTTTTAGTGAATTATGTGTAGTTTTTATCATCCACTGGAAAAGACTGAAGTATAGTATATGGGGCTATCATACTGCATGAAAAAGTGGGTTGCTTAATCCAAGATTATTGTCTGAGCTTATTGCTCAGGAAGGTAGGTGGCTTACATGGGTAGAAGATTAGAGATTGATATGGAGGCTGTCATGAGGATCTCCAAAAATGAAAGCATCACGAGATTTTCAAGTAGTCGATGTTAACAAAATGATAGTGTTAGTTATTATAATCATAATTAGCCTTGGTTGTTTAAAAACATTTTCTCAGCTTCACTGACTTCCTGTAGCAAAGAGGTACATCCATTGTCTAATCACAGTCTGATCGTGATTCAGTTCTCTTCTTCTGAAATGCTGCCTATTCAGGCATCTGAGTATTCTTTTGGTCTCTTATTACAAGTTCTGTGTGCTATTCTTTACTTACACACTGGTAGGAGGTTACTACCTTACTTGACTTAATCAAGATAAAACTATAACTTCCTTCCAAAGTCTTAATTAAGATGCTTTTTCAGATCAAATCTTTGTCCTAACTCTTCCATGAAACTTTTTTTTTTTCTTTTTGGGAGGTTATATTTAAACAGTAATAAAACTGTTTTAATGCTTATATAACATCAATGCTGTCAAGAGTCTACAGGAGGGCATTTCTAAGAAACCTAAAAGTGTATCCCAAAGCTTCTTAGAAGATGCAAAGGGTGCTTTGCTGACCCACAGGAGTGCAGCAGTCTACCTGGAACACGCTTGAAATTTCATTGTTTTGAAGAGGTGCTTTCATTGGGAAAAGTAAAGCACAGAATGGTGCTATTTGAGTGGCAAATTCCACACATGTTTACAGTCAATCAGAAAGGTCTAATTCAATTGCAGGTGCAATCTTCCCACATAAATCATGTAAAAATGCCAGCAACACATCTTTATGATGTGACACAACCAGATTCAGCCTTTTATCTGCCTTCATAAGAAAAGGCTTAAGAAAGCCTCTTGCTTGAATGACAATTTTTGTGCTAGTTGAGACAACTGTTTGCCATTGTGCCATTTTTCTCTGCTTAATAAATCAGGGCAAGAAATAATGAACTGACACTGAAGTGCTGTGGAAAACTTCATGGCCGAACGTTATCACCCGCTTGAAAATGTAAATCATTCTGGGAAGTGACTACTTCTGCATACACACACAAAGGCATTAAACTTTAAAAGGGTGTTTCTGTTTCAAGATGCTTCCTCTTGTTTGTGTCCTTATTTTGACATCTTGGTTGGGTCTAACCCTTGTATCTGAATTGTTGCGCTGTGAGAAAAATTAATGTACTGTGAAATGATTCATTGTGTTTCCTCTTCTCTGCTTCCTTTCTGAAGCAAGAAAGCCTGATTTGCTTGGTGCAGACCCTTTCAAATCAGGAGTATGGGTAAAGTTTGAGATGAAAAAAGCCTAGGTGATCCGTGCAGGATGCCAACAAACTGTTTATTGTGATGATGACCAACATAGAGGCATTTGGCATTACATAGAAGTATGGAGAAGTCTTGTTACACCCTCCCAGTTATGTACTTCATCTGAAGCAAAATGATTTTTAGGCCACAGTATGAATGACATACTACTCCATAGCTTAGTTACTAAAGACATTTCTACTTGCCCAAGGATACCTGGAACTTTGGTTTCAGGGGAAGAGCATCCAGTTCAGAGGAACTATATCTAGTTCTAGGCTTCCCAGTACAAGAGAGACACAGAACTGCTGGTGAGAGTCCAACAAAGGGCCGCAAAGTTGATGAAAGGACTGGAGCATGACTTCTGTGAGGAAAGGCTCAGAGAACTGGGACTGTTCAGCCTGGAGAAGAGGAGTGTCGGGGGCAATCTAATCACTGTCCATAAATGCCTGAAGGGAGGGTGCAAAAAAGAGAGAGCCAGGCTCCTTTCAGTGGTGCCCAGTGCGAGGATGGGAGGCAGTGGGCACACACTGGAACAAAGGAGGTTGCCTCAGAACACCAGGAACGCTAATGTGCTATGCAGGTGATGGAGAACTGGCACAGGCTGCCCAGAGGCTGCGTGTGGGGTCTCCTCCTTAGGGGGACGTTCAGCAGTCACCTGGATGTGGGCCTGGCCCCCTGCTCTGGTGACCCTGCTGCAGAGGGGGTTGGGCCCAATGGCCCTTCCAACCTCAACTGTTGAACATTGTCATTAAAAATACAGCGGGATTGAGTGCACTCTCAGCAGATTTGCACCAAACTGGATAGTGCAGTTGATATTCTAGAAGGAAAGTACCATTCAGTGTGGCCTTCACATGCTTGAGACGTGGGCCTATATATATCTCATGAAGTTCAGCAAGGCCATGTGCAGGGTCCTGCTGCTGAGTCAGAGTAATTGCCAGTACCAGTACAGACTGGGGGATAAACGGATTGAAAGCAAACCTGCAGAGGACTTGGAGATATTAGTAGATGAAAAACTGGATGCAAGCCAGCAACAAGCACTTGTAGCCCAGAAAGCCAATCGTATCCATGGCTGTGTCAAAAGAAATGTGACCAGCAGAGCAAGGGATGCGATTCTCCCTCTCTACTCTGCTCTTTTGAGACCCCATCCCAAGTCCTGCGTATAGCTCTGGGGTCCCCAGCACAAGAGAGACATAAAACTGTTAGAGCAGGACTACAAAATGACAAAAAGACAGACTGTGAGAGTTGAGGTTGTGTAGCCTGGGAGGAGCCTTCAGGGGGACCTTATTGTGGCCTTAAAATATTTAATATGTGCTTATAAGAAAGATGGAGAAAGGCTTTTTACCGGGGCCTGTAGTGATAGGTCAGGCTTTAAAGTAAAAGAGGGTAGTCTGAGGTTGGAGATAAAAAATTCTTTACTCAAAGGATGATGAGACAATGGAAGAGATTGCCCAGAGAAGCTGTGAATGGAACTGAAATGTCCCTGGAAGTGTTCAAGGCCAGGTTGGATGGGAAGCAACTTTTGAGCACCTTTGTCTAGCAGAAGGTGTCCCTGTCCATGGAAGGGGTTTGGGACTGGGTGGTCCTTCAAGTCCTTTCCAACCCAAACGATACTATGATTCTGTGCCTGTTGGTGAAGAAGGAGTGATGAGCCAAACTGCAAGAGGATGTGAAGAAGCTGCTGTTTCTTAGCCAGCATCCTGGATAAACTGTACCTCTTGCAGCTGTGATGGCCTGAGACATTATCCGGCTTCTAACAGTGTCATATTTCTGTAGCTCAGGTTGTTCACAGTGTAACCTTATAGGGAATTACTGTGAAAGCAGGAGGAGAATGCTGCATCTTGTTCACGAGATGATCTGTTCATCTTCAGTCCTGGAGATGTGATCAGAAATGCTTTATTACTCTCTGTTATGAATTCATATTTCAGCTTGGTCTGATTACACCCATGCAAGAATCTGGAGACAGTCTGGCTGTCCAGGACTTGTTTGTTATTGCTCACATCACATACAATGGTTTTAAAAAGCCTAAGCTACTGAGAGACTTGCTTCTTGCCATGGTATGAAAGGCTTTTTAGCTGTGGAGGTTAGTGCATTTGGGCAGCTCCCTTAGTGCAGTGACAAACTAGAGTAGCACTGTAAGAGTGGAGTCTATGTTTTATGCATTTTTGTTCCTAGCGTGCACTGATATGATGTGAACCATAATACTCTGTGGCATTAATAATCCAGGCATAGAATTCTCAAGTAGGCGTAAGAGAAAAGTTAACAACGCAAATGGAGCCATTGTATTGTATTTTATTAACGAGGCACATTTTGCTTGCATCTCAGTTGCAAAACCTTCATTTTTTAAAACCCAAATTAGAATATAAGTAATAAAAATTTTGAGATATCAGTAATCAGAGTAAACCATAGTGCAGAAATAGTGTTATTAACACAAAGGCATATAAAATGAGCTGGGAAAACTGGCGGGTACATATCAGCATCACAAGTGTGTTTTTACAGTGCACACAGGATCTGAATATTACTTGGCAAAGAATCTGAAATTCATGTCAGATGTCTTAGTTGTGAGTAAGAATGTAATTGCTTACCTATCATTTTGGAATTTGTGTGTGTGTGTGTCCCGATACCTGACAAAATAAATGAATGAGAGACATATCAGGATCAAATGTCTCTAATGCTCTCGTGCTACTTTGCTTTCTGTTACCCCCCGAGGACCAGGACAGACTGTTTTCCTGCAGAAAACATCTGCGTTATGTGAGTTTTTTGTTGTCAGTAACATAAACTTTCCGTAAGCACCAGCATTATCTGGTGGACCTCTTTAGTGAATATGAAATACTTCAATGCTTTTATGTAGTTAATGTCAAGAGCGTAGATCACTTCAGAAGTAATGGCATTAATTAGTATGTTTAGCAGATTATTCCACAAAGGTAGAGTGGAACTAATGCTCTCATTCGGGATATGAAATAAAATATTGTAAGCTATATAAAGATGCTTTATACTTCGTAGGCGGAACTTCTTTTTTGGTGGGCAGAACTTAGATATCTGTGCTTCAATGGCAGAATTTGACCTGTTGTTGTAATTTCTAATTATTAGATCATATGGAGGCATGTCTGTATTATGCTTTGACCTTACTATGCTTGGAAAAAATACATTTAATAATCGTGCAGGTAAATGTTTTGTCACAGATACAGTTGCTTTTGTCAGGTAATGATGTCTCTTTTCCAAAGGTGATACAATATGTATTGGTTAGAACAATGACTTAGAGTCTTGGAGTTAATTCCTTGCTTTGCTTAGGTGGTAAAGAATATAAGGAAATAGAGTGTAAAGAAATGGTGGGCTCAAATGTAGAGGTACATCCATTGTGGAAATACTGTCCAGATTGCTGTTGAATAAAGAAGTGCTGCTGTTTTGTCAAGTCATGGAAGCTTTACCTCCTTCAGGATGCATTTTTGCGATGTTGAAATGTGTATAGTAGGGGACAAAAGGCTGTGGTTTGATATTACTGAAGTGTTCTGTAAATCTGGAACGTTAGGAAGAAGTTGTATTTATATCCCACTCTGTCTCTCTTTTTTTCTTCTTTTTTGCACAGTAAAAGGCTTTACAAGATAAACTCTCAATTCTTGCTATTCATTTAAAAATGTTATTTTAAAATCTAAAAAAAAGTTGGCTCAGAAAATAGTTCACTACTTTCTTATTTACTATTGCTTGCATCACATGTAAGTAGAATGTTACATCAGAAGGTTAAAGAGAGAAATGAAACAGGCACAATCCTTTCTGCTCTTGGCAAGTGCTTTGCTGGAAAGGAATTATCGTGTTTTGAATCTTGCTCCAGACACTGTGGGGCTGCAGTCCTGCCAGCATATCTTTGTTGGTCATGAGAATGCTCTTGCTTTTTGAGTACCGAGGGTTTAAGAAAAGATTAAAAGCATGAGACAGGCAGGTATAAAATGGGTCTAATCATGGTATTTAAAGACATTCTGTGATCCTTTGAGCACTCCATTGCCTCTTTTAGAGTTTGAGACAATTTATGTGAACGTTCATTAAGACATCTCTTGACTGTTTTGATGTTTTCTCATGGGCTACTTATAAATGAAAGCTTGCACAAAGATATCTTACTTTCTTTTAGTTGGTTTGAGATAAGTAATTCAAAAAAGAAGTAGGAAATTGATTAGTTTTTACTACAGTGCGATGGCAAAACAAAATGCAATTTTAATGTAAATACTTGTGCTACACCCGATCACTAGCTCTTGGGCTCATAGCTGTTAATGGAATCTAACCTCACCCGCACTGTGTATTCCTACAGGTCAGGGTGCTGTGCTAAGCAGGGTGACTGAACATGTTTCCTCTTTTCAGGTTACTATCATAATAGTACAAAAGTAGCTGTGAAGACTCTGAAGCCTGGAACGATGTCTGTGCAAGCCTTTCTGGAGGAAGCCAACCTCATGAAGACGCTTCAGCACGACAAGCTAGTTAGGCTTTATGCTGTAGTGACCAAAGAAGAACCTATTTATATAATAACAGAATTCATGGCAAAAGGTGAGAATGACATAGGATTGGTGTCTCAGTAGACGTTTCCCGTAAGTCAGAGCACTTCCTTTAAGAAGCAAGGAACAGAAAAGGAAAACTTGGGATTTTAGCAATATCCTCTTTTATGCTCCAGTATAAGGTATCTGTCTTCAAAATGAGATGAATATTTAAATTTATGATTCCTTGTTGCATTTTAAGTCAATTAAGACTTTTTAATTTCTACAGATTTCCTAAATGTATTATTCTTGAATTGTTTCAGATGCAAAGCATATAACACTCAAATAAATCTGCCTCCTCTAATATGTAATTTTTGTGTCTGGTGTTGTAACGAGGCACTCAATAATGAAAATGTTAGAAATTGCCTTCTGTAGCCCTTGAATTGCTAAGTGTTTGGATAATAAAGTGAGTGATGTGTGCAAGGATTGCTGCACTACTAGAGAAGGACAACATGTAGCAGAGCATCATGACACAAGATAAGTGAGATTTCCTTCTAAGATTGTCTTAGTAGTAGTTTTTAATTTATTTGTTTTGCTCTGTTTTCAAGCAATAGTGATGGTGACTTCATAAACACCAGCTAGAATTCAGAATTCAGGAACGTATTCTTTATGACTTTGAAAGAGTCAGTAAGTGTGATTCTGCTAGAGAGCTTTCTTGATAGCCCATAGAATAGGGTCATTATCAAATTCACCACTGAACGAAGGTATACTCTGGTTTTCAACACTCAGGAAAACTGCAAAACTTGGATACCTGACGTTCTGACCTGAGCATTACCGTTATTAGATTATGTAAGGAGATGATCTTACTGCAGTCAACTTGAAAATAAATCAAAACTATTCACTACAAAAAATCTGTGACCCAAGAAATCGGGTACCCGTTAGAAACTTTATTGTGATAGTAAGCTACACTGACTGCATCGTTCTCTGTTGTAACAGGAAGCTTGCTGGATTTTCTGAAGAGTGATGAAGGAAGTAAATTGATGCTTCCAAAGCTAATTGACTTCTCTGCTCAGGTAAGATTTAAGAAATATGCTAAAAATTGAGGGGGACTATTTCTCTCCAAGACTGAAATTCACGATGGAAAACTTTACCGTATTTTTTTTTTTTCATTAAAAGAGAATGTAGTTTTCAAATATATTTTGGTCTGAATAGATCAGGTTACTTGGAAGAAGGGAGTAAAGGAAAAAAGTGCTTCAAAGGGAATATGTGAAGGTAGGCATCCCTCTTCAGTAGTGCCGGTGAGCTGCTTAGTTGGCAGTGGTACACAGTCACTTCCCTTTGTGGAAAGGCCATTTTCACTTAGAGCAGCTATGAGGTGGAAGTTTAAGTGCAAGTTCTACAGAGTCGGTACTTTTGAGATTCATTAATAGGAGTGTTGTCTTCTTAAATTAGGTCAACTAGTCAGACCTCTCTGTTAACTTCTGCAGAGTATTGTTGGTTTCAAATTCTTATGTAAATTACTGTGAATTTAATAAGATCTAATCAAATGGTGTTTCAGGTGCCAGTGGCATGTTACTAATATGTAGTGAAGGCATTTCTGGTAGGTTTCCCTTTCTCCAACGTTTTTTTAATGCATTCTAGTTTGCAGACGGTTATTCTCTGTCATACTAACACGCTACAAGTCATGGGGAGAGATGAGAAAGCCCAGAAAAGGTTTAATAAAATATTAGTGATTTATAAAAAAAACATTTGATATGAGATCATTGCACAACTGCTGAATACATGGATATTATGAGACATTTTTATGTAGGCGTTCAATATCTCAAATACAGATTTTGTGTAACAGATTCAAAACAGGAGCTGTTTTCATTGTAATTACTGGTTCAGTGTAGCTACAGGTTAAGTATTCTGAACTACTTAGCTAATTCATCCTTGAGAATTTAGTGGAGATAAAAGCTTTGTAGATGTGAAAAAAACCCATTTGATTCCAAGTCATGGTTTGAAGAGATGAGCAATGCTGGCTGTATAAGATTGGAAAAAAATAAGAATAAAAAAAAAGAATTAATATTAGATAGCTTTGAAAATAGTGGGCAAAACTCAAGGGAGGGAAGAACATCTGTGGTCAGTGAGTGGTAAGAAGGGAGACTGAAGGTCAGCCAGCACACGTGGTTGTGCAGTAGACATTTTTATTAGAGCTCAAGATGCTGTGTTGTTTAAAAGAAGTTAGGATTTTCAGACATTTCAAACATAAAAAAGCTTAATGAATTGGAGAATAAGAAAAAGCATCTGCATAAAACCTGGATAAATCATTTCCACTGTGACAGGGGTCAGTGATGGTAATTTACAAAGCCTTAAAGGTTGGGTTGTTTGAAATGGAGGTGACTGGTCATCCTGATCTGCCAGTAACCTCTTGGAAAATCTCTTCCTGCACGTGGCCTCAGAAGGCAGGACCTTAGGCAGCACAGGAGGTATGTAAAGTCCCTCTCTTCGCGTAAGATGTAGACTGTTGAGAGAAACTTTTGAGATCAAGCCATGTACTGGGTTGCAGAGTTCTTTTACAGGGATGTTCAGGAAACAATTTCTGAGGATTTCCAACTGCAGCCCAAACAAAACTTTGGAACAGAGAACAAAATCCAACTGGAACAGGGATTTTTCCTACGGAAAGAATTTGTGGGTATTTTGAGTACGTTTGTTAGAGGCTTTGAACATCGTCAACTTAAAACAGGACTGCATGGGATACATTTTCAGGCTGCATTTGGTTCTCAAGCCAGGGATTTCACTTTGAACAACAAAGATGTTCCATCAGTCCTGTCTAGTTCTGGCTGTTCAATCCCTGTTCCTCAGGACAAAAATCAGACTAACATACTTTCAAACCATGTTGGCCTATTGCTAAGATAATGGTGATTTTACTGCTGGCTACTTATAGATCACACACTACAAGAATGTAGGCTGTATTACATAAATGAGAACATAATCTGTGTTTGGTTAGTTTTGGTAGTGCTTTGGCTTGTCTAAAAGGATCGTTAGTTTGTTCTTACAGTAATGATGTTAACTTCTCTGAACAGCCTAAGGGGAAAGAAAATGTGAGCTGTGTTTCAGAAAAGGCATAGAAGGAAACCACTGTGAACTAAAATGAGATAGGGAATATGTTTTTCCTCGGTGGCACAAACATGAGCCATGCGTGCCTCTCTGACCATGCTTTTCCTGTAGCGCAGTTTACTAGCCTATCCCAGCTTCTTGGGGAGACTGAAAACATAACAAGTGGTAGCAGAAGATTGTCTTTTCTCCCCTTGTGAGTCTGTGGTATTGAACAAGACTGACTTGCTCATGGCCACACTACACAGCTGGCTTGCTTGCATCCGCGTTTGTGCACATGAGAATCTTGTTGCAAGAAAAAGTTCTGAAAGAACGTTACTCATGGCAGAACAGTACATTAGCAAAGGACTTGTGAGTCAGCAGAATGAAAAGGGACAGGATATGTTTCCACTTAATACGTTGCCTTTTTATCTAGAGGAATGGCCTTTGTCACCTTACAGTGGCCTTGCTGGATAAGGAAGGATTGAGGATAAGAGGAGGATGTGGCTGTGTGACTAACAAATAGCTGAACAATGTAGTGCCCTTAAACATGAACCCAGTTCTGGAGCTGATTTGTCACTGTGCTGAAGACTGCAGTGGGCTGGTGTTCCATTGCCAAGCAGCTGGTCAGTGCTCTGCTCCCTGCATTCACAGAGCCTTTGCCTGGAGCAGTCTTGAAAGAAATCTGCATTTGCAAGGGATAAAATATTCTGATTTTGCAAAAAAGCAAAGATTTTCTCCCACAGGGAATAGTAAGCATCTTTTTCAAGCAAGTCCATGAATATACTGCTACACTACTACCCTAATTTTGCTGTTTTGTTTGCTGACCATACATAGGCATTGATGCCATTTTTAATAGTACCAGATGAGTACTGAGGTAGACTTAAATCTGGTTCTTATCTTTGAGTATGGCTTGGATTTTATTTTTGGATTCTATTTTTTTTTTATTCTTTGCTGTGTGAGCAGATGCTGTTTATGAAATTAGGTCTGTGGCAAACATGGCAACAAAGTCCTTGCTAGGAAGGTGATCCAGCTTGGTTTCTAAATCTGTCCCCTAAAAGAGCTGAAATTTCTCTTTTGTGTTTTAATTAGTGTGTGTCAGTAGGGGCTGGGGAAATCTAGTGTTGGCTTTGCCCTGGCAAGAATACATTTGGCCCCTAGAGATGAATTCTAGCAGCCTCTGTAATGAGTGTTTTAAAAGACGCTGAGTTTGGCAAACCTTCAGCATGTACTGCCTGCACTAATGCAGAACAGGGCTGTGGCATCACCTGCAGAATTCAGCAGAACTGTAAATCTTCTGTATATGCCAGAACCAAAGCCAGGAACCAACATGTGAGCCTCCCTCCCTTATGGGCAGCTGAGCAGCACAGCTGCCTCATGGGCTGCCCTCGCGACTTACCCTGCCGGATGGCCACGAGCTGACACAGCTCACAGGCACTTCTACTTCCTGCTGCCTCTGCTTCTCAGCTCAGCAAGCGGGCTGAGGAAACGCGGGGCTGCTTTTAGCTGCTGCTTCCCAGTTCTGTGCTTGAGCGTAAGTAGATTTCATCACTTTGTCCACAAGCTATGAGGCCAAATCTTGCTAATGCAGCAGCCAGAGCATGCAGGCTGCTCTCGTTCCTCTCATTTACGGGCAGCAGCCAGGCGATTACATCACCAGAGGGACTGCCACACTGGATTTTACTAGTTATTTTCTGTCTTGTCTCAAAGCTAACTTGCCCACAGAACTTCCAGTTCTTTGTTTCGCAGTTACTGAAATCACACTCACCTCTGTTTTATGAGGTCAGCTAAGAAAATACGATGCAAATTCAGTGAATCTTTTGAACTAAGTTATACTCTGCTCATTTTTACCAAAAGGTGAAAGCCCATTCTTTCTCTTTTCTTTTTTTTTTTTTTGCTACTGATCTGGTGAACTTCTGGATTCCTTAATACCCCAGTCTCTCAATTCAAGGACGCTTCATTTCTGCTGGCAGGCAGCAGCAGCATGGAAGGTATTTTGAAGCAGCATTTATTCACAGCTCCCTGGCTTCTGCTGGGTGTGCTTCCACCTGAGCTGTCATGTGTACAGGTCCTCAGAAGAGTAAAAAGCCGCTTCTGTCAATATAAAGCAAAGTCTTTTAAAAGTGTACTCAAGGCATCTCAGAGCAATCTAGATGAGTTCTGTTTTTAAACCGTGTATGGAATAGAGCTGGAGAGTGTCACAGTGTTTTTATGCTAGCAGTAGTTCACTAACCATAGGTCATGCCTTTGTGTTGTTTGTGGTTTTTTCTCCTGGGATTGACTTCACTTGCAACCAAACACGAACTGGGCACAACTTTGAATTACAGAATCACAGAATTGTAGGGATTGGAAGGGACTTCTAGAGATCATTGAGTCCAACCCCCCTGCAAAGCAGGCCCCCTACAGCAGGCTGCACAGGTAGGCATCCGGGCAGGTCTTAAATCCATAGAAGGAGACTCCACAACCTCTCTGGGCAGCCTGTTCCAGTGCTCCGTCATGAATGAATGCTAATTCATTGGTTTTTTTGGTCTGTCCGCATTTTAATTCCCTGTTTTGCAGGGGAATGAAGATTTTACACGTGGAATCTGTTGCAGGTGTTACTGTAATTCTTGTGCTGCAATAATAAACAGCATTGCAAACAGTGGGGAAAACATGTACTGCTAGTAATAACTCTTGCAAAAGAGAATCACAGATCTTGGAATGGACATTGAAATGATACATTTTTGAATTGAGAGACTGAAGTATTAAGGAATCCAGAAGTCCTACAGTTTTGTAGCAAAAAAAAAGAATGGGCTTTCACTTTTTGGTTAAAAAAAAAAGAAGAAAAAAAAAAAAGACTATAACTGCCCACCCCTGTATGCACTGTATAACTTCAGCCGTGGCCTTTCACCAAGGAAGTCTGTGGGTTGTGAGCAAGTGCATTTGGTTTTCAGAAAGTGCAGCTTTGCTGTGAAAGCACTGTCCTCTCCTGATCCGCTGCTTTGTTGGGTTCTCCCCTCTCCCTTCATAGTCCTCCGCTGCTTTTGCTGCTTCCCCCAAACCACTTCAGAGGGCCTGAAAGAGTGGACACATGGAATGCTTTAGTACCATTGTTTACTCCTTGCTTTTCCTACTATTAAATATTTAATAGTAGCAGAAGTGCAATGGAGGCAGAATCCTCTCCTAAAGGCTGCAAAAAATATCCTGCAAGCCCAAGTTAGCTTTCCTGTGCTGCTGCTGAGCAGTAGCTAAACAGAGCCCAATAGCCTGGACAAGTACAAATGACTGTTAAAAGAAGGTGAAAGAGCACTTTCTTTCTCTTTGGTTCCCATGAATTTCTCTACGTCTTAGCGTATAATTTGGCAGTGAAAACCCAATGGTTGTTGTGAGGAGTTACCACATGGGCTCCGGTACTCACCTCCTTCATCAAAAATTCCTCCTGAGTGTGGGTCTTTTTGCTGTGCTTTGGGTTTTGTTGTTGTTTGTTTTATTGCTTATTTGTCACTCAGAAAGGCTTAACATGACCTGGATGTTTGTACTCAGCTGTTGAATTCTGTGCTTCCCCTCCTTCTGTCATTCAAAACTCCCTGCCCATTATCCTTTTCCTATTTGGGATTATTATTATATTCTTTTTATTGTTATTATTTTTGCTTGCTCCAGTGTTTGTACATCCATGACTTCACTGCATTCCTCTGGATGCACTAAATACTGTGGTCCTGGAATTTCACGGAAGTGTAATTTGTATTTGCTGAAAACGTAACGAATTGTTTGCTATCACATTCTTAGTCTGTGACTAATCAGATAATGTCTTCAATTGTTCTTGCACAAAGAAGAGAAATAAAACAGGCTTTCTGATGGCTTTGCTTGGCTGGGTGTGGAAACCACCACCACCTTCTCTTTCACAAGGTGGTTCTTTACTCCCCAGCCAGCAGCCAGTCCAAATGTTGCATCTGTGCTTGGAAATCTGAGGAAAGTCAATTCCTTCATGACGGTTGCTGTATTTTCACACTGATGTTGGTGAACCTGTCTGCCTTACAGTTCTACCTGCCAAGCTGCCCAGTCCAATTGCAGCACAGATCTTAAAGCAAAACCTTCACTTTCACATCTCCTTCCTCCCCAGACCCAAGTAATTGCATTTGGAGGAGAGAACCAGATACCACTCTTCCATTTTGTGAGCAGTCTTTGAGTCTCTAGCAGGACACTGCAGCAGTCATTCACAAGTAGCTTCGTCCTTCATTATAAAATACCTTTTACTTATATCTAGAAAACATGAAATGCAGATGTTCTTCGCTCTCTTCATGATCAGTTTCTTCCTGATTTAGTGTGAGCACCCCTTTGTGTTCTATAAGTGAAATTAAAGACTGCCCTGCAGGAGTGGCTGTCTGTTCGTTTGTAAGAAAACCGCTGCAGTGGAAGGTGAGAAGGAAGGCGGCTGTATTTTCCACTGCTTCAACCGAGAAAGAGGAATGAAGACTGTGGTTTCAGTGGTAGTAGTGTATGTGTATGTTGTACCCCTCGGGGACTTTTGAAAAATGCATAAGCAGAAGTGGTGTTCATGTTTGCTTAAAATTTGGTCGGGTTCTCCTGTCTGCTTTACTGCACAGCTGAAACGTGCTGCTCTGGCAATGAGAGACACCCACGTACCTGAATTCTGCTGAGATGGAGAGGAAGGAGCTCACGTCTGAGTGCAGTAGGGACCAGGACTGGAAAAGGATTCTTGCTTTGCTACTGCTTCATTAACAACTGAAGTACTTGAAGGGGGCCTTCAAGGAAAGCTGGGGAGGGACTTTTTATTAGGGCAGATAGCAAGAGGATGAGGGGAAGTGGCTTTAAACTGGAAGAGGGTTGATTTAGAATAGATATTAGGGAGAAGTTCTTCACTGTGAGGGTGGTGAGACACTGGAACAAGTTGCCCAGTGAGGTTGTGGATACCCCCTCCCTGGAAGCACTCAAGGCCAGGCTGGATGGGGCTGTGAGCAGCCTGGTCTAGAGGGAGGTGTCCCTGTCTATAGCAGGGGATTGGAACTACATGATCTTAAAGGTCCCTTCCAACCCAAACCATTCTATGATTCTATGAAATTTGAGAGCTTTTATGTTCCCCAAGCCATGTGGATGGCAAAGACCTGGCACCTTCAGTCACTCTAGGGTAGGATCTGTAGCACAGGTTAGGCTACAGGCCTTGCTTGGGAACAAGCTACCAGCAATCTCACAAGGAAGAAAAATATTGACAGCTCCCAAACACTATATATTTTTTTTCCCGTTAAGCTTTTGGACAGCATGCTAACCACATGTAAGATCCACTGCTCTGAGCTGAGAAACTGTTTCAGTTTCTCTTCTTTCTGAAAAGCAATGCATTTTTTCTTCGGTGGATTTAAAAAGAGCAGTCTGGACAAGCACTGACATAATCAACCCAATGTATATTCCGAGGTCATTAATCACCTTTAATTTGATTTGGAAAATAACTTTTGGGTTGATGAAACGCAATGAAATTTACCTATGATAGTATCTGAATGCTTGCTGATGCCAAATGCTCCTCGTGTATGAGCAAGTAGGTGATGCTGCAGGTGAAGATAAACGTAAGTTATTTGACTTGTCTTAGTAACTGTTTCATAATTGCCCAGGCTGATAGCAGGTGATTAGAGAGTTGGTGGGGTTTTTTGTTTGTTTTCATTTTTAAATTATTTGCATTGTTGCTCAATCAAACCTTAAAAGAGCATCTGTCTCTCTACTGGTAATGAATAAATGAATGTGGCTTTGCTGAGTAATTGAAAGAACGGAGGGGCCAGGCTGCTGCTGGTATTGTGTGGTGCTGTAATACCAAAATATTTGTTCCTTTTGTTACAGATTGCAGAAGGGATGGCATACATAGAAAGAAAGAATTACATCCATCGAGACTTGAGAGCAGCTAATGTTCTGGTTTCAGACTTACTGATGTGCAAAATTGCTGATTTTGGACTAGCTAGAGTCATTGAAGACAACGAATATACAGCAAGAGAAGGTACCTGGTTTTATGTTTGCCCTTAAAACTTCAGCATCTGGGAGGCAGTGGGACTGTATCTAAAAATAATATGGTCACCGAGGACAGAAAATGCCATAACAACTTCCTAGAGGAAGCATTTTAAACTTCTAAAAAGAATAAGGAAACAGATAATCTTTCTGTGCTTTCCAGGCTTGTGGAAAACTTAATGTAAAATATATATATATATAAAATTTTGTCCTTTTAAAGGAAATTAAGAAATGCACACTTTTTTTTTTTCTAAATTGAACAAATTGATTATATATCCACAGCTTCCATCCCACTGAATTAAATGCTGAAAAAATATGAATTGCTTTTTCTTCACATCCTAAGTGCCGTATGCGGCACTTTACGGAAAGGAAGCAGCCCCAGTAGTTGCAGTTGTTGGGAGAACAAAACTGGTTATCTTTTTAAGCTGTGGCTGTTTAGAAATAACTGAATGTGAAATATGTTAAAAGGCACGCTGAAGCTAGATTGGCTTTCTTTGAAATGGTAAAAGTTATTTAAAGTCTTGTGAAGTTCCAGCTGATGAGAACCGTAAGGCCATTTTTTTCCCTGGCAACTGGGCAGAAAGGAGAATGCTTACTGCCACTGTAGCAAAAATTCACAATACTGGAGAGGCAAAAGGTGCCACATATGAGGGTTGATCGAACAGTAATGCTTCCTGTTTCATTATGTTGACCTACCATGTCAGAGGTGGATGTTGGTGGCCTGGCAGTTGAGGCTGAACCTTCCAGCCAGTGTTCCATTACATTTTGTTGTGTAACAGACGGCAGCAAAAGGACAGTCTGACAAAATGGCACGTGATGGGGAAATGCGGATAAAACAAAGGTCTGTCGTGGAATTCTTCCATGTGGAAAAAAAAATGTCCTTTGACTGATTGAAACTGCATTGTTTTTTAGGTGCGAAGTTCCCTATTAAATGGACAGCACCAGAGGCGATTAACTATGGATCTTTCACTATTAAGTCTGATGTATGGTCATTTGGGATTCTCCTGTATGAAATCGTTACATATGGAAAGATTCCTTATCCAGGTATGAACGTATGTTTATACTGTTTCCCTGTATTTACACTTCAGTGTTAAAAGACAAATAAAATACCCATGGAAAGAGCTGACATTTGACAGCAGCAACACCAGTGACGTGGAAAACATTTTTTGTTTTCATTTTGTTTTGAAAACCATTCATCACCATATGTGTAGACCATGTCTACCTTGGATAAATTTCATTGAATGGACTAGTAGCACCATGAATGAGGAATCATTTTTATATGTTCAGTAGTTACCACTGAGCTGCTACATAAGCTACTGTCTTTTTTTTTTTTTTTTAATGTAATATTGGAAGGTACTAAGAAAGTGTGTTTTCACAAGCAAATAATAGGCTCAAATATTTTGTCAGTGTTAGCTAATCTAAACAAATAAGAAAAGTGAGCCTAAAGCAGTGTGTTGATGGACCACTAGTAAGTGGTTACACTTGTTCCCCATGGTTCAGATACAAGGCCACAGTGAGGACAGTGATAATGGCTACATTATGTAGCTGTGAAATGGTTTGGTGCTTTGTTTCATTTTTCTTTCTGCTAAACTAAATATCTACTAATGTTTCCAACACAGAGAAACAGCTTGGGTAAAGGATATTTGAGCATAGAAACCTGTTGCATCTCAGGTGCAACTGATCAGCGAGGGGCAAGCAGACTGCACTCAAGCTTACTGACATTATAAAAAATTAACCTAAATTCTCTTGAGGGCGAAGGGAGCAATTACAGCTGTATTCACCTGTAATGCTCACCTCCACTTAGTAGATGGAGTAACTTCTGAGAAGCCTTAGAATCCTGTGGTTGGCAGGCAGTGAAGGGAGATGTCAAAGGGATGGAACTTGGTGACTGAGTCCTGAATCCTGCAATGACAGAAGACTTAGCACTTCTGGGCATGGTAATACAGGACCTCACGTGAGACTGCAGCAGCAGGGGAAAAGGTGATGGCAGCCAACTTTACATTATGCGAGGGAAGCTTTCTGTGCAAGAGGTAGAGCCAAAACAGACAATCTGATTGCTCTGCAAGGCTCCGGTTCCAGGGAAGCACTTACTTAAATTCAAGAGCAGCCCCCTTCAGCTACAAGAGGTGATAGGGCTGCTGGCACAATTAAATGTTTAAACATATGCTCAGGGTAATTTTTTAGGCAAGGGCTATAAAATATGTGCCTAAGTAGCAGGTCCTCCTAAGCCTACTCTAGAAAAATGCTCAAGTCCCCAAGGAAAGATCAGGTGGAAGCCGCATTCACCAGGGTAAGGTGTAGTTCTTCCCACAGCTGGAATACTTTATTTCCCATTAGCACATGCCCGTATATCCAGACATTGGCCTATGCTGAGATGGCTTCCTAAGGTTATTTCTGAATGCCTTGAAAATTGTCCTACAAGCTCACCTGGAAACTAACACTACAGAAATGCAAAACCCAAACCAATACTTAATCCTGCAGCTAAGCCTGCTGTCTCTTCAGCTCTGTAAAACCTATCATATTTCTAGTTGAAGAGCAAAATCCATTGGTACAGCAAGCACTGTACTGCTGTATTACTGTGGGAAATTCTTCTAGGGGAAGTCTGGGCAGTATTTTTTTTTTTTAAGTATGGAAACATTTTTTATGAGCATCATAAATAAGCCATACGCTGTGGATTCAGTTGTCAGACAGCAGTTTGGTGGGGAAACCTCTAGTCTGCATTTTAATAATTCGCAGGCCTTGTTTGCATTAAGCTGCAAGAGGGGATATATATCTATTTTAAACAACAGTATGAACCAAGCTGCCTAATAGACAGAAAGTTAACATTGAAGAACCAGCAGGACAGCAAAATAAGCGGATGACCAATTTATTTCATGGGAAGAAATGTGACCAGTTTGGGCAAATTACCCCAGCATGGCAAGAGTAAGTTATAGGATATAACTAACTAAACTAGCAGCTACTGGGGCAGAAACGGTAAATTGACTTTTCAATTCTAATGGGAACACTTCATAACTGAAAATAATATTTTGAAGTACCTCTGGCAGATAGCAAGCTTTCAGCATAAAGCTGCATCTGAAAGGGTGGGATTTGTAGCCGGCAAATTAATGAGTTAATGCTAGCATAGAACATCTAGTCAAGGCAACTGGGTAGGAAGCATTTCCAGACAAAAAAGGTGGAGCTTTTGTGATCTTTGTTCCTAAATTCCAACAGCTGTTTCTCTTCCAGAGAAACTCAAAGCAGTTAGTGGGACGATAGAGGTAGTTCCTGAACCTGAAACATGGCACAGATCTGTAGGCAAGGAAGTTGAAGTGGTTGTTAAAAATTAATTTCCAGACCACCGTTCTCTATAAAAACACTGTATTGGTTTGCTTTCTGTATTTATTTTGGCTTTGCTTTGACTATATAGCAGTAACTCTGTATTCTGTGAAAACATCCCATGCCCCTGCTGGAGAGCTGGAATCTTGGGCAGAACTGCCCACATGCAGTGTTCAGGCTGAGGAGAAGCCAGCAGCTGTCAGGGCTGGAATACCCTTCTCAGTATAGATAAAGTTATCTCTGATAGAGGCACATATCCAGGCTGAAACAGGTGCTTCCCACAGGTGTTACCAGGGGAAGAAATGACATGCCCTGAAATATAGAAAGTTTAGAGTCTGTGCCTTGGAAAAGATGGTCCTGGCATAATTACTCCACTGGGTTGCACAAGCTGTACAGAGGAAGGGACAGCTGAAAGGCAGGAAGCAGTTCTCTTGCTTGCCCAGGCATGTGAAGGACTGCCTTCTGAGAGTAAGTAAGTAAGTGATGAAATCACTCTGTGAACCAAGCCCTCAAGGATCTGGAAGGAGGAAAAGAAGAAGGAAATGAGGAGGAGGATACAGTTGAGGGCAGGCCACTCTCACAGGACTGGTCCTTGAGAGGCAAATCAGACAGAAGCTGCACTGCTGGTAGTTCTTTATTCCTTTTCTCAGAAAGAGAACAATAATTGGGAAACAAAACAAAACTCATCACAGCTGATGTTTTTGCACAGCACAAATAGTATGAGGAAGAGGGGAGAGATAATTGCCTGTTCCATGTAACAGTATCAGCGATGTCCATTGTCTTTTGTGTAACCTGCTGATTGCAAGACACTGTAGGAAAAAAATAATTTGAAAGCTTCTTAATACAGCAAGGTTGCATTAACATGAAGCCTTGTTCTGTGGTGAGACAGTTATGGAGCAAGCAGGTTAGAACCTCTGCACCTAAGGACACAAATGGAATAATTACACAGGTGGCCAGAGTGGGCATCTGGCTGAGGATCTCACCACCTCTGAAAGCAGTGAAAACAGCAGCAGGATGGAGCATAGTAACAAAATGGAGTTGGTGCTGGAGAAAAGCAGCAGTCGTGTTAGACCCGGTTCTAAAGACATCACTACTTTTTATTAAAGGTAGCTACCTGGTTGAACAGAGCAGTCTTAGCTCACTGGGTTAGTTGGGTAAAGATGCTTCTTTAGAGTGATATGAATAAAAGAGAAGTCAAGTGAAATAACTCCTAAAGATCCTAAGAGATCAGTTCATCAAAGTTTTTTTTTTATTATTTTTAAAGGTATGAGCAATTCAGATGTGATGGTTGCTCTTCAGCGTGGGTACCGAATGCCGCGTATGGAAACCTGTCCAGCTGAGCTTTACGATATCATGAAAACATGCTGGAAAGACAAAGCAGAAGAAAGGCCAACATTTGATTACCTACAGAGTGTACTTGATGATTTCTACACAGCAACAGAAGGGCAATACCAACAGCAGCCATAGCAAGAGAAACACTTTTTTCCTATTGACATGGATCATTGGCACAGACTATTACTTGGACAAACTACTGTAACCAATTACCTTGAGTTTGGACATCTTAACCAAGTGTGGAAGCTGGAGTGCTGAAGGAAAGAGTAATTCTGCAGCAAAATAATCGTGCTTTTTTTTGTGGTTAAAGAAATTCTCTTTAAATGCTTTGTGTTTTGCAGCTGCAGAAACATCCCAAACTGAGCAGACCTTTTGGAGAAACAGAAGGAAAGCAATCATTCACCTGTGCAGCCTTTGAAAGCCTTCTTAGGCTCAAGGGCATGGAATACATTACAGGGATCCCTTTAAAAAAAGGCATACACAAACAACAGCTTTCAAAAGAAAAAGGAACAACCCCACGTCTTACATCTTTAAGTTGTTCTTCATGACAAAGTCGTGACAAATGCAGCATATTATTAAAATTGTTTTTGTATCCTTGTTATTTCACACTAGTAGTTGCAATACCATCATCTCTTGTCAGACTTTCTAAACGGTGTAATGATTTCTTTTAAAGAAGGGCTATGGATGTAATTCTTTACATTGCAAACGATTGTTTTACTGCCATTACCCATGAAATTTAAAATCCTTTTCAAAGCAATGCAACAGCCATCTCAGATGCAGAAGAACATCCACGAAGGCAGACTCAGCAGCGTGCCCAGCTCTGTGTTCGACCTCCAGTTTCCCACAAGGCCTAAGTCATCATCTGAAGTCAATGGGAAAGCACGGGATGGTGAAGGAAGTTCATACATTCACTGCAGTCACTGTTACCCATGAAAATATTTTAAGATTAATTTTTAATCATCTGTGATCATTCGGCGATATTTCTTAATTTTTGCTGCTTCAATCAACTAACCCTAAAGCTGTTTTAAAACTAAAACTAGCTCAAGCACAGCCCAAACCAATTTGTGGAAAGATGAAATGGGATATTAAGTAAGTTAAATTGCAGAGACTCTATAACTTTGCTCGTATATAAATCTGTAGCTTTTCCAAAAGGAAATGCAGTTTGCTATGCTCTTTATATTAAATTGTTTTTATCAAAATGACCAAACAGATGAGCTAGTGCAATTACAATGCACCTACAGTATAGATGTTTGTTTTTCTTTTGGTGACACTGGCTCTCACCACCGAAACCGAGGACATCTTCGCCACCTCTCACCTTACCCAGTACCCAGTTATTCAGGCAAACGGTACTTTGCAGAAGCTTCGGACTCTTTTCATTAAGCTTTGGTGTGCCTGCAGCTAAAGTTCAGCAGCGTCAACAATCATTGCTTTTTCTCCATTGTCTTCCTTCAGTCAAACTGTGCTGTTTAAGCAGACTATCAGTTAAATATGTAAATATTGTTTCTATTATATGGTGATTTTTAATTTTAATAAACACTTAGTCTGAAACAAGTTGCACAGTAGTAATTTGGGACAAAAAAAAAATAGCCTGATATTCTATCTGCAGCAGTAGCTTCACATGGAGCATCTGTTCATTACCATTAATGAGTTTATTTTACAATGGTAAATATTAATGGCTTCTGCTTGCCTTATATCAGTTCAGCCTGAAGCCACTAAAGAAGCCAGCCATTTCTGCATCTGTGTCTCTTTTTGGAGGGGAGGAAGAGATTTAGTCTTAAGCTGTCCTTTAAAACAGCTCCTCCACATCCTTTAATGTAACATTAATCTTGCGACACTGTGGAAAAGATTACAGATAAGAATTAGTAAGAACTTCACTACAGGTTTTAACTTAAGGAAAGGTTAAAAAAAAAATAAAGAAGAAGATTGGCAGACACCACAACCTTGTTTTTCAAACCATTTCCTGAAGTCAACAGAAGTACTCTGGGAAGTCAGAGCGTGCATGGAAACAGCCTTTGCTCAGAGAATAAAAGGTTATTGCTAGCGTTATGTAAATCTGCTCACATAAAATCTCAGACCAGTGACAAGTATGTCAAAGCACGACACGAAGTCTTTTGAAATATAGCTTTAGCCTACTGTTCGACTACTGCTGGTCCTAGAGCAATTTGTACTTAACCTTCTCATTCAAGGGATCAGCACTCAGAGTATCATAGCGCAACACTAAAATGTTGTTCAGTAGTTGGAACAGTTTGTGTGGAAGAAGAATATTTTAGAAATTCTACCACGTAGGGAGTGTAGGCTTTTAGAACTACTGGAGCCAGATAACCCATATTTAACAGAAACTTCAACACACGATACCAGCACTGGCTCAAGTCCCACCTCTTCAGACATGCTGAAGACTCACCAGAGCGATTGTTAATCACTGTATTTGAACAGCCTGCCCCAAAGAACCTGTAGGAGTGTTCACATCAGCAAAGGGCCGTTGCGGTGTTGTGCAGGAAAGCTGCACCACCTAGTGACTCCAGCATGAAGGGAAGGTTCTCACTCCAATCCGGGTTCCCTTCCATCATGAGAAACAGCACAAACTGATTATTCCAATTTATTTAAAAGCTCTGCTTCGTTTCAGAGCAATTCTTCAACTCCTACAGGCACAGTACTTTCCCAGTAGTTTAAAAAAACAAACAAACAACTTCATTCTCACAGACCAAAATGGCTGTAAGAAAACTATTTTCAGATTGACCATGCTCCAGTCTTGCTGTTACACTGAGTTGGTTGATACAGGTAAATTACAACCAGAGCTATGATTCTTTAAACTCGAGACCATCATATGTCAATCACTATGGCAGTTCAGCCTCAGTTTATGATCTTTCCCAATCGTTGGCTTTACTGAATATAACCTTTATGAAATGAACAAAGCTTAATATAATAATTGAAAGTTTTATTTATAATACATTTTTCAAAGTTTAACATATACACTTAGTGGAAATTTAAATGATATTAAAACAAATTCCTTTACAAAGCAAGTTAGCTGAAAAATAGATAAGATCTCATTTTGTTTCTTTTACGAGGTCTTATTTGGTCAGTTTAGTCCCAGAAGGGTAGTTCTCAGGTCAAAGTTACAGTAGTTTTGAAGAAGCGAGCTATTTTAGCCGCTTCCTACAAGCCATCTCATTTCTAGGAATCAATAACAAAATAAAATACTTGATTTATAAAGGTATCAAGCAACAGATGAAGAATATTCCACTTCATGTGAATTGCATATAAGTACAAGAGACCTTGATAGTGGTTACTTAAGAATTTAAGATGTGTAAAATACACTGATTTTTAATATTGATTAATCTCAAATAACATCCCCATATCAGCCATTAAAACAGAAGTTTGGGTCTGTACTTACATAGCTCTAAACCTAATACGACTTAACTGACAAATGTTTAATAAAAGTTTTAACATAATAATGAAGAGGGCACCTAAGAGTAGAAAAAGAAGCACCTACCAACAGTACGAGATTGATAAGGCAGCCCAGTAATTGCTGTTTTTGTTAATCAAATATTATTCCTTTGATTTATGAGCAAACAGTATGTGTTTTCTTGAGGTTGAAGCCTCTTCATGCTTCCCCCAGCCTCTGCCAAGAGGTGTGCTAACAGTACCTGCTACTGTAGATTTCAGGTTAGCCAACAAACCTCTTCTGGGTTTCTGGTGTTTTGAGTCCTCAATAGAGAAATGCTTTTTGCGTTCATCAAGTTCTTTTTGCAGGGAAGACACTGTTTCTTCAAGCTCAAGAACACGTTTAGCCCAGTTCTGGAGACTATTCAATTCTTGATCCTGTGAGCATAAGGCTGCATTAGCTGCATGAACACTCTGAAGTCTTTTTCATACAAGTGACTCCCTATTTCAGACAGTTTTATTGTTTTCAGTAAACGATCCTATGATTACAATATCAAATGGCTATTCAACAGCCATTTCTTCTAGATTACTTTTATATAATTAAGAGAATGGCAAACTATTGGGCCAACAGATCTATTAGGGTCCGACTGAAGAAACTAACACTAAAATGCTCAGCCACACCACACAAACAATTTCATTTGTTCTAGGAACCAAATAAAGAAGTATTTCCAGTATTCAGCTGCAAGCTTACTACTGAAACAAAACTGGTCAAATCAAAATTCATACCATAGTTACAAAGTCTGCTAACCAGAACTGAATAACTTTCTTCGAGTGAGTAGAACAGAGTCTTAAAGATACTCTCTAGACCTTATGGTTAACAAGACAACACCCTCCTTATGTCTTCAAACCAATTAAGAAAAGTGAAGTTGAATATAATTAATTTTCAATCTCAGACTTGAGACTTAAACGCAGAATGTAATTTAATATTCACAGAGAAAAAACACAGCAACCTTATACATGGTCTAATTTGCAGTTTATAAATGAGGCATAGACACAAAACGTCAAGAGGTCAACTTTTCATTTTTTATTTTGGCAGCCATTAGTTGCCAGGGGTCAGGTGCTGTCATCTTCATGAAGCTTTTAAAGTTTACCTGTCTAAAGCTATCAGCCAGCTCAGCCACCTCCGCAGGAAGGGTAGTACAGGTTTCAAGCCAAAACCCACAGGTTTCGTTGCATTAACACTAGTGTACCAACAGTTTGCCTGCCTTCAGCAAAACACTTCATGATTAGAAAGGATTCTGCAAGAGTTCCAAATTGTGTTTTCTGTGCTTGACAACAGGTTATGGCATCTTTAGGTCAGCAAGGATTGTCACTACAGTGAGTTTCCCTATTGACTAAGTCCATTACTGAACAATAAAGGAGTCTTACAACAAAGGAGAAGAAAGGAGTCTTGTATTATAAGACGCAAAGCCATGGTGTGAAACCTGAGGGCTGTAAGCTCAAAAACAATTACTAAGACTGAGCAGTGTTTTTACATGTGCAAACATAGAAACAGCCAATACAACTACAGAAATAAGCCATATTAAAGTTTTGAAAAGGCTGACAAACCTTAAGCATGATTGTATGCTTCAGCCTGCTGTTCTCTTCTGCCATTTTTCTGTAGCCTTCATTAGCTTCCAGCAGTGTTTCATTTAATTTCTGTATTTTAAGCTTCAAAGATTTTATAAGCTGAAAATGAAACCCATACACATTCGTTTCGAGACACCATATTCCATGTGAGCTTAGTTCACGACTAGAACTGTACATACACTGAAAGCCTTTCTGATTAATACTGAGTACTGCAAACTAAGATCAAAGCAACCAAGATGAAGGCCTCTTCTTCCAAATCCTAATGTCCAAACGCATTATTTCTAGCAAGACACATAGCCAGAGTATTCAAGGGCCATTGTGCTAAAGCTAATAGATTGCACAGACCAGGCAACCAAAACAGCAATGCAGACTTCTAGAACAATCTGCTCTTTTTCTTTAAGGGTAGTTAGAAGAATTCTCTCTCATCTCATATTCTGGAGTGCAGTTACAACAGAAAACTTCACTTTCTGATGGGAAGATGGATTTTAATATTGACAGATTAGTCTTTAGAAGGGAAAACCTCCAAACCAGAAACATTATATGGATTTGCATATATTTTGTAGGAAAAACTTCTAGATTGCTAAATAAAATCTGTTAAACACAGACCAAGGTGAGTGGGAGGGAAAAAAAGTAGTCAATCGCTCACACATGCACAGATACTGTGAGGCAAAGCAGTGGAAGGGCACTAATCAAAGTAGATGCTTTAAACTGTGCTCATTTCAGTTATTGCCAGGCAGCAAGGCAACCGAGAAGAATCACTATTGAATGCTCTTATCAAGCACTGAAGCCAGATTTGCTTTTTGGCATCAAAATTTGAAATTGACATAGGAAATGGAAAATGTTGTAGAGCTATCAAGACCAGGAGTGGAAAATGCCAGGGCCATAAAATGAGACGTTAAATTTGGTAAGGAAAAGTTATTTTTGGACTATACTTTTCCAATAGAAATGGATTCAAGTTCACTTACCATCTACATGGTATATTAGAACCAGCTGGAACTGTTTCTCCAAACCCTACTCCTATTTGTTATTAGTGAAAGGAGCAAGCCTCGTCATTTCCCTCCATCTTCTTTAAATATGGGAAGCTAGCTACAGCCTTGCAAAAAGTTTGTGTGATGTGTAGACTACATATATCTTTCTGAAAACAGTACTGTTTTCCATAACATAGACCGAAGCCCACTTCAGTCTTTTCAGTTGTAAACACTTCAGTGTTTACATGCTATTTCAGAACTGGAGGGATCTTGTGTGTTTAAAGAGAGACCTCGCTCATTACCTAAACTTAAGCGGACGGTGGAATTCTATACTGGTTTAAGGCAGTATTTTGGCTCAAGATCTAAACTGCCACCAGATTCTTCAACTGTTCCCCTGTGTGTGAGAAGGCAGCATTTCCAAAACGAGAACACTGAGGCCATGGCAATTTTTACAATGCATTCCAGCATAAGTCCCCATCTTCCCCTCCTCCCACCTTCCATTAAGATTGCCACATGACTTAGCATAGTTGTAGATACCTCTAACGGACTATAGTCAGAACACAGCCAGTCTCTAGCATGAATCATCCACAATCAAATAAGGGTTCTTTCGTAAAACTGACACCCACTTCCAGGAATTTTCATGCTTTTTTTTCCCCTTGCGGCGCAGTTCTTTAAGTATTGAAAACATGTCAGAGGGACTGGGACTGCTACTCCCAGATTTGCTAAATAGTAAGCAAGAGCTACCTCATCTTTCTCCATGCATTGTTTCTGCAGTCCTTCATGGTCTCTCTTCATCATCTTGTCTGTAAGATCTACAGGCAAAAGTAGTTTGATTTTCATGCAGAAAACAAAAAGTAATTTGAACTACAAATAGCCAGGTTAGATTCTCACCTGGTTCCATGCCATTTTCAGTAGTCAGTATATCTGAACGTGGACTTCCCAGAGTCAACAGCCTTCCTGACTGTTCATGAAGTTGCCTTTCCAATTGCAATATTTTACTCTCTCTGTCCTGAAAAAAAGAAGAGGATATGGCAGAATTTGTCTAAATTTCCAACCCCATGCACTACACTCTGTCCTTTAATTATACTACATATGCAGTTTACAAATCATTTTGGGTGGAAGTTCTGATGACTGTGGCTGAGAAATCACTGTTAAGGAATGTCACTCTGATCACAAGAACTTCTAGTGGGAAATTACACAGGCTACTCACTTAGTTCTAAGGATCTGCTCAATCTTTATACTGGGGCAAAGGAATAGCCACTTACTGACACCACCAGCTACTGGATAGTCCTAGGTGTGAGTATATTCAGATTAAGTGCTCTCCTGCATAAAATTTATTTCTTACCACTGTTTCTTATCACATAAACTCCCTCTAGAACTTTGGACCAGAGACCATTATAAATAACATAGCTACCCTGTACTAAACTGCGCCCACCAGCCCTTTCAGACCAGCTTTTTACTTTACACCCTCCAATTCCAAGAATATTCACATAGCCAGACTATTGTGTACAAATGCCATCGAAGTGTTGCAATCATTGCATTACAGAGATAAATACGACTTGGATTTAACTGAACTTTGCCCTCAAAGAGTGGGAATTTTGGATATACACTATAGGTAATGTTAGACAAAATCTCTGTCCCTATGGTAAGAATTAACAAGGCTGAACCACTACAGCTACTTTGAATGTTCAATGTTAATGTATGATTCCTGAACAATTCTGGAAAGCTACAGTTAAGAAGTTGCTTATCAGCACACGGTTTTTTTTTTTTTTACCAGTAGTCAAGTCATACCTCAACTTTCTCTTGTTCAGCTATAAATTCTTCTATAGGAACATAATGGTCTTCAATTTGTTCCATTGCACACATGTATGCATGCTTCTTGATGGCTTCTTTGTACATTTCAAATTTGCTCTCTAATTTTTCTTCATAACTGTCTTTCATATCTTCCAAGCGGTTGCTGAGAAGGAAACAGTCTTATTAAATATACTGGCATTCCAGCTACTACAGCTTGACTACACATGACCAAATTACAGTACCAGTTATTTTTCTAAACATTGATAGTGAACATAAGAGATTAAGAAGATCCCAAAGATCCTACAGATTTGCATCAAGGCATAATGCTTGAGTATACAAAAAAGCATGCTATAGGAGAATGTGCATTTAATCCCAGAACTCAGACCTGATGTGGTTATTCTGATCTCTTCAATGAGTCAACAGAAGTATGCCTGTTAAACATAGCCACAGATCTCAGCACAAACTATATCACTCTTGTTTGAAGCTGAAAGCCATAGTAGATCAAAAGCAGATCAAAAGTAAAAGCATCCGTGGTTCTTAAATGGTTTGCCACACTGTTGTACCTAAGCACTTAAATCAGTTGCATGAATCTCCAGTGACACTAAACTTGAAATTTCACAGATGAAAAACTGGAAACTTAATATGAAGTATTAATAACCCATTTCAGTGGGAAGCAAGCACTCGGGTGGAAATTGCGACTGCAAAGGAATTAAGATGTTTTATCATCATGAGACACCTTTGTCAACTTACTTGCCCACACAGAAGTCCCAAGCACCTTATCTCACACACACAGACAACAGCTCCTTTTTTTTCTCCTCTAAACTACAACCAGTTCGAATCACAAATGCTCAAGTGATTTTATCCCTTATAAGGTTAAAAAAACCTCAACCTGAAATCAAACTGTTAAAAGTCTGCTGATATATCAGAGATGCACAAATGCTTGTAGCTGTGTTACTCCTGGAAGTCTCAGCTGCTTCCATGACTGCTAGAAAGTCAGATGTCTGCATAGTATTTTAAACTAGATGCTTTCGGTCATGTCTTGGAAGATCTGGGAAACAGAAATTATGATAAAAAAAATCCAGCAGCATGTAATGGTAGATATCATTACACCAAATTAGGCCTGATATTTGAAGCATTTTTCAAGGGAAGCTGGGCAGGAAGGGTAGATATCTTTCATGGTTTGTTCTTTCATTAAAGGTAAATGACAAATTCACCGTGCTTTACTATTTCAAGTTACAGAAGGCACACATTAGTCTTGCCACAATTTAAAAAACTGGCCCAGCAGAGACAAACGTCAGTTTAACAGATAAAAAGCATCACTAATAGTTCTGTGTGTTTAGCCAAAGGACCCCAATAATTTTGAAGACAGCACAGGTGTTAAACCATAGAGCATGCGGTTGGCAACTTAACTTTGAATAAGTGTTTATTAGTAACTCAAACAGCAGGAAACTGATTTCGAGAAGATCTAAGAGGAAGTAAACTCAGCTTGAGCAATCTGGATACACTCGAAAAAAATCCCCAAGTTAGTGACAAATTACTGTGGCTGCCTCCATTATTAAGATACTAAAATAAGAAAATTTCATAAATCATCCAGGAGCAAGACGCCAGAAGGAAAGGACAAAGAGATGCAATTCAAACCACCTGAAGCACATATGTATATGTTAGCATACAATGACCAAGCGCCTGTTTGAGAGGTATCACATGCCTTGAGTTCAAATAACAGCCTTCTACATCTGCTAAGTATGGATAACAAGACAGGACAACCTTTCTTAATTACAAATTAAATGAAGTTCAACAGAAAGCAACATTACCTTTTCATTGTACATAGGAAGAGGCTGATCTGTAAAACAGTTTAACGTTCCTTCTTCCCTTTTCAACTGAAGCTTTGAAACCAGCCAGCCCTAACTTCTCAAAACATCATGAGCATGCATATCTTACATATACACACGCACACTCATACGTATACATAACTGCCTGTATTTATAAATGGGGAATTGTTTCAGTTTTGAACGGGACTGTCATATGACTTGCCTCCAGGCTTCCTCTGTTTCCAGCAGCTGTCGGAACATCGCTTCTGCCATCTCTCTACGTATGTTCACCTCCAGAAGGAGTTTACTCTGCCTTTCTGCAATTAGCTTCTCTTTCAGGTTCTCTGCAGTTTTCAAGAGATCCTAAATTTAACATAATTCAGTTGAGAAAATAAGATATGCATTTCAATACACATATGTTAATACAGATAAGACACTTACAGAGGGCCTTTCTACATGACCCTTCTCAGGGAGACTGTATCAAGGATTAAACATTATCAAATTTGAATTTCTTCTACTGCAAAGCCAACCTCCATCCATCTTAACTGTTTATGCTATCAAAATAAGATTATTGTTGGTATATCTTGGCATTCAAATATCAACTGGTAGTTTACTGTCATTAAATTGCATAGCTAAAATGCCACATCTCATCTTGCTGTTGCTGTTCTCAGAAGAGCATGAGCAGGTAAATAATGCTGTGTTTTAAACACAAAAGTCTACAGTTTTCATTTGATACAGCTTCCAGTATACCTCTTACAGCACGTTTCCAATATGAGACCTAATACCAATGGCCTTGGGTACAATTTTTAGTAGATGTTTATTTACCTCATGACTCAGAATAGTGATGTCCACTTCCTCTTCTGCAGAGGTTTCACTACTGTCAGGAAAGTCATCCACAGATGCGTTCACATCAAAACGTACAATAGGTTTGCCATCACCTCCAACTAACTTTGGTGGAAAGTCGCCTAAACTTTTCGGTAGGACAGTCTGGATAACCTGAAAAACCCAGAGTTGAACACATTGATTTATCAATGTCATCAATACTGCAGATGTCAGAATAGCAGGAAGAAGTAGCAGAAATGCACTGCTGTATTTACAATATTTAATGATTACAAGAACATTAACAAAATTGCTTATGGCTTTTAGCAGACAAAAACATCAATACAGAAGTTAAAACTTCAGTATTGCAGCAAAGTGGAAACAGAAAGATCTACTAGAAAATGTGGTGGGGATGTATAGAAAGGTGTTTTCCCAACCCACTAAAATAATACCAAGCTTCGGCATATTTTCCTGAAAAGCAGATAAAAAGCTAAAGACAAACCCTGCAAAGCATTTACTGCTTCCTGAAATACTCTACTCAGCAACTCTTCCTAGTTAAGCAAACGTAAGTACATATGTCACAGTGTCACAGCATATTAGAGAAGCTTGATCCTGAGTGCATGCTCTTATTTTGTCATGAAAGTTGCAGCTAAAAATTCTTAGAAAAATCTCCCTGAGATATCCGTGAGGAGTGTGGCCTTCAGCTTTTCACAGGGAGCTCTGCTTGCTGGTGACAGCAAAAGGACCTGAAGAAACAGGATGGGGCTGCATCAGGGGAGGGTCACGCTTGGTATTAGAAAAGCTTCTTTACCAGAAGGCATTTGAGCACTGGAACAGGCTGCCCAGGGTAGTGGTTGTGGCACCAAGCTGCCACAGTTCCAGGAGTGTTTGGACAATGCTCTCCAGACAGAGTTTGATTTTTGGGTGCTCCTGTGTGGAACTGGGAGTTGGGCTCAACGATCCTTGTGGATCCCTCCCAACTCAGGGTATTCTATGATTCTAGAGCAGGTGTGTTCTTACCTGTTTGGCTATAGCTGAAAATTTCATTACGTGCAGTGTTTCATCATATGTATTAGCATGCTGATTGATATTTACAATCATGCAAGCTTTGCCTTTTCCACAAAAGAATGGCTGAAACAGGCGAGTCAATTTGCTCTCTCTGAATGGAATATAGCTTGGCTTCATCCTCATGGAAAAAAAGAACAATGAAATTGTTAAACAGAATAAAAGATGTGAAAAGGCCCATGCAATACTGTAGCTTGGTTTAATTCTATTTCTCTTTAAGGAAGTAGCTAAAGTACGATGCTCGAATTTGAAGCTAAACTGGTTCACCTCAAAGAACAAGGTCTTTCCTAGATATAATAAGCTCTCCAACAAGTTAAACTACTTAAAAGTAAGAGATGTAAATTGTCAGCATCACTGTTACTTAGTGTTAGAAAACAGCTTTTGTCTTGTTTCAGACTCTTTTTGCAAGACATCTGTCAATTGTCTAATGAGTCCACCTCTATAACTTAGAGGTTGAAGGGTTGAGAACAAAACAGAAGCTCTGTACACAAAGTGTATGGCTTATATGCAGATGTTAAGGAAGAAGCATTGCAGTTTTGCTGCTAATTGGCTTTTTTCCTCCACTTAATTGCCTTTTTTTTCCCCCCTCCATGCAGTTTTAAAGAAAAAGGTAATTTCAGGTACTCCAGTGATATCTGAAATAAAGAAGGCTTAGAAGATTTTGAAAATCCACATTTTCCTCTTACCACATGAATCCTTCATAGAAGCATAAAGAGATACTTAGGTTTTCAACCTAACACACAGCATGTTGCTTACAACTTGTTACCTACTTCGGATTTTGATTCTGTTTCAGTGCTGCAATGCATTTTCCAAGGATATGAAGAGAATTATTAATGTTTCCTGCTTCTTTTAGTCTGTCTCCAAAGGCTTGTGTCTTATTACACCTCTCTGACCCAGCTAGGTCACAGAAAGTCAACCTGAAGGGAAGAATTATCCAGAACACATAAGCAAGCATGTTTCTAAACAGTATGAAAATAGAATTGTCTCTTTTTCCTTCAAATATCTGAAGTGTAAAAGTGTGACGCATTCCAGTCTATCTAGATTACAGAGTGAGTTATACTTACATATCTCGTCTGGAAGGCACTATGCAAGCTACTAAACACAACAGCACTAAACTATCTTACCAATGAATATAAAGATTCTTGAATAAGATTGCTGCTCCATTCAGCACATCCAAAGAAGTCTGCTTGTAGGCTTCATTTGAAGTTGCATAGGCATTCCTCCAATAAAGGTTCCTTCAGCTAAACTTTAGAGTAAGATACAGAGAAACATTTCTACTCTTGTACCTATCAGGTTTCCAGCCAGTTTTACAAAACCAAGGCAGTCTGGATTTCCTTCTCAGCTCTCAGATGCTTTTTTCACTTTTTTAAATGAAAAAAACAAGGACGTTCTGCAGTTTGGCATGCTTACACTTCATCAGCTTTTCAAAAACACTTGCATTCTGGTAGTCAGCTGAAGCATTTACTTACTCTGAAACTCCGAGAACATGTGGTTGATGTTCATCGGTTAGAATCAGTAGCCGGATTGAAAATATACTGTGACTGGAATGTAAAAGAAGACATTTTAATAAACTAGAGTTACAAGAATTAGGCAGACACTGAAGCAAAGTAATATTTGTACGCTACAGAGAATTCTGTGCCAAAAAAAAAAAAACCTCTGCTAATTTACGTTAGTTCACCTTCGCAATGCATTCACCCAGCAGCATAAAGCAGCAATATGAGTTGTATTTTATGACTTTTCATTTCTTCCAATAAAAGGAGAGGAAAAAAATATCACATCAAATCTACAAGCAGCCTTGGAGAAAGAACAAGCTAATTCCCTGAAGTTTACTGATCAGAAAATGAATACTCACATAGCCACTTTGTATACAAAATGTAGACAGTATGTGAATTCATTAAATTTGAAGCATTAACTTCTTAGAAATGAATAGGTTGAGGAATAAGTTAAGGTTCAACAGTCCTGTAATTCTGCCTAGTTCTTAACATCCATAGTTATTCTCTGAGTTTCAAAATTATTCCCTGTTTTCCAGAAAGGTTGGATTTCTAATAATTGAAAAGCTGCTGTTATTCTGTTTTAGACATCAAGCAACAAAGACAAAATAATAGACCTGCTATGTGAAACCAAAGAGAAAGTTCCAGAACCTTATAAGCCCTGTCTCCCAGTTTATCCAGTAAATCAGGAAACACATACTGCAGAAGACAAACTTCTTCAGGGCAGATTTAAAGCTGTGCTTTACACCACACCACCAACCCACAATTCAAGAGAAGTTTCTTAAAAAGCAACACAAATCAGAAGAACATACAGCTCAGTTTGGGAACAAGCTAAGTGGAAGTTGGGGTACTCCCTGGAGCAAAAATAATAATATTCTAGGCACAAAACTCTGCCAGACAAGCACACATTTCTTTAATGCACTACTTTAATCTTGAGTGAAAGTCATATGGAAGTACCACTTGAAATCCGAAGGAAGCTGTCCTCAATACAAAAAGCATAATTTGCTTTTTAGAGAAGAAGCAGGCTCAGTAGCACTATGACCATACTAACTAAATACACAGCGTGCCCTTCCACAGTTAAAGAACAAATTATTAAGAGGACTTTAAAAACAAGTAGGAAGACAGTTTCAATAGCAAGTATACCACTTTTTTTCATATATTCCCTCCTACTCAGTTAAACCAGATTCTCCCTGACCCCTGCCCCAGAGAGACTAAGAGCTGGTGTCTTAATTCATAAGAGATCGAGTAAACTCAGCTGCAAAAATGCAATGCAACAGCACCTAGATAATCCAGAGGCACCAAAAGGCACTGCAGGACTCGTTCCTCCTTACATTCCCTACTGACAGGCCCCAGGTTTCCAGGAATTATACTGTCAGTATGAAGAATTACCCAGCTTTTCCCTCTGAAGTCCTTACACAGCCATTCCCACTCAGAGCAGTTAACACTTGCCAAAGTGCATGGTTACGCTGGCACTCAAAACAGATGTGATTTGATCATTTTGGTTTTCCAAAGGTACTGAATAGCAACTCAACCCCTGCTACTGTTACAGTTCTAAAGCCTCTCCACACTCATCCAAGCTGTCTTTCAGAATGTCTTTCCAAGCTGTCTTTCAGAATGTAACAGAAAGAGAGTAATCAAGGAAAGTCTTAAGATACTATTGAAGATTGACTCATTTAATAGGCACTCTTAAGTTTTCACCTCCCTCCCCCTCCTCCTCTCCTTAAAAGAAAAGGAGACAGAGCATGCTTATAATTAGAGGAACAAACCTCCTGCTTGATTGCTCATTCATTCTAGTACAAGCAAAGCTTCGGTTCTTGTTTCCTATTTTTAGTATTTTGCAGCCTTCTTCAGTGCTCTGAATGTTAATCCACTTCAAATCTGCAAAAAGAGACCGTTTACACATACTTCTGATCAAAGACCTTTTATGAAACTGCCAGGGTCATAAAATAGTATTGTTACCTTTAATATAAGAGTTTCCTCCTTGATCTTCACAAATTCTTAACACTCTACGCTTCTGATTTTTTAATGTAGATAATACACTTAAGAGGTCATACACGTATTCATTATAAATCTCACAAAAAGAAACCCACACAGATGCTTGTGTTCTTTGGTGTATATTGGTCCGATAGGCGTCAATTGGAACAAAATTCTTCTCTGCTAACCAAAAAGGAAAAGTAGTTCAGTGGTCAAACCTCTAATAATTTTAGTGGTCTCTCATGCCAAGGTAATATATAGAAATTTCTAAAATAAGGTGGCTTTTATTTACGTGTTTTACAATGAGATATGCAGTACAGGATAACTGACTGTACTCTTAAGGATGTGCACAGCAGCCACCTGTACCCAGAACATGCACAGGATTTAAGCTATCCTCCCTCGACTGCAAACCTCCAGCATTTTGCTCATTAGCTTTGCAGACTGAGATCTCCCTCTTCCCACAAAAGGCACAAAGCTGCACTGTTATTCCTCCTCCCAAGTTCAGCTATTTAAATTTGGTAAAGAGATAACTAATATTAAGATTTTTAAATCTACCTATAATTATTCACTTATCTTCTTAAGTTCCAAAGTTTCTAACTATTTTTTTTCTGAACCAATTTTCCACTTTACCTAGTGAATCAGAAGGCAGATTTCTTGAAGTACATTTGGAAGAAGTTGACTCCACGTGACACGTATTCGCAACAGTATTTGAGATGCTTTCAGTCTCCTTGAGGAAATAAGAGACTGTTACATCCAAACAAACAGGCAACGAGACTAGCAGAAGTGAAACACGACAGTAATTCTAGTATTTAGTGTTTAAATATTGAAGTAACAAACTGTTAAGCTAACTTCACCCAAGCTGTAAATGAAACTCTTCTAAAAACACTGGGCTGAGAGCCCAGAATGCCTTTATGGGCTGCTGTTTAATTCTGACCAATATTTTGGTCAACGAGCCAGATTGGTGAAGCAAGTCTCTTTGAGGGGCAGAGGGTAGGATATGGGGCACAGAACAGACTAAAGCAGCAGATGTCACTTAAAAGCATAAATAAACCAGACTTGTATTATGCCTGTGAGTGTTTGAGTCAAACTTACTTTTTAAGACATCGTGCAAGCGAGATCAAGAACTCAAAAATCTGATAAATCACAGCCTTTAACTAAATTAAAAGGCCCTTAAAAAAAATCCTGTATGGATTACTGCATAGTTTGAGTACAAACCCTTGCTGACTTTCTTCACATCAACAAAATCATTTAAAAAACTACCAAGGCTTATCAAGAGAGGGATCAAACTACCTCTAGGACAACAGGTGAAACAAAGTAGCAGTCCCTACTACTTACAGATTCCTATAGCTTTATGTACTATCTCCCCTTCCTTCCCCCCTCTTCCCCCATATCTTATACGCCAGTATAAGCTTTCAGGAGACCATTCACATTGACTTCCCCAAATCCAGTCTTGATAGAGGTTCACCTTACAGTAGAAGAGGCAAGCAGATGCAAAAAAGCAACGCAATGTTCTGGATATCAGAATGCAGGGGTAAGTTTATTATGGAATGCCTATTGATGCCTGTGTAACTCACTTGTTATATCTAACACAGAATTCCTACAGACAAGCGCAAAGTAGGATCCTACACTTTAAACATAAATATGCCATTTAATTCCCATTCATTTTAGTCGATTTTATGAACACTGCATTATTGGTGTGTTTATGTTGCTTGAGTAGTCACAAGAAGGGACTCTAATCATTTACAGTTTATCAAGCACAAAGCAAAAATTCTGTAGCAGGATATGGGACTCAGCTGTGAGGCACATGCGTGTATGTCAAAAACAGAATGTAAAAAAAAAAACCAAAAACAATATTTATGCATATGATGTTGAATAAATTTTTGTAATGAGACTTCAATAAAATTAAGTGAATTACATACTGTATTATATATTATTCTTCAGATCATAAGACTACAGGAAAGAAGATGAAGTCTATCTGAAAACAAACAGGAACACGGACTGATATTGCTTGCCTATGACAGAAGCTAATATTTAGTAGCACATCAGAGGACAGGTGGGAATGGGAGTGAAAGTAAAGCAGCTTTTAATCCAGTGAAAAGCAATATTTAATCCAGCGCAAAAGAAAAACAAGTAAAGGGAGGGGAAGCAAAGAGAGTGAGAAGTATGCTAAGTGTGTTTTTGCACCAATACTGTGTAACGAACATAAACAGGAGAACATGAAATACAAGTGTATTACAATAATTCAGAGCAGTTTCAACAGAGTATGAAAGCACCAGCAGATTCTTTCTGCATGACATGTAAACCGAGCCTGGGAAAAAAGCGTACCGAAATCCATGTAAACCAAAACCAAGCTCACCAAACCATATCTGCTCTCAGATTACAAGCTTGAGTGAGCATTCAAACAGCTATGCTATTCACAAGCTAACAAGCAGCATGCCTTCAGCAGGGGCACAGCTGAGCTATCAATATGGACATGACACATACGCAAGTTATTGCCATGCTTTATTTTCTAGACACATTTTTACCTTTCTCTCTTGATGGTGGAGTCTTGCTTGTTTTTCACTGTAGCGCATCAGCATCTAAATCATCTACTGTAACTAAACTATTAGCAAAGTCAGAAGGTGATTTCACAGAAAGGAATGTCTGTGAAGTATCAAGTTCTCTTCCATAACGCAGTATTTGACCTCCTGTTCTAAACCTCGAGTTCCTGCTTGTTCCCTCTTGCAAGCTTGTAGATTCCATAAAGATGTTCAAAATATTTACCCACTACCCTCCTGATAATGTCAGTTTTTCCTCAACCCCTCCAAACATGCATATACACACATAGGAGTGAGCCTCTAAGGCTCTTGAAATAAATATGTAATCTCTAGCATCTTCTAGGTTTTTCATCTGAGGTCTTATCTCAAAAGTTAACTAGACTGCCTCAAGTTCAGTTTGCAGAATTTAATCTAAACAGTAGACTTTAAAGTGGAATTTTACACACAAATGTGAGTCACAGAAGGATATTCTTTCAGAGATAACTGGAGTTACAAGGATGTTGGTATTAATGACCACTGAAAAAAGAAAACCCAGGCAATTGTTACTTCTATATTTCTCAGAATTCATTCAGACTCACTTTGAATCATAATCGGCTGAAATGACTGAATTCTGACATTAAATACATGGAATTATACTTCTGATTTGCCAGAAGTGAGTGATCGGACATTAGAAAAAAAATAAAACAGACATCCTGTGAAAACTGGTGATTGGAACAAAGAGTACAGAACAACCAAATACACCAGGATGCCCATTTTTCAGGTGAGAACCGTTTCTTACTTTGCAAATAATAGAATCCACTTGCTATAGCTGCCATAGGAGAGACTTCTCTGTCCGGCCTACAAGCTTGGTGCTTGACTGAATATCTTTAGGGGGTCTCTTCTATCCCAAAGCATTCTACGATTAACTTGAAGAACACAGTTATAAAGCAAGACACAAAATCCCCTAAAGTAGGCTGTAATCCTTCTAGGAAAATGATTTTGTGGCATCTCATTTTACTTGCTGTTATCAGAAAATTACTTTTTATATGAAGCTACATAAATCACAGGCTTACAAACTTTTAATCTGTCTTAAGACAGTCTGCTACCAAAAAGGACTCCTCTTCTTTGCTGTGCCTGCAAAGAAGTTACCATCATCACTTCTGAACTAGGATTGGAATTTGAACAGCCGCCCTGTAGCCTGCAGACATGACCCAAAAGTTTCACTTTGCAATAAGAAGCTTTCCAGCAGGTCAGATCATAGAACCACAGAATCGCCTGGGTTGAAAAGGACCACAGCAATCATCTGGTTTCAAGCCCCCTGCTATGTGCAGGGTTGCCAGCCACCAGACCAGGCTGCCCAGAGCCACATCCAGCCTGGCACAGCCTCGGATCTCTCAGAGACTTTCCAACTGGTGGTGGCCAGCACCACCAGTGTCACAACCACTCCTCTACGGAAATCCAGGCTTTGCAACAGTTTGTGTGTTGAACTATGTGGTGCTGCCCTCTGTGGAAAGCTCTTCCAGTTTACCCTCAGTTCTGAACACAGCCAGCTGCCTTACTGCTCCAGAGAATCCATACAGTAATCCATACAGTAAGTTAAGATAAATCTAAAGACCCAACAGTAAAACATTTACAAGACTATTCTATCATGGACTTTTTAAACTCCATTCAGTAATTAGGAAGTATATAGTCACTGACCTCTTTCAGCGATGCCAGAAGAGTGGCTTTTACGGCTTCTTCTTGTTTAACTTGTGCCTCTTCTAATTTCTTAACATCATTACTCAAATACGGTTTAAAATTCATCTTCAGATACTGCCTGCCTCTTATGTAGTTAAAAATCATGTCAAGTGAGCGAGGTAAAATACCAAAGTCTTTTGAAGTTCCTTAAAATAAGTAAAGAAAATTTATGTATTTGTACAAGCTTCTCATGGAGTCCTGACTTGGTTATTACAGTTGCTTTTTGGTATGTAAGTAATACCTTGGATAGTGTATGTCTTGCCTGCATTTGTAACGCCATAAGTAAATACCAGTCCATTTACTCCATTAACATATGCTCTCACAATCTCTTTTGTTGAGCCTTCAAAAAATTCACTTTGAGTAGTTTCTGGCCCAAAGACCTTGGAGAAGGGAATGAAGAAAAAAAAAGAAAGCAATAAACACAAAGAAGTTCAACATATCACAGTACTGAATGGTAGCAACTAGGAGATAACAAATAGTTTTCTGCCTTGCCTAAAGATGATTCAAGGTTTTCTGTCGGGATCTTACAGGATGCCTGCTTAACTCTAAGAGGTACTCAAACCTGCACTTAGTTATTTTTTAATGTTTTCTTACCTCTGAAATTAACCGCTCTGAATACTACTCATTAAACATACTGTTCAATGGATACTTTCAGCAGCTCTGCTAGCAATGCACATCTCTCCCCTGCTCTGTACCAACTGCAATTGACCGGAAAATCAGCAGTTACAATGGTCTAAATGTAAGCAGTTTGCTTTTCTAAGGAAAAGGTACCACGTGTAATTCAAAGAAGAAAAATCAAATCATACAATATCACAGAGGGTCTTCAATTAAGAAATACAACTAGCTACGTAATTAAAAATAAGAAAAAACCTGCTTACCTGAGAAAAGGTGAATTTATGTACTGAGCGACCAATTCCTCTTTCACAGTTTTTCATCGCAGAAGATTCTTTGGGTGCATGAAGAATTACTGTCTGGGGATCTTCAATAGTTACACAACCCTTAAAAACAAGAAAAGATGAACCAAAACATCCCACAAAATTGTTCATATAGAATTCTATGTGGAGAGGAAAAAAAAAATCTACGAAAACTTGCAAAGTTTACAGGTAGTCTCTCTTGAGATATATAACTATGGAGATATTCGCTTTACATGGAAGCCAGAACATAGATAAAATTAAGGCAATTGTCTGGAGTCTTCTAAGAGGTTTAAATTTTAACTTGGATTCCTTCCAGCAACTTCTTTCTATTTCCCTACCTCCTCCTCCTCTCTCCCCCCCTTTTCTTTCCACCTTTCCTGCCTTTCTCCCACTCCTTCCTTCCACCTTTCCTCATCCTTTCGTGTTCTCTCTTCTCTTTTTCCCTTTTCTGTTTTCTTCTCCCACTCTTCATTTTTTCTGCCTTTCTCCTTCTTCCCTCTCTGCAACCTTTTCTTCTTTCTTCCCCTTTCTCAGTCTCTTGCTCCTTTCTTTCCCTTCCTCCATCTCCCTCCCTCCTCCTCTCCTTTCCCTTTCTCTCTTCCCTCTCCTCCCTACCACATCTTTTCCTTTCCACCCGCCCCCAACTTACATTTTCCAAACCCTGGTATTTTGTGATTAGAGCCTGCAGTACTTGGTAAAACCATGGAAATAAAGATACACAGAAATGCACTATTTTCCCCTCTCCAATCATTTTTAGTTTGAAACAAGCTACAAATAGCATACATAACTAAATTTGAATCACATCCTTTGATCGATAGATGATGTTATCAGTAGTGAAGGAAACTGAATTAGTTTCACATCTGATTTGATTGCATTTTCTCAGCTGAGTAAAGGCAAGATACGATTAGCCAGCACTCACTTAATGAGATAAATATAAAATGCAATATCTTAGGAAAATTGACTTTACACTCAACTATCAATATGGCTTGCCAGCGTTTTGAAGTACCAGCAGTAAGGATTATCAGTTGTAGCGAAACCTGGAATCTGTGTTCAGAGGTTGGCCATACAGATAGCCCACACTTAGGTCATACTGCTTTTCCCAGGAGTCTCAGTTAACAACTCAGTTTGTCAACTGGCTTAGCCATGCTAAGAAGCTCGGTACTGAATTCAGACCAGTTAGTTACTGCACCAGGCTCCAACCTCCTATACTCTCTATCATCCTCTTCACACTGCCAGGATCAGGAATGCAGGCCAGACATACTAAATCTCTTCATGTACTACAGAGGAATCCTACACCAGCAGCACATCCATCAGCTGCCTCCAGCCTCATAGAAGCTTGTGAGTAGAAGCCCTAAAGTAGTTGGATCTGCAGAGCTGAAATGCAGCTGGTACTGTGCCACTCTCACCATTTCCCCCAGTCAGCCCCACAGCTTTTAAAAAATTTTCAGCATTTACTTTCTTTCTTTCCTCACTGCTTGTAAGAGCACACAAGCAGTTTCATTTATGGTCAAGTATTCTGAATTTTCCCATTCCAAAGAAGAATGACAGACAACTTGCAAAGCAGTATGATTTCATAGATATTGTTACAGCCAGCTCAGATTGCTGAATGATGCCAGATCGGAAATACTGTGGCAATGCATACTAACCAAAAAAAACCTGCCTTTCCTACTGAAAACTTTCAACTCTACCTGATTCAATACTACAATACACACGACAACAAAATAAAATAGCAAATCTTAAGAAGCAAAGAAGAACAAATATTAAATCCTTCTTCAAACAGGTCAGGAATGAGAGGTCTAACTGAAACCCACAGGGCCATGCAAAGATCAGGGCTGACAGATAAGACTGCAGAGACCTCATCTTCCAGGGACAGCTTAACAAATTATTTGCATCAGTGTTAACAGTAAATGGGTGGAGAATGAGCAATATCCCTGGTGTGCATGTCTGTACTGCACACGTTAGGAAAAACAGTGACAAAGTCATATTTACGCAAGCACCCACTAATTCTATTTGAAATAACCACACGACTTTTAGAAAAACAAAAAGTCCCGGCTTACAACACCAGCTGTTGTCCAGCAGAGAACAAAAACCTATTTCTTAATTCTACAACCAACCTGAGTTTCATGGCTTTCCAGTTCTGCTACAGAAAAGGGCCTCACCCTCAAGAAAACTCTCAGAGGCTGGTAGGCCTATTGACAAAAAAAGACGCGTTGTTATAACGGCCACTTTTCCAATAGAACACCCCCCAGGTGATATCGTAATACATTTCCAATGCACTATTTGCTGTTCTGTCTCACTGCCTTCCTCCCTCCTTGTGAAGTTCAGAGCTGTCATTTGCTCCGTGACGCCCTCATGTCCTAAAGTTGCATCCTCTAAATCGATGTGTGTTTGGTTTTTTTACAACGTCAGCATTGGGGCTTTTAAAAGAGCATGTTATAGGAGGTGTAAACCGCGCTGCTTCCACCTCCCGGTCTCCCTCAGTATTGAATTCAAGCTTTAGTTTCTAATTGCTGCTGCATAGCTGTGCACTTCCATTTTGCAGGGAGCACGTTGAGCCAACAGGCTGACACTCAAGAGCTCCCAGCTCCCCAGCATCACCGGGCACCTTCCTCCCACTAACAGCCACAACGAGCTCTCACACCCTGCGGTGAGCCCTTCCACCCTGCTCTTTTACACGGGAGGCGCGTTACAAAACCCATCCGTATCTCCTGCTCCTCTTCGCCAGACAACTGCTGACTCCTGGGGGAGGGTTTACCCACCAGGTCCGAGAAGGAATCTGACTCCGACACGTCGGACAGCTCCACAGAGACGCAGCTTTTCCCCTCATCATCCATTGCTCTGCGAGAAGGCACTCGTAAGAAGAAAAAAAAAAAAACAAACCACAGCGTTTTCTCACAGAGCAAGTGAAAGCACACAGAAAGATAAAACAAAGAGCGCGGCAGCGTGCGCTCAGTCAGCCGCTTCGTAAGAAAATAAGGTCCTCAAAGCAAGACAGCGCGACGGAAGCTTAAGAAATAAGCGGCACTTGGGCTGTGTTTAGAAACCTCCCAGTGGGAGCGCGCTAACTGCCCCAGCTGGGCATCGCCCACACCCACCGGCACAGCCCGTGCCCACCGCCCCCGAGGAGCCCCCAACCTCCGCTACCTCCCCACACGGAAACCCGCCGGCCACCCCCACACCGGCGGCGCAGGGAGCATTTTGGGCGGGGGGAAAGCGGGCGCTGATTGGCCGACTGGCAGGAGGCTGTGCGGGCGCAGCTCGGCGTCGCTCCCTCCGGCCGGCAGGGGGCGGTGTCGCACCGCGTAAGACTTGAATTCACGCTGCCGCCGTCGGAGGGGTCGCTCCTGAGCGGGCTGTGGCGGGCTTTATCGGGACGAGGGGAGAGAGGGGGACTGAGCGACAGAAGGGCGGGCTGCTGGAGGGAGGGTAGCGGGAGAGCTACGGCTATGTAAGTATTTCCATCAAAAGTTACACAGAGTTACTGTGGCTGTTGTGTAACTGTTTGATACCACGCGGTATGTTTGTGAGGCATTAAAAAAGCAATCAGGAAGGCAGGGGAGAGTCACAGCCCTCTAATTCGCCGACAGAGCCTTAGGTCAGAAAGGCAGTGGGCTAAGCAGGGAGATGATGGGTAAGAGCGAACAGCTGATGGCATACAAAGGCCAACCAGCCTCACGTATGCACGTGTTCTGTTGTCTGCCCCAACTCACCAGCCCTCCGGTCTGACTGGTGCCATCAAGTCCTTGCTGTGCTTCCCAAAGCACTCTAATAACACACACCTGATTTTAAAAATAAGACTGTTCACACATTAACAGAAACTTACCTTTGGATACTTCTTTTCCCCCCTTTGTTGAGGGCACAGCTATTCCTATCAGCTTCTCAACAGAAGCAGGCATGTAGCCACTCACAAATGCGACAAGGTTTCTCGCTTCTCCTACAGCTCTTCAGACTGTCACGATAAATCCAGGGCAGCTCATCACAGAATCAGAGTAGTTGGGAGTGTACTCTGTAGAGGTCATCGAGTCCAACCCCTGCTAAAGCAGCTCCCTACAGCAGCCCACACAGAAAGCATCCAGGCATCTCTTGAATACCCACAGAGACTCCACCACCTCTGTGGGCAGCTCGTTTCAGTGCTCTGTCATCCTCACCGGAAAGATTTCCCTCATGTTAGTATGGAATTTCCCACAGACAGACCCTTCTAAAGCTTGAAATTTAATGTCACTGGGACAAATGTGCAGATGGACTCCTAAATCCCTCGTCAAAGGTGGGCCAAGATTTCACATTGGTTTGTATCTTGGTGAAGGCAACAAAACATCAGGCTCCACACTAACATATGCCCTTGTTTCTGCTTTTTTAACTAAAGTTAACTCCATGCTTGGAGAAGCCAGAATGGCAACATCAACTTAAATGCATGAAAACTAATAGCAATCTTATTAACACAGATAGCCCCAAGTTAATTTTTTTCCATAAAGGATTTAAGTGCTGCACATCCATACAGTCACCAATCTCTAATCAAATTACAACGCCCAAGTTTCACCTTCTCATTTATAGTTCATGTATTCTTCCTCAAAAATAACATCAGGAAAATGTTATCTTCCCATTTTGGTTATGTCCTTATTCAGGAAAATCAGAGAACTACAACACACTCTTGGCACAAACATAGAAACAGACAGCAAGGAAAATTTGTAGGCCAGCTTTATTTGAAGTAGATGACTACGATTTAGGCATCGGCAATAGTAACTTCAACTTCTACGCCTGGCTCAATGCTGATGGAAGTGATCTGCTTCACAATCTCAGAAGGGCTGTGCAAGTCAATGAGTCGCTTATGGATACGCATTTGGAAACGATCCCAGGTCTTGGAGCCTTCACCACAAGGTGTCTTCCTGGTAGTGATTCGCAGAGTCTGAAGAAAAACCATAAACACAGGGTATCAAGCTGATGTACACAAGAAGCCCTTTCTACTTTCAGCATTTATCACACAATAGTTACGAAAGCATCGAAGAACCCTGGTATGCCATTATTTGTTTATAATGTAACCCTCAATTTAGTAACACTGCTTTTCATCTCAACTTTTTTTTTTTTTTTTAAAAGAAGTTTTAGGTGCTTATTTACAGAAACACAACATGGTTTTTATTAAGTTTAAATACCTTGGTGGGCATGCGCACGGGTCCTTTCACTTTCAGGTTTTTCTCCTTAGCACCTCTGATCAAGTCAGCACAGACTGAAAACACAGAATGGTATTAGGCTCGTGGATCTTTTCTGTGTTGTTTTAAACAAAGATTTTTAAAACATACGTTGGCTCAGAATAGCGTATAAAATGATCACTGCAATTCACGCTTAAGTGTTTATCCTCATAGCCAACTGCATCAAAACAAAAAGACAGCCCACAGCAAAAATCACAATAGCAATAGAAAGCTGTCACTACCACTTAACCCATATTTGAGTCACCAGCAACCCAAAAATCAGGCAACAAGTATTGTACATTTATGATATGTGACTAAAACGCAGCCAACATCAGCTCCTAAATGAGATTAATGCCTTACTGAACGTTGAACTTCTGACTAACCACTTAACGACAAACATGACAAAGTATCAATCAAGAAACCAATGCCTTTCAGTTCTCAGACATTCCAACAGAAAAACAGAGGGACAGAAGCTCCCTCTTACTGCTACTCTACTTTAAGAAAAAAAAAGTATCACTCACCCTTCTCAAGTGATTTTACATTGCGACTGGTCAAAGTAATTCTAATGCGATGAATTGCTACCTCTTGCTCCACAGGTGCCTTGCCAGTATCTTTAAATGCCTAAAATGTGAACGTTAGATATCAAACACTACAATCAGCACCAGTTAACACAACTGAAAACAGATTTGTGGAATGTAAAGAACAATTTGGCTTTGGGACTATGTTATATGCCTGACACGATCAGGCAGGTACAATGGCATGGTCCAAACAGTGGGAACAAAGGATGATGAGAGCTGTCATTGCTGTGGGGAGCAGAGTGAAGAGTAACTGCTCTGCAGGGTGGAAAGCTTCCCGAACACCTCTGCCTGATTATACGTGTATCTGCTGACGTATAAAGTAGCCTGTCCAGGCACTGAACATGCCTGATTCTCCTTCCCTACTAGTTTGCCCTGGTGAGGCCGTATCTGGAATACTGTGTCCACCTGTGGGCTCTTCAGTTCAAGAAATGCAGGGAATTACTGGAGAGTCCAGTGGTAGGTTACAAAGATGATTAGAGTCCTGAAGCGCCTCCCTTAAGAGGAAAGGCTGAGAGACCTGGGGCTGTTCATCCTGGGAAAGACTGAGAGGGAATCACGTAACTGTTTATGAATATCTGAAGTGCAGGAACCAAGTTGATGGGGATGAGATGACTCTGTGGTGGTGCGCAGCAACAGAACAAGGTGCTACGGTCAAAAACTGGAACACAGGAAGCTTCACACAAACACAAGGAATAACTTTGTTACCATCAGAGTAATGGAGCACCAGAACAGGCTGCCCAGTGAGGCTGTGGAACCTCCTCCTCTAGAGATACTCAAAACTCACCTGGACACTTTCCTGTGCAACCTACTCCAGGGAACCTGCTTTACAGACAGCTGGGCCAGATGGTCTCCAGAAGTCCCTTCCAGCCCCTGTGTGACTCTGCGCTTGTTCTTGTATCCAAACGCCTGTAAAATTCTACCACCCTAACAGCCCCACCACAAATCCAGCAGTGAGGATATCAGCTAAATGGGCGCAACTTCGAGCAAAGATATGCATCTGGCCAGAAAGACTGCCTGCACCACTTCCGGCACTCATCTGAAGAGCTTTGCACAATCAAACGTTTGCGAAGAACTGTATTAAAGTGGACAGACCGAACCCATAGAAGAATGGGAAAATACACAGTAAAGTAGTATTTAAAAAAAAACCCAAGCGTTAGAAGCACGGCGTTTCTCCGTCCGACCAACTAACGCGTGCACTATCGGCTGACCACACTCCTCGCGTAAGAACCCACACTTAGGGCAGGAGCGGAGCCCGAGCTCTCCCCAAGGCGGCCCGCTCTGCGCCGGATGCACACGGCCGCCCCACAGCGCTCCGCGGGCACACGCGGCCCCGCCCCGCCCCAGCGCCGCGCCTCGGGCCCGGACCTAGGCCCAGCGGGCAGCACGCGGTCGGCCGGGCCCGGCGGCAGCCACGCGGCGCTGCTCCCCCACCCACTCCCCCCGGTCCGTCGCCCCCCGCCTCACCATGGCGGCAGCGGGGCCTTCCTGGCCGACTTATTCCCGGGCGGAGCGCGACGCGAGGCCCAGCGAACAGCGGTGAGCCAGGAGGAGGCGGCGAGAGGAGGGCGCTGCGGCGGCGGGCGGCTTATATAGGGCGGGCGGCGCCGCCTCCATCCGGGCGCTGCGGGACCTTTCACCTCGGGGCCGGCGCCCGGAAGTGGTCGGTGTGGGCGTGCGGCTCTGCCGTGCCCCGTGGGCGACGGGGTGGGTGAGGGAGCTTTCGCAGCACGTCCTGAAGTCTGTTTGGTGGTGCTGCCGGAGTGACGATGCGGGAGTCCTGAGCAGCGTGAAGGAAGAACGCTGGTTTCGTTCTTGCCTGGGCTTAGGGACTTGAATTCGTTTTGTTTATTGGAGTCTCTGCTGTCGGCGCCTCCCTCTTGTGAGTGCTCGTTGCTGTGGCCGGAACGCAGATAGCAGCCAGCCACAAAGCGAGCGTTTTGCTGGTGCTGCCCGCACGGCTGCTCAGTCTTTTTTGTAATCATTGTGATTACTGAAGTAAGGTAGTTTGGCACCTTGATCTAAGCTTTGTTTCACCTGGCACCCTGCCCTTATATATATGTGTGTTTTCCCTTATCAAATATTTCATGGGTCTTCACGTGATTCTTACACTTCATGCGACTTAGGTAACTTATGTGCCAGTGTACGGCACCTGTACTTGCGCTTCGTAGTCTCTCACTTATTAAAGTATCAGTTTTGAACTCAATGCTCCATTCTGATAAAGCAGCTTCAATAAATATGAGTACAGAAGCCATCATCCTGTTACAGCTTCCTGCAGGGCTGATATGTCCTTTGCCAAGGGAGATCCGTACTTCAAAAATCTGCTCTGATAGCAGTCCTGTTTCTCCCCTGCAGCAAAAGCAGCTTTTGTTTCTGGTCATTTGTTTTCCGATCCTTTCAACAATTATATTAACAACTTTGAACTCAATTACGCATAAAGATAATATTAGAAACAAGAAATTGGTCATGATTTTTCAGTTCACTTTAGCCCTTGAGAGATTCCAAGAGGATCCTCAAAAGGTTTCTAACCTCTCTGCTCTTTAGGACCTTCCTTGTGACCTTAGGAGGGGGTATAACTGTTTACAAGGGTGGATAGTGATAGGACAAGGGGGAATGGTTTTAAACTAAGACAGGAGAGATTTATGTTAGATATCAGGAGGAAGTCTTTCACTCAGAGGGTGGTGACACACTGGAACAGGTTGCCCAAGGAGGTTGTGGATGCCCCATCCCCGGAGGCATTCAAGGCCAGGCTGGATGTGGCTCTGGGCAGCCTGGTCTGGTGGTTGGTGACCCTGCACATAGCAGGGGGGTTGAAACCAGATGATCATTGTTGTCCTTTTCAACCCAGGCCATTTTATGATTCTATGAAAGAATCCACATTTACTCCATTATCAGCTATTCCAATTTCCTGAGGAAGTTTTCCATCCTACAAGCATTCTATATTTGTCATTCTTAAGTGCATAACCACACACTGACCATGCTGAAACACTTAATTTTCCAGTAGTTCAAATGGTTCTCAATCAGCCGTCTTGCTATGCTGTTTGATGAATGTTGGTACTGAGCTTTATTTCCTAATAAACTGATAAAATATTAAGTAGCTTAGTGCCAAGAACTAATTCTAGTGGGATTCAATTAGAAAGACATCTGACCAATTCCTCACTTACAACATAGACCTGTAATCTTGGTTTTTATTTACTTGCAACTTGCTGTCTGTGTACAATTATGCCACTTTCTTGCTGTTGTACTGCGTAAGCCCGTGTACAGATGTGTTATACCAATGCTTTTCCTATTGCCTACCAGACGTATGCTCTAATCACATGAGCAATACAGCCAATTTTAAAAGATACGTTCCATATATTTGAGGTATACAATTTAAGTGAATCTTTGTCATTTCTTTTTGCTCCCATACCAAGGGTTCCTTTTTATTTGGTTTTGTTTTTCCCCTGGGAATACTGCAACATTGACAGTAAGCTCCTGATTTTATTCCTTTCTTATGCTTTTATATATATACATATATATATATGTGTGTGTGTGTGTATTGGCACAACCTCAGCTTTCTGTTAGGCTTCTTTTTTTTCTTTTTTTTTTTGAGCTTCCCCAGATTTCTCAAAGCTTATGGAAAATCCACATTAACAGCACTCAAGTCTCCTTTGCCAGCTCTTAAAATTCTTGGATGCGAGCTATCTGGAGCTGCTGATTTAAAAAACGTCTTCCTTTAGTTCCTATGTTTAAGGCTTTCCTTAGTTATTGTTAGAACTTCGTGATATTTGTTGTTTTTCTCCCTTTCCTCCCCCCCCCCCCCCCCCCAAAAAAAAAACCCAAGTAGAACAGCAGCTTATATAAAGTTTCTGCTTTCTTTGAAATACATTATCTAAGAAAAGAATAAAAAGTACTCCTTCCTGCTCTTCACACAGGTAAGTAAATATCCATTATCAAAATAACTTCTTGCTTACCTTCTGAACATTCAGCAGTTCTTAGCCCCTAATTCACGTGTTGTACTAAGCCTATTTCTCTTCTAGTGAAACCCATTAAATTCAAGTTATGCTTCCAAATTAATAATTCAGTTACTCCTGTTAATTAACGATTTATGTGTTGGGAAGTTTCTTGCCATCATTTGTGGTCCTCTGCTTCATTTTAGCTTGAACATCTCTGATTTGTGATGAATAGGTTATCCTATTTTTTAGCTGTTTGTTGCCATTGAATTTAATCTTGCCGGGTTTTGCCTTGGAAGATTTTCCAGGTGACTGGGTCTAAATCATAGACTTTTATCTGAAAAGAGATGTTCCAGAATTCTACAAATCTAAATCCCTTTAGTCTGGATATCTGCTGACCTTCTGTCTTCCTTTGCTCATGTGACAGAAAGAATCTTTGAGGAGACTTCCTGTATGTCCCACCCAGAGTTAGGGTGGTCACAGCTCTAGTGCACGTCCACCTACAGGACTGAACAAGCAGCACGTGCTGGCTCTCAGCACCCTCAAAGACTACAGTGACTTCTCTTGGAGCAAAGGTGCCTTCTGGTGAGTGCTGATCTCTGAAGTCTGACTGCACTTTTGGGTGGTTCAAAGGACAGACATACTCTGTAGGTTCTGTAGATTAGCTTGTTAACATCGCTGCTCCTTTGGGTTAGATTTATTCTAATGTCATGCCCTTTTTGGCAGCGTGCACAGTAGCTTCCTTACATTTGCTGTGTTGTTATTCATATGATAATATGATGCTGCCTGCTCACTAGAGGCGGGGCCTGGATTATGCCTGCCTAAGCCTGTAGTCTGTACTTTCAGTGGTGATAAACACATTGCCAAAATATATTCATATTTACTTTGAAAATCATAGAATGGTTTGGGTTGAAATGGACCTTTAAGATCGCCTAGTTCCAACCCCCTGCTATAGGCAGGGACACCTCCCTCTAGACCAGGTTGCGCACAGCCCCATCCAGCCTGGCCTTGAGTGATTCCATGGAGGGGGCATTCACAACCTCACTGGGCAACCTGTTCCAGTGTCTCACCACCCTCACAGTAAAGAATTTCTTCTTAATATCTAGTCTAAACATACCCTCTTCAATTTAAAACCATTTTGCCTTGTTCTCTTGCTACATACCCTTATAAAAATACCCTCCCCAGCTTTCCCATAGGCTTCTTTCAGGTGCTGGAAAGTCTCTATAAGGTCCTCCCGGAGCCTCCTCTTCTCTAGGCTGAAGAGCCCCAACTCTCTCAGCCTGTCTTCAGAGGGGAGGTGCTCCAGCCCTCTGATCATCTTCATGGCCCTCCTCTGGATCTGCTCCAACATCTCATATCAACATTTTATGTTGCGTGTTACTGTATGCATGATTTGTTTTCTCTTTTCCCTCATCCATCTTCTAGCTCATGCGGCTAGAAAGTCTTTCGTTCTCACCAAGACTGACTATTTTTATGAGAGGCTTTACTCACCAATTTAGAACAAAGCCAGTAACAAAGGCTAACTCTTTTGTGAGGTCATTTCTAACATCAAATCAATTCTAATGTCAAGTTGTCCATACATTTTACTATACCATCACAGCATGTTGGACTGACTTCCTTCTCCAAGTGCTTCGAAAACTGAACAAACTCTTGGAGATTTTGTTTGAACTTCTGATCATAAAACACCTGTGAAACAGGATCGTACTTGAGGCTTCTCAGGAAATCATCAGTAGGTAGTGCAGCAATCCAGTGAAAGTAAATTTCAAGGGTTTTAGGAAAGCCTTCAGCATCTGCTTGATTTTACTTGCAAATATCCATAGATCTTCTTGTCTTGACGTTATTTAATTGTATCTTATCTGAGAAGTCTATGGGTTCTTTGCTCGGCTCTTGGGTCCTGTTAATATCCCCCTCACAGACTGAATATCTATGTTTACAGTGTCCACAGCTGCCTCAGCTATCGGAACTCTCCCAGAAAACCTGCCAGAACTGAAAACAGCCTTGCTTTCTAAAGACTGATGTGTGCAGGTGGGTAGCTAGGTGCTTCAGCACTAGCCCAAAGCAGGAATTCTACATCATACCTAGCCTACCCCTTTTAAATTTTTGGGTCACTTCTGGTATAAAGCTTGCCATAAAAACATAACATTGGGCACTCTTTTTCTTTAATTTCTTATTTGAGGAGAATATGAACTAGATCCATGACTTGGAAAAAGAGCAATTGTGCTTTGATGGAGTCCTTTTCAGGTGATAAACGTTGCCACAAATAGTGATGATAATGGGACTTTCAAATGGGCATGTGAGATTTATAACTATCACAAGCTCTTACCTTGCAGATAAGTACTTTACTACTGATAAAGATTGTAGTTGGCTTCCAGTATCACTGACCTGACTTCCCTAAAGCTTCTCTGTCAGCCTGGGTTGCCTTATTCTTGAGATACGAATTATAGCAGTAGAAATGCTTAACAGCTGATATACTTAGCATTTCTGGTGAAGCTGAATCTGTGGTACATCAGCGCAACATATCTTTGAACACTCAGGATGGAAAAAAGATAGCAACACATTTCTAAGTAGATGCTAGCTGGAGATGCAGGCATCTCAATGCAGCCAGCCCATGTGCTGGTGAAAGCATGGGTCTGGCTGCGGCTTCGTGCTGGCTGCCCCCTGCCCATACCCCCATACTGGGGTGGACTGGCAGCGATGTTTAGTGTGCAATGGGGAGGATACCTCCTTTCAAGTTAACTTCTTTTCTCTTGCTAATCCCCTGGTTACTGTTTAATCTGGGTGATCATTGTCTTAAGCAAACTTTGTTATTGTCAGATTCCCCTTAGCGTTATCAGTTTTGGGGCAAACAACCTCTCAGAACAGCCAGATTTGGGTATTCTGTTCACATGCACTATTGACACTTGCATTCCTGCCATGCCATCTGTTGTTATCCAGGCCACGCTACCACGAGGCAGGGAGCCATGCAGTTCCTGTATAAAAACCCCTAGCACCAGTTCAGTAAAAGCAGATCTAATGGACACAAACAAAACTGCTGATTCTGCATCCAGTTTTCATTTTAGAAATCACTGGAGAAGGCTTCACATGCGGAAAGGTTAATCAAGTATAAAAACTATTCCGAACAACATAGTTCTTTTCAATTCTCCTTCTGCTACTTCATGCTCTACTATTTGGCACTGTTTGTCATGATCTATGACTCTGAAAAAAACAGACCATGCAGGAAGACTGCAACGGTTTGCAGCACCACATGAAGAGCTGCACCTATTCACCTCACACTGACGTGACCTCAGCAAGCTGCTCTAACTGAACTGGAAGTGGCTTCCATCACTGTAGTAATTATGCTTACCAATATACGTAGCACACATACATTTTGCTCGAGATGTCTCCTGTTTTAGAATCCTGTTATGAAGTCACCGATTACAGTTTTTTTTCTCTCAAAGACCAGTTTAATCTAATCTAATTCTATGTCGAGACAGAGTAGGAGGGAATAGTTTCACAGTTCTTGTGCTGCCTCCCTGTCACGGAGCAGGGATAATGTAAGGAATGGTTCTGACCTCACACTGTGTTATGATCGAAGGACTAGCCTCCTGATATCAAATGCATTGCTGCATCATGTTTTTTGTGTTGTTTTTTTTTCCCTCCAAAGTGTTTTTTCCTCATCACTTCAAGATTAGTTTCCTTCCTGCAATATTCTTGAGCCACCTGGTGTTCAGATGATGAATGTTTACAAGTACCAGAAAAAAACAGTAAATCCTTGCTATAGATGACAAAGAGATTTAAAGCAAGGGGGAAATCCTCATCTTGATGGTCCAGGACTGTTAATTCAGCAGACTGGTTGCATCTCACAATTTTATTGAGGTTATGTTCCAGTGTCAGGCTGAGTTCTGTGGGATTTGTGAAGAGATGCTCATCCCAGCCCTCCCATCTGTAAGTGAAAACAAAAGCCAGTTCAGTAATGCATCTTCCATTGTGACCTGACCCTGTGTGAATCAGCAAAGTTGAATTATTCAAAAACTGACAGAAACAAGAAAAATAACATAAAACTTAGGATCCGGAACAAAACGGGATACTGTGGTGTTGGAGTTGTGCTTTAGAAACAGGAATTAGTAGCTACTGAGGAAATCATTGCACTGTGATTGTTCAGAACAGATGGTCAGATCCACAACGTAACATGAAAGTGATCCAAGAGGCATCAAAGATTAAGAAGTTTTGGTTTCAAAGGGCTTGCTAACTTCTCAAAAAGCTAATGTGGCAGAGTGGCAGCTGCAGCCTACTGTGAGGTTGTGACTGGGGGGCAGGAACAACTGAAGAGTTTGTAATGTTGTTCCATAGAAGAGTCAGTTCTGTTGAGTACTTAAGGTAGCCAAAGGGAAGTCTATTTAACGTGTCTTTGACCTAAATACACAGAAGTTCCTGACTGCCTTGTAATGAAAATGTAGGCAGTACATTTCCTTTCATATCGGTCTGTTAAACATTATCATCACAAGCAAAGAACATTGTTTTGTTGGTGTCCCAGGAAGTGTACTATTAAAAATACTAGAAAGTAGGAAAAAAAAAAAATATTTTCCCCTGCAGCAGCTTAAACTGTTTTAAAAGCAACTATGCTTGGGTGCACATGACTGCAAAATCATAGAGCAGTTTGAATTGGAAGGAACATTAAAGGCCATCTAGTTCCATCCCCCTGTCATGGGCAGGACTGCCAAGATCCCACCACATCAAACTGCCCAGGGTCCCATCCAACCTGGCCTTGGACGTCCCCAGGGATGGGGCATCCACAGCTTCTCTGTGGGCCTGTGCCAGCGCCTCGCCGCTCTCTGAGTAAAGGATTTTCTTATAACATCTAATTTAAATGTCCCTTCTTGTACTTCAAAACCATTTCCCCTTGTCCTTTTACTATATGCCTGTAACAATAAGAAAGATCAACGTGTTGGAATAGTAATACAAGAGGCGTAAATGACAAAGGGACTACTGCAATAGAAATGCATTATAAGGGAAGGAAAGAGGACTGCTTGCCTGCCTCCAAAGACCTAAGCTCGCAAGGGAAAACTCCACAAAGAAGGAAATACCAGAAACAGATCCTTCCCTTGTGGCAGTCAGCCCTTAAATGGGGTCTAGGAGAGGTGCAGCCAGGCTCCACCCCTTCCAGTCACACAGCTGAATTGCCTTCACCTGTGCTCCCAGGGCTGACCAGGTCCTTTCCCCAGGTGATCAAATCAGTGGTTCAGGCCATTACTCAACAATTACCATACAATGCCCAAGTAAAAAAGTTGGTCTCCCTCCTGTTTAGAATCTCTTTTTAAATACTGGAAAGATGCAGTGAGTTCTCCTTAGACCCTCCTCATCTCCAGACTGAACGAGCCCAGCTCCCTCAGCCTGTCTTCATAGGAGTAGGTGCTCCAATCCTCTGGTCCTCTTCATGGCCCTGCTCTGAACCTGCTGCAACAGCTCCACATTCTTCTTGTGCTGGGGGCCCCAGGCCTGGACACAGTACTCCAGGTGGTGCCTCACGAGGGCAGAGTAGAGGGGGACAATCCTCTCCTCCTCCTTGTTGGCCACCCCTCTTCTGATGCAGCCCACTATACTGTTGGCCTTCCAGGCTGCTGGCTCATGTCCTCCTTTTTGTCCACTGGAACCCCCAAGTCCTTCTCCATAGGGACGATCTCAGCGAGTTTTTCTCTCAGTCAGTACACATATCTGAGATTGCCCTGACCCAGGTACAACACCTTGCGCTTGGCTTTCTTGAACCTCATGAGGTTCAAGTGGACCCACTTTTCCAGCTAGTCCAGGTTCCTTTGGGTAGTTTCCCTTCCTTCTGTCAATCACTCATCTATTCCAAACATCACCACTTCTATGTGGAGTGAAAACTCCACATAGATTTTTCATCTGTGGATCAAGGGGAGCAGTATTACCTACCTGTAGAAAACCGAGGAATGGATAGCGTAACATCAGAGAGCTATGGTCAAGTATATTCAATTTTTATGCAGCAAAAGTTAAATTTTGTCCTATACATAGAAGGGGGTTTTGAGTATTGCAGCCATACTCCCTGAAAAACAAAATAAATATCAATACCTGCAGTTTTTTCAGCATTATGATCTCATGTTTTTATTTTAAGTATAAAATACTTATGTTACAACACAATCTCTCAATAACTATGACTGTTTGAAGACAGTTCTGAGACCACCCAGCCTGTACTTCATTCTATCAATGGCCCTCTTTCCATAGACTTGCATCAGGTATATTTCCTTTCTAAGAGTCCCTGATGTGTTCAGAGGAAAAACTGCTTCAAATACACTCTTATGAAATATTCCTGGTGTGAGGTAAAGCCAGTCACTTTGTTCTGGCTGGCACAAATGTATATGCTAATGCCTAGGGACTGCTTCTGTTTCCTGAAAAAAAAATTCAAACCAACGCACCTTTGATACAGAAATTGAACTCTTTACTCTTTTCTATGTATAAAAGAAATTCCTTTTTCAGTGAAGAATCCACCATTATTGGTGTGTTTGTATACACTGCTAAGCTATTTATCTCCTTGAAGTATAGCAGTAACTTGTCATACCAAGTAGCTCATAGTGGAGTCGTCAGGGAAAGAAAGAAAAAGATCTCTCAGGTAGCTTGGGGCTTGGTACTGGTAGGCAGAACGAGTTCAGTTGGTTGCTTTTTTGTTCTGATGATCTAGGGCAGTAGGGTTTGGGGGTGCACGGGTGAGGGGAAGGTTGTGCTGCTTTCAGCTGAACCAGACTGCTGTGCCCATGGTTGCCGGTGACCTCTGAACTGAGTTTGTGGTCTTGCCCCATTTTAAACACTGCTTCGAGTCTCTTAGATCCAGTCATATGCGGTCATGCTGGTCCATTCAGCAGGCACCTCTAGCATACAAGACAGAAATTCAAGCACCGTCATAAGATGATGTTTCAATAAGAACCTCACTGACTGTAGCTTGTAGGAAACTGCTTGCTTTGTTGCAACAACTTATAGCAGTCATTTCATTCCCCAGAGGTACACAGGGAATGACAGCTGTAGGTGTCTGGAGGTCTGGAGAAGTTCTGTCACTTTATGTGCAAAGAGAAACTCAGGGGACCTGAGCTGTGATATATTCCTTTGAATGCTCGGTGTGTGGCTTTCGTGTTGTCTGCAAATCATTTTAATGAAACTCTTGGATTAGAGAAACAAGGAGGAGGCCAAAGTGTATGGTATCTGTCTGTCTAAACTCGCTGTATTACATGATACACATTACTAACTGCCACTAAAAAAAAAATAAATGCAGCCTGCCCAGTGTATCAACTGCCGTATTTACACTCAGCTATTTTAATACCCCTGTTAAGGTGCAGCTTTCCGTACTTGTCTCTGGGGCCAGTCCCACCGGTGGCACGTGAATCAAAAGCCTTTCACCATTTTTGAAGTGGCTGAAAACAACACATGGCTTGAAAATAAAACTGCCTTTCCTTCCGCCCCTTTTGGGGGGGAGTAACTTAAAAAGAGAGGGACATTTACATTTCCAATAGTCAGCCTACTCCACTCTTTGTAGCCTGGCACATATGCAGTAGAATATTTATTAAGTTATGAATTACCCTATTATCCCAGGTGCCCTGCGAAGGCAAATGCAGTCACCTCCCTGCTCTGCCGAACACTCGGGCTATTGAACTTCAGTCTGGGTAGGGAACACAGCAGCTCAGCCTCGTGCACTGGGAAGTCCAGGTCCAATGGTGCCTCTGCTATCAAATTGTCCCGTGGCATCCTGAGCTGATGGCATACTGGGACAGAAGCCAGAAGGCTTTTTTGTTGTTGTTGTTCCGTTTTCTTTCTGTAACTCGTTTTAAGGCTGCTCGTTTGACAGGCAGACAAATATTTGGCAGCTGGGCTAACTGAAGCATAGAAAGAGGCTCTTTGAACACTGTGTAAGATATTTGATGCAGATGAATGGCTAAAATCAAGTGTAAGTAAAATATTCAAAGTATAGTTAATTTTTAAACACAGTCATTTTCTACCGCTGTTTTTGTCTTTTCTCCAGAGGAGGAATTTGTAAACATAGGTGAGAAAGGTGGGAAAAAAATAAGATAGGCAAGTCAAATGTGAAGCATCCACTTAAGCCTTATTGAACTTACAAATATTTGTGGTGTTCTGTAAAACAGTTTTTTTTCATTTTCTTTGCTGTGGAGAACAAAACTAGATGCCTGCATTTATTTTGTAATCATAGAAGGTAAAAATAGAGAGTTTAAAGAAACTGGATCATGATTACTGCAATTGTTTGCATTTGAGTTCTCTGATAAGCGATATGCAATGCAGTTCACCTCATAGAGGTCCAGAACTTCAGAAGAAGCCTCCAAGGAGAGAGAAGCAAACAACTTAATGAGCCAAAAGCAGGCTTTCAGGGGCACCCCACTGATGGGAAGCCACGAGCTATGTAAAGGTGAAATAAATAACCATTGCTGCTTAATTAGCAAATGTGCTTAACAGCAGTGCTCCTACCTCCCCCCTGCAAAAAAGAAAAAAAAAGTAAAAAATAAAACACTACTTCCATCCTATCTCTTTTCTAGAAATTGTTCATTACAATTGCATGCTACCCGTGCTTCCACCCATTTTTCTTGCCTTTCTAAATTCAATTGCTAAAGCAATTGTCAGATCTTAGGGCTTCGCAGAGCTCAAGAGAACACATGGAAGTTGCTTTTCATCATGGACAGAAGTATTTGATTTTGATCTAAAACCACTTCAGTACTCCCAAGTACTGGCTGTTGTGAAGATTAAGTTCAAATTAGATAAATTTAGATAAAATTATGGAGTCATAGAATCATACAGGTTAGAAAAGACCACTAAGAACAACATCCAGTCCAACCACCAACCCACCCCCACCACATCCCTCAGTGCCACATCTCTATGGTTCTTGAACACCTCCAGGGACAGTGACTCCACCACTCCCTGGGCAGCCTGTGCCACTGCCTCAGCACTCTTTTTGAGACAAAACATTTCCTAATATGCAACCTGAACCTTTCCTGGCACAACTTGAGGCTATTACCTCTTGTCCTCTTGCTGTTACCAGGGTAAGGAGGCTGATATCCTCCTTGCCACAACCTCTTTTCAAGTCATGGTAGAGAGCTACAAGGCCTCCCTTGGGCATCCTCTTCTCCAGACTAAACAGCCCCAGTTCCCTGCGCTGTTCTCCATCAGACTTGTGCTCCAGACTCCTCACAGCTTTGCTGCCCTTCTCTGGACGTGCTCCAGGGCCTCAATTTCCCTCTTGTACTGACAGGCCCAAAACTGAACACAGTACTTGAGGTGCGGCCTCACCAGTGCAGACTGTGCAAATTAGATGCCATTTACTACTGAAAAAGACAAAAAAAAAAAGGCTAGAATTAAAACTTTCAGTTCATGCTTTCCCATAGTAGACAATATTATCTGTATAATCAAGGAAGCATAAAACATAACACGCTGATGTGATTAATACATCCAAAGCTACTGCTGCTGATGACTATGCAATAGAATGCAAGCATTTCACAGTATCCTTTTTAATATGAGCTGTCTGAAATTAGTGAAGGCAGCCAGATTTGGTAGTTAGGCACCAGGGCATTGATGGGAACTAGCTGAAGTTTCCATGCAGACTGTGGCTACCCAGGACTGCTATGAGGCAGCAGCTAACCCTGTTGGTTTGGACTAGTTAACTCACTGCTGCAGAGCTGGAAGCTAGAAAGGCAGCTTGTGCTGGGGTCCCACTTATGAACTGGGAACATAAACAAAAAGAGCTCACAGTAAGAAGATAGCTACTGTGGCATTGCACAGCAATCCTGGGATCCCAGAAATGGCACTTTGCTGTGCCAAAAGTTATGCTATTAAATAAACAGAAGAATATTTCAGACTCCAAGAAAAATAGCTGTATCTATCAACTATATCAAACTTAGTTGATGGTAAGACATGAGAGATCTGGCATTTACCAACTGGGACAAATGAGGCTCTATTCCTTCTGAGAAGCACAGCCCAGATGCTGTAGCCACTCTTGCTTGAGGAGGTCTGGCCCACTCTTAGTATCACTTTTACACTGAACAGAGCACACTCGCTGGCAGATGGCTGAAGGGCAGAGCCCACGGATACATTGCAGTACCAGTGATGCTGCATTATCTGAATCCATGCAATACTGAGCCCCATACTTCCAAATTTGCAAGACCCTACAGAGCTGATCAGGACAAGAATGCTTGTTCAGCCTTTCAAGCTCATTATGTCTTCATGTATACCCTGCTGAGGCATTTAGTCCACCAATTGAAAAACTGATGTTCCTTTTTATGTTTTGCATCATGGCAAACACTGCTACCAGCACCTTCCTTCCACCAAAAGGAATGATAAAATAGAAAAAAAATCTCCTACCTTCTTTGACCTCTGCCACCCAAACTGGAAGTTGGAAGGATCATCAGCACTGGTTTCACAAGTATATCATGTATATCTGCAACTACAGAATGATGTTGATAAACTACGATTACCTGGTTGTAGCACTTCCTCCAGGCCTTCAACAGAACCTATGTTTAGGTTCATCAGCTGCTGGTAATCAGCTTCAGGAATGCAGACAATAAACTAGGGATGAGGAGCCCTTAACATTTATCCTGACTTATAACCACGAGCATGGTTTGAATTTCCAATGATCGTGTGTGAAGCAAGCAGTTGGACTCGGTGAACCTCATGGGATGATTGTCCCCCTCTACTCTGCCCTCGTGAGGCACCACCTGGAGTACTGTGTCCAGGCCTGGGGCCCCCAGCACGAGAAGGATGTGGAGCTGTTGCAGCAGGTTCAAAGCAGGGCCATGAAGAGGATCAGAGGATTGGACCACCCCTCCTTTGAAGACAGGCTGAGGGAGCTGGGCTTGTTCAGTCTGGAGATGAGGAGGCTCCAAGGAGACCTCACTGCATCTTTCCAGTTCTTAAAAGGAGATTCTAAACAGGAGGGAGAGCAACTTTTTTACTAGTAAAAAGACAAGGGGAAATGGTTTTAAAGTACAAGAGGAGGGATTTAAATTAGATGTTAGGAAGAAATCATTTACTCAGAGAGTGCTGAAGCACTGGCACTAGCCCGTAGAGAAGCTGTGGGCGCCCCATCCCTGGAGGTGCCCAAGGCCAGGTTGGATGGGGCCCTGGGCAACCTAGTGTTGTGCTGGCCCACAGATCCCAAACACATCTCGTCAGTTCTGAGCAGAAAGGAATAATCACATCTGTTAATCCTCCGGAGGAGCTCAAAACGCCCTTCACAGCGCAGCCCAAGATGCTGTTGGCCTCCTTTGCCACAAGGGCGCATTGCTAGTTCACATTCAACTTGGTATCTAGAACTCTGGGTCCTTTCCTGCACAGCTGTTTCCTGGGCAGTCAGCCCTGAGCCTGTAATGGTGCCTGGGCCTCTTTTTTCCTCAGTTGTTGGATTTCACATTTCCCTTTGGTGATCCCCATCAATGGATTTCTCCAGCCTGGCAAGGTCCCACTGAATAGCAGCACAACTATCTGCTTAATCAACCACTCCAACCTATGCAATATCACCTGCAAACTTGCTGATGGTACTCACCACCCAGTCATCCACATTAATAATAGAGATTTTAAAACTGTACTATCCCCAGTATTAGCACTCAGGGTACGCTGCTGGTGACTGACCTCCAGCTGGATTTCATAAATCCATGCTGACTACATCTGATTACTTTCTTGTCCTTCATGTGCTTGAATTGTTTCCAGGATCAGTTGTTTCACCACTTACTTGAGGGAGTGATGTGAAGTTAACACACGTTAACATGTTATGTGTCTTATAGTTTCCTAGGTCCTCATTTTTGATGACCTGCAGATAGCAGTGACATTGCTTCCTGTGAGTCTGACAGAGCCTCCCTCACTTGCCATGGCATTTCAAGGTTGGAGTGGCCTAACAGCAACATCAGCTAAATCCCTTGGCACACATGCAGACACTCCATCAAGGCCCATGGGCTTGAGTATGACACATTTGTCTGAACATTCCCTAACCTGATCCTTCCTAGACCAAGTCATCCTTGCTCCATGTTTCCCATTGGTCTCAATGGTGCCCAAGATTCCTTGATGCAGGTCTTTGCATTAAAAACTGAGGTGAAGAAACAATAGATGAATACCTTGTCCTTCACCCAGTGTTTTTTTTTTTTTCCTCTTTCTTTTTCTTCTTTCTTTTTTTAAACTTCTTTTTGCCACCAGCTCCCTTGCCCCATTCACCAGTAGGCCCAGATTCAACCTACTGTTCCTTTTGCTGTTGATATACCTGTAAAAACCTTCTTGTTGCTCTTCACAACCCTCACCAGAATCAATCTGAGATGGGCTTTCACTTCTCTAAACCCAGCTCTGCATGCTCTGACAGGTCTCTTTATTCCTTCTGGGAAAAGTCCATTATTTAAAAAAAAAAAAAAGCATCCCCATTGTTATGACAGCACATTACTGTACCTAAATATTAAGTACCATGCAGAGTTCTTACTCTATCCTGAAAGAAAATCCACTGCAGCTTGAAGTTAATGTGAGGCGCACCAATGGCTTTATCTGACAGTTTATTTTATGTGCCCTCAGCTAATCATTTTAAAGTGGAACTGGCTCATTATAACAGCTCCTGTAAGATAGTTGCTGTTTATCATCAAGAGAAGTTATGCAACATGTAAAACAAGTTCTGGTTTCATAGCATAATTATTTTGACAGGGAAAACAGAGAAAATTACAACATCTTCTCGGTTCCAGGAGCCATTTCATAGTTCTACTTCGGAGGGACAGGAAAGAAAGAAAGAGTTAAGCTTAGCTCTGCTTTGTAAAGCAGGAAATTCAAGGAACAACCCAAACACCATAAAGACCTATGGAATCATCTCAAATGTACATAGTTGCTCATTTCCAGGATTTCATGGGGCCGAGAACAGATGCATGTCAGAAACCAGGAAAATGGCTCAGTGCCTTTGGGATTTTTTTCTATTTTTCCCCCAGAATGGAAGAAAGGGTGAGGAAAGGGAAAGAAAAACAACTGGACCAAAACTTCACTCTTACTCTCTTATAAATTATAGTTTCTGAGAATGACAGTATCAGCTACAGCAGCCAGATCTTTATAGTTCCAGATAAGGGCTGAGATCTAGACAGATCTATAATGATTGGTTTTGATAAATGAAAAAGCAGAGCTCTCTGTCTCTAGTATTGCCTAGAGCAGTTCCTCTCCCAGACACGTTACAACCAGATTAGGAAAGACATTAGATAAGAAACAGTGCAATCACGAGCAGAGGTTTTTACAACAACGTACATTTTAAGCACTAGCAAAGTATTATTATTACTGCTTTAAGCAACCTTCCTTTTCATTCTCCTCGGTATCTTATCTGGTACTGACCCACATATAAAGAAGAGAGAGTAATTTCTTGCACTCCTTCCCCAGTTTGAGGATCATGCATCTATGCATCTCCCTGTCAGTTCATATTATCCTTTTTTTTTTTTTTTCTTTTTAATTTACTCTATCTCCAAGATCTAGGAACTTTCTGTTCCACACGAGATGCTTTTGTGATCCTTCAGATACTGCAGTTTACAATATACCAGCTAGCGAGTTCCAACTAACACCTGGTAGCACAGAAAGACTGGAAACTTGGAAAAGAACAGCTTGTTAGGATGTTCATCTTCTCATCAATCAGAGGCTATTAAATGTAAGAAGGTCCCTCCTTTCAACAGGGAGATAAGGTATTTTACATTTTCCACTCCAGAAACAATGTACTTACATCTAAGAACAGGAAAAGAATAGACAACAACAAACACTGGTACTCTGTATTCATCTATGAAAATCTCAAATGCTCAGGCCTAGTTAATCTAAAGAACTACACGTGTCTCAAATTTGGAAATACCAGAAAATATTATATACAAAACGCTATCCAGAAACAACATTCTTTTGTACTTGAAAACTATTCTTCTTTGTCCCCAGTTTTTCCTCTAAGTGAGGCAGCACACCAGAGACAACTAAAAAAAAGAGCCACTAAAAAAAAAAAGTAGGCTATATTCTCACCAACACCTGGATCCTTGCCTCTCTATCCCCTCTGTAGTTTAAAAACCAAATTCGTTCAATGTCTTTATTTATTTTCTTATAACAAAACATCTTTTTTTTTTTTTTTTTAATATAAAAGATATCAAAGAGGCTACAGTCGTTATTTTTGAAGAAAAAGTGGAGGGAACAAGTTGAGAGTAACCTTGAGCTCCCCTAGAGGTTCCCCTTCAGGGCCCTGAGGCTGGGGAGCAGCTGGGCTGCACTGAGGCGCTCCTGTATGTCAGCCTTCCAGCAGCAGCTGATGATGCTCCGAAGCCTTTGGCCCACCTCTGACTCATGGAAGATGGTGGCCGCCAGAGAAGGGCGCAAGTTGTAGGCTACCACAGCATAGAGCACGTACTGCCGCTCGCCCAGGTAGGGCTGCTCCTGCATGACGATCTGCCAGAGGGTGATGGCAAAGGAGTAGATGTCTGCTTTGGCAGTGACCCTCTCACCCTTGAGGAGCTCAGGAGCACGGTGGGTGTATGTGCCCCCTTGCTGGCAAACATGGTGGCTCTGGGACAAGCCCTCCTCCAGTCTCTGGGAGCAGCCAAAGTCTCCAATCTTGCACAATCCGTGCTCAGTGATGAGAATATTGGCAGGCTTCAGGTCGAGGTGCACGATGCCTTGCGAGTGAAGGAAGGCTAAGCCAGTCACAATGTCACACGAGTAGCACACAGCCTCCTCCATGCTCAGAGCCTTCCTCCCACATCCTCCTTCCTCCTCCTCGCCCTGCCTCCACGCATCTCTAGTGCCGTAGATGACATGGTGCAGGGTGACATTGCCAACATATTCCATGATGATGGTACCCAGGCTGTTCTGGCTGGCAGGGGCACACGTGCTGGCAGCCACCACACGCACCACGTTATCATGCTGCAGTCGGGCTACGTTCAGCTCAGCCCAAAAGCTCTGTCGGGATGCCAGCCGGTTTTTGCTACTCTTCTTCACCTGCTTCACAGCCACAGTCACGCCATGGTAGGTGGCCTTGTAGACAGCCCCAAAGCCCCCAGAGCCCAAGGGCTGCAGGAGGCAGAGCTGATCCCAGTCAATGGAGCACCAGGCCAAACGCGGGGGCAGGCGCCGTGTCCTGGGTGAGGGGGTCCCTCCTAGGAAGGCTTTTCCATCTTTGCCAGGGATAACTACAGGGCTGCTGCAAGGTCTCAAGTCTGCAGATGGGGAGAGCTCCAAAGGAAGAAAGCTATTAAAAGGAATAGGTGATGGCATAATAAGATGCCAGAAACAGTTACTAGGACAAGAGACTGGAAAACTTCCTTGTGGCATCTTCCAAAGGCTCTTTTATCCTCTCTGCACAATCTTCCCCTCCCACCCCCTGATGATCCGCATCTGTCTCAATGAGCTAACCCCATAATCAGGTTCACCTGACAACATTCTTCTTCCACCCTTAAGTAAATCTCTAGAAAGTAAAGGTCTATGGACTTAAAACTGAAACAGATTAGTTTGCATGTATTTTGCATGATTTTTAATCACAAGAGATGAGAAAGATACTTTGCTCAATGAATATCTCTAGCAAAATGCCCTGGTAGTAAATAAAGTGGGTGCATTTTGCTGGGGTTGTAGACAACAATGATAATTGTCAGATGCATTAAAGAACTTGGGTTCATACTCAGAGGACACAGCTGAGTAGTAACCGGCAGCATTTGATAAGCCTATGGCAGGCATAACTAAATTTAAAAGTGAGTTTAAAGGGACGTGCAACTCGTGTGTGACAGGAGGAGTTTGGCTGCTCATGTCTGCCCATCCTGGGTGGTTAGGTAAGCCTAACAGTAGCAAAAAGACTGATGAGCATCATGTATCGTGCACTGGCTATAGCAGTGAGCATTATACACAGGGGTTTCATTTTGTATAGCTAAATGCTTTTGAACATTCTAGCAGGTATCCTTCCATACTTGCAGACATATGAATTAGAAAGTTTGGCCCCCATTTCCCACCTCCTTATCCTTCAGGTCCTTCATCTGGATGTCAACAAGAGATGAATGAGAACAAAAAACCTGGGTTGTCACCCAGTGATGTGAAACAGATCAGCTAGGGGAGATTTAGATAAATAGGTGCTAACGTGTGGTGGGAGTTGTTATCAAGGTAGAGGTCAGAGAGCTGGGGATGCAAGAGGGTCTCATAGGGACAGGGCCCTGCTCTGATGTCAGCTGTGCTGGGACACCTGGATGCAGTGGAGGACACCAACAAGGAACCTCACTGCAGTTTTAAGTATGCTGCAAAGCAACCGGTACAGACAACAGGTCCCAGCAGTGCTGGGGTTGTATACCTGTGCGATGGCTCCACTTAAAATCTTCAGAAGAAATGCATTCTCATTAGGTCAGCTGTGATGATAACAAAAAGCTGCGGTAAGCAAATCCACCTATACTGGAGATGGAAATGGCTTCTTAAGGTTTATTTTGCAACAGCTGCAAAGGCTCTAATTCTGGCATGGTTTTATGTGACATATAGTACATAAAGACAGCAGAGAAGTGATCTCTGCTATGAATTCTCCAAGATCTTCATCTCTCTCATGGAAAACGTACACACATCACAACCTTTTCTCCTATGTTAAGGTCACAGAGAATCCTAACAGGAAAGAATAGATGAGGGAGAGGAGTCAGTGGAGGAGGAGTTGACAAAGGGTCTGTGAGCAGACCTACTCAGGAACTGCAGGAGGATAATTCTATGAGGTCTTTGAATGTTGCAGAACACCGTAACAAAAACCAAAGGGTTAGTGTTAGGACTTCTCCCAAATATCTTTGCCTGCAGTCTCATTCAGAATAATATGGCAGACTTTCTGTGCCATTTTTTATTTTTTTTCCAACTCCGTGTCTTTTTCAATAATTCTCCTTTTCTGCTGAAAACCTTTCTGTTTTTCTCCTCTCACGGCAAGAGTGTGTTACTCTATGGGAACACACTGAATCTCCTGAACAGGAAGAGGGGTGTATTTTGGGGCTGAAGCAGACTGACTGTAGCCGACTTGTCTCAAGCCAACTGCTGAGGGCTGGAGCGGGGGGACATCCAATTTATTTTGTTGTAAATGCAGTTAGAGCCGATTAAAACCCAGCCAGGCTTTTATCCTTTATAGAACATATTTTCTTGTGCTCCTGTCAGTGACACGGCCCAGTTGCTTCCCTTGAGACACAACCACCGCAGGACATTCTTGCCACACCTCCCAGCCATGTTCAGCTCCACTGTCTCTGCCCAGAAGCAGGATGCTGGGCTGGCAGCTCCCCTCATCCCAGTGTCTTCCCCAGGAGAACCCACACTGGGCACCCAGGGAGGCCTTCAGCTGTGCTGTTCCCATGTTGCTGCTATTTCCACAGCAACATAAGGAAAAAGGAAGCTGTGTGAACCAGTGCTTACCAGCAGGGAACTTCAGCGTGTCTTGAGCTCTGGCTGCTGTGTCATTAAGAGCAAACACGTAATAAGAACTTTTAGAAGTTACAACAGCAAAGCGTGCAGCCTGTGTCCTGAGGGCTGCAACATGAGGCAGTGCCAATAACTTGTGGCAGGATCCTGATATTCCAGGCTTCTATGACACACTTCCAGTATGTCTGATGCTGCAGTAGCTTCCCAGCCTCAGCTGTGCTTCAAGGTGAGGGGCATTGCATCATCCATGGGTATCTCAGCTGTACTCCAGGAACTCCATCTGCCAGTACTGTTAGTTACTACCACTGTTCATAGATTTGCATAACAGAGGACAACTCTGATCCCAAGGGCTGCAGTCTAACACACTGATACAGGTGCGGCACACCTGTATGCAGCAGGTATTTACCAAATGCCCATGTCCTTCCTTGTAAAGCAGAGTTTGCTTTTGATCAAGACACACTGCTCTCATGCTTGCTAACAGCCACACCTTTGTCTAAATCACGAAAAGGATAGAACTAGGGGTCAGAGTTATCTCAGAGTTTCATAGAATCATAGAACTGTTTGAATTGGAAGGGATCTTTAAAAGTCATCTGGTCCAACTCCCCTGCAATGAACAGGGACACCTACAGCTACATCAGGCTGCTCAGAGCCCCATCCAGCCTGATGCTGGAAGCGTCTCCAGGGATGGGGCATCCACCACCTCTCTGGGCAACCTATTCCAGTGCCTCGCTGCCCTTTTCATAGCAAACTTTTCGCTTATATCCAGTCTAAATCTCTTTTCGTTCTGCCCGAAACCATTTCCCATTGTGCTATCACAACAGTCCCTGCTAAAGAGTCCGTCCCCTTTGTTCTTAAAGCATATAGTTAAATTCTTCTCCATGACCATTACTTTATTTATTTGTGCATCTGCTCAGTGAAAAATGCACCAAGCCCTTTTAAGCCTGGGTGTTCAGTGGCTTCTAAGAAGTGCTTTCCAGTGTTAAGGTAGCACTGTGTTTCTATTAAATTCCTGCATTCATCTCCTAAGTACTTATTCTACTCTGAAAACAACATGGCTCCTTAGCCTGTGTCTTTGCGACTTCTGAGTTTTCTTTACCCTTTCTAAATCAAAGCTTTCTTTTTTTCCACTTGCTGTCAGTCTCTGTGATCTCACTTTGGGGTTTGATGATGAACTGACGTTCCTTCTCACTTCTATCCGCATTTCACGGTGCAAGTGTTGCTTCCAGTCACACCTCATAGACCTCTAACGGTATTCTGAGTTGCATGAGAGCAGTTCTGATAAAATCAATTGTGCAGGCGTAAGCGATATCATCATTTGAAGCTAGTCCATACACACAGCCTGCTCTGAGGATAGGCCGCGGTCGACTGTTTATTTAACTGCAAGGACGAGCCAGCAGTGAATACAGTTTGTATTTTGGAGTTTGGTTGCTTTGCAAATGACACCTTGTAGTAGCAAATGCAGACAAGTTTTCATTAAAGTGCTGAGAGGTAAACCTTAATGCCAAGAACAAGCGCATCTGCGGGAGTTGCAATGCGATCTTACAGCACCTCTTTAGAAAAGAGCCATAATAATAAACATTTTAAAAGGTTAAATCCTAGTTTATAAATAACAAGATCAAGTTTCAAACACACACTGCCAAACAGTCGCTTTATATTTTTTATTTTCATCCCAGAAAGATTACTGTGTTTCAGAGCAGCAAACAGAGGCTCTCCCTGCTTCAATGCTGTGAGGTGTTGCCTGGAAGCACCTGAAGGAAAGCAGGGGAGTTTCACGGCCCATTCACTGTGGTCACTCTGACCACAACTGGACCAGGGATAACAACTGGGAACCTGGTGCTGCGGGTTAATATCACAGTTGCAGAAGAGCGCCTTGAGACAAGATGAGATGGTCTAAATTTAGGTGTGAGGATGACAAAGGTGAAACTCTGGACCACAGAACACTTTCAGGTGACACAGAGATGGGTGCCTCTCCCCGTGGGATTACTGCTGTCATAAGGCAGGCACGTCATGCAGTGCTTCCAGCCACACTGTCCAAGAGCGCTTTTGCAGTCCTGCCCCTGTAGCACAGCTGACAAACAGCTTTGCTGGGTTGTGGGGAGATAATAAAGAGCAGTGGTGGAATTTGAGAGTTGTAGCTCAGGGAATAGGAAATGGCTTCTGTGCGTAATGAGCAACGTGAATCAGCCACAGCAAAGGGCCTATGGGATAGCGTTAGCGCTACGCGACCACTCGGTGACAGCTGATTTCCCAGGCACAGCAGATGTAATGCTGGTGCTTGGGACTGAAACCTTGCTGTTGCAAGTGATGTCTGGAAGGGTCAGTGGATCCCAGCATCTCACAAAACCCCTGACCACCGATAACACCCAGCTCCATGACTGCAATGATCACTAGGCCACAGCAGGATAGATTTCAGCAAGTTTGGCAACTTAGTCTATGCTTACTTGTCCTCAGTGTTAGATAATTCCTGCTCCTATGTTAGTCTGAAGGTTGCTCCTTTATCTTACGTCCCCCCAGCATCTGTATTTTATTTTCATTTTCAGTGTAAGTACTTGTGAGAGAACTTAAGGATGTACCCATGACCACGTGTGCAATCATTTAATAAAAAGGCAATAAGCCAGAGCTGAGCTTAAATTCAGAGGCGCTGCCCGCAGGACTCTTCTACTGAATTTCTATCTAATGCTACACAGGGATAGCTGACAAACACCTTCCTCACAGGAGGCTGTGCACCCTGCAGATAAACTGCTGCCTCTCGTAGATAAATGGAGTAATGGGAAGAAACTTTTCCAATGTGTCTGGGAAACCAAGCACTGTGTTAAGTGGGAGATACCTTTACCAACTGCGTGATTCACTTTGGACTTGAAAAACACTGAAGTTCCATGCTTACATTTTTTGAAGTGAAACAAAATGCATTTCTCAACTTTTCCAGGTTTCCCCATGCGTGCATACATGTACACATACATACACACAATACACACACACGCTTTTGTACACACACACACACACACATATATATACAAAAGTTTAAGCAATATACTGCTTTTCAGAAATCTGATTAATCAGATTTCAGATTAATCAGAAATTCTGATTAACAGAAGCTCTGGGGCACAGGTTTAGATTTCTCTGTCCAAAAAAGCCCCAAACATTCTGTATGTTAGGGCATACTTAGTAACTGGAAGGAAAAAAGGGAGAAGGTATAATAATCTTTTTCTTCTATTCCTGTAGGGCAGAGAGACCAGATATACAGATGATACTGAAGGACCATTTTTCTGTATGTTCTTACAGATGTTTTGGATAGGGATGGCTACAGCAGAGAGAAGGAAGGGATGGATGGCTGTGGTTTTGTACAACTCCAGTCATCTTTCCGAATGTCCCTTTTAACAAAGCATAATTACTTTTCTTGCCAAAGGAAGATGCAAGATGAGAAAAAGAATCCATTGACCTTGAAAGCCCCTCAGTGCATTGGTAAAACCCCGAACTTCCACCTTTTCTCCTAGCTCTGGCTTTCCAGAAATGGAGATGGGCTACAGAAGAAAGAATTTACTCCCTCCTTTAAGAAATAAGAAAATTTTGAAAGGAAAATACAAAAATCCCCTTCTTTGTTGAAGATGTGCCAGGCATACGAGGCATAAGAACAAAGGTTCTTGTCATGTCGAGGATTTTCAACCCTACACCCACCTCCTCCAAGTCTTGGAAGAGGCTCCTGAATTTAACAGGGAAAGCTCTGGAGCGATCTTGCAAAGAGATGTCTGAATGTAACACAGACACCATCCTTGCAACCACCTCCCACTTGTCACAGAGGGTATCAGTTTGGAAGGAGAACATCTTAATTCTGTGATGGTGGGTGACACCATCTACCAGAGTGAGACAGGGAGAAGTTCTCTCAGGGGAGCAATGGGGGCTTTGCAGAATATCAGATAGTTCAGTACTGCTGTACTACGGTTTACGTCTTCACCTTCCTTCTACACCTTTCAAGCAAATTTGGACAAGAAGCAGTTGAAAACAGGAACCGCCTCTTCCTCCATCTGTAGAGCTGTTGACTCTTACCATACCACGGCCAACTCTCTGAAGCCAGTTGGAAACCTGTGAAACAGAAGTGATAAGTCAGTTCAGAGGAAACAGCTGGGAGTCACAAGAAAGCAAAAGTGTCCGTATGACACAGTCAATGACTCTGGAAAGATCCTTTCTTTCAGACTTGTGAACAGGAGGAAATCTAAAAATTAAAGAATTGGAAGAGCAGGGCATTAGTAATATACATTTTGAAGAGCAATGAAATGTGAATTTGAAGCAGCTTAACAGCAAATGCTAAGTCTTTTACTTTCCTGGCAAACAATTCATGCTAGGGAAATGGCTACATGGAAAAAAGAACATTTTCTGCAACTTTCTGCAATTGTGGGTAGGCTGCTGGTTTCGTGGTACCTCCTCACTCAGTGTATTAGTCAGACTCATCAGCAAGGCTTCCACAGCAATGTCACAGGCAGGCAGGAGGTGTGTGGTATCAAAACAGTGAAGTTTCTCCTGGAAGCGTGTCAGAGGGCCAACCCACACACTGTGCCTGTAACACATGCCACAGTCTCACAGTTTATCCTACAAACTATAACAATAAAAATAAATGACTTGCATTCGTCTGAAGCGATGGAGAGAATCACTCACCCATTTCTCCCACGAGACCCCCAAACTCACCTTCCAGCTTCTCACAGTATTTCAAAGGGCAGTTTGATGGCAAATGCAACTGCTTGCTTCTGTTAGGATCCGTCTTGTCGCAGACACAGTAGCATCATCCAATCTGTTCCTTGGTAAAATCATGAAACGCAGAAACTTACGCTTGTTAGATTTTCTGCAAAACTGACATTTTACCAGTCATCAGTCAGGAACACAGTTACACCTTTGCAAAATCAGAATAACTACACCCAGGAAAACTGGACGGATGTAAAACTACTTACTGCAATCCCAAGCATGCAGACCGAGATTATCTATTGAAATGCCAGGCGTAAGTTATTCATTAACTAAAACCATTCTGTAATTTTATTGATATATTTTGTGGAGTTCACATATTTTTGTACAGCAAACATAACACTGTAGGCCACAAGAAGCTGCAGCACTATTGTTTAATAGCAGCAAGGTATATTTTATAATCAGGGTATGTGGACAATAAATAGTCTGTTTCTTTGGATGTGAATGTTTAAAATGAAGTTCTGCTGCAGCTTCATAATGTGATTGCTATTTTACAGAGCTTATACACAAAAATATATACGCAATCTTTTTGTCTATATTTTATACAAATACAACAGTAGTTTGTGAATACATTTTAAAGTACATATACATGATAAGCAACTCAATTTCCCATATCACAGGATAGCAAATTTTAAATGCAAGAAACATACACAAATTCTGTCTGGAATGCAGGGTTTTCCGTGTTCTTTTTTTCTCAATTTTTGACTCAAAAATTGTATCATTAAAAAATTTTAGCATTCGAGTCCAAACAATTTCCCCACTAGCTAAAAAATAGAATTTCAGCAATCCAAGTCAGGTTTGGGTGTGTCATCATTCCCCAATACACTCTTTCCCAGTTTTTGTCTAAATTCAGAAGCTTTTAGTAATATATAGCATGTTCTTCACTCCACACCATATAAAAAGCCCACGTTTAATTTTAACTGAATCATCTATTTTTGTGAACAAGAGCTGGGCTTGTCAGCGTTTAAATTTGCATGTCCAACATTTTACTTCTGCAAGTGCATATGAATACATTGTGGTGTTGTACAAAGTTCATTAATGACAAATTAAGTCACAGTATAAAAATATATCATACAACTATAGGTCTAGTATAGTCCTTTTTTTCTATGGGTAAAAATACATCTGAATGAGACAGGGAGGTTTGTAGCACCATGAGAGGAGTTGTATCCCAAGTTACATTAGCAGCATGATCCAATATAACAATATTGCAGGAGTGTTTCTGAGGAGATAAACATTCACTCTGGTTCAACTGTACCACTGAAGCTTATACTGAAAAGTGTTTACATATGATTAGCAATAGTTCTGTGTCACTTCCAGGGCTAGATAACTGTTATCAAAAGACACTGCCTTCCAACAAAGTAAGACACCCTTATTACATAAAGCTTTGGGACTATCCAAACACATTTTGAACCACTGTGGCATTGTTTGTACGCTGAGTGTAATGCTAATGCCTATGGTTTTAATTGTACACTGGGAAGATGCAGAATGGGCAGCAAAAAGTCTATACAGTTTACTACATACCAGGTAAGTACATTTATTTCGGAGGCTTATCTATAGACCGAGAAGAATACAGGATGAGCTGCTAAACCAGTGTATGAGACAGACATAACGAAGGATGCAGCCCTGCTCCCCTTGACGTTTACGGATGCAGGATCAGGCCCTTAGTTAACTTCAGACAGCAGCATAGCGTTGAGAGCATATGATAAAAAAATCTGCATCAAATACTGCGTGTTAAATATTTTTGCAATAGTTACCACCCAGAACTCCAGAGGACACAATTTACAATTGGTGAGGACAAACTCTTCCTTTTTTTTTTCTTTTTTTTTTTTTTCTTTTTTTTTTCTTTTTTTTTTTTTTTGGACTGGTATTCAAAATGGCAGTAGAAGACAGTGTAGTTTGAAACATGTAAACCTAGTAAAAACCATTGTAAAACCCTTAAGAAAGACACACTGGTTCTGTGCAATATAGCAAATTGATAAGAAAACACTGTAAAAATGTACCTGTTTAAAATTACGTCTACCATTTTGTACACAAAGCATTATACCAAAGGCCTACATATATGTAATCTAATGGCACTTGAAACAAATTATAATAAAAGGTTTTATAATAAAAAGCATAACCTGTAAGAAACTTTCTTAAAAGGTTTAGGTTTTCTTTTGAAAGTGCTATATCTTGTAATATGTGTAACATAGAGGTTGACCAAGCTTTATTTTAAAAAATATTGGCCTATAATACATGTTTAGCTCACTAGGCAAATGATCCTGAAAATATGTACTCTTAACATTCATTATTAGCTTAATAAAGCAATCAGCTCTGGCTCATGTTTCAGTCAGTATATGGTTTTAAAAAACCGCTACTGCCAAATTAACAATAAATCACTCTATTCCACAATTTACTACTAAATTAAGCACAAGCAACAAGTACACAAAAATATATATATTAAAAAAAAAAAAAAAAAAGAACAGAACAGAACAAAAAAGAAAAGAAAACAAAAAAAAACAACAGACCTCACTAGAAGTTTCGAAGTTGCACAAAGAGTGGTGCACGATCAGCCAGCCCTCCCCCCTCCCTCCAAGAACCAATCTGAAACCTAGAAAACAGGGTTTAAAAAATGACGTTTTAGTAGTGGCCAATACTGACTCTGCCTAAATAATATCCAAAAGCACTAATGTGTTCATATTGCTTACAGTGTCACATCTGCTTCCACACCGTCCTACATCCTAGCTCAGCGGCACAGGCCGAGCGCAGCCGCTGGCTGCAGGCCTGACTGAATGAGGTTCAATACCTTGTCTGAGGTCCCTGCTCCTCCACTGAAATGTACGTCTATCTCTGAAGTGAAATGTCAACCCCTTCTCAGGAAGCTAAGGCACTAACCAAGTAGTAAGGACTCCGGCTAAGTACTAAGAACTGGATGTTGGCCAAGTGTTTGTTGGGTTTTTCTAATCGAGTCTGATCAGCAGCTGGGACTGATAAGCAGGTGGCACTGCCACTGCCCTGCGCCGAGTGTTAGATGTGCTACATCGAGTCCCCTCAGCGAGCAGTCTGGCCAAGTATCTGGCAGCGGCCGAGGAGACTGAACTTGTTTGTGACACTCGACCAAGGAACTCCCTGCAGGCCATCCAAAAACTGCTCACAGAGCTGAAGCTCCGAACGCCTGTGTGCACCATCGCCAGGAAGAAGAGCGCGGCCCACCCACTCCACAGCTGCTGCCAGAGCTGAGCGTCGCGGCATCCCTCTGCTCACAGGGAGCTGCTGGGTTCTGCTTCACGTGGAACAGAGCTCACAGGAGCAAGGGAGTCCGTCGCTCTTTGTCCCAAATTGTCTGAAAAGACTCAGAAGAAAGCCAAGTTGTCCCTATGTGCATTGCGATTGCTGATTTTTAACCAGAAATACATTCTGTGGTGTTCACCTTGTGCTCTGTTCACCTGTGTTTTCCTTTCCTTTATAAAGGTGATGAGAAAAAAAAAAAGAAAAAAAAAAAAGAAAAGCAATATTGAACAAATCATTCAACTAAAGATGTAAGTAAGCAAGTGATCTGTTTCATAGAAACCAGAGGAAGCAGTCATGAAGCAGAGCTAAAAGCCCACTTGGAGATAACGAGCTCCTAAACCCAACATCTAGGAGCAGTTTGTAGAATTTCAAAAAGGTATTTTCCTTATTAATACATCCTTATTTTAATGCCTTTGGAACACAAACACATTTATAAAAACGTTATCTTTCAGTAATAAAATTTAAATACATATATGTATAAAATAGTAAAACTACACCTGCATATTGCTCCTAGAATTAAAAAAAAAAGTAGGAGCTACTGATAAAACATCTGGAGCACGAGCTCCTTAAATGGGAGCAACTTTCGTTTCTGTGAAGTATATTTAGTTTAACCACTTAAAACCTCGTATGAATCCTCGTTATTGTTTGAGACACACTAACGTACTCGATTTCTATTTTTTAATTCCTTGTACAAAAATGACAAGGAAAAGCGTGTTATTGTTGAATTACAGCAACTCGAGTTTGCTTTCATGCATCACAGGTTCGTTTTTGTTTTTGTTTTTTTTTCTTTTTTCCTCTTTTGGTTATTAGGGGTTGGGGAATAGAAAATATTGCATTAGGCAAAAGTGGTGTAAGCAATATGCTTTTACTTCACTCCTAAGAGTCCTGTCTTTAAATCTTGGCAGTGGGCAAGAAGTCCCTAACCAAGTACCCAGGTGTAGAAAGTATGATTAACATCTAACTTGTTGCTTAGGAGGACATAACACACCATGTAACACAACTGAAAAGTCCATTCCAATAAAAAAAACAAAACAAACAAAAAAAAACCCCAAAAAATGGTATTTGTAAATTTACATTCACTCTGACTGCACACTAATATTGAACTGAAAATAGATACACACTTTCTGGCTGGACTTGATCCACCCTTTGCTGGTGGCAGCTGGGAGAAGACTGATGCCTACAAACGTCAGTACACTATTGGAAGATTCCTATGCAGTACTCTTTCTATGCTACTAAAGAGAAAAAAACAAACAAACAAACAGCAAGTTAAGAATTAAAACAAAAACTGCGACAAAATATTCTGCATTACTAAATTACAACACTTTTATATTTCAAGATCAGCCATTAAATTTGCCTGTTTTCCTCTACCAGAGTCATGAAAGCGCAACACAGTTCCAAATTCAACTTGAAACTTTTGTCAGTTAGGCAAGCAGAGATTCTCTGTTGAAGTTCTATTCAGCCACGATTTTAGAAAATTAAACTGTATTTTTTTTTCTCTTCCAATATTCATAACAAGCCACGAAAATTTAAGCCAGAAAATGGCAAAATTCTTAACGCCTTTTTATAATGACTTCAATATAAGTCAAAACGTTACATATATGTACATGTGTATATATGGACTTCTATATATACACATCCAAATCTTCAGAAAAATCTGAATTCTATCTTTATTTAAAAACTAGAATTTGTCATTATAGAACAGATCAGATGTCACCACTTGGGAAGAGGTTTTTTTTTTCTTTTTGGAAAGGGACCGGAGAAACTTTTTCCCCAATCTTCGGGAACCTCTGTGATACATGTTTGAACTGGATCCTTTGCAAATGCTGTAATCTATACAAAAGGTAAAAACGGTAGTTCCACCACTGACATCAACAGAACAGAGTGGCTGTCAGGTTGAAGAGGTTTTTAAAAAGGGATGCGTGTTGAGCGTTTGCTTGGGATGACTTTCTAGTGGACATTTTAAATGCGTCATTTGGCAGTGAAAATGAAAACAATACAATGAGACTTTAAAAAAAAAAAAAAGAAAACAAAACAACGAAGTAAACACAGCTGAGAATAAACACTTTCAAAACATTTTTCAAAATTTAAATTTCTTACTGGCTTCACGAGATTGGTACTGTACAAAAGCAGAGAACTGATAATGTCTTATAGTAGGCACTAAGTTAAAAATGGTCACCTAAGGCATTTCTACAAATAGACAGTAACAAGCCAGCTTTGTACATCCTATTGGAAAGCTTGATGAAATCGCGGTAGGGTGGTGGTTGTGCTTAGACTGCTCGTGAAAGCTGCTGACAGTGAGTGCAGAGACCCAAGACCTATACTATTGCTAGGATCTTGTGGATCCTGTGTCTGTGGTGGAAGTTGAGTCATAGAAGAATGTGCCTCCTCCTGCGTGTAACTCATTCCAAGGTTTCCCACTGAAACAGAAGGATTATAGGGAGGGCCGTTGACGGGTATGAAGTTGAACAGCTGAGAAAAGTCCAATGACGGGGTGTTTAGAGGTTCACTAATAGGAACGGAGCCTTTGGGAAGGGAAACCTCCCCAGACCCATCATCTAGTGGCCCTACTTGTGGATCCAGCCCTAGTTTTGACGAAGACGCTTGAGAATCCTGGGATGAAGAAGGCATACCACTTTGCAACTCCATTAAGTAACTTTCGATTTCCCCTTTCAAAGGCTGTTCTTTTTCAGGCATAGAAACTGCATATGAGGTAGAACTGAGCGGATATTTCAATGATAGCTGGTGCGAAGGGTGGACAGACTCCATATCTATTGGACAAGGCATTCCCAATGGTAATGATGTGGCAACCATTTGGTGTGCAGATGCAGAACTCTGCATGGACTGAATCTGAGTGTTGTAGAGATTTAATTGCAAAGTGTTTGTAAATGGCTTTGATGTCAGTTCACTGGAAGGTAACGACATCACTGGAAGCAGCTCATCCTTGATAGGCACAGAAACGTTGCAGGTAAAGGGATCTAGAAGGTCCATTGGCTCTGTTTTGACCTTCAAAAGTTCTTGGTTGTGACTTTTCTTCATGTGGCGCGTTAGGTGATCCTTCCGCCCAAATCTCTGTGCACAGTACTGACAGAGGAAGTCCTTTCTTCCAGTGTGCACTACCATGTGTCTACGGACATCCTTTCGGGTGTAGAACCGACGATCACAGTGTTCACACTGGTGTTTTTTCTCCTTCACTCCACCCGATGACTTGCCTGCATGAGTTTTTAGGTGCTCCAGCAGCACTCCTGTGCTTTCAAAAGTCTGCAAACATACCTTACAGGTGAGGTCACCGCTTGTTGCAGCGTGCAAAGCCAGGTGACGTTTGAACCCAAGCTTGGTATTGTAGTTCTTTCCACATTCTTCACACTTAAAGGCCTCTTTGTTGGGATTGTGTGTATGTAGGTGATTCTTTAGGTGATCTTTTCGGTGAAACATTTTCTCACAATAATTACACTTGTGGGTTTTCTCAGGAGAATGAGTAGCCATATGCCTTTAAACACAGATATATTCTGTAAGTAATTATTTTGATCAAAAAACACAGGTGCTCATTTTTTTTAATGGCAGCTAAATACTACACTAAGGTTGCTTTTCAACAGAACCTTTTAACTGAAAGCATGACACTACAAAGACAGTTTGACAAATTAAAATATAGCAAAACACGAGCCATTTCTCTTAAATCGACACTTTAGTTTTGGTGGGTTTTAGCTACTGTAACAGGGGTATATGGGCAAGTATGAAAGTACTTGTGTAAAAGTCCATAGCCAAAAATTTTCAGTCCATACTCTTTTCTTGTGACAATTCCTTATACAAATGAAAATTCTATTCTCATTAAGAAAACAAACAAACAGAAAACAAAAACAGAAAACAAATTAAGAAACAAAATCAAAGACAATAGCTTGCAAACTTATGTAATTTAGATTTCTAGAAACAATCCAATGGCTACTTTTAATTAACACATCCTCTCTGCAATCAGCCGAAGGCGTACACAAATATATACTTTTACATGGCTTAACACGGCCAACATAAAATAGATAATATAATCTGAAAGATAAATAGAGTTTAATACCTTAGTAATTTGTACTTAGAAACAAAGGCCTTGGTGCAGTCTTGTTGTGTGCACTTGTAGGGCCTCTCTCCTGTGTGAGAGTATGAGTGAACCTTTAATTTCTCAACACTGTTAAAGGCCTTGTCACACAGTTGGCAAGGAAAGTTTTTTCTTGGTTTGGTTTCACCACGCTTACGTTTCCCTGAAGGGACTTTCTGGGTATCTCTTACTTCTGACAAATCACCAGGAATGACAGTGGCCATCGCAGCCTAAACCAGGCCTTCTTGTTGGACACTTGGGAATTGCCCAACTCCACTAAATGATTTAGCTTTAGATGGCTTCTCAAGTTTCATGTGGTCGTAAAAGAAAGCAAAAGGGGACTGGAAAAAAAAAATAAGAAACAACTAGTTTGTAACTAAACTTAAATTCTGAAGTTTACTTGCTATGTGATGCTTCTGAATAAAAGTTAAAAATAAAATTAGGTTCAGCTGGTCTAATGTAATACCTGTAGGTTTCTTTACACTATTTGCTGCAACTCTTATAATGCATTGCTCAGGATGAACAGATCCACATATGCCCTGAAATTACACCTCACAACCTTCCCCTCAGGCATTGATGGAGAACAGCAAAATTTCTGTCAGGTTTCAGGAGGCATCAGACAAAGAACTCACTTCAGAACGTATGAAGAAGGCTTTTGGCAGCTTCAGGTTTCAAAGGAATTAAAGTTGTGCCTGTGGTGTTTGTACAGACATACACACACATGCACACACACATGCACATACACGGTTATCAAAATGAAAATCTGTACATCTTGAAATGCAACTGGGAGTTTGAAAACCTACATGAAAAGCAGCTTTTTGGCAGTTTGGGGGGTGCGAAGCTCACACTCTCTGGTATACCAGCTAATTTTGGTTACTGTTTGCATGTCTATTCTAGTAAAATGCAAACATTTCCAATAATTTCTAATGCCAAGTGAAATTCTCCTCTGCTAACAGAGATGTGATATGTCAGTAACAGAAACTTCACGGATTAGGCTTTTTATCAGCCCAGCATGGGAAGCCTGCATTTTCCTCACACTACCCTGCAAGGTGCAAGGGTTGTAAGTGCAGAGGTTGAGGTTAGCTTGGGATGAAGGCTCTTGGTCCTCCAGTTGGAACCTAGCCCCTCCTGATGCACTGCAAACCATGAATGAAACCGGCAGGCTTCAGCTACAGGAGGTGTGTGATGCTCACATGTGATCTCCTGGCAAGGCCGACTTTAAATTTGTGATCTGGTAACGTATAGTAGCAACTGGGTGCCCGCACCTACAGGGCACTCAACAATCCTCCATTGTCAGAAGTCACTGACAGAATCATCGGAGCACAATTGCTACTTTAGATACCCAAACCAGCTCTATCCATGGCGGGAAGGGCCAAATGTGAGGTCTACAGTGGCATGGGCAGAGAGGAGGGCTGCAGGAGGGCTGCGCTCAATGCAAACAGTGGGCAGGGCTGAAAAGCCCCACATTAGGCATTTCTCCCACAATAGTGGCAATTCCCCCCCACCCTCGTGTCACAGCCCTGCAGCTGCCATCCAGCCCGGCCTCCACCAGCACAGCTGTGCAAAAACAGGCTGGGCTGGGCCGGACAGCAGCAAGGCTGGGGGCAGAGGCTGAGCTGGGGGCTTGGTGGCCGGCTGTCCCCATGTCTGCTTCCAGTGGGGCCAGGGAAGCCAGCAGCTGCTGGGACAGGTGGAGCAGAGCAGCCAGGAGTCAGGCAGGGAGCACCAGGCAGCAGCTGCTCCGGCCTCGTGCCACCTCCCCAATAAGCAAAGCAAACTCATCCCAGTCGGCAGCAGGGGAGGCCTGGTAGGTTCTGAGGTCCCTGCCACAGCCCAGCGCTGTGCTGGAAGAAAGCAAGGAAGGAAGGCCTGTGTTTTCATCAGGCTGTGACAGGACAGAAGGGCTGTGTCAGCAGGGAGGTAGAGAAGAAGGGAATGTGCCTTTTTAAAATCTGCATGTGCATTTTTATGAATGCCTCAGCTTTGAGATTTCCATTTGAAACACATATACAGAGTAACATCTTTGTCTATGCCTCTTCCTCCCTCCTTCCCATAACCTCTCCCTTGTCTTTGTAAAAGGAAAGAAACAATGGCAGACCAAGACGGAAATCTGCTACCTTTCAACCCTATAGTCTTTGAACAGCAGATTAAGCTGTACCACGCTCCTAAAGCAAGAAGTTTTGTAAGACCACCTTTCCTCCCCCCAGACTTACGTGGAACCACTAACCTCTTTAAAGATACCCAGCAACAGTAAAGGTGTTTCTTTAAGGACTCTTATTTCAGATTTGCCTCTGACTCATTCTCACTCATGGGATGAAGTTTGGAGACAACAATTCCATGACTGGGAATGTGCAGAGGTCTTCAAAGAATCAGCTTAATTTCAGTTTCTGTCTCATAAGCGATTTTCTAGCTTATAAGTGAAAAAAAAATTGAAGAGTTGTTTGGAGACTTGAGATCAAAGTACTTCTTCATCAAGAGTAAATGAAGACCAATTCCAAAGACTTCAATGGAGCTGCTAATGTAATTAAGAGAATCTCATTCACATGATGAATTTGTAGGTCGAAAGATTTTTCAATATACACTTTAATCATGATCTGGTATTATAATTTACTGTGTCTTCCCATAAACAAACAGACTGGTCTTCTACGTACATTGGCCTGAAGATAGAATGAAACTTGTTCTCGCCATTTTCACAGAATCACAGAACTGTAGGGGCTGGAAGGGACCACTAGAGATCATCTGATCCTCCTGCCAAATGGAGTTCTGGGGAAGGAAAAGATAACAGCACACTCTATGCTTATATATATTGTTTTCACGTCCTGTGGGCAACTACATGGCTTCACTACACAGCAGCATCTCCAGGAGTGTCCTGAAGCTTCCGCTGCCTTGATGTGGGCCACGGCTCGTTTGCAAAATCCCCACCTAGCCTGAGAAGGGCAGGAAGCATTAGTACAAATAGTGAAGGGAACTACCTCTACTGCTTGCTGTAGGAGAGCATGAATAATTTGACCGTGCTGAAACATAGCAGCAGGTGGTCTCCAAGTTCAAAAGGTGTCAAGGGAAAAAGCAGGCGGGACTGGTGGGATGCAGGGAAGGTTAGCTGCTGGGTGAAAAGAGGAGTGAACAAAATTTTGAGGCATGGGGCACTGAGAGTTGCGGGGAGCACTGCATATGGGTAGGAACATCCAAGGACAAGACAATGGGGTAATCTGGTAATGCTGAGGGGCAGATGGGGGGGAGCTGAACACGCGTCAAGCTGGAGAGACTCAGGATATTATTAGGTCATGCAAAGGGCGATGCGCAGGGTCTGATGCAAAGCCATGCTTATGGTAGAACAGCAGGTGAAGTTTAACTCCTAAAGTAAACAGCGCCGACAACTTCTCACTCATGTTCTAACTGCAAGGATCACATCCCAGGTTTGAGGCCATCCTATATTCAGGCCAATATTATGTTATTTCATCTTCTCCAAAACCCCAGGTAACTTAGCTGCAGTACCAGATGTAACTCAGCACATTTGTGTGAATGAAGAATTCAAGTTTTGTTTCTCTATGATCAAAACTAATTAAGCTGATTTTGAACTGTGTTTAAGTGTCCTTAAAAATGCATTATTAGAACAAATATAGTATGGATTCAATCTTTGGCAATGACAGTGTTTTATTAAAAGAAACCACATGTAAGCACTCTTTATCTCAGTATCGTTTCTCAACAGATGAGGCAATTAAGAACTTCAGTATTGATTTCTGAATAGCAAATCATCACCTTTTTTTTTTTTTTCTTGTGGATATATAGACTGAGCAATGGAGATACAACTTAAAAAAACACTGATCCTCAAATATTACACTTTCCAAAGACCAGCTGAAAGAATTTTATGAGTAATATTGCCTGTTTGTGTCTCAACATAATTATCACTTAAAATCCTCATTCTTACTGGTGCTTTCACAACTGTAAGATGAATGATTATATGCAGTATCAAATATAACAAACGCATTACACAAAAGCTCATATGTAATACTATTTTTAAAGAAGCATATACTTAAAGCAGGAATAAAGTAGCTTCTGTTCAATGCACACCTGATGTTTGCCCACTAAAGTCCTCAGATTTTGGTCTTAACCAGTTCCGCTGACTCTTCTTGGAGGAAACCAGAATCCAGTACTTCCCATTTTTACTGGTCTGAAAAAGAAAAGGAAGAACGGACTAGACTCTAGCTAAACCAGGATATTCAGAAAGGCTGGAATGTGGCAAGACCGGGAGTTGGAAGGAATCAGAAAGGAAAAGTTAAAAGGGATAGAGCCACTCCATGCACTGAACATTATTTACTGTTAATTATAAACTGTATGAATCAATTGCTCTTGCATTATCAGTAGCATTTATGCACTTCAATTTCCAATATACTTACATCATTTCAACTAACGCTATGCTGGACAGCAATACAAAGAGATAAAATTAGACAAAAGCAAAGAAGTTTTCAATAAAGTTAAAAACAAAAAATCCACAGACCACAAATAATTTAGAAATAACAGCAAAACATGTAAAACACTGGGCCCAGACTCGAGTTTCTTACTTAGAAAAGACTGAGTAAGAGACGATTTCTGGATTAGGCCCAACTCTACTAGAACCTAATGCCTTCATTCTGCTTAATTATACAGGAAATAGCAGCTTAAAAGGTGACCTGCAAAGGAAAATAAAATTAATTTTAAAAATAATAAAGCATCTTAATGATGTACATGCTACAGGTAAATCCCAATAGAGGGCAAGTCTAGGTGTGCCTGAGCAAATCCAGAGGGCCTTTCTGGAATTTCCCTTACATCTCCCTTTTCCCTGCCACTACCCTTTTATAAAATTGCAGTACATCTCCCTTTTCCTGCTAGAAGGCCTCCTAGATGATGCAGGAATATACTGTAAACACTCTCAGCACCTCATTCTAAGGGATAGGTTTACCTCCTCCAACTCATCCAGGTATGCAAGGGAAAAGCTCTGTATAGCACACGTACACTTAGTGTTGTATTAGGCTGAAGGTACCTGGTAGGAGCTGTGGCATCATGCAACATTGCCCCCTGTACAATTTGCCCGTCCCATTTTCCATTCTCTTTGCTACAGTTTTCTTTTTGGGTACCAAGTTTAGCTTTGCGCCGCCCCAACTTCCTCTGCTGGTAATCATGGATGTGAGAGAACCACTGTGCTTGAAAACCTATCAAAGTCAAAAGTGCTTTACAGTAACCCACCAAAGCTTTCTGGCAGACGATGGGAGTTTATCTGGGGCTTTTTACATGCAGGTAGGGGGTGAAAACAGGTTCAGTACCCAAACCCAAATAGAAAGCTTTGTTTTTAACTAACAAGAAAGTGTGGGGACACAACTCTCATCAAAATCACTTTGTTTTGGGGAGAAAATTCTGATGACCCCTTGCGCAGTCTCTCAGCAAGACTATTATAAGCTAGATACCCTGTGATGCCTACCTCAATATCTCCCACTCTGCCACAGCAGAAAGGAAGCGCTTCATTATCCAAAAGTTTCTACTATAGAAGTTCATAATAAGCAGACAGCACTTCAGACAGCTACAAAAATTTAATGAACTATGTCCTAAGGGACTTAGCCCATTCACTATTGGTATTTACGGACTACTTCCAGATTTAAAAAAAAAAAAAAAAAAAAATCTATCTACAGTAATATAATGCCCCCTCAACTCTTAAATGATTATTGTGTTGAATTTTCACATCTGAAGGAGCTCTAGCAAAAAGTAGATGGCTTCAGGGACAGGTCATCAGAGGCACGGGAAGACTATCAAAACAGGTGAAACTGGAGCAACTGGAACAAGTAAATAAAGAAGGTAAATGCCAGATGTACTTGAAATGCTGAACTGAATGAAGGAGGAAAGTCAGGTACTCTTATTCATGATCTTACAAACAAAGCACAGTTGCAAGGCGGTGGATCCAGATGTGGGCAATTCTGTACCTACAGTTAGCTGGGATCTCAGCTCCTACAAGACCAATGCCTAGTCAAAGAGCTTAAAAAGATACATATACAAGAGGAAGAGATTGTATGAACAGTGAAAACATCTGTCACATTTGACAGGAGAAAATTTATATATATATATATATATTAAATAGTGTGTGTATATATATATATATATATACACATAAAAATTCTATACTCTACAGCAGTAAATCTGCTAAAAGACTTTCTTATGCACGGAATGCCAAAGTTATCCACTACAATGCTCATTTTTAGACCACCTTCCTCAGAATCTTCTGGTGCTAGAAAATCTCCAAGGCAAAATACTGGACAAAGATGCACCATTTTTCTTGTAACCGCCTATGGCGTTACTGAGTTTTCAATCAGATGAGATAAGAACAATTTTTTAATCAATATTAAAGTTTAAATCATCATCCACCTGAGGCAGAGAAGCACCATACTGCAAAATGCACTGTGCCTGACATCCATGTGGGAACTTGAAAGACATCTATAATTTGTCAGATTATAATTCTAAGCATTTTTCAGATCTTCTGGTGTCTGCCAGGCCTTAACTCTGCTAACCCTAAAGACATCCAGATCATCGCCAGTTAGACTATACTTGAATGTACAGCATCTAAAGAGTCAAAGGGAAAAAAAAAGCCCCCAAGACTAAGCTAAATTTATTCCTGCTTTTGATAATAAAAAGAAAGTCATTCTTTTTTTTTCCAAAATTCACAGGTCTTCCTTCAGAATCCAAAGAAATAGGTGCACTTAGAAATGTTTTAAAACATAATTCAGTGTGTAAAGTAAAAGGATAATGAAGACATGAAACAAACACAACTAATAATCCTCTTCCTAGCTTGCATTTCTTATTTTACTGAGAGTGTCCAAGAACAATAAAGGAAATCATCAGTGTCATGGTGATTTTCTTTCAAAACAGGGTTATAATGTGAGCACAGTATTGACAACACAGTATCTGTCAGGAAGTGTCATTGCACCTTGAATACAAAACAGTGCATGGAGTTTCAATTCTTGAAATTAATCCGTTTGTGAAGCAGAACACGGGTCCTAAAATATTAGTTGTGATAATGACAGAATAAAAGATTTAAGGGTACTCCAGGGCCATCTTGGGTTTTAAATATTTCTTTAAGTAAACAAAATGAAAAGGGGTTATTTACCCTCTGGATAGCGTGATTCTTTAAGAAGGGCTGTCCGCACAGATCCCGGGTGAGCATGTACTCACATGAACAGGATCAAGTTCTCTGAAGACACTAACATCCCTCCAGGCTGGGCCTGTGAACCCTCACAACTGCTACCGTGAGTGGCATAAGGGAAAGAACTCCCCAGCTGCACTGTGCCCATCGCTACTAAACCTAGTGTGAGACGGAAGTACATGGGCAGAAGTTGATGCTGTAATCTACAGCCTTTAGGCATCCCCCCAGATCATCAAGGACCACAATGCCTACTGCAGGCTTGTACTGACTGCAGGACAAATGGTAGGTTTCAGTCCCTCTGATTTTGTAGAAAAATGCTGTAGTTTTACAGCAGAACAAACATCTCAAAGTAGCTGCAGAAGGTCTAGCCTCCAACCTGGGTCTTCCAGACATACCTCCTGCTGACAGTGAACTTACACTATGGGAAGATCTCAGCTGGAAGAGTTGACCAATGAAAAAGGTCAAGCTTGCAATAAAAATTCATGCTTAACTGGCAAAGATGCTGAAGTATTGATGATTTCAGGGGTGCCTTTTTCAGTATTCAATTAAAATCAGTCTTCTGACAGATGCAGGTGTCTACATCACTATTTGTTCTTGGCAGCTGATCCAATACACACTCATTTAAACAGCATGTCACTTCTTAAAGGCAACAGACAGCAAAGCCTGCTCACCGTTGCTGCCATTACTTAGAGGGACAAGGATAGGAAGATGCTGATTCTCCCCAGTTTGTTCTTGTGGGATTGATAACCAGAAGTTGATTTAATCAGGGTGCCACCATAGGCCAGAAGGGCTCGTGCCCGCAGTTGAACAAGATTATACTTCATTTAATTTTCTGTCTGCTTTATTGTTTAATTTGGAAGAGACCTGAACAGCGAGCAACATGTACACACACGTTTCACCCCTAAGCAAAGAAGACACCTGGCACGACCGTCTATAAACACGGCACTGCCAAACGGCAGGATGGACTGATTTCAAAGCCCAGAGCACTGCCTTTGGCCATTGTGCAGGATGGCAGTGAGAGGAAGAGAGCTAACAGGTATGTTATCTTGTACTAGCAGAGAATTGGTTAAGGATTTTTAAGTTGCTCTTCTCTCATAAGCCTGAAGAAAGAGGTGAGAAAACCAAGGAATGCATATGGAGGCCCCAGTGAGTGATGAGATGACACTGAGAGCTGGGTGGCCACTTGGCTTTCTACAGTTTTGGATAAGAGATATTGTAAATAGCTGTTCAAAGATGTAGGCACTGGCCCAACTTTAAAGAAGCATTTCATGTAAGAGGAGCACGTGTACATACACAAACAAATCACAAAAGAAACAAGGATGTTTTGAGTTTTTGTTTTGTTTTGTATTTTTTAATACAAGGCTGTATTTATCTTATCATGAAATTCAGGGCTTTCCCTTATTATCAGGAAGCCAATTTCAGAAGAATCTTTTAGCTTGGATTCACATTCCAGTCCACCCTGTGCAGGGATAGCTGAAGGACCATGGCAGCAAGAGCACACACGGGCTGCAGGAAGACAAAACAAAGTCCAAGCACGCAGCAGAAGAAAAGCTACTGCAGGAGAATGGAATGATGTGGGCAAAGCAACGAAACTATCTATCTGGTGATCTTGGGTATAAACATAAGAGTGACTTGAAATAATAATGCATAGGACTTCACCCTTGGGGAAAACAGTCTAGCAGCTAAAACATAACACATTAACATGAGCACTGAAACTAACATGAGGCAATCGCCTTAGTCTACTGTCAGCGATAGCGTACTGCTAATGCCTATCACAGAATGGCTTGGGTTGGAAGGGACCTCAACAATCACTTAGTTCTAACAGCCCTACCATAAGCAATATTGCCAGCTGCTAGATCAAGCACCAGCTCAGGCTGCCCTTGGCCCCATCCCACCTGGCCTTGAGCGCCTCCAGGGATGGGGCACCCACAGCTTCTCTGGGCAGCTGTGCCAGTGCCTCACTACCCTCTCAAGTGAAAAATTTCCCTGACATCTAATCTAAATTTCCCCTCCTGGAGTTTAAAACCATTCCCCCTTCTCCTATCACTAACACCACATGTCTAATACAGGCAACAACGATTATGCTACAAAGAGCGTGACAAAAGGCAGGAAAATATAAAAATTGAGATATTTCATCAATTCAGAACTTCAACAAATTCTTTCTGAGATTTTTTTTTCCTCTTGGAACACATTCACAAAGCAGAGAAACCTTCTGAAATTGCATAAAATTGACTGCAGAAAAATATCCACATCCTTTCAAATTAGTGAGAAAGATGGATAAGCGAGGAGAAAAATGTCCCCAGCCTATTATTTTTTCTAGTAGCAAGCAAACAGATCTCACCAGTAAACATCTGATAGACATATGTACTTTTAATAAACATATCCATTATTATTTTAAACTTAATAAAGCAAACTTCCTGGGGAAAACCATCTCTAAGTTGCTGGGGATAATGGCAATTATGCGAAGATGAGTATTTATCTTGATGTGACTACTACATACAACGGTTTTTTTCCTCGATTATAAAACTAGCTGCAACTCCAAAAAGCTGTACCACAGTCATGAACTGTGAACAACCAGCTTTTTAATTTTAGAAAATAACTCATTCTTATACTATGCAACGCTAGAAAGAGTATTACATAAAATCCTGTTGTGTTTGCCTTTTTTTTTTTTCCCCCTTAAGTTTCTGGAAAAGTAGAACATGATTTTACCATATTTTATCATGACTTAATAGTCTGTAATTTCAAAACAACAACAAAACTATCACAACACTACCCAGCATCTCTCTGTGGGCTTCCATATTTTAAATTACTCATGTCCACTTTAAACCTTGAGAGCTTAGTTGTGGTTACTAAATATTCCAAAGGACTCCTGCTTATATAATAAACTAAGGAAAGCAAGAACTGACTAGAGATAACCCATCTGATGCTCATGGTTTCTGTATGCTTTAAGGATTTCTATAACACCACACAGACATTTTTCTAAAAACTTTGGAAAGGTTGTGATGCAAACAATGCTGATGTTGTAATTACTTTTAGAATGTTTTAAACACGTACAAGTGCCTTTATATATTTTAGAGTTAAATAAAATAAAAACACATACACCCACGCACAAAAAAAAAAAAACCCCAATCCCTACAACCTGCCAGGAACAATCTGCATTCAGCCTTAAACTGATGAAAGCAAACTTTGTGTAGTAACCAACCTGCATACAGGACCATGTCATTCTAACAGTAAACTCTAATCAAAAGCAAATCCCATAGATGTGCCAGTAAACACAAACACATATCCAAAGAGGTCTATCTATGAGGTCCTACACTAATACAATTAATTCATGTCCATAAGTAGTTATTTTCATTTGTCCCAAGAGTGAAACAAGACACTCAGACTTCCTAAGATGAGAGTTAAGTGTGTGAGACAAATTAATGGTACATCTTCTCCAGTATTCTCTCTCTAGAAATAGCCAAAACAGGTAATGAATGTGTGATATCTTCCACCAGCACTCCTCTGGCTTCCAATTATCTTGATGTCAAGGACTTCTTGAACCATTACGTGGTTTCTATTAATTTAGCAACTTTCAGTACACTTTCAAGCAATAGTTCAGTCTCCCCTTAAAAACCACACCCATTTTTAATATCCACTGCACTAATGTTAGACAGTGGGAGATATCATCTCACAGGTCTCTCCACTACCAGTTTTATGGAGGTCCTCTTACTTTCAAAGGCTTGGAAGTGGCCTTCTCTCTTAGCTTGGTATGTTCTTGTTCTAAAAGATAGCCGCCAGTCCTCTTCCTTCCCCTGCAGGTATCTGATTTTGCAAATTTTCATGACACTGTCCTCAAGTCATTGCTTTCCCAAACTAAAAACCCGGTTTCCAGAAGCATTCTTCATTTGAAAGTGACCCCATGCACCTCATCGTTCCTGCTGTCATTCTCTGGGCCTCTCTCAGTTCTAATAAATTCTTTCCGAGATGAAGGCAGCAAAAGCAAACACAGCATTCAGGATGCAACTGAACCATGGATTTATACACTCTCCTACTGACATTCTCCTTTTACTCTCTCTCCTACCAGTCGAGTTGTGCTTTGGTGATCAATGAGTCAATGATTCAGAATCACCCCCAAGTCTTATGAGATCAAACTCATAATCATGTATGTGCTCCTCAGTTATCCTCATTTATCTGTATTGAATTTCATCTCTCACTTTGTTTCGGTCTTCAGAACTTTCAGTGACTTCTACTGTTCTTCACAGATGCTTCCCTTCTTCATAGCAAACATGCTAATCCACTTGCTCAATCCCTTACTTATTTCATTTATGAATGCAAGGAACAGCATAGATCTCTGTGGAACGTAACTGGGATACACCTTCAATAGAGAATTTTCTTTTCACTTCTACCCTTTGATCCCACCTTCTAATCTGTCATTAACCTGTGCTAAGACCTACAGGCATTCTCTCTTACACTGCAGCTCCTTAGCTTCCTCAAAAAGCCTTTGATACAGTTTACTTGGAGTTTCAAACCAGAACATTTTTAAATCTTGCTGATAACTTCAAAGAATAGGACCCTAAGACACGGTTCTCTTAAAAACATCACTCTGACTCCTTCAGGATAATCATGGTCACCAGGTGACCATCAATTCTATCCTTAATTACAGCTTCTACCAAAATTAACCGGTGGAAATCTCAGATTTGCCTGCTGCAGGTCTGCCTGTCTCAGACCACCCCCAAAACCACGTTTTACATCCTTACACTTCTGAACATTTTTCTAAACCTGCATACTTCAGGATGTGCAATTTTAACATCACAATTAACCTGCAGAACACAACTAGATTAGATAGAAAGTTAAAAGCCTTATTTCTTGAGACAGTCATCTACCTTGAAACATAACACATGATATTTTTAAGAGTTTCAGTAATCTGTTAAGTAAGGAAGTTTCTGGTGCTTGGTCTGCAAGGTGGAATTCACAAGGATACTGCTGAACTGGAGATAAACTCCACTCACGTTTATCACCGTGCAACATAATCTTGTGCAGTTCAGCCAGAGAGGGATGGTCAGAACTGGAACAGCACAGAAAAAAAAAGCATCTCCTACTCACACTACTTTGTATTGTGCTCATCATTTAAGCTGAAAATGTAAAACTCATGGAAGAGTTCAGTAATTTCAGTTGGAGGTCTGATAGGCAGACAGCACAAAGGATCTGGCCCTGCTGGAGAAATTAACAGAGAGCTAGAAGGTAGGGGCAGGTTTTAAATAGCAAAGCCTATAAAAAAAAAAAAAAGAAAGCATGGATGAGAAGTCAGAAAACACAGGACTACATTAATCCAATCATTGATTCATCCCTCGGGCTTGGAGAAATCCTCTACTCCAGCATAATTTTTGCCTGGTGGGAAGGAAAAAAAAGGCAATACCCATCTCACCAACACAAGCACAAATAAGAGGGGCAAAGCTGCGGGAAAAAGTGTGTGAAAAGTCTCAGTGCTACATAAAAGATGAAGCGGCTGCAATAGCGCAAGACCTATGATGATGATTAGGAAATTTACACTTGGGACAAATAGACAGCTCATGACAAACATAAATAAAGTGACTGAGAGGAAAAGTGGTCTTCCCAGTACCTATGTCACACCTTGAGTTCACGTGTTAACTAGGCAGCAGTCCAAAGAACACTGAAGCCCAGTCCTGCTCTTACTCGCACAGCCTGAACAACATTGCCTGGGGCTGAAAACTGTGAGAAGGTTCAGCATTGTCAGTTTTCTTTTGTTTTGTGTTTTTTTTTCTGTTGTTGTTTTGTTTTGTTTTTTAAATATAACCTTGGATGTATTACTTACTGGTGCTATTTCAATTAAAACCTTGATCATGTCTGCCCTGTCTCCTCCGCTTCTTTTATCCCAGCCCCAAATAAAGATGAAAACTAAGAAAGAGTGCAAATTTCCAAGCAGCAGCAAATCCTCCAAGGTACCTTACAGTCGAGGAACCACTGCTCTATCTGAAAAGAAAATAACTTAATAGGTTACTGTAACTTTACATTAAATGAAGCGTCACTTACATTTAGTCAAGATGGCCTTGCTACTACCGCTATAGCTCTGATGTTGGATGATCGTACCACAAAACCTTATGAGATAAAACAAAAAAGCCTTAGGAAAGAGTAACTGAAGATGCAAAATACTTAGGGTACACATAACACATACATTCTTAGAGATGCAATGAGTTATACTGCTTTATGTCTCAGGCATTACTCAATCGCCATGTGTACATGAGTGACTTAAGAGAGCACAGAAGAAGGGAAAATTTGAAGCAACAAAGCAGTCTCTCCAAATTGGTCCGTTGCCTACAACAAACTGCCATCAGTGAGCCTTTCAGAACCTGCCCAGCTCAGGCACTGAAGGTAATTTTGGTTTGGTTCCTCCATACCAGCTTCATCTAAGTAATGACACTAGCGTATACACAACCAGCTTACTGCGCTTATGCACAATTCAGTGTTTGCCTGCTGTTTTATTAAGAGGGCATCTTTGTTAACGAGACAAGGACATAGCTCTGCATTTGTTCCTGCTTCCCATTCAGTGCAGCAAGCAGCACATTCAGTTGGTCATGCTGCGTATTTTGGGGGACACGTGAATTGGTAAGAATTCTGAGATTTGATGTCAGATTAGTGAATAATTAAAAAATAATAATAATAATAATGCACAGTTTAGACCTAGACCAGTGGAAGCAGTGGGGGAAAATGAAGCCAAGCAGTTAGTATCCAGGGTAGTCACCTGGACAGTGATTTCTGGAATCAGGTGATTGGCAGCAGCTACAAACTTCAAGTAACAAAGGCAGAAGTTCCCCAAAGTCCATATAAAGTCCTACCCTGGAGCTGCACCAACAGCAAGCTAATCTGGGAGCTCCTATCAGCCTGATGAAATGTCATCAGCACATAGCCACCAAACAGCTTTACCATTAATCATTAGATAATTGGCTCATTACTGGCAGGGCAACCAAGCCAGTAAGGCTCCCAGCAGCACGGGGAGGTTGCTCCATGTCACGTCAATGCACAGCAGGTCACATATGGGGACAGGGTTCCTCACTGGCACAGAAGCAGGTGGTGAGACACATACCTGTTGCCCTGCTCTACCTCCACCTCTCAAACACACAGGCTTAAGACAAGCACATTCCTTCACATTCTGCCAGACACAGCTGATCACAGTAAGCATTCACCAGTATCAGTACTGAGTGGTCTGTGATGAAAGATCTGTCATGTTTGTTCTCCACAGTCCAAGACACCAGTGCAGAGTTGTGTTTCATTTTTTTAAAGCAACACAGTTTAGACACTGCCTCCCTGATTTCCAAACCTACATTAAGTGATGGGAGAAAAACATATGCGAGACTTTGCCTTGAACAGCTGCAGACTGCCAACAGGGCAGGCTTCCAGAAAGGTAGAAGGAAGACGGTGACAAAAAGGATGGAATAAAAACAGTCTTCTGACTGTATGGTATGCGGCAATATTTCATGCACATTATGGGAAAAAAATCCTGGAGGGAAGATGGAAACACGGAGATGCTTTTGCGAGTCCCAGAGAGTGCATTCCTCTAATGTGCTCTCCAACGAGACGCTTGAGCTCCTTTCCTGCTGTGGGAAAGTAGCTGTAGATTAGAGAAAAATTTGCAATCAAAAAGGTTTTAGTTTGATTTTATTTTTAAAATGTGAAGGGATAAGTTTTACATTGGTCGTGTATTCAGTTCATGTTTCAGACAGGTACTCAGAAAAGGGATTTATTTACTGATATAGATGATGGTGCTTTTTCAAAGAAAAAAAAAGAAAGACCTTAAAAACAAACCAGGTACTGCAAGGAGTGCTCCTCTAGATGACACACACGATTCCAAATACTGCCAGAAAATACTTCTAATTAATCCAGCTAACAAAGTGGTCTTAACACAGAACATCTCTATGTATCGCTGGGTGTTGGAGGTAGAGGTGAAGCACATGACCAGTGTTGTAACTGTTTATGTTTAGCACCTTTGTATTGCCCGTTTCTTGTCCCCTTCCAGAATTGCACAATCCATTTCAATCTTCTCGGGAGTTCTGCAGGAGACCCTCCTTTCACCACTCTGCCTTTGCAACCTCCTGCTGAGCTGACAATTTCAAGGTTCAGATCCACCTTTCATTTATCTTCCGAAATCTGACGGCTATCTTTTAGCTAATAATTCCCCTCTTCATACGGGCTGCAGCTTTTTATGTGCTAAGAGAAATCAGAAAAAAATAAAAGATGTTACTAAACGCCCCACTCATTACAAACTGCTTTAATAATGCTAACTAGCTTCCTCCCTCAACCGCATTCAAATTCTTTTCCCGCAACTTTTCTTTTCACCATGTTCTGTTCAAAACTGCAGGATGCTTTTCAAATCGCTTTACCTACTATATATGCTCTTATAGGTTTTTCTGGGGCACACATGATGGGGTAAGTTGGTCGCTATTGTTTCCGTACTCGAAATCATCAGACTCTGTTGGATAGGCTTTTGAAAATAAAGGGTTTTGGTTGTATTAAAAACAAAAGACATTAGGCATTACATCTGTAATTGCACACACGTGCAACTAGCTGTCCTTGTGCTAAAGTATGCTACACCCTGGGAGATGTAAGGGTTTCATTTCTACAGACAATAGGTAAGCTGAGATAACACACTGTAAGGCTGCCTATTAACAAGCTTCATCCGGGACTACTAGGTGCGCATTTCCTAGAAGGAAGGGGTTAAGAAAAAAAAAAAATATATAGGAAAAAAAGAAAGAAAGAAAAGAAAGGAACTCCTTTACCTTGCAACATTTGTATTAAACCTCCCTCCCACAAACTCATTGTGGCTCCTACAAGTTACTGTAAAGCACACTGCAAAATTAAGACAAATCTGTACTAGTAGTTACATATACACAAGTCCACTACACTAAATAAAGTTTTAGGAAAGCAAAGCGGTTTGAAATTCCTTGAGTGCTTCACCCTCAGCAGAGATTGAGCACGCTAACGAAACTCAGCGGACAGCACGGCTTTATATTTGAGGCTGCATTCAGATTTATAAACACTCTGAGCATGACTAAGGTCTGGAGCAGGGGGGCAGCATAACCAAAGCTGGGGAAGGCTGCGATTAGCGAGGAGGAAACGAGAGGAGATCAGATCAGCTGAGAGAGGAGGCAGAAAAGTGCAACTCACATCTGGGAGCTGGCACAGCAAAGAAATGAGCTGCTTTAAACACAGACTGAGGAGGGGGATGTTGTTTCGGTTGATGGACGAAGCAAGAGAAAGAAAACCACACAGCGTGAAAAATGTGTAAGCATCAAGAAGTGTGATCAAGAACTCTTCTATTTGTGATGTCTGGTACCAAAGAGAGAACACTAATAAATCCCACGTCAACAGTGCAGATTTGTCACAGATGACACTGAGGAGTACAGAGGTGAGGGGTGCAGCCAGGAGGAGGAAACACAAAGAGTCCCACGTAACATTGTCCATTCACTGCATCTGTGCCTCCCCCAAACAACCACTTCCCTCCAGCCTCTGAACCCTCTCCTCCTTCCACCCAGGCGAGGAGCTGAGATGCCAGGGAGCATGAAGGAGAGCTGTGCCATGGCTCTAGCTCAGTGGGGAAGTATTTGCTCCTTGCTGTGTCTAGCCCTGAGCCGTCCGTACAGCACCCCGGCTCCCCTACGCAGGCAGAGAGAGAGCCATGAGCTCCTGAGATCAAAAGCAGGGTCACCTCTTCAGTCCTTCTAGAGATCTCTAGGCTTCCCAAACAGAGTAGGGAACTATGGGATAGGCTGCAGAGACTTGGACAGCAAAGGACCCTTGGGGTGGGTCTTTTACACAGAGGGTAGGGAGCAAAGATAACAAGGGGAAGGAGAAGAAGGAGGTACAAGGAAACTGACAGTAAAGTTTCCAAGTAGTACTTCAGCAAACCAGGGCTGGTAATTAGGCAAGGTTAGCTGAGTGAGGGCTGTGTGGAATTTACTGTGTTGGACACAAAATAATTTGAGATGGGAAAGGAGTACCAATAGTAAAGCGTGATTCTTCAGGTGAGAGGGTAAGAGAAGCAAAGACACGTAGGAATCACAGCTGGAGCACAGAAGGTTGGAGGTGGCCAGTGAGCAAGAGCATGTATGTGTGGGTGAGGAACCCACGGCTAATAAATAAAGACGTGCCTGACCTGCATTTGAGAACTGCCAAGTGGAACTGCAAGTGGAAGGCCGCTACCTGAGCCAGAGCTCTCCACTCCAGAAAAAGTAGTTCAAACCCTACTGTGAAATTATTGTGCAATTGGGCATGCAGTACTTACTGGATCAGCTTCATCCTCCAGCCTCTGCAGGATCCTGTGGTTGTTTCTTGGGTATTGCTCGCATCTGATGAGTCAGTGCTTCCAGCAAGCCCAGGCCAGGCTGGACAGTATGGCATAGGTGAGGCTACTGACCTTTACTGCTGGGCTTTTACCTGTCTGCCTCAGGCCTCTGCTGTGGCACTGTGCACCATCCGGGGAAAAAAATAAATACGTCACTCCTGGATTTGGTGGCAATGTCACGGGCAGAACCCCAGCCCAAAGAATTTCTGAGGGCACTGAACAAGAATCTCATTACATCTCTTTGTCATTTGACAGATCCATTACAGCCTTTTTAGTTGATTCATCCCTGAGGGCAGCTCCAGGTGCACCCTCTGGCTTTAATTTCTGTGGGCACTGGCCTGTATCTGTACATCCCGTAATGGTTTTCATCTGAGTAGTGTCAGACATGAACAAACCAGAGGCCACACATTTCCAGAGACTATGCAGACCCTTTGTAACCAATAAATCACCACAACCAACCTCTTCATAATCATTATCACAAGCAAGTGCCAACATGTATAGAGCATTTACCTCTAATCAGGATGATCCTGGAGTAAAGAAGGACATGGGTAGGAAGCCACGTGGGAAGAAACACAGTGCAGAGAACAAACTAGCATACTGTAAGCCAGTAACTCAAAGACACCTTAGAGAGGAATCTAACTCACTTCAGCATGCATTTACTGCACTTACTGCAGAAGCAGCCCTTTTCTAACACAACTTGCAGAATTCAGTTCAGCACGGACACACGATGCCATGAGAAGAACTAACATGTTCAAAGTAGCGGCCTACTGTAGACTAAACCATGGTAAATAGGACGTCTAGACTGTTGATCACAAAAGCTTTCTCACTACCTCTGTTATAAGGATTACAAAAGGGACAGTTCTACCCATTATTTGCTTGAGCGAATCTTATGTTTCTGTATTTAGAAAAGCCTAACAGAAGTAAAAGAAACGCAGTAATTTCTTTCATGCACTTTCTGCTTGTTAGGGCAAATCTTTATTTCAACATACAGGAGGTAAAAACAGATCATTCCTCATCCTCTAAGATCCTGATCTAGCAGATGGCAGTAATGGGTTTAGGCAGCTGTTTTTGAGCATTTCTTCCCAAAGCACTGAGATGCCCAAAGACAAGTCAGGTAGATATACACTTCAAATCAGGCAAATCCTGGTCCTGTCTCTCTCATGCTTCTCTGTAACTTCAAGCGAAAGCAGCCCATATGTACTGCCTATCCGCTAGTACATTTTCACTAGCTTCCAACCCTTGCTTAAATAAAGAAACAAAACCACTTAAATAAATCCAGTCCACCTCTGTCAAGGATCCCCTTCCCATGCAACCTAACCCAACAATCCCACTGGGCTCATGCAGATTCTCCAGCACAGTGCTACCATCATTCTGCAAAGATTTCACCTCTCTAATGGCAAAACCTAAGAACCTCTCCAGCTCCGAGCTGCTTGTAGGTCACCCTGCACTACGAAACAACTGTTTGACTTTTCTCTTAGATATCCAGGCTGCTCTTTATTTACAAAGGCCTGGATGCTGAGATCACACAAAAACCGTATTTATTTACAGATACCATCAGTGATTTACAAGAAAACATAATAGGCAGATCACATATGAATATGGATTTGAAAACATCTGAGCCACTCAGTGCTTCAGCTGCTGATATTTCAGCCATCTGTATTAACTTCAGCGTTGCATCAAATGCTGTGAGACAACGACAGACTACTAATGCCGAGTTAGTCATTTTCAGTAACAGTTCTCATGGAATTTTTCCCTTCTAAATAATCAAAACAATTGGTCATTGGACCTTATAAGGAGAAGTGCTATACTAAACAGAATTTCACAAAATACAACTGCTTTAACTTCACAGTTCCCCCCAGCACGTCTGCAGCACCTGAATTTGGGGACTACACTTGAAAAATAAAACAAAAACAACTACAAATGAACGAGCCAAACGAATAAACAACAGCAACAAACCAAGACCACAAGTGAATACTATTAAAATAATTAGCAGTAGACTAACTTGGTGACACAGTTTCAGCTGTTCTTACGACAGCGAGAGATACCCAGTAACACCACAGCATAGCAAATTTCTAACCAATAAACACAAGTACCTTGTTTTTAACAGCAATTAGCCTGTGAGATGCAGTGCCAGGAGGCGGCATACGGTTATGCAGACAACACTTATCTCTAACACGATCATCTAGAATTGTATCGTGATTTTAAGAAGGCTTCAGAAAAAAAAAATAATAGCAGTCCTCTTTTTCCAGAACAGAATCCAAAACAGCAGAGAGTTAAAAGCGGATTTTCTCCACTCTGTCTTACGGTTATGCCACCCCTCAAAGTGTTTGACAGAAGTTAATACCAAGACAAACTACAGGACTAGACAGAACAGTAGTCGGGATTCCTGTTGCATAAGATCTAGAGAGGATAACACCTTTGTGAACTCCTAGCAGCCTCCCACTGCTCCAGAGCGTCTCTTGAAACACGCAGTTGAGCTTGCCTCGAGTATAGCAAAGTATATGTTCTAAGACCTCGGGCGCTGGGATACCTGCCAAGTCACAACAAATATGTACACACAATCTAATCTACTTAAATTTTGAGTGGAAACTCTGTGCCCTTTAGATATATCCCTCAAGGCTACGAATAGCTTACTTGTTGGACAGGATGAAGTTTCCCTATGTAAGTAATAACCAAGCCCGTCTGGCATACAACCACGTCTCCCAGCTCCTTCCAAAACCAAAGACTGTGAAGGGAGGAGGGATGGGGATGGAGGTGAGAAGATGAGGAGATAGGTGCAAAATAGACTAAGGAAGGCAAAGTAAATTATAGGTGGATAAGAAACAATCATAAGGAAGCAATCTCTTCCCTTTTTAAAGGGTACAAATACCCTTTATTTGGCAGACGACAAGTTGGTTAAAAAAAATGAAACAAAACAGTGAATAACATGAAGAGGAAAGGGGGGCCCAAAAAGCAAAGTGAAGTGAAGCAGAGGCAAGGAAGCAATGCATAAATGCAAGGCAATGCTTGCTGTTTGACAGATCTCAACACAGAGAGGGTTTTTCACAGCCTTGGTATGATCACCTTTTCTTAGGAAAAAAGTGTCCAGAAAGCAAGCCAATGACATCCTCAGGTGCCTGTGCTGGCTTCTGAAGCTCAAAATAAAATTAACAGAAGAATAATCCAAACAGTTTAGCACACAGATGGACGCAGATGAGCAGAGGCATATCATGACAGCACAACACAGAAGTTAAATAACTGTTGCTTTCTGAAACGAGCTAATGCTACTGTTTTCCTTTAAAAGCAGGTGACCATTGGGTTTGAAATTTCATTCAGCACTTGTTTCTATGACCTATGAACCTTCTGCTCAGAAAAGCTAAACAGCTAGATAAATTTTAATAAGGGATCTTTGCAGTTGGATGCTCAAAGAAAAAATTCAGCGGAAGCCTCATTTCCTACCACAGACCAATCTCTTATATTATAACAACTATTAATCCTTTTAAAAGATCTAATTGCACACAACAGTAGGGAGACTTATCTGAAGTACAGCCGGTGTAATTTACACTACTTGCTTTAGTAGGATTTACTCTACTCTTAACAGATAACGTTACAACTACAAATTTCACAGTGCTCTGCATACACAAATCTGAATACCAGAGGACTTGTGCCCGTGCCACCACTCTTTGTACCCACACCAAACCCGCAGTCCTTCAGGAAAAAGGAACACTGCTTGTGAGCATGGAGTGTGGACTCCTGACAGCGAGCGCTGGGTAATCCAGTCTGACAGCACGGCACCCGCCCAAGCTTTCCGTCATCAACAACACATGAGAAAGTAACACACAGAGACTTGGCTGTAGAAATTAAATTTCTTTCCCGCCTCCTATCAGATCGCAGAAATCTGCAGAAGTTAATGAAAGGTATGCATCCCCTTCTCCTGCAGAGAGAGCTGGAAGCTCATCTTACTAAACCACGCGTGCTACATATTATCGACCACACACAAGAAGCTTATTTCTGACCCCTGGTGATGAAAATCTTCCTCCCTCATCCCAAGCACATGGCTCTCCCTGCCTGGCTGGGTTGCAGTGGGTGCTGGGGGACAACATCTGCTGGCAGGATGAATACAAAGTGGCCAGAAAGGGCTACAGGAAGGAGCGGCAAAGGAACAGCTCACTGCTGACAGAAACAGGCAGAAGGGTCTGATGACTTCAGCGCGTCCCTTTTTGAAATGGTTTCCTTATCAAAGCAGGGAAGTGCTTTCAGAGGAGTCTGCATCCCGAATGAGAGCTGAGAACACCAGAGGTTTGTATTTCATTTCTCCTCATTACATCACTTGTCACCAAAACTTTGGGGTTTGTATCCAACAGGCTGAACTTGTAAAGACAAGGGCTGCTACTTCCCTTCAATTGCAAGGCCATAGGAATCAGCACTGTGAGACCTCACTTTTTTTTTTTTTTTTTTTTTAAAAACACTTTTTTTTCCAATTGAAAACAAGATGCTGAAGAATCACTCAGATAGAGATAATTGCTGGCAGTTAACCTCAAGGCCTGATTCCTCACCAGATTTGACATCTGGCTTGGTAAGCGGCCTCAGCAGTTACCTTCCTCTCTCTGGACCCAGTCTCCAAAGACAAGCAGCCATCTCCAGAATTAGGTGACTGCACCAACGCAAGCACCTTGCTCCCTGGGCCAGCTGTGAGCAGAGGACAAGGTGCCCAGCTCATGCTGCAGGTCGGCCATGGGCCACCTCCTGGCTGCAGGCCAGGGCCAGCAGCAGCAGGCTCAGGGGACCCCCAGCAGCCCTAAGGCAGCGCTAATAGCTCCTGTGATGCTCCCAGAGTGATAGCCAAGGGACTGAGACAGACAAATGTCTGTACAGCTGTCCCGCTGAATGGAGCAGGCTGACAGATCTCTACAATTTTGAAGAGGCCTGCACACTGAAACAGATCAATGGTGCTCCCTCCTACCTCCCTTCCCTTCTCACGCAGGTGCTCGTCTGACCACACAGAGTACTGGGACAGAGAGTTAAGGCAGTCCAATGAATTGCAGGAGAAAAAGCAGTTCATTTACATACAGGTTTGGCCTTTGGAGGGGGCTTACTGCCAGCACAAGGGAAGACGCGAGAACAGCCTCTCAGGTAAAGGACCCCGTCTCTGACTGGGATTCCTGCAGCTCTTGCTGTGGATCACCACGAAACCGCACCTAGAGATTCCATGTGGCAGCTCGACATCAGGAAGGCAGAAGTTTTAGCACCTGCCAAATGAGCAGTTTTGGCACCATCCCCACCCTGCAGGCGTGAGGGCCCCTACCCTTGCGCAGCAGATGGAGCACAGAGGGCTGACAGGGCACCACGGCCCAGGTGCCTGGCCTCAGCAGGGGTGACAAGTGGCACTAAGTGGCTAAATCCCTGCCACGGCAGGCGTCTCCCTGAATGAACTTGGCCAGAACTGAGCTTGCCAAACATCCACAGCAATTACTAACACCAAGGAGAAGCAACAGCAACTGTTTCAACTTGCTACTCCCACTACAGAGAAAATAAGATAGAAACTTACAGTCCTCCACTCCAGAGGCTGTGCCAGCCTCAGAGACGGGCACAGAGGCTTCCGAAAGATGAATTTAGCGAAACTGTCCAGCATACCAACAGAGCACTGCCTCCCATATTTCAGGACTATCATCTGATTTAACTGGAAGCAACACTGCCACGTGATGAGATGGAAGAGTCTCAGAACAGCATCAAATCCAAAAAGTTTCTGTCTCATTTCAGCATTGAGGAAAGGTGGAAAAAAATTATGTGGCCACACAGTACCTGATGATAGCATAGCTTCTTGCTTGGATCACATTTTGGAAGAAAGAATGAAAACATGAAGGTAAAGAGAAAACACAATAAAATATAACATGATTTTTAAAAGCTGAAACCATGTCAAACATCCAACTTTCCTTCAACATGACAAAATATTCTTTCTATAAAGGAAGCACAACAGCTCGAGTCCAACTCAGTCAGACATCTGATATACCACCACCTGAGAAGCAGTTTGCTGAGCCGAGAGGAGAGGGGCTAGTTCCAGAATTGCAAAGCAGGAAAAGCAGAAGATCAAGAGGAGATGAAAACAGTTTTCGTTCTGAAAGGTGGAAGGGTGTTATTCATGGAGTTCTGCCAAGACTACCTGTCAGTCTTTTCTGATTCAACATTTTCCTCTATATTTCTTGTTACACCTTTACATGCGCACTACCAAAATCTGTGTAAAATACAAGCCTAAGAGGTACCAGAAGTATCGTGCAGTCTGAAACAACCCACAAGAAAAGCTGTGCCAAATTCTTAAGGACAGCTGCGACAGAAATGGGATGAAAAGTAACAGCAAAGGACAGAATATCGCACTTAGAGACTAGTGATTCATTACTTGGAAGTAGCAGAGATGCAAAACATCTGCGTATGACCATCATACAAGTAGCTACTAAAACTCACTAAAGAGAGCTGTTGGAGAAGAAAAATACCACTATTATGCATAAAAGCATCTCTACTTCCAGGAAGAAAGAGACATACAGATACCATTACAGTGGACTATCAAATTCTTGCTAGGAATGCTGTGTATAAATCTGGTAATACAAATTCACAAAAAATCTATTTGGGGTAGCACAACAAAACATCTGGCAAAAAAAAAAAAAAAATATATATATATATACACATATATCATAAAATGCCTTAATCATTAAACCAAGGACAGTGACCACTTACATGTCAAAAGATGACATAACTAGTGGATCTACACAGGGTCACAGCCAGCCAGCCAGCCACAGCTCCTAGGACAGTTTCCCTTGAGCTCTCAGCACAGCACAATGGTGGTCCCAGCTCTGAGATGCAGAGCCCACCCAGCATCAGCCAACAACAGACTACAAGGAAGGGCATGTGCAGAGTATTTGGGGAAGTATCACTGTTTGGGATTTATGGACTTCCTGATCTAGATGGACTTAATAGCCCTCAAAGCACTTTTCCACTATGTTAGGAGTTCCTTTTTGTGCCCATGTGAACTTTTTAACTCTCAACATCTCATGACAAGGATATCCACAGCTTCATTTCAAGTTTTATTAACAACCGTTTTCTTTTAGCTAGCTCTGAACCAACCTCCCATTATTTCTCTTAATTCTCAATAACTTTGCTCATCCTTTATCAATGTTGTGGATGCCTCACCTCTGGAGACATTCAAAGCCAGGTCAGATGGGGCTCTGGGCAGCCTGATCTGTTGGGAGGCCACCCTGCCCATGGCAGGGGGGTTGGAACCTGAGGTGCTTTAAGGTCCCTTTTAATCTAAACTGTGCTAGGCTTCTATGTCACTCGTTACACCTTTATGATCTGTGATGGTCTGTGATGTGGAACCTGTATTGCATTCTCCCTGTTGTAGTCTTTTACTAGGCTGAAGAATCTAAGGCCTGAGAACTTAGGCCTTCTTTGTGTGGAAGCTGCTTCACTACTTTGTTCATATTTATCACCTTCTACATTTTCTCCCTTTCGCACATACCTCTTGTTTGGTATTCAAGACAAATACACCACAGGTTGCCGCCTGTTTTATTCCATTCTTAATAACTCCCAGCATTCCCTGAAATACTTCAGAACAGTAAGCTTAAGCCCTAAATCAAGCAAACTAGCAGAAGATTAAGCTAACAATGAGTGTCTGGGAGGACAAGGAAACCAAGCTCCACAAAGCAAACGGAATCAGTAAACATAGGTGAAAGACATGCATCTGAAATGGCACATAGGTATATCTGCACTGAAGTGGCTACAGAATGACAGAGGAATCTGAACAGACTGGTAGGTGGTGCCTTTACCAAGGAAAGAGTTGGAGACATGACATGGAATCACCAGGACACAGGCTCAAGAAGGAATCATACGTGTTCTTCACATTTTTGCTGTGGAACCTCTTGCTGCAGAGTGTTTAGGCACTTAAGGTGCTGAAGAGGTCACAGGAAAATGTTCATGGAAAAGTCTAGTAAATACAAAAACATTGTGTCAGGCTCAGGAAGCCTTTGACCAGTGAATTACTGGCAACTAGAATACATGGGAAAAGCTATCATGACATGCCTCCTGCCAAGCCTGTCCTTGCACATTTGGTTTTACAACTGTCAGATGCAGATGCTGGGCTTTGATATGCACACAAGTATCATCATTTTCACTAAACAACATCTGATCATCATTTTATCACGTTGATTTAAAGTTGTGTTTTTCATCTTGGGCCTTAATCAGGCTGGTAAGACCTGAGACATGGTTGTTTATCAAGTCCTTATTCGAAGCAAGACAATTCTGTTTAATTCACACAAGAACTGACTGCCGTCAGTAGGTACAAATGCTAACTCAAATCCAACATGTTTCACTATTGCAGAGTTCATAGTATCACATTTCACTACGTTGCCAAACACATGCCATTATAAGACAAACTTCTCAATATAAGACAAGAGATGACTTTGCCAAACTACCATTGTTTGGGCTGAAATTTTACAAGTAAGTGTCTGCTTCAGTACTTTTTTTTTCATTCAAAACCATAGAACCATTAAAAAAAGGTAAGGAAAAAAAGTTTTTCCTTCATCAAAAAGTTCTGGCAGACTTCTCCCACTTATCCTTTTCCTACAGTTTTGAACCCATGTCCTTTGGGATAGAGATGTGAAATTAGACAGAAATAGTGGTCTAGCTGTCATTCCTGTGAACTCTACCCAAATTTGGCTAGTTTCTTGATTACTTTTTCCACAACCCCTTTAGTCATTCAGAAACCAATCCTTTTGAGTCAGATAATTGAACGCCATCCTACAGAGCTCAGAATCTACTAGAGATCTCTGCCATTTAAACTGAATACTATACAAGAAGTCACTAATTTTCCAGGACCTTGGCAGGTGTGTCCAAGGGCTGACTTGCAGAAATATCTAATGCCTGCAATTGCAGTGGAAGGCAGTGAAAGACATCTTCTCAACAGATGATTAAGACCATAGTTTTGAATAAAACTAGGCCTAGTCACCTCAAAACAGGTTATCCTGAAAAATGCCACAAAACTTGATCCTTAATAAATGACCCTTAGAAAAATGACAGGAGCCATTTATTGTATTTTCACACTGGATTTTACCCTGGGCACGCACTGCAAGCTGACTTGCTTTGATATTCAGCTGCCCACCGTACAAGTCCCATGGTCTAGGCTGGGCATCACAGGAGCCAGATTCACAAGACTGAGGCTGCAGGCAGGATTTCTGAAAGCATCCAGAGCCTGAGGCAAAACATCAAATGTGCTAGAAAGCATACCAGAACACTGTATAAATATGTTCCATTGTCAAGATCCGTGTGTAAGTTTCCAGCCAGCCAACTGGCTTGTGAACTCCCATCTGTGCGATCCATACAGCTCTGAGAACTAGCATCCCACTGGTAAGTGACTTCAGATATAGGGCCTGAAATGTAGCGGAGCCCAGGAGTGCACACGGCTCTGTATCTTTGCTTTGTGTGAACGGGGGACAGCCAATTTTGCTATTTGATCTAAAAAACTTAGTGTCAGTCACCACCGCTAAATTGACAAACAAATTTAAACAACATACATATATATACAACTGTGAGTGCCTTAACTGTTTCTTTCCCTTCTGTTCTTCTGTGAGCCTGTCAGAGGAGGGACAGACTCCTGCTGTGCTTTCCTTTTCAGCCTCTAGAACACTGAATCCTAAAAATGGATGCTATATATATATTTTTTTAAACACATGAACAAAGCAACACAACTCCTAAAGCCTCCTTTAGTTCTATTTATTCTTACATGGTCATCAGCGCTTAGAAACAAACATTCTTCATGTCCACAGCTCTCCTGTGAAAGACCACAGTATCTATAGTTACTGGAGAAGAGTGTTCCAGCTATCTAGGCTCCGCTTCTTCCCATGCTTTACTTTTGAGCTTGCCCCAGAAGGCTTTCTTACACAGAGGATATCAGAACCATGATTTCATTCTTTTTGAAGGCAGCAACAGAGATTCCCTCTCATCGCTAGAAAGCCCATCACCAAGATCACACATGAAACCATAGAGCTGGAGTCACTTCGGATCAATTTAAAGCTCCCAGCCAACCTGCCAGGCCTGCGCTGGTGCAACAAAAGGTGTGAGACTGCAACTCTAGCTCTAAGAGCTGAGCATGGGCTGAGAAAAAAAGAAATCATATATATTTATATAAATAAGTAAATAAATAAACAGCTACCGACTTCCCCCAGCTCATTTTTTTTTCTCTTTAGTTGTAGGTCTTCCTGTCAAAGGAAAGCATACTGGGTAGGTGGCACACACCACCGCAGTAACACTGCAAAATTCTCACCACAGGACAGAAATAGCATCAGGAACAGCACCTCCACTTCCTTCAGAGCATCCATGATTTACTCACAGCCCTGAGAAGCCAACACCACAATGATTCTGCTTTTAAGAACAGAGTGGCAGGAAGGTGTGAGGGAAGAAGGACAATATCAAGCAAGACACTTTCCTACTCCCACATTCCTTAAATTATGCCTTTTTACAGAAGGCGATCTCACACAAATACGAGACACTCTTGACCGATTTTGCTGGGCTGTACCCCATGGCCATTTAAAAATAAAATTTACCAAGAACATATTGTATTTCTAGCTAGAGGTAGCTTAAGAGAATTCCTCCTTCTGAGAGGGAAGCCTTTTGTTTCAGTAGGGCAGGAGAAATTTGTCTCTTGCAAATTTTGTGCACCTATCTGTAAGAAGCAAACAACTCAGGTCTTGTTCAGGCTAATATCCTCCCAGGACAGCTGTTTGCATGATCCTTCCAGTGATGCAAAAGGTGCTCTGAGCAAACATAGCATGCTGCAGGACAGGGAAGCAGCCCTGTGCAATCTGCATGCTGCAGCAGTTCTTTAGCTTGAGAGAGGTCAGAGCCCAGGGGACTGGTGCTGTGAGCAGCACAGGACAGCAGAGCTCAGAACCTGAAACTCTGCTGGAAGATGGACGTTTCTGGTGGCTCACCTCAAGGAAAGCACACAAGAATCCACGAATGCATACGAGTGGTTACTGCTTTTCAGAGGACTGATGCATTCTGCAGTTATACACTTGGCCACAGCCTCCTCGCACGGCAACCTGACAGACAGGTACCCCTCTGTTTGCTCATGGTCCAGTGTCACAGAGCACCATCCAACTAAGCAGTAAAGAAATAAGAACACACACTTTCCTTTTGGAACTGATAAGTAACGTGTGACAAAAAAAAATGATGACAGCAATTTGGTATGGGAAAATAGTACATGAAAATAATAGTAACCAAAGATTCAGAAGAGGGTGAATCAAAACTAATTAAAAAAAAACAAAAAAACAAACAAACAAAAAACCCAACCAACTAAGAGTGCCTATAAATCAAAGACTTCAAAACACTAAATAGTAAGAGACTTCATTACAAAGAAAAATGAACATATGCAAAGACAAAAGGACCAGATCAACAAGGTGTTGTACACTGTTATTAACAGGATGGTTCACCTTGGGAAGGTAGCTGTCTGATACACTGACAACTTCAGGCAATTTCATATGATGCTCTACATTTTTATTAGAGATATAAATCAAAACTGTTGGTGAGGAACAGTCACACAAACTTGCAATGAACATGAAAGAGAGTAACAAATAGGAAACCAGTCGTTTCTAAACAGGAAAAGAAAAAGCAGAAATCAGAAAACCTGAAGCAGGCTAGAAAAAAACCAATCAGTTGATAGTTTTTAAAGGCAGCAGGATGCAGTCATGATGGCTAGAAATACACCTCTGGTCCTCTTTCACTATAATGAATTGATCAAGGGCTTGACCTCTTGTCCACCTGGTCTTTCCAAACACAAAAACTCCTCTTTGGTAAATAAATTCTCAGCTGTAAGACATAATAATGGCCCAAATGTTGATGCTAAAAACGGTGCTAAGGAGCTTCACATTCATGTCTTCTTGATTTCTGTATCAATTTACTTGATTGCAACCATCAAGTGCACATCCACTGGTCCTCAAGACTAAAAGGAGTTCTTGGGAGGTTTAGTCCCGCAGTGGCATTTGACAGGGCAACAACTTTGAGTTTACATCCATAAATAATATATTAAACACCTATGTGTAGCTGTAAATCTATAAAAGACAAAGCATTCACGAATGTTTTGTAACTTTCTTGCAAAAAGCAAGCGTCTGAGTTTAAAAAAAAAGGAAAAAAAAAAAAAGAATTAGATTAGGGAAACTTGAAAAAAAAAATAAAAAGAACAAGTATTCCACTAATCCATACTGGCATGCCAGGAAAACTTAAAGACAATTTGGAACAAACTTCACAAATTCTTACAATTAGGAAATACATGAGGAATAACATCATGAATAAGTCTTCAAATTAGCAAGTGACCAAGAAGTACACGCTTTGCCAATTTCAGTTCAAATCAAAATACTTCAAGATACAAGCATATTTTTAGTACTTTTACAAATAAAGGATTTCTTTGGAATAAGATTCTTCACTCACTAACATTTTCATTTTTTCCTGCAGTGTCAGGAACAGCCATTCCAAGATGACTTTCACATATCTGCAAACTTAAAGGGACAATAGAGACGTAATGACGTATGAAGTTGACGTGTTGGGGGGGGGGGGGGGGAGGAGGAGGGAAGAGAAAAAAAGAAAAAAAACTTTTAAACAGAAACCCTGAGAAATTTTTCTTCACTCTAAAGACCATCTGAAACGACCGCTGAGGTAACCTTATGACATATTTATTTACTATTCCTTATGCCCGTTATTCAGTTGTTGGCAGTAACACAACTTCATTTAGCAATAGCTTGGACCCCCCCCCTAAGGGAATGTGTACATAGTAGCTCTCTAATCTTGCTGCCCAGCTGCTAAGACAGTCACATGAGTCACTTGCTGCCTTTAGAGCAACACACACCACTTGCTGAATTTAGAGACATTCTCTGTTTCTGCACTGGCCGTACGCATGCACAGAGTAATACCTATCCTAATCACGCACAAGAATATCTAGGTGGTGGTGGGTTTTCGTTTGTTTGTTTTCATTCAAAATGGTGACCCAAAGAATGTTTTTCACTAGTGCAGTTAACAACCCAGATCCACAAAGTGATTTATGTCCTGTTTTGCAGCCATTCGAGTTAGGCTAACTCCAGGAATCAGCTCAAAGGTAGGTAACTGCATCTAACTGTTCGGCAAGAATACAGCCTTAGGGGAGTAAGAACTATCTGCCAGGACGACTAAGTATACAGCTTTGGAACAAAACAATTCACAACGATTCCTTCCTTATCAGGTTTTCAAACTGTGGCTGTTTGCAACGCTGTCTTTTCAACAGTCTACTTAAAAACACTTTACATAAAGACTGGCATAGTTACTTCTGTGCAGCACCACAAAACTACTTGTTGAAAGCATTGCAATCATCAACAAGCTATACACACTCTACAGGAAGTATTTTCACACATGAACAGTAGACAGACTTACAGCAATCCACAGTTTCTTAGTTCCTTGGGCTGTCACTGCATATTTGGTGTAGGCCCTACGATGTCTCCTTTACCCTACACCACATGCTACCTTCTTTCCCATATTCTCCCTGTCACTCCCTATTCGTCCCGTCTCTCATGTATCTCCCTGCCTCACTGCTCTTTGCAATGGCTGTACAACACAGAGTATTGTGCTATGGCTGTATGTCTAACTACTTGTGTAACAACAACAAAAACAACAACCACAGAGCCATACTTCGAGTTACAGAGCTAATCCCACCAGAAATGAGGAATTGTTTACATTATATAACATCACGTACTTCTCCAGCTCAAAAATATATTGGCCCAAACTGCAGAAGGCTTTTCAGCATGCCAAAGGAAGAAGCATGTCAAGCCCTACCTAACTCTACTAGTTGTAAGTACAGCCAAGCTTGTCTGAAAATGTTCTTTATAGATCACTTGCCTATAGGAAATCATAGCAACATCCCAGCTCACCAGTCAGACAGCAGCACATTTTCAGGCACCTTAATCTGACAGATACCATCAAACAGAGTTCTAAAACTAGCCAGAGCAGATACATTTAGTTAGTTATTACTACCTGATATCTTGTGTTGTACCATTCTGACTTAACATTTGTAAAGCAAAATGAAATTGTCATTGCTAAGCTGTTTCAGCAAATTTTAGATATCTAACCAGAAGCAAATTCCTTCTCTTAATATCTAACAATTAAAGAAGTCGCTGGTGTCTGCAGCAGCAGTAAACCCACAGCCAAATTTCCATCTCACTCACCTACCTACTGTTCTTACAAGTGTAACATCCAGGATTCCTTAAGTCAGAAGATAAGACGGTTTACTTTTCAGTTGTATTTTGTGCACTTTACAAATGTTTCTGCAAAGTCAGTACTGCTGTTTCCAACCTTTGCGCACCTCCCTCCACGGAGACAACACAGAATTACCAAAATTGAATGAGGAAAACGCAACTTCGAAAAACAAAGGGTCAGAAGAACTTGGGCAAGATTAACAACCAAAATTCAGACGCATTTCCCGGTCTCCAATCCATCTGGCACAAATTTTCATCGTTCTTTATCTTTCATGTAATCAGGAAAGCATTCCACTCAGATATTTGGCTATCACAACACAATATTCTACATTCAAATTAGGAATTGTTAACACCCCCTCTCTGAGAAAAGCTTTTTGCAAGTGCCGCCTTAAACCATCAATTTGTCTCAAAATAGCCAGAATGCCCTAAAACAGGCCAAACAACACTGACATGTAAAACAATTCCTGGAAAAAAAGGCTGCAATTCGATTATGCCCACATCACACGTTCTATTAAAGAAGCCTCTCTCGGGTTTACGGGTGTATTTCTGCAATAACCTGAAACCTTTCAGATGGACTCTAGTAAGAGACAGCTGCCTGGCATAAAAACACTCCCTGCAGAATGATGTACGATGGCTTAATGGATTAGCATGTTAAAAGCATAATCTCTTTCGACACAGCTATTTTTAAGCTGTTAAAAAAATACAAGATATTAATTCTGTTTTCCAACAAACATAACTTTTGATCTGCTGAGTCAGAGGTGTTATGCATAATCATCTCAGCAGGAGTACAAGGCGATGTGTGTTCATTTGAAGGAAAAACATGAGCCCGACTCCGAGCAAATAATAATAACAAAATTACAGAGCAGAATTTGATTACGAGCAAATAAACCAGAGGGAAACAGCAATTCTGACAAAGCAAAATGCTCTTACTCTTAGGAACACTCCACAGCACTAGGAAGTGACGTCCAAAGCCATGTAACGTTTATACTCACGTTTTGTAAAATACACTCTGATCACTGGACTAAAATACCAGGTGGTACCAAAGTCAGTATCACACAGTCACATCTCACGTTTAATTCCGAACTCTAAGACCCAAAGCCAAGAAACTCAGGAACCTCAGAAAGCACAGGACCATATGCTAGCTGAGTGTAGAGGAGCTTTGTGTTTGTACGGCTCCCACAAACGAGGGCAGAGCTCTGAAAACCTGTGCACCTGGGTGTCTAACCTCTCCACCTCAGAAAAAATCTTATGGATGTATACAGATACAGCTTTTTTTCCCCCATCAAGTTCTGATGGCTTTGTTACAGAAAACAATATTCCCCCATGCATACGTTATGTATTATTTCTTATAAATCTACCACTGTAATACACATTCTCTTACTGAGGGTTTCAAACTGTCGCTAAGTGAAACCCAATGACATCTGTACATTATCTACTCGGTTAAAAAATATCATCAGATTACTACAGTAGTGATTTTTCTTTGCTTTCTATACAGTTAACACTTTCCCAAGATTTTTATCGGAAGGATTTTTGTCCTTCTCAAACACTCTAATTTCATATGTGGTTACACATACTTGCTCTTTCAAGTCAGCAGACTTGTAAAAATTATCCTGAAGTGTCCATTTCTGATACCGCAAGAAAAAAAGGAAAGTGCGAGTGAGCGAAGGATCTTATTCCAGAGATTCATTTATTTGTAAAAGCCAGAGTAAAGCAGTTCCCTGTTCACACTGTAGAATGAGACCGTTCCTTCACTTTAAGTCCACTCCTCCCAAATTCAGGACATTGCAGTGCCATCATTAAGCAGCATCCCCTGCTGAGAAGCACATGACTCTACTGTTCCATAATGTACCCTGAATGGCCACTGGTTTCCAAATGATGCTTAAATAAATACTAACTTTAACCTATACAATTCTGAACGGCTTGATTCTCGGCAACCTGAAAGGTCACCCCTTTTCATGAATGCCACCTGAAACAATCTCAAATGCACGTTATAAAAATAATAAAAATGATGGGAAAACACCACTTGCTCCCTGAGAAGCATGTCAACTTTAACATAAATCTCTCGTCCTGCAGAGGGCTCAAACAGGCTTAAACAGACAATACTGTTACTACTGCACATTTACCAATGATGCAGCTAGAATGAGACAGACGGAAATCAAGATATCTGGAGAGAATGAAGTAGAGGTTGAATAACTTGGGAGACTGCTGTGAAGAAGAGTTGTCAGCATTCAACTGTTTTAAGCTCCACCAGAGGAATCTGGGACATGAGTTTTTATGGACTTTTTGTTCAACTTCATTTACTTTGATTTATAGCAAAGCACTGCTGAAGAGGCCAGGGAACCACACAAATAAATCTGGTCGGAATCAGAAGGAAAAAAGTTTCCCTCTTCCATCTTCAAATTGTGTAGTTCAGTCATTTAAGAACTTTGCCAACCACTGTAATATACTTCTCAAAAAACCCATGAAGAAATAGACCTCTTAAACAACTGAAGAATGCAACAGGTGGAAAGAAAAAAAACCACAATTTTTTGCCTCCACAGAACCAGTCTGATCACCCACCTAAGGAGGCAGAACAGCCGAAGCTCTACATCCAGCTTTGACTGAGCACTCTCTCAGCTATCCCCCCAAACATGAAATCCTATAATGAATTTACAAAGTTCCTAAACAACAGATCATCCATAAGAGGGATGCAAACATCATCTCCATCCATGAGACCTCTCATATTTCTTACGAAGGCCTAAGTTACAAAAAGGCTGGATACGTACATTTTACACGTACCAAAGACACCGTTGTTAGCAGCAAAAATGGTGGCAAGTTTTTATTTGTATTTGGGAAGAATTAAGGCATGAGTTAAGCTCCATCTTCTCCAAACTACAAGTCTTCCTATCTCAATGAAACAAGTATCATTTAAATACCACCACACAACAGTTTCAGAGCACTTGTGAACTGATAGCTAATTTCTGCCGCCTTTAAGGTCTTTTGTTAACCTATCTACAGAAAACCTTTATGATAAAACCACCACAGGATATCAAACTGCTGCCTTTCTGATAAAGGCTGAAAGCCCAGAAGGAAAGATTATTTTACCTTCAAGAACAGTTTAATAACTAAAACTATACGAGGAATAGCCCCAAAGAGAGGTTTATGACATCTCCAGAGTCTCTGAGAGTTTGCTTCAAGAAGGGAGACTTTCTAAGGCTTCATTCCTGATGCAAACTTTACACACACCAGGAAAAGAAAAACCAGCACACTACTGAAGCACTTCCTGAGACAAAACCTTTTGGGGACTGTCTAACAACAAACTCTGAGGTTCACCTCATGATAGCAGAACATATTACGAGTTTCAAGGTTGCAACCCGACTGTACCACTGAAACCATGAATTCATAGGACTCAAATATTTACTGAGACTGAGGGCCAGCAATTCCAGCCATCAGAGCCCCTTCTTGACCACATCTCCCTTTTCATTTGGGGCTTGAGGAAAGATCCTTAAAATCAGTGTCTTTACTAGGCTAATAACAACAGAAAAATTGAAATTAACAACGCACGCTCAACCTTCCCAACCCGAAGCACCTTTCTGCTCCAAGCAAATGAACCACTAATCAACACAGTTAAAGCTTCTCGAACACACTTCTTTCAGTACAAATATTTCAGAACAGTGAAGACATGAAGTTTGTTTTACATGAGGCATAGATAGAAACTGTACTGGAAACTGAAACTACTGCTCAAGGCAGACTTAGCTTTCTTGTCCTCAAATATTCTGAACTGGTCAAGTTCTCAAAGGTGAAATAACATTACACTACAGGGGATACCTCTATAAACAGTATTTTTCAAAGAAACTGACTTCATAGCTTCCCATTTCTGAAAGCGTGATCTAGATTCCTGTTTGCCTCCTATGATTCACACTAGCAGCATGTTTGAGCATTTCTTACGATACCATTCATCACCAACTTGATTAGTGCTACAAGGCTGCAGAACTGGGCATCTCTTCCTCACAGGTCAGTTTAACATTCATTCAGTCTGTCCATTCATCCTCATCATTCAAATACCACCACGATTAAGTTTTCCACGTCAGTCTACACTTCAGTTTTTACACTTGCAGCATCACCAGCAGAAGTTAATTTCACAGCCCTCCTCAACACTATTCTTGTAGCACAAAAATGATCGATATCAACGTTTTATGAGACACAGATTCATTTCAGGAGAATGAATGGGTTTAAAACAAATGAAAGAACAGGATTTTGAAACCAAAAGGAAAGGATATGCTTGCGCAGGTAAGACAAAACCTCTTTAAAAAGTTACAACTGGGAAACGTATATTTTACAAGTAATGAGAAATTAAACTAGTTTGGTATAAATATTTCACGTGTACTATTTAAAGCTATTTCAACACATTAAAAACAGCCTGAATAATTAGGATAATTAATATATTATGATTCTCGGTAACTTTTTAAGTAACAAATAATGTAACTTTGTTATTTAGGAATGGAACTGATTTCATTGTACTGGTATGCTTATAACCATACTTAAACACCATTTAAAATAGCATGTAGCAACACCATCCTTTGGCATATGCAATAATATTTTTATTACTTTTTCTGAAACTGATTAAAATATAGCCATAAGCTATATGTTTGTGCTGGGGTATAATTAGAAGTGGTTTAGCCTAAACACAATCCCAGCATTCAGAAGAATCAAAGAAAACTGTCAAGTAACAGAGGGGAAAAAAAAAAAAAATCTAGATTCAAATTAACTGGCATCTATTGTGATCAGCTATGCCGAGGCTCTTCCCTAAGCTACGAGGCTCACAGCTTCTCAGCATCCTAGATGAAACAAATTATGCTTGTATTGACCACAATAACTTCCAGAGAACAAAATAAGCTTGAACAATGTCTACGTTTGGCTTTGAAGCAAAGTACAGAACCCCACAAGGATTTTATATCGGTTTTATTTCAGTTTAATACTCATTCTGTTTACAATATTTGCTAGGGCAAGAGCACCAGCAACTGATAACAGGTAGTTAACACCAGAAATGTACACCTTTGCAGCGTATCATTTTATGAAAACATCAAAATAGCAGTAGGCAATTCCTAGTTTTACATACTTGTATCTCATCTGTACCTCAATGTGACAAATACAGACTGACTGCAAAGCTGTGAACGTAGGCAGCTGTACAAAATGGACAATTAGTATAAATGAAAATTCCACACATGACAGTAAGAGTTTGAAGAAAATTAACATTTACAAACTCGTAAACGTTTTATTGCTAACTATACAGGCTTGATTGAAATTTAATAGTAAGCTGCCAGAATCTTTCCTTCTGGTCTTTTCTTTTTTCTTTCTTTCTTTTTTTTTTTCTTTCTTTTTTTTTTTTTTTGGTAATAGGATCACTGGTTTCTTTTCAAAAATGTCTCTTTTCAATAAAAAATTCCTATATTACAACTGATTCAAAAGACATGACATTCCTCCCTACCAGCCAGATGTTTCCTTCAAATATGTGTGCCTGTGTATGAAATACGTATGTAACATCACACAACAGCCTGATGGGAAGTGACAAGCACTTGGTCCAGTAACATCTCATTTACATAGAGGGTTTTTCTGCTGTTCAAACATTTAGTGTAATGAGATCTCATTAATTCAGAATCAGATGACTTGCAGGGCTTTTTAAAGTACTCAGGCACTAGTAAATCTGATATCCTGTAGTATACAAATACATACTCAATGAGTGAAGAGGGAAGATAAGCTTTCTGACATTTTCCTTGCTGTTTGATACGTGCATGAGACAAAACCAACAACCTACGCCTTGATTCTTGAGGAATACTTCAGATTTGGCACTCTCAGTGGTGTAACGTGACCGCAACCACAGAGAAGCTTTCAGGGTGAAATTAGTGCCAGTGTCGGGCTGCCAGGTAAATTACCTGTACAGTACATAGCAAAGTTACAGTCTGTGTGCAATCCACACAGTTAAATTATAGGAAATAAAGTACTCTTTAGAGAGGCATGGAGGAGATTATTACTAGTTATCTTAACTTCAGTAAAAAAAAAAAATAAATAAAAAAAAAAACAAACAACACTTTGACAAATAATTCCCTTTAAACACCTTCTAATCTGATTTCTAGGGATATTTTCCTCTGAGAGAGGAATTTAGCACATTAAGTGCAAAAGAAGATTATAACAATTCAGTTTACTGTAACAGACACTTCTTGCATTTTTCCAAGTTCCATTACACCATTATTTCTTAATTGCATTTGATGGCAATTCTAGGTTTTACTTTCCTGATTCCCACTTGGCTCCTCAAAGCTGATTGGAGCTATTTTAACTCAGAGTTTTGAATTACTGCTCTGTGGATTATAGCCACACTTGTCTATGCTGATTTGCTTTATCTATCTCACTTTTTGGTTTTACACTAGTTCAGTGGTTATATATATATACATACATATATGTATATTTTTTCCCCCATTTTCTTGCATTTAAACAAACAAACAAACAAAGCAGAATTCTACACATCAGGATGCATTCTGCTCTCTTCTGGCCCCTACAAGCCTACAAAACTGCCAGGGCTGAGCATGTGCAACTGAGCCCATCAGCTTGGCCACGGTTTTTGATGTATTTGACAAGGTATCTCTACAACCTGAACAGCCAATGAGTTAGAAGAGGAACAGAAGTTACAACAAAGAAGGCTAGCATATAAATGGATTTATTCCTTCAATACAAGAAGAACTATTTCAGCTTTCCCGCTCTTCACTGTTAACTCTGTACAAATGCTGTCCTCTCAACTCACTGCCACATACTGCAATGCCATGACCCTAAAATAACCATTTATAAGACACACAGGGTCCATTTTAATACTAACAATTTTAACATATTCTGTGAGAAGGCCCCATCGCTTATAACTTACAACTTTTCTCCTAAAGCATGTTACATCTTGTAAAAAAATCTTTTAAATATAATTCTGTTAATTTCGGTGAATTCATCCCTATAAGACGACAACAAGGAAACACTGACACCGAAGTAGACAAGGAATACCTTAACAAGCCTGTTTAAATCAAACTCAGCTGACAGTAATGGTCACCGGTTGTATTTAGCCTCAGGTTCTTAGAACTCTGCATACAATTCGAATTTTTCACATTTGATGTTTGGTGGAAAACGGTTCACCTAAAATTCATTAGTAATTGCCACCTGCTCCATTGCGGGCAGTGGGCTAATATGTTCCTTGGAAAGTTAAAAATAAAATACAGGCAGCTGCACAAATGATTCAGTCGAGGGCTGATCAATATGTTTTACATTCGAGTTACAAGTTTGTACAATTTAGAAAAATCAATATAAATTTAATTAAATTCTGGACGTGATTTTTTGATTCGCAGGAAAGACACACGATTCCTTATCATCAAAATGCTCAGGTGAATGCAAGGAAAAAAACCCCCGACACTTCAGAAATTGAAACATTTTACATTTGATCAACAGAAAATGTTGCTTCGCTCTCATATTCGTATTATTTTTAAACAGTTTTTCAAGGCTACCTAAACATTTGGTAATTGGATAAAGATGCTCAGCAGCTCAGCAGACAGATCCTGCACCTTTCCTTCAAGTGCCATGCAAGCTAAAGCCTCGCTAGTTGCAGGTAGCTGGAGTGCCCTTCCTTGAAGCAAGCACTCTGTCCCTGTGCTGGAGGTGGCTGCTAGCTCCTTTTAGCTCTACACTGTATTGAGAATGGGCTCAGTGCTGCAACATACTTCACATTTTCCAGAATATTTTCCCTTGGTAAACAGATAAACTTGTTTAAGAACCCTCCCTAGAGGTGTTTGCCTGCTCACAGGTACCAGTTTTAAATACACCAGAGGTTACTGACAAATTGCAGGAACTTTGTTTCAGAGTGAAATAAAACATCCCTTTTAACAAAACAGCCTGAAACAGTTACAAACAGTGGTTTACTTAGGGCAGGAGTAGTGCCCTCTTTAACCCCTTACTTTTAAAACACATGCGCTGCCCTGAAAGGAGGGGACTGAAGGGCACCATTTTGACTGCCTATGTGTGCAGATGGACGACCATTAGGAGTGGCTGCACTTGGGATATAGGGACTTTTGGAATTCCACACACTTTTCCAAAGTTTTTTTTTTAATTTAAATCTACATTGGAAAACTCATTTTTCAGGATAATTACAATGCACAACATCACATCAAGAAATACCCTTGAACCAAGCACTCACGAGAAGTTCAATACGTGTCAGTTCACATTCCTGTATTTGCTGTACTGTTGTAGAATACTGAAGTTATTAACTTTTAAACGCTACTGAATAGGATTGATAAATATCTAAGTAGGATTTCAATACATTTCCAACTCCCCACTTTACCAGCAGGAACTCGGGTAGTTTTACCAACAACTGCCCCACAGTATTGGTTTCTTCGGGTGATTTAACTTCAAAAAATCATGAAAAAATGAAGCAAATCACATCTAACCAAAGCAACTTGTAACAGAGAGGATTAGCTCAACTCTTAGAAGTAAGGAAGCTTGGAAAATTATTTCTGTTTTTATTATACACCCCATCATCCCTGTGAGAATTCAGTTTTCTACAAAAAGAGAGTAATTCCATTTGTAAGAAACAATCCCAAGTAACATTTATCTCCTTCTATTGTCCTCATCATCTGGATTATAGCTTAAAAGTAAATCCATTTCAGAAGAGCATCAAATTCTGTGAGAACACCCTTCCTCCTTCCTCCTCCCTATGCCCTGAGTTTTGTGCTATAGTTGGATGCACTGAATTTACTCTGTAATGCATAGCTGTAGGTCAAGAGCCATCCCCCACAACATGTGTTTCTTTCCTACTGTTAGGATGGACGCCTATACCTATCCTCAGCATCACCAAATTGATAATTCAGAAGCTCTGAAGGAGGTGAAAAGGCTGTAACATCTTTAATGCTTCGCTCTGACTGTCACAGATGTGCTGTTTTAAGAGCTCTTAAATACTGCTCTCAGCACCACCACCGAGTTCCCTGCAGTTGGTTCTGTGCAGCCACTGCTCCCTGCCATGGTACAGTAAAAATAACCAAACGCCAGCACGCAGTGTACTGCTATTAATTTATCAGCTTTCTACAGATTTCAGGACAAAGTACCTTCACAGTCTATAAAATGAAGAGATCAGTGTAAAATAAATAAATAAATAAATAAATAAATAAGTTTGGGAAGGAATTCTGAAGCATGAATTCTCGCTAACAACAAAAAAGGATCTCTCACCCACAAAAGACAGCTGTGGAAATAATTCAGTTTCATTCCTTTACACAAACTGATTAATCTTCCTTTCCTAATGAGCTCCTTTTAGAGCCTAGGAGTAGCTGATGTGATTTAATTTTCACAACTGTGACTCAGTGGAAAACTTGGAGCTTTCTTCCAAAATCTCCGACCACAAGGCTGCCCCAGTCAACAGCCACTGTACAACAGCTCTTTGGTCACACTCGCAGGGAAGGTACGGACCATTTGCGAACACATGCTATCAAACACAAAGGGCTGCCACAACTGATATTCAAATTCCAGAGGTTCAAAGCAAACATTTGCTCCAGCAGCCTCCCTACAAGCTGAGCGCACCATCTTCCCTCTCCAAAACCCCATACCTGTGTTCTGTTTCTAACCTGGAAGCAAACACGGACCGCAAAAAAAAACAAAGCGCGTGCAAAGGAAACGCTGTAACTCCTCGCAAAGACACTGAATCGCCATGTTCAGAGGTGATGCTAGTTTTCTTAAAATAGCTTGTTTTCCTGAAAATCAAAACCCATAGGAGGTCATCCAAAGAAGCAGAGCGTTTCACACCGTGACAGTTCAACATTTTCAAGTTAGAAATTGAGTGAAAAACCGTACCAGCCCGAACGGATGCGAAAAGTACGCGTGCACACACGGATGCATACGTATACCATGAAACCAGACCTCGGTTAGGATGATTTTTCCTTTTCTTAAACAAAGCCAGAGGCGATTCTCCCAAGTGATGTGATTACACAGCCAAGGTGTACTTGTAAAAAAGCCCCCCGTTCGGCCAATTCAAACCTACGGTTATTTGCACCATTCTCAAAACCTTTCGGAACCGCTCAGAAGGTTTAAGCGTACAACAAGGGCCGCAATGCTGGTTCAACAAACTCAAGTGTCCCCAACAACACTGAACTTATTTGCAGTAAAAATAATGCTCTTTGCAACTCCTACGAAAGAGCCATGAAACCGCGCTGCGTGCATAGGTCTCCTCCCAGGGAGCTCGCAGATAGCACAGCAAGGTCAGGTTTTAATGTAACGACGTGGGACTCCTCCATTCCTGCAACACCCACTCCAAAAAGAGCTCTCCAAAACACAGGCTTCTCATGAACGCACCAAGAAAAGCCTCGTGACGCGCAACAGAATCGCTTCGATCCGAACGAATCTGAGCATTTCCCCCTGTCATCTATGGTTAATTTTTCAGTCCAGGGCTGATTTGATACCTTTCCATTAAAAAAACAAACAACCAACGAACCATCCCTCTGCCATAGGCAGAGGTGCTGAGAACCATAGGAAAAGAGAAGCTGTCTCTTTAAAATGCCCTGATCCCACGTGGAACCAACATCAGCAGCACTTTCGCATTAACTTCAACGTGAGGCGAGATGAGGCATCCTCATTTCATATAAACACAACGAGGGGAGCGCAGAATGCCCGCCTGGTGGGACGCAGACAGGTGAAGGGACGTGGCAGGCAGGGCAACGGGCAGAGCAGGAGGGGTGCCTGCCTGGAGCACCGAGCCTTCCCCGTGGAGCATTACCTCAGCCCCACACCGCTCCGCAGGATCCAGTTTAAAGAGAGGAGGGAGCCACCAGGAAAACTCGAGATTGAAAGGCAACGAAAACGCACTTCACAAACCGGAAAGGTTTACACTTTGCCTCACACATCCTAATTAGATCAGGAAAGTGACACTACAAAGGCACTGCATTCCGGTCCGAAAAAAAAATAAAAATAAAAAGGACAGAAAAAGAAGGCAGAGAAAAGGAGAGGAGCCCCCACCTCCAAACCTGCCCCCCCCCAAAAAAAACCACCCCAAAAAGCATTAAAAAGGGAAGTTATCCAGCAGCACATGCAGCATTTATCTTATCTGGGATCGCTGCGCATTGCCCCAAAGTTGTGCACTTTCTGCACTCCCATCTCCCCCTACCTCTGCCTCCCGAAAGGGATTTTCACGTTTCCCCATTGTCGGTGGCGAGTGAGAGGAGGCTTTTGCCTTCCCAAAGAATTCATCAACAAAAAAAAAATAATAAATATTAACTCCTTGCTCCCTGAAACCCGAAAACGGCCTCGGAAAGCCCCGGGTTTTATTCTGTCACCTCCAGGGGGAAAAGGGGGAGCAGCCCCGATTTTTAGGTATTTTTTGGCATTTTTTTCTGATTTTTATTTTGTTATATGCCTCAGTTCTCCCTCCATTTTGGTTGTTTATGATACTGACAACAAGCTGTCCCTGCTCTCTCTCTCTCTCTCTCCGGATCTCTCCTGCTTTCAGTTAGCGATCCCCCTCCCCAGCGCAGCCCGGCTCGGCGCTCCTCGGCTCCGCACTGTGCTCCCAACACACGCCGATGGGGCAGGGGAAGGCTCCCGGGCCACCCGGAGGGGGAGAGCGGGCAAATTCGTTGCTTTACCCCGAAAAAAAAAACCACTTTTGTCCAAAAAGCCGAGGGGAAGGGGGGGCGAGCGCCCCAAAGTCGCTCCGGATCCCCCCCAAAGCGGCGGCCGCCGGGGCCGGGGGACCCCCTCCGGGTAGCCGGGTCCGCGGGGGAAATTTCTGTGCGAAATTCGGCCACTTTGAGGCGGGGGGCGAATTTATATTAATTTTTTCCCTCATTTTTCGGCACCGCCGCCTCTAATGTCTTCCGCTCCCTCTCGCCGCTCTCGCCGCTGTCACTGCCTTCGCAGCACAGGCTCCGCTCGGGCGAGGAGGGGAGGGGGCGGCCGCGCGGCTCCCGCTCCTGCCCCGGCCCCGGCCCCGGCGGGGGTCCGCGCCGGGCACCCCGCGCCCTCCCTCCTTCCCTCCCGCCGGCCCCGGGCAGCGCGCTGCCTCGCCCGCTCTCTCGCGAACCACCAGAGCGCCGCGGGGAGGGAGGGGAGGAGTGGAGGAAACTCCTGAGAGAGGTTTTGCCGAAAATCATCGCTTTCTCCCTCCGAGGGAGGAGGGCGGGGGGCAGCGCTCGCCTCCCCTCCCCTGTTTTTCCCCCTCCGGGGCGAGGGGGGGGGGGGGGTCCGGCACGGGGCGGTGGGGGCTGAGGACGGCGGGGGGAGAAGGATGGACGCGGGGATGATTAACACCAACTTTTCCTCGCCGCTCGCCGCTCCTCGCTCCTCTCCCCCCTCCTTCTCCTCCTCCCCCTTCATAATTTAAATAACCCTGATATTTCCCTGCTAAACCCCGGCGCCTGCCCCCCAAACCCGCAGCAGACTCACCGCGGGAGCCTCAGCATCCCCTCTGCGCCCCGTTTCCACCCTTTACAGTGTTCTCCGATTTTTCTGTAATTTTTTCCCCATATTTCGGGCTGGACGCGGCGGGCCTGGAAATTGTTTGCTTTCCCGTCCTTCCAGCAGCCATTGTAGTGTATGCGCTGCGGTGCAGCCCAGCCTGCCGCACACGCCGCGCCCACACCGCCCGCCGCCCACACGCACCGCGGGTTGGACGCCTCCCCCCGTCACTCAGCGCCGCGGCCGCGCCCCGCCGCCGGCGCCTGCGGCCCGCGCCGCCCGCCCCGTTGGTGGAAGGAGGCGCCGCTCAAGGCCGGGGCGGGCCCGCCGCCGCCGCCATTGGCCGCTCGGACCCGCCACTCAGCGCCGCCGGGGCGTGGGCGGCGGCGGCGCTGGGCCGGGGGGAGCCGCGAGGCCGGGAGCGGGGTAGGCTGCGCCCGTACTTAAGCGCTCTGCCCGAGCCGCTGACGTCTTTCGAATTGGAGACGGGGCTGTCCCCCTCCCGCCTCGGGCTCCCGCGGACGCGGCCGGGGACGGAGGTGAGTGCCGCCGGCGGGCCGCGCGCCCGTCGCCCCTTCTCGGGGGTTCGCTCGTTTCCGCGGGCGACGGCCGAGCGGCGCCGGGGCCGGACGGGCAGCGGCGAGGTCGGGCGCGGCGCTCCGGCGGCAGGTGGGGCCGGGGCTGCCCGCGGGGCGGGGGGAGCGGGGCGCCGCGCTGCGGCCCCGCCGCTGTTCGGGCCCCGCCGCTGCCTGCGCCCTCAGCGCCGTCCCGGCCTGCGGCCCGCCGTTAGAGGCGGCGCGGTTGGAGCCTCCCGCCCGGAGTTGTAACGATAAGGGGTGCGGGCTTTGCGCGCGAGCTTCGCTCCGCGGCTTGTTACTTAATAACTGCGCTGCGTGCATTTCAGAAAATAACGCAGAATCCGCGGGAAATATCCCGGTGGGTTATGGGCTGACAGAGCCTTAGGGTTAAAGAGCACCGGCGACAAGTGGCTTTCTGCTTGGCGTACCTCGCGACTGCCGGTGTGCTCAAACATAAGAGCCGTAGCGCGGGGGCTGCTAGCGGTGGCTGTGCTCGGACCCGCAGCCCGCATATAGCAGGGGATGGCGGTGGGGGACAGCTTCCTGCCCGGCTGCCGCTTCGGGCAGAGGCGGCGTTCCGGTGTGACCCGCCTGCCCTTCCCGGCTGAAAGCGCTTTGGAGAGGGGGAGAGACGTACGTGCGGGGGAGTCTGACCTGAGTGCTTGTGAAGTGGGTACGGTGTGCTTCGCTGCCCCGTGCGGGGATGAACTCTGGCCGTGCGGTTAAAACTGAACGTGGTGACAGCAGTCTGGGTAGTGAGCAGGGAGTTCGGTGTGTCTGGGGCTAACAGTAACCCTTCCAGAGGTGTGCTGGGCTGAAGTCAGTCTGTCTTCAAACACTTTCAGAAATACTTGCTTTGGTAATGCTCATGGTGGGATGATGCTGCTGCTGTTCTACATGTGTGCAGCTCCATTTCAGTCAGAAGTTTCTCATCCAAATCCTTTCGCACTCATGGAAGTTAGCGTTTGCCTGGCTTGTTAAGGCACCTCAAACCCTGGGCAGTTCTTTAGGGAATGCTGAAGGTGCTCCTGATGCTGTTTTCTGTGGAGTACAGGAAATATTTGAGGTAACTTGTGAATGTAGTTTCATGGGAGATGGAAATCTATCTCACGTAGCTTCCTTCTTCACCTAGTAAGAACCTTCATCTAAAATACTGCGTGAGTTCATGAGAGTGTTTGGCTTGTTGTGTGGTTTTTTTAACTGATATCAAGCAAAAGTGCATTTTCTCTGTAGATGTGTGGTTCTCGGTCTCCAGCGTGAACAGAAAGAAGCTTAAGTTCAAACTGCAGCAATGTCTCTAGGCTAAGTAAGGTTGAGCAAGGATATCTGTACTTCAGTTGTTTGCGAAGGTGTTTCTTCCTCAGTCCTGTATTTCTGCTTGCATTGGCTCAAGTAAGCATTTGATCAAGTTAGTTTGTATTTCTGCTTAGAGCTGTTCTATCTGGAACAAATACTTGCATGGCCACATCTGTGCCGGAGGCAATGCATGGGGAGCAGTGAGGGAGGTGGGGGTCTGCTGCTCTTATTGATGCCCTCATCTTGGATCAATGTAGGTTATTGGCTCTGAAATCTCCTCAGCTTACAGTTCCTAGAGCCTGTGTCAAAGCAGTGAATTGGTGAAGAATGTGAATCAAGCTAACCTGTCTGGCATAGGGGAATCTGGTCCTCCTTACGATAGAGTAATTTCTTTGTTAATTGTTCAATGCAGCAGGAGGCTGGGCACTTCTGTGCATGTGGATGTGCACGATGTGATCCAGCTAAGGAATAGGCACAGATCTGTTCCCTTGTTGTGTTCACTGGGGGTTCTAAAGTGTATTGGTTTGAAGAGTTTCCACAAAACCGTTTCTCCCAGATGTTTGCTTTCTCAATGTGAGAGTCTAGTAGAAGAGTGGCTCCCTTCGGTGGCTCCATTCTCTGAAAGAACTTATTTAGGAGCAACCAGTCTTGATGATAGGCTAAACTTGCCTGAGCTGTCTTGTTGTTGGTGCTTTGGAATTTCACAAAAGAAGCTCACTTAAAACAAAGAAAAACAAAAAAAAAAAACCAACAAAACTTGTAAGAAACCAACCCACGAAACCTGTTTGTGTGCACTACTGAAGTCTTTTATTAGATGCTGAAGCTCAAACTTAATATTCTGTCACTACTAAAAGCTGATAATTAACTCATTTCTTTTCTGTTTCTAGCCAGGGTGCGAGCGTCTAGAATGCCCAAGTATGCACAGCAGCTTAGAGATCATGACAGAAATCCTTGCATAGCGGTAAGATCATTGAATTGGGATTTCTGTTTGTATGTTTCTAGGTCAAAATGCAAAAATAATTCCTCTAGAAATTGCGTTATTGGTTGCACCCCTGCATCAGTAGTATGCATTGAATGTTTCTTAGAGCTTGGAAGTGGGAAAGACTGGAAAGACACACATTGTAAAGTATGTATGAAATAACAATCTGTAATTGCTTATAAATGGGTGCAATACAACTTACTGCTTTATTGTTCCGTCCGTAAAACCAGTCTGAAATACCAGTTAGACCAAGTTGATGGATAATCTTAATATTCTTTTATGGGTTATACCATGTATCTCTGTAAACTATTTTGTGGACTCTCTTCTTACTATTTAAGGAGTACTAATGTTTGTTACAGTCTCCAAATGAAGTAATTGGTTGAGGATTACTGATTATCTGTTTTGGTAGATGTTCCCTTTGATACAGTTCTTTCATCTGAGGAGCTGTCTCCTATCTTCATAGATATTCTGAGACTTGTTAGAATTGTTAGACCCTGAGTACAGTAACTTCTCTCAGCTCTGAAGCTTGTTTTTCCTGTTAAAGGAAACAGATGCCTCTAGAAAATGTATGGATGACAACAACTATAAAAAGGATATGTGTACTGATTATTTTTTGAAGTACAAAAACTGCAGAAAATTCTGGGTAAGCGGGTTTCCTTAAGCACCGTAGATTTTTTTTCCTAAATTTTACTCCTTATCTCTTTTTAAGTATATTACTTCTGACAGTGCTTTCTGAGCTCTTTGGACTGTAGCGTTTTCTACTGCTGTTCTTAAGCTCACATGGAGATGCTAGATTCCTAAATACTTAGTATGTGCTGCCGGAAGACTTAAGCTTACCCTCCAAAATTGTGAGTCAGTGTTCTTGCAGTGTATTCCATTCTAAGTTAGTCAGATATTTTTGTCAGTACGTTGTTTTAAGTTTGCATAAAGAAAGTGAGGTAAGACAAGTTGACCTGTCTTTGTTTTGGCTCATGTTTGCTTCAACCTAAGGTAACTCTCAGGAAGAGTTCAATATTTGGTGGTGATCTTTTTATTTTTTCCCTGTATTGTGGTGGGAAAGGATCATGAGGAACTGGGCACTTCTGTGCACATGCGTACAGGTGATACGATCCCATGCAGTTCAACTGTTCTCTGCTATCTTTAGTCCTTATGCCACTGTAATAGTCTTTTAGCTTATGCCTTTAAATACTTGTATAAACCCGAAAAAAAAAAAAAAACAACCCTGTTTACAGACAATTGCATAGTAGTCTGTGTCATGGGAATGCTGTAATGTGAAGCTGCAAGGTGAGCTATCAGATAGCTTCAGTTAAATAGTAGTACGTTTAGTCGTCAGCTAATCAGATCTAGAATATCTGGCTCCTTGTATATAAGAGAACTTCTGTTGAAGGATCTTATTCAGTGGGAGCTCGGGCAGAGGCTTTTGAGAAATCTGTGTTCTCATGCTTACTTTCTTCTATTTTCAGCATGACATTATGATGCAAAGGAAAAGAAATGGTGTGAAACCGGAGATGCCCTCAGCAGAGGAGAGAAAGAAAATCTTGGAATCTGTAGAGGAGCCGTACTGACTACAAACTGGCATTGTTTTACTGTTTTCACTGTACATACGAAGACTTGTCAGCAGCAGGTTGCCCTCTTGTAAACTGGACTTCACTGTTGCCATATCTTGGATTAAAGTAAGCTCCTAAGTTTTGAAGTATGTGAGCTTTCTAAGATAGGACTGGTTCTATTTCTACTCTTTCTCATTGGGATGTTTAGTGTCTCACTAGAAGACATGGGTACCAACACAGCTTGTCCGGAGACCTTGGAAGTAGAAGCTAACATGCTGTGAAATGCTAAAGACTCCTAAGTTTTGCAGTTCTAAGTTCTAACTTTTCTAATAGTTCTAAGTTTTAAGGGCTGGGTAAGTTTAGAAAGACTAGTAAAGGACTAGTATGTGCAGAATCTCTTGTATACAGCTATTCTGACTAATATTCTAAGCTTATCATGGGTGGTCCTATCGATGTTTTCACAAGTTGTTTTCAGTGTCCATTCTTTAAATAACACTATTCATGAGCTAAAATCCCAAATCCAACAAGCTGTCCTTAAGCTTACAGCTCTTCATCGGTGTAAGCAGAAGGTTGCTATAAATCAGATGTGCAGGCTTTGCTTGGTACAAGGTTAGAGAGGTTGGTGAAGATGGAACTGAACTCAGCTGAGTAGTACCTTTGATGGGTAGTAAATAGATACTTGGCTGTTGGAGGAGGTTGGGGACTTTGTAGGCATGTAAACATGCACTTGGAGTGACATAGCAGGTTTAACTATAGTACAACTATCTAAGACTCTGGACAGCTGAAGCCCTGGGTTTGGAAATGCTTACTCATACAAGACTACAAAGCTCAGTTTGAATAGGCTACTCCAGTCTTACTTAAGACTGATTCCTTATCTAAACTGGGCAGCTACTAAGTGTAATCAGATTGCTGTCTACAAACACTTGTTTTCTTTACCTTCAGTATTTTCTGGTGTCCTGGCTTAAAAAATTCATACCCTGTGGTAAAATGGAAAAACCACTATCGTGAGCTCAAGTTCCATGTGTTCCATAAAACCTTTTAAGACATACTGCGATTAAGTTGGCAGAACTCTGGCTGACCTCTTGAAGGATGGTGTAAAAGTGTTGCCTCTCTATTTAGACTGTTTTGGAAAGGCTTCATAGCTTCCTGTTTTTCCCTCTGTCTGGCTTGTCTCATCGCTTTGCACTCAAGGCCTATTTCTATGTTAACAGCAGTTTATGCTATTTTCACCTTTCCTCTTGCTATCTGACCAACTAGTAACTAATGGGATCTACTTTTACTTCTGTCTTTCTGGCTGCTCTCCTTTTATACCTGAGTTTTGAAGCGAGTTGATCATGCCCTTTTTGTTACTGGAAAGAGTGTAACTCTATGCCTCTTGAGCACGCAGTTCTCTGAGAATAGCTGTCTGGCCTCCAAACCATGTCATAAGTTCTCTTGTGTGTTCCTGGCAAGGGAAGTAGACCTTCTTCAGGGAAGATCATGAGATTCTTTATTTTGGATTATTTTGACTTAAAATTCAGACTTTGCTGTCAGCGATTGTGTTTTTGTTTGGCGCAGAGGAGAGGCTCCCATACTAGATTCAAAGGCTCTACCTTGCCCACCACTTCTAAATTGTTTCAATACCATCCCATTTAGCGTTTTTTTTTTTCCAGTTTGGCACAAATTCTTCTGTTTTGTAGTTTGAACATTTTTAGTCTGTTCCAATTCCAACATTTTTCTAGTAACTTTGCTCTTTCTCTGCCCTAATGATCTAGTTCTGCAATGACTTTCTAATACAGTTCTTCCTGAAGATCCCATGTTCTCCACTCAGATGGAGAATTCCTTGCTTTCATTAGTTGGGCTTAATGGTGCTACTTCTTCATTGGCCATGCCTCTATTTAATCCTCCTGCTCTCTGAGTTTTGGGTAGCTGGCTGTCTTCGATTATATCTCTGGACTTTTCTGGTCTTGCTGCTTTGTGTGAGCTTACCTTCTCTCCCGCTTGGCACAAGTTTGTCATTTGGCATCTTTGCTGCATCTTTAGGCATGGTGTCTTTGCTCCCATGGCTTTACTTACTATTCTAGTGCTTGCTGTTTTTGTTGCACTCTGGTACTGGACTTGCACTTAAATTTTTCTTTCACGAGTTCAAGTTTCTTAAAGCTGTCTCACTTATCCTGAGTTTTTCTTTCAGATGCAAGTGTAAGAATAGCCATGCTTCTAGTGGGTTTTTACATTTCCACTTTTTTCCTGGGGAAGTTTCTGCTCTTCTCTGAATGCGTGGTTGACATGCGGCAGTTCAGGGTATCTGCTGAACTGTGTCTAGAGAACTAGGACTTGAATTCAGAAACTTAGAGGAAGAGACGTATTCCCTGCTGGAACTATTTCACAGTGCAAAAATATGGGATTGCAGGGCAAGCTTAAGGCATGTGTAATGCAAGAACAGTTCTCTAGTATTAGACTTTCTGATCATCAGTGGACATACAAGGTAAGTTCCTTTCAGGTTTTATGGCAAGCCTGATCTTTTTGATGAACAAGTGACAGCAGTGTAAGCAGTGACTTTAAGCATTTTGTTCAGATAGCACTCATCTGTTGTGGGGGATGTTGCTTATTCAGGTATGTGTATTCACATGCCTTATTATACTTATTTCCTCTAAAAAGAAGTATAATCTGGGGAAGCAAGAAGTTTTGTCATAATGCTTCTCATTGTAATCTGTTAAGTCTGAGTCTTTGTTTTCTTCCATTCACTTCAGGTTATTGTTCCTAGTTTCACTTCTGTGGTTGAGGAGTGGTAGATTATGACAGCAGAAACATAAGCTGTTATTTATGAAACAGGTTTTTTTGTTTTTGTAGTGTGGTTAACTGCATTTGGTTGTGAGACAAAGGTAATGGTCTTTTCTTCATGTCTGAGAGTTGATATTCTACACATCAAGCACTGAGGTAAGTTGTAGGCTGCCAGACTTACTGGGCAGAAATAAATTGGGTTGGACTCCTTGCTTCACTCAAGCAAGTACACAATCTTGTCCATTAACACAGGAACAAAACATAAAGGACCAATGCAATTCGTATGGAAGGGAGAAGACTTTTTGTGGGTTTTGTTTACTGGTTTTAACTCTTATTTTTTTGGTAGTACAAAACTAAATCTGGATCATGCTGGTGAATTGTTTCATTTTTTTGTTTGACAGCTGGATGGTGCTGTTGTACAACAGAGACTACATGAAAACAACATCGCTAACCACTGCTGTCTTTCTAGGGTTTTTTTTAAGCCTCTTCCACAGATGTAAAACAAGAAATCCTTTCAGGAGAAAGGAAGACTGGATGTTACCTCTATATCTACTAAGAGAAGAGGAGGATGAGAGTCTAGAATGCTGGAGATAAGAAGTTTATGTGTAGCCTGAGAAGCCTTCAAGTATGGTCCTCCGGAGTATTTTTTTCTCCAGTGAAGTTTCTTGCTCAGAGCTGAGCACTGAACCAGCAGTAGCTCTGGGCTCTCTGCCAGGCCCAGGTGAATGTCCAGATGTGTTTTTGTTTTACTGTCTTATGGTTCCTGTAATCCTACAGTGCAAGACTGCTGTGATACTTTCTGCTCCCATGGTGGGTATGACTTAGTGCTCTTGTAGGTGTTAGTCATTTAGCTCCAGAGTCCTGAAAACCTCTTCAGGTTCAGTAGGTGGAGTTTTGACCGGCAGGGAGTTGCATGTGCTGCAGCTCTGGGTGTTCTTGGTCTTCTCTGACTAGTTCTTTAAGTATGGGAAGTAATAGATCTGACTACTTCAGATATTTTTTTTTTTAAATTGTTATTGCTACCTATTGGATAGAAAACTGTGGAAGTACTACATTTGTACCCACTAAATGCAATGGACTATTAAGGCTTCAGTATATTTTTCTGTTTCTGTGTGTAACTAAAACTCATCAGATTTTGAATAAATTTGTTCTCCATCCTTTGGGGTTCTATCTTGGTGCCTTCTTGGTCCAAATCCTTTTGTGAGTGACTGCAGTTCTAACACCTTAATACAGTTGAAGTCGTTAAGTCACATGATTACTTCCCACTTGACACGCAAGATGCTGAACTAAATGCAGCTGACCTGAAACTCTTTTAAAATTAGCCTGCCTTCCTTTCAGCATCGTATTGAATAATGTCAGCCTCGTATCTTGCACCAGTGCAAATCCTTCACTTAGACTCCCATTTTCCTATGACTTCAGTTTTGTGGGTTTTTCCTTACGTAGAATATTATTTCATCTCCTGACTTACATCTTGCTTTCTTGCTTTTTATTGATTGATCTGCGTCTTAGCTTGTCTTGTACCTTCAGGATCAACATCTATTTATGTGGTACCAACTTTGTTGTGGAGGTTTTGTTCTACAGCAGTTTCTTCCCTGACTGCCTTTTGCCAGTCTTCACAACTGATTTCTGTTAACTCTGCCTGGAACATCTTTCCTGCTTATCTGTTTCTTACAACACTGGCTTTCCCTTCAGCCCCAAAATGCGCTTCCATAGCTCGCGTCCAGAGATTAAAAAGAAAGTCTTCCTCCAGCAGCACAGGCCAAGATGGGATGTCTATCTGAAATGCTAACTGAGTAGCTAGTGAAAATGACAGATTTTTTAGAAGTTCTGGTAGCTCTCTAAGTGCTTTTTGAGTCTGATTTGTTTTATGGTGGTGCGTTGTGTTTAATTTGGGCTGTCAGCTCCTTCAGCAGCAGTCTGCAGAATGCTGCATGCAGCTGTGGCACTGCAGAAATAAACAATACTGAAACTTCCGAGGCTGAGAACCACAACAGATATTTGTGTCTTTTGGATCCTGAAGTAATATGGTGGCCAACTTATTATTAACAGTTCCTTCCCTAGAAAATGAAGGAGAGACATGAGGCCATTCAGTCATAGAATCATAGGCTAATTGGGAGGGACTCGCAAGGATCATAGTTTGAACACTTTCTCCTTATGCTGTCTGTGGGAGTCATTGCGATTTATTATATATTATTTTTACAAAACCAAAGAAGTGGGAGTAGCATGAATCTTTCATAAATAAGACTGGTTTCTTTTGGTGGTGGTTTTAAGAGCGAATAAAATCTTTCATAGTCGCTGGAGTTAGGCATACAGCTATTGTTTTCTAAAAACATTCTTTTAAAATCAATTTTTAGAATTGGTTTCTTTCTTTATTTATATACACTTTTCCACTTCTGCCAAGTTGATGCAAAGCTTCTAATTTACTCCTAGGTCCTTACTGCTTGTAAAAGATGACTTGTATTCACAGCGCCTATTTCAGGGCTGTGTGAGTTATGTAGTGTTCAGTTTGAGCAGAGTCCACGTGAAGCCCAATCCTAATCTATTCAGTTTATTTCAGGAATTATTTTGCAACCTGCTATTTATTTGAAACTCAGGCCTAGTCAATGAATTAATTTTTGCCATTTGCTATACACATTGAAGTGCTTCTACCCTTGGACTACTGCTTTACTTATTCTACTTTGATAAGCAGCTGTACACTGGAAACATTTCCTGACAGTTAAGTGCCTTGGCAGTATGCGGACTTGAAACAAGAATGAAAATCTCTAATTGCTCAATCGTTACTACTTTTCAAGCAATTGTTTCTCAAACTGAAACTGAAACTATGTTGCCTCCTCTTATTTCATCTGAGTTACTTCAGTGGATGCAAGCTGTGGTCCACCTCCTGTAGCTACTACTGAAATTTGGCATCAACTGAAAACATTTGTTTGTGTTTTACCTGGAAAATGTTTTTACCATTTTATGAGCACTACCACAGACAGTTCCTTCTGTTTTAGCTCTTTTTACTGTACAACGTCATTTCTTCTCTTTTAGTGTAGAGACTCTTGTTTTTAACAGCCTAGTGGCACAGAAATGGATGCCTATTTTACTATCTTTACTTTGTATCTCAACACTTAATATTCTTAACTTGCACCTTCTCCACTGTATTTTGCATTTTTTTTCTTGAGGGCTATTAAATTCAGCCTTTGCTTTTTGGTTGGAGCACGCTGTTAAATTCCTGCACTTCAGTACCTTTAAAGATGATGATGGCATTCTATTTTCTTAATGCTTCACGTGACACGTTCTTGGCGTAATACCTTGCCCTGTGTGCCAGGGAATATTGATGTCATCCATTGTCCTGTAAAATAAGATTAATGGCCCTCAATTATTGTGAAATACCATTCTGTGCATGCTATGGATCAGCAACTTAAAGTAGAAAGTAACCAAACAATCAATAACAAAATTCAATGCTCTATTTATTCTTACTGGAAGTAAAGAATATGAAACGCTTGAACTGCTTTTCATTAGAAGCAGTTAAACATCCCCCAACATCCATATTCGAGAAATAAAAACCCTCCAAACTATGCAGTTCAGAACCCTATAGGACAAGGATCAGATTTTTTTGTTGTATGTACTTAAAATTGAACTGTTGTCTATCGGATATCAGTGTTACATGAATAGATAATAGTTAGCCGTGTTATATCAGTGAGATGTAAATGGAAAACATGATTATGCTTCAAAGTTGTTCCAAAATGGAACACAATTTCAAAGTAAATAAAGTCTTTGATTATAAACAAGGAAGCTTATGCTCAGGATAGGAAAGGGATACTAAATGTTCTGAAAGGAAATAACACTTGTAAGATTATATAAGACTAATAGCAGAAATAGGTTGTTGTCTCAAGCTTGTGAATGGTCATAAGCCTGTGAAAGAATTCCTTGCAGTGTGGACTGCTGAGCAGCTCTTGGTGCTGGGGCTGTGTGTAACTGCTTAAGTTGTCGATGGACAAGGCTGCATGTGAGAACTGGGGTGGCAGGAACTGTGGTATCTTCTGCTAATTTATATCATAGAATTGTACAGTTGTTTGATTTGAAAGGGATCTTTAAAGGCCATCTGGCCAACTCCCCTGCAGTGAACAGGGACACCTGCAGCTACATCAGGTTGCTCAGATCCCCATCCAGCCTGACCTTGCACGCCCCCGGGGATGGGGGGGATTCTGCTGCCAGTCTGGGCCAACCTGTGCCAGTGGAGTGGAATTGAACCAAGTTGCTGCACTGGGGTATTCTAGTAACACAGTGCTTGCTTCAGGGCATGGGAAGTAGTTAATGGGTAAAGGGGCAGACCTTTAGGTAGAGTGCGCATTGTGAAATTGCCGTATCCTGCTGTGTCAGCCTTCAGTGCTTTAGCTTGAAGTTTCCTGATGTCTGATGAGTTCAGATGGACTTTACTGGCTCCAAAAAAAAAAAAAAAAAAAGCTGTGTTTTAGTTCTCTTCTACTTAACAGGCAAAAGTGGCTCCTTCAATAGATTAACGATGATGGTTAGTGTAAAATTCTGGGCTGGCTACTCCTGTACAGAATGGAAGAAGTGTTTTGACTTAAATTTAAACTGTAGATTCTTAAGGGTATGCATGCTTATTGGCCATCTGTAGACAGTTGGAGTCTGTGAGTGCCCGATGCTTTGAATCATAATCATTAAGGTTGGAAAAGATGTCTAAGGTCATCTTGTCCCACCATCAACTCGCTGCAGCTACCGTGTCCACTAACTGTGTCCTTCAGTGTCACGTCTACACATTTCTTAAACACCTCCAGCAATGGTGACTCCTCCACCTCCTTGCCCACAGACAGGAGGAGTTCACAGTGTGCTCCTGTGTTCTCTAGCATGGGGGAAATCCCCTGCCAGGAGCTAGTGGAGTGTCAGTATGACTCTGTCTTCACTAATTGGCAGCCACAGGAGATCGGGCTCCTGGACAAGCTGTTGTGAAGCCAGCTGTGGGTATCTGCAGGTGATCCCTGTTTTGGGCACAGCAATTCTGTTTGGCCCAAATGGTACAGGTTTGTGCTGGTCTGGAAATGCAGGTTGGTTGTTCCCATGTGCTGGTGAGGGTGCTTTCTACTGATTACCACTATAAGTCTTATGAGGAGCAGCTGAGGGAGCTGGGATTGTTTGGTCTGGAGAAGAAGAGGCTCGGGAGACCTCATTGCTCTCTACAACTTCCTAAAGGGAGGTTGTGATGAGGAGGGGCTTGGCCTCTTCTCCCAGGTAACAAATAGGACCTGAGGAAATGGCCACAAGCTGTGTCAGAGGAGGTTAGATTAGACATAAGGAAAAACTTTATCTCTCAGAGAGTGGTCAGGCACTGGCATGGCTGCCCAGGGAAGTGGTGGAGTTGCTGTCCCTGGCAGTGTTCAAGAGGTGTCTGGATGAGGAGCTACAAGATATGGTTTAGTGGCTTGTGGTAGCAAGGGTGATGGGAGGACGGTTGGACCAGATGATCTTGTAGGTCCTTTCCAACCTTGTGATTCTATGGTTCTGTGAACTTAGCATATGTGTAACAGTGGCAAACAGACATTGGTTTCTAAAATCAGAGTAATTTGCTAACTGAAAATGTTATAAAGTCTTGATTTATGGTTTTGTTTGCAGTCCTCTATTAGGTGTAGATCTGGTGTTCACTTGCGGAGAATGATTTTTTTTTTTTTTGTGTGTGTGTATTTCCTCACGATGTATCTGCAGCTCAGCATTCATGCTGCTGGGAGAGAGAAACAGATCCTGCTGTTCACTCAGGGGTTGGTGCCTCTGACAGGGCAGCTTGCAAGTGTTCTTCTGTGAGCCTTTAGAAGGACACTCAATATGTGGCATTGCAAGAACTGTTGCAGCAAACTTTAGGTAAGCAAATTGACCTAATTTAATAAACCACTTTTCATCAAGTGAGATGGAGCCAAATCAAGTGCTTTGCCAAGAACCGTATTTTTATTAGCACGGTACAATTGGTTGCTTATTAAGCAACCTGTGTTCACAGTGTGTGCTGGGGGCAGGAGCAGAGCTGCGGCCTTGGGGTTTCCCACCCAAAGAGGATAGGTGGGGGGAGGGGGTGCTGGCTCTAGGCTTCCTGCACTGGGCTTGGTGTGGAACTGGGCACTTCAAAATAAATTAAAATGCCATCTCACTGTCCTTTAAATTGTTTGCTAAACAAAATGAAAATTAAAATACAATATTACCCTTACTGTATCCCAAAAGAGACATCTCAATCATCGTATCTGTAATGGATTTATTGGAAGGCATCCCTCTTCTTGTAACCTATTCTAATGTAGTGTGCTAGGCAGACTGGATCATCTTTAGAGGTCTTTTCCAGCTGTAATGATTCTACCTCTAACACAGCTTTGCTATTAAATGAAAATGTCCATCTCTGACCCCCCCCAGCACAGCTGCAGTGCCTTTGGATTCAGCAGAGATGCTAATAGGAAACCAAAGTAGTATTTTCTATTCCTGAGAAGGTAGCTTACATAACTGGTACTGTTCTTCCTCAGGTGCTATAAAAACCAGACACTTACTTGTCAGTGTTCGGTGCATGCATATGATTGTGTGCTGGTTTCCTCTCTGTCAAGGCAATCACATTTTAGTTCTCAAGATGAAGCATTTTTTCCCTTCTTCTTTGAGACCTGGTTAAACTATTTGGATGTTGTTAAGCTTAGTATCATTTATAAGGATAATTCAAGCCAATAGGAGACTGAATGGAAAAATAGAATAGCTTGAGAGTATTTGCAGACTTTAAGACAGTATATCTTGTTTTAATATTTAATAATAATTTTGTTTTTATCTTAAAGAAATCTTCCAGAAAACAATGTTATTGCCAATCTAAAATCAGACTTTATTTGAAAAAAAAAAAAAAAGAAAAGATAACTTTAGCCAAGATGTATGCTTTTACTTCACTTTTTTGAATAACACTCAGAACTCCTCTTGCCCCTGTAGTATCAGAGCTCCGAAGTCAGTGGATGAAGTCTGCCTCAATCACAGCTGTTGCATGTGGGCAGGGAAGTCTGTGCCCTGTTCTTTGTAGGCCTGGGGCATCCCTGGTGCTGCCACTGACTCTTGAATGTGTAGCTTCAGGCACACGTGCTTCAACTGAGGTTCTCAGAATGGAAAGCTGTGCTCTTAGGCAGTGTTTCTTCCCTATGAGTGTTGGGCTCTCAGCATATGTCTCAGACTGTGGTTGTAGTATGGAGGTGCACAGCTGCTTGATATGCCTCATATCCTGTTATTCACCTGTTGATATCACAGTCCTGATGTTTGTATGCTTTCATGTAGCTTTCTCCAGAACCTGCATCACATACTAAGTTCCCCAACTCTTCCTCCTGTCTGGGGAAGTGGAGGCAAAAGCGAAGACTGTGGGACTATCTTGCCTCTATTCATGCACCCTTACAGAATCCTGGAGCTTCATTCTCATCTAATTCCCTTGTCCTGAGGGTAGACTGCATTGCATCTTTCCTTAGAGAAAACAAACTTGTCCACTCCCTTACCCAGTCTTTACGGCAGAAATTCAGCCCACCCCCATGTCAGGGAGGAACTGCAATGGATGGTCCCTTATGGTGGAAACAACAGATCAAAGTGGTTTTCAAGGCATGTTTTGACTGTAACCAAATGTTCTAAAGTGTTACTTTGTTTGTGAGTTTGGCTTTCCTTCGCTATGGGTTAATGAATAATCCACTGTGTACATTTATCATGCAGCATTTTGTGTTTGATTATTGGTTGTACTAGAAGGAAAGAAATTTATTTTTACTGAGATCTGGAAACAAAGTGTTGTACTGAGAGTTAAATTGGAGGGCTGAGCTATTGGACAGCTTCCTGTTGCCATACAGTAGAGATCCTGCCCCTTTCACCAATCCTTTTGCCTTGCCTAGATGTGCCTAAAGTAGTCTGCTAGGTCTCACACCTGTGGGCTCCTTCACTTGATTAGAACTGCTAACCCTGCAGCTTAAGGAGAACAGTTTTAGTAGGGTTAATGCTGGTTTTATGTAATTTTGCACTTAGAGTGATTGTGCAAGTGCTGGAACACGTGAGCTGCAGGCACCGCACAGTGTCTGCTTGCAGTGGATCATCTGTGTTTGTTGCCCTTCTATTACAAACTCTTAGGCCAAGAGACCTCCTGTACAAGCTTGGATTACCACCAGCAAAATTGATGAGTCAAGGCTGCAACAGCTCATATCCTTTGTGGCTCACCAAAGAGCCCTCTCACACCAAAAGACTCCAACTGCATGACACTGGGTTTCATTCCAGTTTTCCCATCTAATTGTTTGACATCTTACCAACAATAGTCTGGGGAAAAAAAAAAAAAAGCCCGAGAAACCAATCTTATGAGTATTGCTTCCTGTTTTCTGAAGCTGAATGCTGAACAACAGTTTGTGTAATGATGATGAACTGTTAAATATAATTAAGTCTTATTCCCTATAGTCTTTGTAATAAAAATTGTAAACAATATTTTGCAAATAAAGCTGCAGGCCCACAGGCTGTTGCTTCCAGATGGCATGAATTAGCAGAGGAAGATTTGTTGTGCTTCCTTTCCCCAGCAATCCACCCCTCCCCTGGTTTGGGATGTGGTAGCCCTGGACAGGGATGACTCAGCTGCTGGTTAATCACCTGCTGAAGTGCTAAAACTGATAGCTTGGCTCTGTTTCCTCAAGCAACGGTGAGCTGTCAAGGCTGACCAGCAAGAAAATGTTCTGCAACTAGAATTCCCCTGCCATCCTATTCAAAGTCATTGCAATTAAGACTTGCTGCTTTCATCTGCATGGATTTTGCTGTGGCTCCAAAAGTCTGTGTTGAGATTTTGTTTAATAAATGGTTCCTCGTCCACTAATTGCCCATACAGGGGACTTCTCACCAGCATGTCTGGAGAAATACTGGTCAAGGATGTTTCACTGTTTTCCAGTTGGAAATGTGGAAAGTAACAGAATATTTCCAACCAGAGAGACTATCCCCCAAAAAGGGATCACATCTAGAAGAGAGTTCTGTAATCTTGAAGTTTCAAATGGCTGTTTTCCAGGTTGCTGATGGTAGAGAAAGACCAGAGAAAAACAACTACAAGCCATATGGAAAACCTTCCCAACCTCTGTCCTCCATAGGGACTGCGCCTGTCCAGTCAGCTGTCAGGAAAAAAGCATGGAGAACCTGTTGCCATGATGTGACAAATCTTACTGTCCTTTGTAAACAAACAGACTTTGTGAGAGATACAGACCAACCCCAGTTTACCTGAGTAAGTTTTAACTAATGCAATCCAAGTGCCTTGTGAACTGTTTCAGTATTGGTACCTTCTTCTAGATGCCAGAAAAAAAGCATAAGCCTGTTCTCAGCAGCGGTAGCAGCAGCTGCTGACAAGCAAGCAAATGCTGTGAGAAGATCATCTCCAAATCACTGTTGTTAACTTTGTCAAGATACAGCATGTGTTTTGTTCTCCACCTGCTGCAGTGCAGATCTGTACTGCGTAGCCCAACCAGTGATGGTTCCCCTCAGTGCCTGAAGAAAATCATCACAGTTACCTGAGTGGATTGCTGACAAGAGGACAGAATCCACTAAGTGCAAAGGGGAAAAACTAAACTTTATCTACAATTGCAAATACTTCACTGGATGTTGTTTACGTTGGCCTCCGTTTTATAGTTTTGTATATTCTAGGGGACTGGCTCCATCCTCAAGAGAAGCCCATTTTCAGCTTTCCTCCGTCCTGCATGGATAGCAGCAGCAGTATCTCAGCCTCTCTTCACCCTTACCCAATGGATTTTTCTCATCCTCATTGTCAAGGTCTTCAGAGACAAAATCCTCCAGCAAGCCACTGGCTGCACTTTGCCAGTTAAACTCTCAGTCCAGGAGGACAGAGAAAAACAGCGCTAAAACGGATTATTCAAAGTTATCGGTCTGTGTAACTTCTCATTGTAGCAATGCTGTTGCAGTAAAGGTTCATCACCTGGCAGGATCGATCCAAATGAACAAGTGCACAATTCTCTCTGCTCTTGTTTTTGGAACAAGTGTGATTGTTATCAACATTTTTGTGTAGGAAGGTCCAAGGACATGGCTGAATTCCAAGCCAGGTTTGCTCATCTGACCACGCTTGCTGTCTCTCATAAGCCTTCAGAGTCATCTTGTGATAAGCACGTCGTTTGCAGAACAGATCTGAGATTTATTCAAAGACATTGTTTCACATATTTTTCCATGAACATCCCACATCATCAACACTAGCCTATATTTGTCTGCTTTAGTAGATGTTGGACTTGATGATTCTTACCTGCAGAGGTAATATTCAGAATGTCACCACATGCAAAATGCAGATAGATATCCAGATACTTGCAGAAAAACAGAAGGGCAGACATATGACTCTAAGCGGTACGTATTCCTGTATACTTCAGGTCACTTAGTGGGAAGCCACTGCTAAGTTGTGATCTTCCTTGGATCACAGCAGATACAAATCTTAAAAGCCAAGCAAGCATTATCAACACCGTACCAACTGTGACTATAATGCCTTTTTTATTAGTAATTCTACCTCAACTCATTTTCAAACCATCAGGTCATGAGTACCAGGAGTCTCCAGACTGATGAAGTTAATTACTTATCGTTCTGTTAACTTCATCTTAAAATTAGGCACAATGTTCATGTACGTAGATTTACAAATTTTTGTTTCTTTAAGAAAATTTCTTTTGTGGAACGATCTTATTCTTTATGGGATTATAGTCCATTTCAAATCAATCCATTCTGCTAATCTTCTTTAAAATATCCAAGCTAGCAGCAGTCAATTTATAGCAGTTCTTTTCTCTACGCAGACAAAACACAAAGGTTGTTAATATTTTCCAGCCAAGTTTCCTTGTATTCCAACTTGGGAGTGGTAATAGGAGGAGAGCCAAGGAATTTCCAGAAATCTTGAAGTGCTAGTAAGTCATTACTGACACAGTGCCATGAACAGTTGGTTGTAGGAACTTAGATGTAGGATAAAGAAGTTAGACGCAGGATAAAGTAAGAGGATAACTCTGCCTCTGATTAGCAGTTGTTATCAATGCATCCCACCAGAAGTGAAAGCTTTCTTACATAGTGGGGAAAGACAGCTGGCTACTTCCACAGTTATGAACAAACTTAACCTTTCAGCATTCTCTGCCCACAAAATGTGCTCTGCAAGGAACCATTTAAGCTACTGCCCCTTCTGAGACTCTTTGCCACCTCAAAGACCTCTAAACCTCATTGGTTTAGGTTACATTTGTCTTACAGTTTAGTGATTGTGGTCTTATTGGTGTGAAAACATTATCTAAAAATATTTGTACATGTTTACTATCTAGAGACTGGTCCTGTGGCAAAGGGTAACTTACAAGGCAGATTACGTGGAAAGCATGAATATGAAGCCCCTATGGCTGCAGATTGTCTTCAGTCAGTCCACTCAGAAGCTTTAATGCTCACACCGGGGAATGTAAGCGCAGGATTCTTCAGTATCATTTCCTGGATTTCAAAGTGACTGAATCAGGTACTCCAAAATCGTGAAGAAAGCTCATATTTGGTTGATAAAAGCGTGGCTTGTTGTTCTGTTACATCTCCTTCAAAATCCTCAGCCAAGGAATGGTGCGATTCCTGAACATCTCTCCTTGTTTGTTCCCTTGATCTATGTGCAATTTTAGTGCTCCTTTTTGATATTAAGAGAATGCTATCAAAAGGAGAATAATACAGAGGTCCATCTGACTAAGGCGGAAAATGTGTAAATATTCATGGAAAGGCTTGCATTTTGTCTTCTGGAATACAGTAAAAACGTGCATACAAGAGAGCGTGGGACAGGGCTGTTGCTGCAGATGGTGATCGCTTCTACACAAGCTCTACCTGCTTCAAGTATTCCCTTCACACTCCCACTTGTATTACACACCACAAGTATTACACTATACTTGCACTATAGTGTAATACTTGTGCTACATTCACTCTCTGTATTGCAGAGTACCGTGCTCATGTGGTGACTGTCTCTATCTTCAGAGATGTAAGCCATACTGAAAACACAGGACATCACAATTTCCAGTCAGCTACATTAATCTTGCCCTCTTTTATTCAAACAAGTGCTTATCTTAATCGTTTAAGAAGGAATTTACTCAGAAATCTCCAGATGAGTGGCACCTGAGGATGAATTAACACTCAAGCACATCATAAAAACCAACTATTTTTTTTTTCCCCACGAGTTGCAGTTGCTATTCTTGTCGCTGCAGAATCACATGAATAACCTTGTATCAGATGCAGGTAATCTTAGCCTTAAGTTCACGTGTAATTATATTTACATTTATGTAGAGCAAATCCTTAACTGTACAGTGTTATCTGTACCAAAGAAATACAAATACAGCTTAGAAAAACTTCAGGCTGAAAAACAATGCATTACTTGAAGCTCGGTATGTTTTTTTTTTAGTATATAATTCTTTTGTGCGTGTGTGAAATTAACGTGGCGTTCACTGATTAGGGAGTTGTAACAGAGAAGATTTCAACTTGATGCCTTACTCTCATCCTGTTACAGTCTGACTCAATGCCAGAGCAGAGCAATCACATTATATCCTGAAGGAAATAATTCAAGCACCTCACCTGGCAATTCTGCTGAGATTTGTTCCTTCTGGACACACAGCCATTAATTGGAACTGTCGGCTCTCGCCCAAATTGTTAGTTAGGAGCTTCCCAAAACACAGGTATGCTGTTTTACAATAACTGTAGCATAACTGGAATCAGATGTGCAGTTTAACTGTACATGACGCATTGCCTCAGGGACAACCATTAACATGCCAGAAATATACAGACAGATCAGTAAGTAATGCAAAGAGTATTTGTTAAAATTAATCTAGGGAAGACCCACTTTGTTAGCTCTCCGCCAGGATTTCCCACTTCCAGGCAATGCTCTTCGAAGACTGCACGCACAGCAGATGCCTCAGCTATCACATCTCACTGTGTTAATTTCTGAGCAAGTTTCTTTTGGTTGGCACTTAGTACAAGCTCACCCCAATGGGGCTGCACCGTCACCAAGGTTTCACCACCCATATAACAGCGCTGACATTTACAGTGCCAACACACAAAATTTGCTCTGTAAGAACTTTGGTTGTTGCTGCTAGCTGCATCTGCTGACAGTGGTCTCCTATCCTGCCTTGCAGCAGGACAATAGACATAGCTATCTTCCAAAGATCAACTGCCAGAAGCTACCCAAAAAAAAAGGTACCTGCTTGGTTTCTTCCTAAGATGAGAACAGACTGTGAAGACCAGCTTCCAAACAGCTGCGTATTGCTCTTGGAAACGATTACCAAATTCACAAAATAAGCAATAATACAGCCTATATCTCAGCTGTTATCTTTTTGTTTTATTTTCTCCTCAGTCTCATTCACCGGTCAGCACCAGAAGCATTAGGGAATAGTAAGATCTTTGCTACCACAAGAATATGAACTTGCACATGGGAAAGTAGCAGCAGGCAACACAACACCGCATCCTAGACTGTCTTTGAGTCACTGTATCAATGACTTTCAAGCCATCCCAGTCAACTTTGTTCTAATACAATGACTGGGTCCCAGCATTAAGAGTTTCAAACGGTCATAAAAACGGTAATCTCTGTGGGAGTTGCCTGATGTGTTTTCAGAAGGCAGCTCTGTGCTATTGTCAGCTATGACACTGTCACAACTAAGATGCTTTTCCATTTTGTGTTCTACCTTCTTGCTTGAGTCTCACAGAGATCTTTCTGTGAGGACTTTCCTTGCTGGGTGCAGGAGGAAAAAGCACTTCTTGGCATCAGGAATGTAATAAAAAAAACCATCTCTGGAGGTCCCTTCCAACCCCTACAATTCTGTGATTCTGTGATCTTGCAGGAAGAGAACCATCTGTTATCTTAAGTTCGTATGGTAGCTGAAGACCCAAGCACATACCTCATAGCTCCTCCTGAACATGGAAGAAGTCTCTCTTGACCACCATGACGCATCTTTACATACCTGTCATGCTGTCTCGTTAGACATGCTTGGTATTTATGGAGGTCAGATCACCAGCAGGACAAGGACAGGATGTTATCTTCCAGTCACACAAAGCAGCCATCACACCTGTGCTAGTACTCTAAACACTTGAGCAATAGAGATCCTGTGTTGTTTGGCAGTAAAGTTTGTTTACTTCTTACTACCGTTCAAGCCTATGATGAATAAAGTCTCTTTTCAGAAAAGTAACAGGTGAACTCCAGCTGTCTAGATCACTATGACAGCATCCATTTCTTCCAGCTGCACAAGCAGGTAATAGAGCCATCATTTTCTATTTTAAAACAAATACAGAACAGGAGCTTAATTTTATGTCAGCAAGCAGACTGAATTGATTCGTCAGATCCCCATCTCTAAATTGCAAACCTGGACTATGAGATGGCTTGAGAAGCAATTTACACCTATGTCTACGGATCAAAGACTCTGTGTCAGCCTGTTTGCTCTCAGGAATAGTCCTGCTTAATGAAATCGCTTGTTATAGAGACCGAGAGTAGAAAAAAAAGAGAAAAAACACACAAAGATTTTTTTAGTAGCTAAATTAATGTTAATTGCTGTCATGCAGCTGAAGCAGTTTCATTTTCTGGACATGAATCTTGCTTATGTGATCAATACAATTTTTACTACTGCCTCAGCTTCACTCCAGATGGCTCTTCCCTTTAGAATTCTTAAATAGCTACACCAGACTTTTCTTAATGGCATCCAATGAAGGGACAAGAAGCAACGGACACAAACTGGAAAAAAAAAACAAAAAAAACCACCCCACACATTCCACATAAGCATCTTTTTTTAAACTGTGTGTAGTCACACACACTGGAACAGGCTGTCCCACAGTGGTTGCAGAGTCTATTGGAGTATGGAGACGGTACTGAGCAACTCACTGACTGACCTTGCTCTGAGTACAGCTACCTTTCAAACTCAGTGATTCTGCAAGATCCCTATGGAGATTTATTTCTCCAGCACATTCCTAGGAAAGATCCTCCACGTTAAGAGGGAAAATGGACCCTGTTAACACAAGGAGGTGAGGAGCCTGCAAGACACGCATACACCACATGGTTAAATTAGTGATTGACTTTATTACCAGCAAACAGTGCTATGTACATATGAGAGAATTTATAAACATATATTTTCTAATTAATAACTTCAACTTCCTGAGTTGTGCTGCAAAGCGAGCAGAATTTCTGAAACAGAACAACTGCAGATCTGAGACAAATATTTTCTTCATCAGTCTGAATTCTACCTCTCGGCAATCCATCATAACTGTAAGGCTACTTCTAACATTCTTGTTTGACCCAGTGTTTCTTGCTCATCATTAACAAAACAGTACAACTTAAACTCCTCTCCATCAGTAAAAAAACATCATTAATTGTACAGGCAAGGGAAATGATGATAGTTTCTGGGCCATCATGGAAAAACAATTTTTTCATATATATTTTTTTTCTGAATCACAGAATTGTAGGGGTTGGAAGGGACCTCTAGAGATCATCGAGCCCAACCCCCAATCACCCTTTTCTCCATGCTGTCTGCAATTAATTTCATGCTAAAGCATGTTACAGTCTTAGTTTGTAGGCACTGCCAGTTGCCAGTGGAGTACTGTGACATGAGAGACTGGTTTAACCAGCATATATATAAATAGCATAATATATTATCTTCCTTTTTCTTGTTTTGGATTTAATGAAAGACAAATGAGGGGAGGGGGGCTCTAAGTGGTCATTGTCAAAAAGGACAAGGCCTCCTCAGAATACCCGAGGATAGTCCTAAGAGTAAAGGCAAATAAAACAAGTCTCTGTAGATGGAAGACAGCCTGCTCCCCAATTCAAGAGGGAAACATTGTGCTGTTACTCAAGCTATAGTTCTAGTGATCCTATTCACACAGCATCATTCCTTTCTGAAACAGTCCCAGGAGAAGCCTCAATTACACCACATAATACCTTTGGTTTTAGTAGCAAAGGTATTCCTGTTGTCTTACTTGGCAAGATGTTTGACAGCCCATCTCAACTGGTAGTGTTATGCTTTGTAACTACAAACTCTGTGAGGGAGATGACAAGTTAAAATTGTTCCTAAAATATTGCACTCAACTCATGAGATATAAAGATTTCCATTGCAAAGTTGCAGGCATAGTATTAGCTTTTAAAATAAATTAGACAAGAAGTCAATTAGCAGCACAAATGTCATTTACATTCTTTTGTTCCCCAAGAGATCCATAGTCACACCTGTGAGTCCTGAGATCACCTCCCCCCAAACTGCTCATTATTGGTTTGTGAAGCAGAGTGATATTTAAAGCATTATAACAGATATTACCAAAGGAACGCATTTCAATTTTCCTACTTCCATAACGAGGGGAGAAGAAAACAGTTCGTTGGATAAAAAAAAAAAAAAAAGCTCACGTGAAAGCTGTTGATTAATATCTAATTAAAAATCAATTTCCTTAAAAATGTTATTAAGTAGAAGTGAGGCACCTTAAGTCCACAGCTGCTAGAGAAGCAGACCTCTCCCACCACCACCATTAACAAGGTCTGCTTTTCAGTTACTGAGTTTGTGCAATTTTCAGTCCTTCTTCGCTCGACCTTTAAAGCTATCCATGAAGTGGAGGGCTCCAACAAAGTCCACAAGGAGAACGCCTACTTTCACTGGTAGGATACTGCAAGGTAGAAGAAACAGGTCTCAGAAGATTCTTGTAGTTTATACAGAAATCACAGAAATCATTTCACATGGCTAATACTTGCAAAGAAATTATAATCTCTTTTACAGTTCCAATAGCACTCACAAAATACTGGTTACACTCATTTTGCTGCCTTAGTCGTTACCTTAGATCAGTTCACCAGCCTGGCTTGCAAGAGCCAGATGCACCCTAATTCTGGGGCAAAGATTCCAGTGGTGCATTTCCTGAGGAGCAGGCCCAGTTTCTACGGCCCACACTAACACTGCACCCCAGCAGAGGCAGCAAGCCAGTCACACATTTGGGCCACAAAACAATGTCAGAAAAGTAGAAGGAAGCCCTAGAAACTGAGAAAAGTCCAGAAATGTGGAGAACTGAATGAGCGTTCACACTGTACCGGAGTAGTCTAGTTTGAGTTTTAGTCAAAAATTTTCAGCTCGGGCAGAAAAAAGAGTGAGGTAAAGAAGGAAAGAATGCAGCTTACTTTTTCAAAGCAAAGAAGAAATACAAAGTGCGTGGTAGTAACAAAATTGCTTGGTCACGTCGAATAGCAGTCATTATCTTTTCAGCCACATAATCTGGGTCTAAAATGGGGAGCACAAGTGGCCACCTAGAAGGGAAGATGTTTATTTTAATACAAATTCCTTTAGATTCACATTTTACTTGAGAAGATATCAATTTTTGAAGGTAATTAAAAGAAATACCGTAAATCACATGAACCAGCAAACCTTTGTTATGTTAGCCTAAAGAGAGGAAGGGATTGTTATTTTTCCTCTGTGTGATCCCTCACAAGAGAGATCCATGTATTAAGACACACTAAGCTTTTACTCCGCTCCTGAGTTTTGTAATTATATAAGTGCACTGAGCAAAGCTATGCCAATGACTTCAGGAGGTGAATGAAGGAAACCAGATGGGACAACTGGAGCATTTGACTTCCACAGAGGATTGGAACAGGGGAAAGGACATCAATTATGTTTCACGTTTCAGCTTGAGTGAATACTAAAGTACTGAAGGCTTTGCCATGTACATTGCCTGGTCACTGGATAGAATATCATCCATGTGAGGCCCTAAAACATAATGCAAGCAGGGCAAAGTCTAGCTTGTAAGTGTCATAAAAGAAACGAGACCACGTGTTCAAATTGCATAACAACATCACAGAAGCTTACTCACTTGGTACTGCAGCCATCAAACATCCCCGTGTTTATGAAGTAAGGACACACAGTTGTGGTTTTAACACCAGTCTTTCCCAGGGCTCTCATCTCTAAACTAATTGACTCTGCAAAACCAACGGCTGCAAACTTACTTGCACAGTAATCTGTAAAACAAATATAATAGTAATTGCAGTTAAACATTTTAATTTATTAAACCTTACTAAAAAAAAAGTGAGTCCCAGTTTTTGACAGAGAACAGGGACAACACTGTGCTTTAGTAAACAAACAGCAGCAATGGTATACACAGAATACAGAATGGTATAGATACAATATACATACGGTACCCCAGGAAATTACTGTCCCGTAACAAAATGCTTTACAACAGAGTAAGAAGCAATTTCATAGGCTGCTAATAAAACTTGCTTTTGATGTGACTCATTCTTTTACTTTCCCTCTTCTAAATGAGCTGTTGGTGTACGCTGGCAGCCAGAGGGCTTCTCATCACATCTCTGCTATAACCTCCCTGGTCACCAATCCGCTAACAGCAGATGATAAGGACTGGCATGAAAAGATAATTTCATCAAATCCATGTATTAGTTTCTTACACCTCAAACTTAGGATTTCAAAACTCTCTAAAGCGTTTTCAGCTTGCAACTCTATCTGTTTTCATTATCACTATCTTGAAGCTAGATTTCTTTTACTGTTATGCCACTTATTTCATTTTCCTCCCCCTCGTTTGCATGCGCTTTGCAGGAATTCCTTCTGAGTTTGCCCTAATCTCAACACTGAGTGGGTTCTCCTGAATGAATGGCAAAGAGAATGCAAAATGAGATACTATGTATCTACCACTGTACCACATTGGATTTTAGTAACAGTTTTGAGTTAGGGAAGTCCGTACAGGATGCTGCGTTGCTTGAGAACATGTCTGCAAAGAAAGCTGCCTCTAAGCCACCAAACATCTGTAGGTCTTTAACAGTACAGAAGTTCTCAGTTTCCAAAGTTCCATGTGAAGCTCCTGGATCCTCTTACTGCCTTGCCAGAAAAGCCTGTTTCACAGCACTGCAGAGCATCTGGAACACTTTTTGAACAAAATGTCTATTTAAGGTCAGCTGGTTTGAAACTATCACCATTTGCTTTACTTACATACAACGGTGTGTAGGTTGCTGAGTTTCAATCAAACTAATTGATTTAACTAAACAAACATCAGCTTTAATAGCCTACCTGCAAGACGATTGACTCCAATCAGTCCTGCTGAGCTCGCAATGCTAACCAAGTGTCCATGGTTAGAGGCTATCATTGCTGGAAGGAAGGCTTTGTAAGTCTGCAAAGTAAGTCAGAGTTGCAATGAAACATTTTAGTAAGTGAAGTACTTGCTATAATATTCCAAAGGTGTTATTTGTAGAAAAATTCTGCCTGCATTTTAAGTGAGAACTTCCCAACTATTACACAAGAGAGGGGGGAAAAAATATAGGAATTTGTTGTTCGAACGCTAAACTAAGCCAAGATGTTCCAGGTTCCCACCAGTACCATTTTCTCAACACTGTAGACAGATGCCAACTTACTCAAAGCAGAAAACACAGCTTCAGCCAGCTGTTAAGCTTTCACCCTAAAGCTCAGCACTATGTTGTTTCAAATGAAAACTGAAGACTCACTACAGATTTTGTAAAATGGCAGAAACTTGAATTTCACGTCTTCCTTCTAACTAAGTTTACTTAATCTTTGTGGTTAAATTTATTTATGAAGAAACTGAAGCATGTTTTAATATCTCATTTATAATTCTTTATGGTAAGAACACAGCATAGACGGCCCTTCTTCCCTGAAAGGAGGAAAAGTACATGAAGTTACTCATTTTGGACAAAAGCCCCACTTACTTAGCATAAGAACATTGTCTGGGCATGTGGTATTCCTTACTATAACTATAATAACCACAAAGTAACTAAAACAATAACAATTCAACACTTCTGTTGCTAGAGCAGCAACTTCTAAGCTGGACCTGTTTCACATCAGTGAATATTGAGGGATATAGCATCTGACTAGCTTAAGAATTTAGCAGAATGACAAACTTCAGTTCTTAAAAGCATTTCTAAATGCTAAGTGGTTTTGCTCCCATTTACCTACCTAGAAGTTCCTAAAGGATCCACTCTTCACCCTTTTTTATTTCACATACTCCAAGGCATAGAAAATAACTTCTTGTATCATTTCTGACTCAACTTCTCCATACTTTACTCAATTTCAAATGGCAAAATTAATACTGAAAGCATGTTAGAAAGATGTTTCTGTATGTATATACAAGTACAGCATTACCCAAAAGTGTGCCATTGTGTTCACTTCCATAGTTTTTTCCACAAGTGAATCTGGAGATTCAATGAAGCTCCTTCCTGTTACTATACCAGCATTGTTGACCAGGATGCTGACATCTCCAACTTCTTTTTTAACCTACAACAAAAAGTCTTGAGATTACTATGCAATAAATAGAAAATACGCTTTCCAAATTTTATACTTAAGAATACAAGAAACAGAAGTGTCACGCATCTCAACCAAGAATGTATTGTGCATGTTACAGATACAAATACTACAGGTTCTTGCACTTTCCCACTTGATGCCTATTTAGGCCTGAGCTCACCCCTGGACTTCGGAGCCCAGCAGCTCACAGCTCCAAGTAGGTGTCTGCTTTCAGAGAACTATGGGTTCTCGCTATGACTTGCAGATACATCCCTACTGCAGAGACCTTTACTAATGTAAGTACTTTCCTACATTAAATCCATCTCAAAACCAACGGGCAAGTCGGTATTTAGCACCATTTCTACGCTGTGCTGAAAGGCACAGTGTGTAAATCCTCATGCCAAGTAAACAGAATCAGGTACACCAAAATCTACGAGGGCCATAATAGCTAAACTTTCACTTGTGAGGTTATTCGCTCTATACTCAAATCCTCTTACATATTCCAGAGTTACTTGTATTCAGAAGCAGTGCTGCCATACAGCTTCAGAATTGAAGGTAGCTTTCACACCACTGGTCTTCTAAAGAAGAGAAGGAAAAGGGGGTTACCTGCTGGTAATGTAAGTTGCCTTTGTCCAAACAATCCAGGAATTTATCTACCATTGCACAGGATAGCAGCTACTTAATAGCATCGTGGTATTTCAGATATTTCAAGACTCTTTGTGCTGTTTTCCCACAGGTTCCATTTCTTCTGACTGCCACCATTATGCACTTGTAGGTATTTCACTGCAGCTTCTCCCTAGCAGTACCTCCACTTGTATGCCATAAGAGCTTTCCTGTTAAACCAAACCTCCCTGCACCCTTCCTGAAGAGCAGAGTTCTCTACCTCAGTGTGTTAGGGTTAGAATGGGCAAACAATCACTTTTCATTAGAAATATTCCGTATGTGCATAAGCAGTGAGAAAGACAGCTTATAAAATTATTTTCCACGTTACAGCCGTTTCCTTTATTAGAAAATTCCTTTATTGACTGCTCCAATCAACTTCACAGATCAGGAATTTAACAGTTTCTCTTACCAAATGAAGGTGCTGATTTTATTTTGTGTATCTACAGCTTAGGTGGGGGAGTGAAAAACACATGCTTTCACAGAATGCAAAAACCTCAGGAGCCTTCCGGGGCAGCACACGACAAGCAATTTGTTTCTAGTATATTTGCTTTGATTCTAACAGCGAGCCAGAAACCTTTTGAAATGGTTCCAGAAAATTAGTTGGCTAAAAAATAATTTAGCTCAGTAAGTGGAAGCATAGTTCTCATTTTAGCTCCAGAATGAGAATAGACTAACCTGACAGTACAGCTACAGGCCAGCTGATATCATCAAGATATTGTACCAGTTTTCATAAAAGGAGAATTAAGGTATTTAGTGCAGTATTTCAAGTATAGTTCTTTCATCTCTGCTATCCAGGAAACAGGAGACAAGTTCCCTATTTTTGTTTTAATTTGTAGCTTCCAGATCAAGTGCTAAAACACTGCTGGTGAGTAGCTTAGGGAAAGCACCTTCTTACGCCCCCCGGCCATCTAGATCCAGATCACAGGAAACTCATTTCTCAATGAGATGTCCTATGCTATGCAAATACAGCAACTGAACTGAGCATGAGGAGACCGCACTGAATAGCTTGCGTAAGAGTAAGGGTTTAAATGTAATGCTTATCCCCTTAACTTTCTCGTTGTCTCTGAACTTATACCAGTATATCCATGTTTGTTAAAAGGTATGGGTTTTATACATATATATATACATACACACACACACACACACACATATATATATACATACACACATATATATGTAGGAATCAGCCTTGGTAGGATTATAGAGAATAGCTTTTATTTCACTCTGTAAGCCAAAGCCCCCTTCTACCTCAGTGATACCCCTCCCAGGGAGTCATCAGGTAACAACTCAAGTATTTCTGAAGCAGTGCCACATGATCTGTGCATGCAGCCTTGGACAAGTTGGTCCAGTCACTAATAGGAGCACACAGCTGCATCACAAGTTAACAACTGTGGGAACTCAGAGAGACCTGGAATCATTGGCAAATGATGCAGTGGCACAGCCTCACATCTGATGATCTTTGCAAACCTGGAAGAACAGACCCACTCCCCAGGCCCACCCTTTGGGGCAAATAAATACCTGAATGAGCAGTCATGCTGCTTCTGCATGCACAAGGATGGACAGAGCTGGGGGATGCAGTGTTCATAAGGTGGTACCTGGGGCATTCCCATAAGATGAAAATACTGGGAGAAGGCAGCAAATAAGAACAGAGCCTCAATCATTCCACTTCTAACTAGGGGTAAAAACCTAAGCAACTCCTTCCTTTATTCCTGTTTAAGGACAGCTGTCTCTGCCAAGCTTTCCAAAATACATTTGCACTTTGGATAGCAAAGCAGATATTCAAAGCAAACTTGAGTGCCTTCGTGCAACCCATACACTTCAGCTGTACAACACCTCTGGTCATGCTGCATCCCCACTAACTAGATGCAGCAGCTCCTTGCTCACACACCTGGCTGTTCTAATTCCCTCCTCACAGCTACCCTATGTAAGACAGAGAGCCAAGACAGTCAGACCAGGCTTCTGCTCTCAGAACAGAATACCTTTACTGAGTATTCTAATGAGGCTGGGAATGTCATCTTTCCAGAATTTTAAGCCTCTCCATTATGCAGAGCAGGAAAGGATGCTCCAGGTGTTTGTTTTAGTCCTAGGTAAGCTGAGCATTATGTAAACAGCTGACTTGGTTGAGCATTTTTTTTTTCAAGCATAAGCACCGTTTCCTGTTTGTTGCTGCATTTTATTTATAAATATATATATAAGTTTGGCTGTAGTTCCGTGTATCACAGAGAGCATCCCACAGTGCCTGCTTTCTGTGGACTAAGACCATTTCCCATAACTTCCTACAACGGGGGAAGGCAGCACTGGAAGTGTATTTGGCAGCACAAAATATCGCTGAGAAACACACTTCTGCTGTGCAGGGGAGCAAAAGCAAAGAATGTTCATACAGAAGTAGAAACTGTCTGCAAACTGTTGTGTTGACAAGCAATCAGTAACAACAAAAATCAAAAGAGAGCATAAGCAAAGCAGTAACATGCAAGAGGATCTTGAAGCAAGTGTGAGCCCATATGCAATTTGTAATCTGACAATGAGGAAAAGGCTGTTTCCTCCCAAATAGGACATCAAAAACCCATAAAAGTTAATTCTCCCTTTCAAAGCCCCAAATGCCTAAACTCTAAGTAAGGGAGTTGAGTCAGAGAAGGCCACATTCCTTTTGGGGGGGTGGGGGGGGGGGTGGTTCAATGGAGACACTTTGAACACATCTTAAGCCATAGCTCTCAGCAGCCAAAAGCTGCCTTTGTACTGTTGGTACAGGAATTTCATAAGGACTCCACACACCCAGCACTTTTTGGTTTTCTTCCTGCTGAAATGTTTTTTGATTTCTCTGTGGCTGATGAAGTACCCAAAGCAGGTAGTTAAGGATCACTTGCATTTCATTTTGACCCTGTGATTACAGAAAATACATCATGCAAAACAACGTTCCATACTGCCTGCATGAATTTAGCTCGGTATTGTCTTGCACCACTCCAAGTTACTGTGTGTGTAGCTGAACCACAGCAATAAAAAGAAACCCCGGAACAGTTCTGCCTCATGTTGCACAGACTGAGGCAGCACACTGAGCCAGGATCTACTACGTAGTACTAAATAAACAGCAGCATCAAGCACCAATTAATACTAAGGTCTTGCTGCTAATAAGAACACTTTCAGTGTGGTTCCACATCGGCTGCCAGGAGGACACGCTATATCTAAAATAACAGCAATGATAGTCTGTTTTCTTCTCTGTGGTTCAGCCGTTAGTGAACTTCTGACAGAATACTGTGAGGAATCCTGCACTGTGTGGTTACAAGACCCCCTTTACCACCTCCTCGCTCCCATCTCCCCCTGTTTTCATCATCCTTAATCTATACTACACGCATAGCCACATCCTCTATGCTTGTCCAGGAAGGTTTTTCTGCTGCTTTTCTCCATGGTACTGAAGTGTCAGCCCTCAGGTCCTTCAAACTGACGGTTGTGTCCTATCTCCATTTCAATGCCCTTCACACCACAATACTTCCCCTATCTCTCCCCATTCAGCCAGAAACTCAGTTACAGGCACGTGGTAAAATGTGCTGCCGCAGAAATGGAAGGTGTGCAACACAGCCAACACAGAAGGGACTGCTAGTGGTACTAAGGGTAGCAGGCATTATCACAAGCCAAGAAGAACCATATTAGCCTCTGACAAGCTCCAAGCCATATGCAGGCTTCACTCAGAGTTTGTTCCACAGTCATTTCCACAGATAGAAAAAAAACACAGAAGGCTAGAGCTTCTTAAGCAGGACAAATTAGGAGCGTTACTTCAGCTAACAGATGTTCCTGAAGACAGCCTAACTTTTTTGTTGTTGTTAAGAAATCATCCTCAAGCAAACACTGTGGAAATTTTCTAGTCCAACACTTAAGTTTAGCAACATCTTAAGCAAACGAGAGCAGGTTGTTATAATGGAAATTGTTAGGCAATTTCAGCTTTTGGCACCTCTGCTAGTCCTGCCCAAGATATCTAACCACATGCTGTATTTACAAAGCTCTTTAGAAAGAAGCATACTAATGAAGCCTTCAAGTTATATTTATTAATCCTGTTCATGTGCACTTGCAAAAGTCTATTCGCAGCCAGGGAACTAGTTTAAATTGACCTAAGTCATTAATCCTTTTCACAAAGTACAATCTTCAGGGTTTACTTTTTGTAAAATGTTTCCAGAACTTGAAATACTGCTTTAATTTCAATAAGCTCTCTTCGTGTACTTCACCAGCAAGTGCTGCACAAATGTGAAGCCACTCAGCTGAGATTTATCGTTGAAAGCTAACCAGCTCTTTTTATTTTTAAAGGACAAAGGTACAAAAGTCAACTCTAAAAAAAATCAGTATTCTTAAAAACAGGTAATATATGCAACAAACCAAGTGAAATCTTTTCTTGACCTGACATGGCTAAAGCGTATCATACATCATCAACACCTCGTGGTGTCAAAGCCGTAAGTGAGATACTTTACCTGATCTGCTACTCTGTAGACTTCCTGCCTTTTGCTGCAGTCACAGATGTAAGAATGTATTCTTACTGCTCCATTTTGTTCAGCCAGCCTAAGCGTCTCCTTGAGTCCATCTTGGTTAATGTCCCAAAGAACCAGTGTGGCTCCAAGTTTGGCAAATTTTAAGGATAAGAGTCTTCCAATTCCACTTCCTGCTCCCGTTATTAATACTATTTCACCACTCACATTCTTCTTACGTTTAGGTACAAACAAAAACACTAGTGATTCCAGCATGTAATATGTCGAAAGTCCAATGACTTTGAGCAGCTCCAGGAAGAAGTTCATCTTGAGGCTATTTTTTCTGATACCTGATTGAAGAGAACACAAACATTAACATTTCCAAAATGCATTTTCCAGTCTATTCTAAGTATTTTGAACTCAGAAGCAGCCTAGAGAGTACATGGGCTTACATCTGCATGTCTGACTCACCTACTCTGTTTCTACATTGTCTTGAGGGTGTTCCTATTCTCTTCCAGAAATGCAAGAAGAGATTTGCCATTCGGGAGAGGGAAGAAATACTTGCTTTGGAAATTCTCCACCCCTCACAACATGGCTTTCCACCGCTGCTCCAACAGGATATAAATACCTTAAGAAAGGCAACATTTGCCCTTTCAACATCTGAAGCCAAAGTGTACAGCAATTACAAATCAACACTGGCTTGAACACTTTAGTTCTCAAGCTACCGCTTTAGGTCAGGAAGTATTTTTCTTTTAGGACCATGCCTGTTTGCGCCTGTCGGCACTCCTTACTGTCAAGAAGTTATGTGCAGAAGGCGGCACAGTCTCAACTCCATTGAAAAACTATATCAGCATAGGAAGCTTCAGCATACAGTAGATTTAAGTCCTCAAAAAGTTATTGGCTGTCACTACAAGCCTTTCAATTACAAGTACTACCATTTCAGTTCAACTGCAAAAGCAGGCTCTCCTCAGAGCATTCATTTAGGAATGTATCCTAAAGATGACTTGCTTAATACAAAGAGGTGAGGAGAAGAAAGATGTCACAGGCTTGAATCAGAAGCATGCGTCTACCTACACAGTCCATACTCATCACAGTAACTCTGAGCAGGCATTTAAGTCCGGCCCCCAGCATATGAGTGCTACGCAACAAGCATGCCCTTGGTCAAGGCAGGTTTTTATCTTTGACTTAATCATAGCGCAAAAGATTAATACTTTCCTTTGGAGCTAAAGGCACAGCTTACCAGTGCTTACACTTCAACTTTTAGCACTACACGCCTGATTCAATCACATCTTCATTAATGCTGGTATCTAGGCGCATAGTCATGTTTGACAATTGCCTAAAGATAAGTTATTTATATCTCTGCAGCTCTGAGCAAAGTTCACAAAGTGTAGCATTTTGATTTACATGTTGTCAGAAGCATCAAGTTTTGGTACATGGCAGACTGCTCAATACCTGTGAAAGAACAGATGACTGCAGGATCAGAGCGAGTTTGTTCAGAGAGCTTTACACTGCAAGCATTAGGACATCTTAAAGCTATTCTGGTAACAGAAAAGCATTTGTCAAAAAGCAAAGTGGGTCAGGAAACAAGTTCCTCTTTCTGAAGGACGTGTCATACAGTAAATATTTTCCTAATTCCCTTTCAAATGGTGCAAAGCATACACAGAAGTTCTAGCACAGAAAAGGTAGTAAAACCGATATAGGTATTTCTTACAGCACAATATTTCCATAGGTACTACGGTGATTTCACCTGCAGTAGACTCCCAGCTGTAGAGCTACAACAGATCTAAGCCAAGGTAGAATTATATGGGAGAAGTGTTACTAAACTTCGCTTATATCAAAAACAACTTTTTTTTTTTTTGTTACAATTTCTTTGCTGTGTCTCAAACAGAAGTAGAAGTCTTCAAAGCAGATGCAGCTACAGAGTTTAACTTCACCAAGTTTACTTAGAAGGGGGAAGGTAACATACTTTATTTGCATGAAAGAAGATTAGTATCTCCAGAGCAGATATGAGTGTTACAGAGAACTGCAACAGAGTCCTTAATCCCTACAGAAAACACAAGGGAGGTAACAGCCTTCTGAGAATAATACACTGTTTGATCTAAAACCAGTTCCGAGTGTGTCAGCAATGTAGTAAGCAATATAATCCAGTTCCAGGCTTATACAGGGCAGAGACACACTAGAGCTCAGAGGAGGACTTGTTTTCTCTTGGAGAAGTTGAATTGGTTTAGGCATAGGGGCTATCAAACTCCACACCCCTCACTGAGATGCCTGCCACTTCCCACTGCCGTGCATCCCATAGCCCACCGGTGCCTGGCCCACAGCCCCGTTCTGCCAACTCACAGCACAGGGCTGATCTGACAGCAGCCATACTTAACTAGGAGCACGCAAGCAGGAATGGATTTACAGGTGAATGAGCCACAGATACCTTTGGCACACATAGGACAAGCAGATCCCTGCATCTCCTCACCAGTCATTCTGGTGAGGCACACTGCTTCTAATAGCCTCCCCCCACTCCAGTCCCCTCCCCCCCCCAGCAGTACAAAGGACTTCTATGCAGTAGCAAAGTCCCAGGAGGTTTCACAACAACTTATCAGTCAGATTGCTTTCCAGACACAGAGGGTTTCCAAAACAGACTTGTATGTGCAGGTGTTGATGCTGTCAGCTGAGTAGCCCTTGCAGAATACCAGTGTCCACGAGCTGCAAGGACAGAATGGGGACTGCTGTCACAGAGCAGCTTGAGTTGGAAGGGACCTTAAAGCCCATCCAGTCCTGCCATGGGCAGGGCTGCTCCCCACCAGCTCAGCTGCCCAGGGCCCCATCCAACCTGGCCTTGATTGCCTCCAGGGATGGGACACCACAACTTCTCTGGGCAACTGTGCCAGGGCCTCACTGTGTAAAGGATTTCTTCCTACTATCTAACCTAATTTTCCCCTCTTGTAATTAAAAGCCATTCTCCCCGTCCTATCACTGTCAGAATGCATTAAAAAAAAAATCAGCCTCCATCTTCTTTTTTTTTTTTTTTAATAAGTTGCCTTTACAGTATGTTGATCCAATACACCACCGATAGAGAAAGCGTTAAGAAGCTGATGGTACAGCCACCTGAGCAGAGGCCGGCAGGCACACGTTCACTCACCGCGTCCAGAGGGCAGCGAACCCCCGTACGCGCAGCGGTGCCGTGAGCCGAGACAAGGAGTCGGGCACGCAAAGCCTTCCCTGGAAGATGCCACCCTGCCCAGACTCACCCGTCCGTCCTTGGCCCACCTCACGCCGCTGGCTCTCCGCCCGTTGTCTAACACCAGAAGCCAGCCCACAGACGGCTCGGAGCAGCAGGGAGCGGCTCGTCTACCCCTCCCCGCGCTGAACACCGCCAGCCCCCAGGAGCCCGGCACCCACAGGGCTCACCCGGCAGCGTCCCCCCGCAGCACCCCGGGTACCTCTGCTTGCCGGGCTGAAGAACGAAGGCAACTCCGCCTGAGGGAACACAGAGGCCGCACCCCGCGGAGGAAGCGCAGCATAGGGAGCGGGGCGGCGGGCCGAGCCCGGCCTTTATGCCGCAGCCCGCCCCGGAGCGGGGCTGACCGGATACCCGGGGGCGGGCCGGAAGGGCCGCGGGTCGGCGGTGGGGGGAGTGGGTCAGGCCGGGTCGGAGCCCGTGGGAGGCCGGGCAGGGGTGGTCTTTCGTGCCTGCTCCGGAGCTGCGGGGCCGTGTGGGATCTCTGGGGCAGCTCGCCGGGCGGAGTTTGCGCGAGGAAGGGACGGTATTCTGTGTGACGGCAGCTGGTGTGCGGAGAAGGCATCCGGGAGCGTGAGGAGATGGAGTCACCCATGAGCTGTGCTGTGCTGTGCCGTGCCGCTCAGAGCGGGCTGCGCCGGGGTGAGCGCTCCCCGGGCGCCTGGGCTTCCCAAATGCGTTTCAGTTGTCTCATTAAAAACGTGAAGGAGGGCCTGAGTTTGCTGACTCGGTGCCCTGTGTTTACTGCTCTGGATGGTCTACTTCCTTCAGAGCAGCAGCGCTTTGGGGCGGCACTCGCTTTCACCTTACGCTCGCCCTTAGACAGGAAAACTCTGAACACTAGCAACTTCAGAGAAGGTCTGTGAGACACAGGGTACTTAATGCTGCCGGAAAAAAATAGCCCTGAGGGCATTTCCGCGGCACTCGGATACTTCACGTCACTCCTTCCCGAATGGTACGTCTACACTGCTGTTACTCTCCTTTGAAATGCAGAGCACGCAGCTTTCTGAGCCTTCACTTTTTACCCGCTGAGTTAGGCAGTCACTCCCTTACGAAGCGCTGGGTTCGTTATACCTTGTAGTTGCTGTGCCGTGTTCACTATCAATAACTTGTCTCTTGGCAGCTTTGAAAATCTGAGGTGTGACCCATCATCCCCAAATAAATGTTCAGAGCTCTGCCTGAAGGACCGTTTTCAAGAGGGGACGGAGGGAGTGCTGTGGTACGCACTGGCACGAGCAGGTTGCCTTGCTTGCCAACTCTGGAACAAATGATACCCTATGGTCACAGAGAGGAAGGGTTTGAAAGCTGCTGTGCTGTTTAAATAAATACCTTTCCTGCTTTCACAACCTACTCTACTTGAAGGACTGTTGAAAGGGGTCAAAAGTTCTTTTCTTTCAGGTATGCAATGCTGGGTCAGGGTCCAGGCTCTTGACAATATAGGCAGTGCTGAACCCTCAGGATCAGCTCACAGAAGGGAAAGTATCTGCTGAATTAAAATATTCCACTGAGTTAATGTTTTATTGTAATAATAAAGTAAATCCAGGAGGCTGATGATAGCCAAACAGTAACATCGATGAAATTTGGTTTTGGCTGCGACTTTCTTTTGTGGATTGTATTGTTTGCAGTGGTTCATATGAAACAAGGAAGTGTGGAAAACCATTCATTTAATTTTCAAAAATGTTTAAATAAAATATGTTCTTTGTAGTAATGCTAGCAAATTAGCAGTGTTTAACACTGAGCCTGACCTTATGATAGGAGTAGGAAGCTACAAATATGGATCCTTGCCTCCTTTCCCAGGTTTCGTAAAGTAAATAATAAAGTCACTGAAATGAAACTCACTGAAATGTCTGAATGTCTCCAGGTTGTTTATCTACGTGATGAAAAGTTACAGTTTAGCCTTCAAGATACTTTTTTCAGGGCTGTCTAATGACCAGTTTCCATGGTTTGGGGTTGGAGCAGACCCAACTAGAATTGTCAATCTTGATTCAAATCCATAAATTGAACTACTTTCAGCTGCATCAGATGAAGATGCCTCCCTTAAGCCACACATAATTGCTGGACCAAATTGTGAGCGATGGCAAAACTTCAGGGCCGTACCGGACCCGGTATGGTTGGTGCAGGATGTGTTACACCATGCTGTGCGTGTTCAAAGGAACCCAAATTCATTCCAAGGTCATGGGAATAAGTTGGAGTGACTTTGTAAGAGCTTTGCCCTGTCTATACTCATGCTACTTAAGTGTCCTGCAACTGTCAATTGTTTTCAAGGACTTCTCTTTATTTTGGCCAACATGAAGCTCTTGGTGTTTTCTGTAGAGTAGATAGTGGTGCTGTTAGTGGAGCCATGTAATCAGGTGCACAATTAATTGTTTTGTAAGCCTTATAAGTCTTTATTACACTAATGTTGACTTCACCTTTTAATCTTGATTATCAATATGTCACAATAAATAAGGGTTAAGTAAACAGACTAGGGGTTGGCCTAAGCTGGATAAACGCAGCTGCACAATGACTAGGACACCCAGCCTTGCCTCAGCACCGAACTACAACAACAACCTGACTTGCTCAAGCCATGTTCTTTCAAAAGCACTCATTCTTTTAATTTGTTTTATAAGAGCACTCAAAATGTGTTAAATGTTTGATGTTAAACCATTGATTATTCCCCACCCACTGCAGCTGTTCAAGTGAAGTAGTGTAATATGCTAGCAATGTGACCTTCACCCAGACAGGAATACCTGCTGTGTGTGTCTGCAGTGCCAAAGTTCAGCTGCTCACTGTGGATATAGGTGACTAAATCAGCTCCTGTGAGTAGCTGATGTTTGTGAGTGGTCGAAATGCTGTATGACCCTCGGTCATAGAAAAGTGTGCCAGTCTCTGTTATGCAGAGTTATGAGATTGAAGGTGCAAAGGGCTTAAAAACACATTTCTCACCTTCTCAGGAGAATGCTCCAAATACCTTTCTAAATTCCTTTATCAAATCTGAGGAGCCTTGAATGATGTGCTCCAAGAGAGTTCCTCTTGTCCTGTGTACCTAGCCCCACTGGTGCCCACCCTTACTCCACATTATAGAAATGAGTAACAGTAGCATCACCTCTTTGAAGTGACATTTGCCAAGGTTGCTGTGCTTTACTTAACTCGCTGCTCTGGGATGGAATTGGCACACTGCAGCCCTCTCTGACTACTCAGGTGTTCAGGTTATTGGTGCTAAGGAGGTTATTGCATGCAATTGCTGGGAGTGGCAGCTGAAGACTCCCTTGGGTAAGCAAGTAACATTGGCTGAGCTTCCCTCTGCCTCCAGAACTGGCTCGCTTTAATTGGAAGTGTGAAATGAAAGAAAGAGAAGGTGTGAGTAATTCTACTGTGATACAGAAGTATTAAAGCATGAGCTCAAATATTGGGTACGTGTCCAAGTGTTGTAAACCAGGCCCTCATTTAGCAGCTTCATGTTTTCTGATCCCTCCACTGGGATTTTATTTGGTAATACACCAGCTATCGTGTTGATACACAAAGAACAGAGATACCAGTAGCATGCCATACTCAGGTGCAAAGAGATTGCTGCTGTGTAGCCCACTGCTTACTGCTTTTTCATACTCCACTATGTGCCTGCACTAGATATTCCTCATAGTACCTCTGTTTCTAAGAGAACCTTCCTGCATTCCAAGTGGAAGCATCCCACAAGGGACTTCTCTCTCTCTGCAAAAAAAGATTGTGAGAGGTTAGTTAGGAAGCCTGGGTCAAACATCATCTGTAATATAGGCTGTAAGAATGGATTTAAAGGGAGATGATGACAAAAAAAAAAGAAAAAAAGCTAATTCATAGTAATCTAATTTTGAGTGGTAAACAGCATAAGGCACCTGTCTACCATTTGGGACTTGGAAAACATTTTTCCTAGTGAAGAGAAATGCAGGGTTTCTGACATGAAAATACAAGAGGCTCAGCAGGGAAGCAGAATTAGCAAAGGAGATCAGGTCTGCAGTGATGCTGGGAAACGAAGCAGCACTGTTGATGGCCAGCTAACAAGAAGAAAAGTTAGCAAGTTTTTAATTAATTGAGTGTATACGAAAGCAGTGGGTGGGAGAGTGTGTTCTAATAAGGGAATAAGCAGGGACCGGAGGAGAAATTGGAATGGGAACAGCAGGCTATAACCACTCAAAGAGCTAATTTAAAACTCTACATACTGTAAGGAAAACTCCAGGTGAGGCTGCGATGAATCCCTCAACTGGGTTTTCTTTTTTTCCAGAAAGTCAGGGAGGTAGGGGCTGTGTGTGGAACAAATGGTAGGGGAGAAGAAAGCATGAAGGATGAAACAGTCCTAATGATTCTGAGTGAAACCTAGCCCTTACTCCTCTGCTTTTCTGAATTTTCTAAGTTCTGAAGGCAGTGAGGAACAGAACTTTTAATGCACTCTATAACAGGTGGCCACCAATTCTCTGAGTGTTCAATCTCACTCCATATTTGTGCCATTGTAAGCCACTGTTAAAAAGGTAACTTGCCCTTTTGCCCCTCCCCCCCATCCTTTCATTACTTTGTTTTCTATTGGCCTCAAGGAAATAACTTCTACACAGTATTCTCTTAGATACCAGCTGAGGTGATTACCAAGCATCAGGTTTTTTTTCCCTCTCAATAAGAAGTACCCTCTCATTCTCCCAAAGTAATGTGAAAATAAGAACATGCTTGTGCATCTTGATTGTCAAGTTTGGATTGTGTGTATCCCAGAGGTTGAGATAATGCTGCAAAAGGCTGTGAGAGGAGTGAAAGGCACTGCCTTAATTGGTGGCCTGTATATTGAATAAAAATACTGAGGGAAAAATTGTTCATACTTTAATACTGACTTCTAGGTCCAGAATTTGATACTTAGCCAACAGTTGCAATTATAGTCATAGAATCACAGAATGGTTTGGGTTGGAAGGAACCTTAAAACCCACCCAGTTCCAACCCCCTGCCATGGGCAGGGCTGCCACCCACTAGATCAGCCTGCCCATGGCCCCATCCAACCTGGCCATGAACACCTCCAGGGATGGGGGATTCACCCTTGAGTTTCTACTGTTCGCAGAATCTTACTTTTGGATTTAAACTTCTCTTTTTCTCCATCCCTTTGTAATTGCTAAGCTCTTCAGCTGAACAGAAAATCTACAGGTAGAAGCTGTGGTTAAACCATTTTGTCAGGGGAAATGTCAATTCATGAACAGTGATTACAACAAACATTGAACAACATTCACAGGAGTATTCTGCCTTGGACAAAGTTTCACAGTATATCCCTGGTTATTTCAGGAGAGTACCGAACCTGCTGTTTTCTGAGGAAGCAGAGTTTAAATCACCTTTGCATTTGCCAGTTTAGGTTCAAATTCAAATGTCAGTTTCCCACTTCTACAGATTCAGATTTTTGTAGTCCGCTTAATAGTTCATTTAAACGGGACAGTCACAGAACCACAGAATCACAGGGGTTGGAAGGGACCACCAGAGATCATGGAGTCCAATGCTGCTGCTAAAGCAGGCACCCTACTGCAGGTCGTGCAGGTAGGCATCCAGAAGAGTCTTGAAAATCCCCATAGAAGGGGATTCCACAACCTCTCTGGGCAACCTGATCCAGTGCTCCACCATCACTGTTACCATAAAGAAGTTCTTCTGCATGTTAGTATGGAACTTCTCATGTTCAAGTTTCAGGCTATTACTTCTTGTCCTGCTCCTTGTCACCGCCCCTACCTCCCTAACTTTCTATCAGAACAAACCACTGAGAAGAGCCTGGTCTCATCCAGATGCCCTGAAGGATTCAGGCCTGATTTCCACCAGGTGGTTTTCACATGCAGAATGTGCCCTGGAGGTACACACACTACATGGTATACATGATGCTACATGCAGTGCAAGTACTGCTATTGTGTTGTAAAATTCTGATCAAAACCAGAAGGCTGATTTGCATGCAGGACTTCAATGTCTTGTGTGCTCTCCTAACAGCTACTGGCCTATTCAGTGTTACGTTGATTATCAGGAAAAAATTAAATTAAAGCAGGAAAAAAAAATCTACACAGCACTTTTAGACACATTTCCTAACCCTCTCGTAAGTCATACTGTATTTCAGTGTATGCTAATTACAATATTTCCACATTATTTTGTTACATATGTTTGCTTGCATTTGTTTGAAATGCATCCAATGCATTTGTTAGTATATATTTTTTTTTCCTGCAATAATTTGGTGTATTCACATGTGTTATACATAAGTTTCATATTTAAAAAATTCACTGTTTTTACACTTCATTTCTGGCTTTAGTGCCTATACCCCGTTTTTATGCTTGCAACTGAATGTCATGTCATTAGATGACAAAGATGCATGTGGTATCACAGCAACAAAGAGTAGCATTATACAGAATCTCACATTTTAAAATACATCTACACCAATGAAGTCTGTGAAGAAATGAAGCTTGTCAAGGAGATCTTTACTGCCCATTAACCCTAAGGAAAATAACTCACCTCTCTCTTGCATTGTATTTTATGCTAGAAAACCTTAAAAAACAGTGCTAAATGTAAAGATTTTTCCACAGCTGTTTTTGAATAGCCATGGGAGATTTTGATCTTTGTGATCAGTTTTTCAGACATCACTTGTCTAAGTGTGAAACATCACCCACAGAGAATCCTGCCACATGAGCTCAATAGTAGAGGCAGGAATTTTTGCCCTTTTTGTTCCTTTTGAATTCAGGATATAATCTTAGTACACACTGCAGCATTTTTCACATATCCGCATATGAAGTATGTTCCTTATATTTTCTAAAATGGCTGCATTTCATATTGCTCATTCAATTTCTGAAATATTTTTTCTGTACTAGAGTTGAAATCTATAATGTGTTAATTCCATACCTCAAAGCCAAACTAAACGATTTTTAAAAAGCTTTACTGTTGCCCATTTAACTTCCCGTAGCTGAAGGATAGTTCCACTAACGTTATTTTCCTCAGCCTGCTTCCCTTTCCTTGAAAATTGTGGTTGGACAAAACACGACCGTGGACTCTGTTTATAGATTCCTTCTAAAATATAAGGATTTTGGATAGTGCTGCTGGTTTACAGCATATCTTTGGACTTTGTTTCTAAATCTGTCAGGCTGACATTAATCGCTTACTTTTGAAACCCAAAGCAACAGTGTCTGCGTTGGGGAAATGGCTCTGGGAGCACTGTGAAGAACGTAAGAAAAATGTGAGAAGGTAACAGTTTGTTGAAGGAAGAAATGGGTATCAAAACAGAACAATAAGCAGGCCATGTCTTAAATCCATAGTGCGTGCATGCCTTGAACTCCAAGAGAATACTAATTTCTTTGCATCCTAACTCTGCATTTTGGGAAGGACCCACTAAAAACTTGAAAGGTATGCAGAAGACTGACAGGAATGGTTAAAGTATGCCATAGCTTTTACTTAAGAGACATTTTAACAGCTCAAATGAGAGTTGAGAAGTGACGGATGTGACAGAGGATTACAGAATCTCTAATGATGTGGATGACACAAATTACAATAAATGTGTAAGTCTTCACAAGTGATCATCATCGTCACATTTTAAAGGAAACTTCACTTAGCAGCTTAGTCCTAGAAACCTCTTTTCAGAAATTCAGCAATTAGCTACTTGATGGATGAGCATATGTCATTTCATAAAGTGATTGTGAAGAATATTCTTATTATTCAAAGCAGCCATTTAAAGAAAGAAGTATGTCCTTCCAAAAAGCTAAGTTACACAGTTGATTTGACTTGGCAGATTATATACGTACTGTCTGCAAAATGCTTCTTCATGGAAGACCAGCCCTACTGTGTTAGTTAAATATCTAATTAACGTAGTATTTTACTTCTTGGGTAATCTGCAGCATGTACTTTGAAAATTAGCATAAGAACAGGCAAAATATATAAGGGATATTTCCCCAATGCACACAGACACATTCAGTTCAGGGACTTCAGAAGCCACAGAAAATAGTTTTGTACTTAATGGTCCCAGTGGTTAAATGAAGAAAAGTCAGCTGACATGCTCACACATTACAGCACCTTCTGAATAATTACTGAAACATTGGTTTTCTGCTTTTTGAGTTCTGGATAAACTGCTAATTTCTGGGGGAAGTGGGGGGAAGCCCTTTTGTATGTAAAGTTTGTCGATACTGTTTTCAGAGTTTATCTTATTTACCTCTTTTATAGGGATGAGAGTGTAGAGATGTCATATTTATACTGTGGCAATCAAAGGAAATGACTAATTGTTGCAGCTATCGCTGAAGTGGAAAGCAATTTAGATTAACATATTCACTGCATTTCAAACTGTGATCCACAGATGGTGTGATTTGTGGATTATGTGTAAGCGTGATAGAGGTAAATACAATGGTAAACCTCTTCTCACAGGACTTAAATTTGCTGCAGCAAATGTAGCACAAATGTAGCTTCAGTGGGAAGTTTATAGGCATCTGTATGGTTGTTATTATACAAGGTGGTAACAAATGAATATCCAGAGGTTATAGGGAACAACTCACCCACTCTGAGGCTTCACGGCAAGGATGGATGCTCGCCACAGGAAACTCCACACAGGAGCAATCTCAAAAGAGATGCTGCCTTGGTGGTAGTCAGCCCTTAAATGGGATCTAGGAGAGGTGGAGTCAAGCTCCACCCCTTCCGGGAGCACAGTTGAATTACCTTCACCTGTGCTCCCGCAGCTGAGCCATCACCTGCCTCAGAGGGTTAATCAGAGGTTCAGGCTGTGATTAACAGTTTCCATACACTCCACCCCTTCACAGCATGAACCAATGATTAGGTGAGTTTTTCCTTATTACAGGGATCCAACACAACGCTTATACAATTTCCCGTCGCAAAAAATATATTGACATAATTCGAGCGATGATTGATGCAAGTTCACGGTCTTCCATGGGCCAGTGCTCGATTGATGTTGTTGGAGGCAAGCAATCATGAGGTGCACATCCATCTGTTTCATCAGTCCCATTCCTTCCGATGATTCTGGAAGCTCAAAGACTCAGGGGGAGTAATACAGATGTTTCAAAGGTACCAGGAGGGGAAGATCTGCCCTCCAGGGTAGGATACAGGCCGTATTTCTATCCTGGGTCAATACTTCAGCTTGTACCGGAGCATGCCCCGGTCGCCTATACCACACCCTTTGGCCAGTTATTTGTGGTTGTATAACTATATCTGGCACCAAAGGGGGTGTCTTGATCTGCCACAGGGACATGATGGGCGTCCCTTTAGCAATAAAGATTGGAGTATTGACCACAATATCCGTAGGCCATGTACCTATCACCGAGGGGGCTACTGAGCCTCCTACCTCCAATAATCTCCCCCAAGGTGCCAGTAAACCACACCACTTGGGTTCTACTTGCACCTTCCAGGGCCACTTTACCTTATGGATTCCTGGTTCTAAATTCTCAGGGGCAGGGAGCAGAAGATTATTTTCATTACCAATCTGGGGTCTTACCTGATTATCAGTGCCCGTAACTTGGATCCTAAGCGGGGAGGCCCATATTGTTTGTAGCATTTTTAGGGCACTAGGCCTGCCATCCCGAGGTCTTTCATTCAAGTCCCGCAGAGTTTCATAGAGTCTCTTTGTCCACCCCTGCAGGGACTGAGAGTCTGTCTTCAGGGCAGCCTTGAGAATACCATTATAACGTTCAATGAGGCCTGCCCCAGTTGGATTATATGGCAGGTGGAATCGCCATTCAATGTTGTTCTCTTCTGCCCAATGCTGTATTGTTGCACCAGTAAAATGAGTCCCCTGGTCGCTCTCGATCACTTGAGGTGTCCCATAGGCAGACATCAGTTTCATGAGTGCCTTAATTGTATATGCCTGATTTGCCTTTGGTACTGGATAGGCCTGCAGTAGCCCACTTACTGTATCGACGCAGGTCAGGGCATACCTCGCCCCCTCAGACCGAGGGAGGGGCCCGATGTAATCAACCTGCCATCGCTGCAGAGGACTGTATCCTCTAGCAATATGGGCTGTTGTTTCGGGCAACGATCTCGGTCTCATCTTCGAGCAAGCGTCGCAATCTCGACATGCCTGGGTGATATCAGATAGTTGTACGGGCAGTCCCCATGCTTTAGCAGCTGCCCACATTATCTTCTGTCCAGCATGTCGCAGTTTCTGGTGTAACCAACGGGCAATGTTCTCGGACTGCGAACTCTCAATCCATCGAATTCGGGCCAGTGTGTCGGCTTCATCATTTCCCGGTGACTGTAGGGGTTGGTGACCAGAGACATGGTAGACACATACAGTCCTATGTTTAACTGCATTCCATATGTCTAACCACATGTCTTTACCCCAGATTGGTCGGGCGTGAATAGTCCATTCCTGGGTAGCCCACTGTGCAATCCAAAGAGTAAGCCCCCGATATACAGCCCAACTATCTGTACAGATGTTCAGAGTACCATCACCGGGTTCCTTGGTTATAACCATCCACACGGCTCGCAATTCTGCCCATTGGCTGCTCTGACCGTCCCCCTCATCAAACCAGATTGTCTCAGTAGAGGGATGATATGCTATTGCTCTCCACTTGCTTGGATTGCCCTTGCTGGATCCATCCGTGTACCACGCATCTTCAGGAATAGGATATTTTCCTTCCTGGACGGGACTCTTCTCTGGTGGAGCGACCAATGTTTCTCTTGGTGCATCACTATGATATGTCACTGGGCCTAGGATTTTCTGTAGTTCTTCTTTCAGCGGTGACGAAGACAGACTACTTCTTTGGCTGAGATAGGCGACCCATCGTGCCACCGTTTGTGCTTGGGCCACCCCCGTCTTAGGAAGGTGGGTCAGATCTCTTACCCACCCCTGGATTGGCAGAGTGGTTTTGACTAAGATCTCTGCTGTTTGAGTTATTGGTTCTACTGCCTGTAATGCTGAATAGGCAGCCAATAACTGTTTTTCGATCATACTATATCTTTCTTCTGCTCCGTGCCAAACCTGAGACCAGAATCCAATAGGGGTCCGAATAGAACTCTGGCGTTGCCACAGGCCCCAGCCAAAACCATCCTGAGTAACATGAACATCTAATTCAGCTGGGAGGGTAGGATCAAATATACCCAATGCCTGGGCTTGTTTAACTGCCAGTTTTGCCTGTTGGAAAGCGTCTTGTTCTATTTTCCCCCAATCCCATAATTGCCCCTTTTTCGTGAGTCTATACAATGGTCTTAGCAGCTGCGCTAAATGAGGTATAAAGGAGCGCCAGTACCCCAATATACCCAAAAATTCCTGCAGCTGCTTTGGTGTCGTAGGGACTGGAAACGCCTGAACCTTATCTATTACAGCACTGGGTAGTACTTTGGTTTTCCCAGACCAAACTACCCCCAGGAATTTCACAGAGAGGCCCGGGCCTTGCACCTTCTGAGGATTTATAGCCCATCCTCTTCCCTTTAGATAGGTGGTTAACAAATCTGCTGCTTGCCCCACTGTTTCTAATGAGTCGGATGTTAACAGGAGATCGTCAATATAATGATATAAATTGACATTATCTGGTTTTTCCCATTTAGCCAGGTCACGCGCCACTAGGTTATGACAGTATGTTGGCGAATGCACGTACCCTTGAGGCAGGACCTGAAAGGTCCACTGCCTGCCTTCCCACGTGAATGCAAACTGATCTTGCGATTCTTCAGCAATCGGAATACTGAAGAATGCATTTGCCAAATCCAAGACACAATGATATGTTTTGATTTCTCTACTCAGTGTGTCCATTAGGGAGGCAATATTGGGTACGGCTGCATGAATAGGCGGCGTGACCTTGTTCAGTTCTCTGTAATCAACTGTCATTCTCCATGTTCCATCCGACTTCCGCACTGGCCATATGGGGGAATTATATGGGCTATGTGCAGGTCTTATGATACCCACTTTCTCCAATTCCTGCACTGTTCTCGATATTTCCTCTTGCCCACCCGGGAGTCTGTACTGCTTTACATTAGTAATCCGGCGCGGTTTTGGCAGACAAATAGGCTCATGCTTTGCATGGCCTCTTAGTATTGCCTGTACCGCCCGGACACTAATACACCTTTGTCGGAGCCTGAACTCTCCCACAGTCGTGTGGAGAGCCAGACCCCATAGGATATCTATGCCCAGAATATATTCCTGGACTGGGGCAATAGATACCTTATATTCCCGAGGTGGGAGACGCCCAACCCCCAATTTTAACCAGGTTTGGGTGACTGGAATAGTCTGTCCCCCAAAACCTCCAATCATCGCTCTACTGCCATGAAATTTGGCTGGATCCCCATAAATTATTGATGTTTCTGCCCCTGTATCGACTAGGGCCATAACTCTTTGAATATTTTTTCGGGACCAGAATATCGTTACTTAGCCCTTCAAAGTATTCCGTCATGCGGAATGGAGAAAAATTCCCTATAACCCTCAAGGGACCCCATTTTTCAATTATAGTAGCCATTTGATAATAGGGAGAACCCATAAACCCTGGGATCTGCCCCGGAATCATCTTGTCTAAGGGGGTGATGTTCTCCCCCTTGACCCATTTATACATTCTCCACAGAAAAGACATTCTCTCTCTCCTGGCTGGCTCGCCAAATGTATGGTTGTTATTATACAAGGTGGTAACAAATGAATATCCAGAGGTTATAGGGAACAACTCACCCACTCTGAGGCTTCACGGCAAGGATGGATGCTCGCCACAGGAAACTCCACACAGGAGCAATCTCAAAAGAGATGCTGCCTTGGTGGTAGTCAGCCCTTAAATGGGATCTAGGAGAGGTGGAGTCAAGCTCCACCCCTTCCGGGAGCACAGTTGAATTACCTTCACCTGTGCTCCCGCAGCTGAGCCATCACCTGCCTCAGAGGGTTAATCAGAGGTTCAGGCTGTGATTAACAGTTTCCATACAGCATCTGAAGCTGAGATGGAAAAAAATGCATTTAGAATGCAAGATCAGTGAGGAAGGTGGGAAAAACTTCTTATTGTATTTAGTAGAGACATCCATCCTTTATCATTATTTTTAAATAAATAGGTCATTTAAGGAAAACAGTCATATTGAGAGAAGAAATTCTACGGGGCAGCTTGTGCAGTTTTGTTCCAATGCTCTTCAATTGGAAGTAACCAAAACCGAACCTGAGATCTAAAGATTCAGTTCTTATTTTCATGTTGTGTGAATTTGTTTATTTGCACTCTCAAATACTTCTGATTGTGGCTTTGCTTGTTTACTGAGGTTTGGTGGCCTGCCTTTTTGTTTGGCACTATGTAGAGTGAGAAAACAGCAGTCAATGTGCAGCCAAAGAGATGGCCCAGCTACCACTCTCATGTTCTGTGCCTTACCTATGGAAGACCAAAGAGCCCTGGGGAAAAAAAAAAAGCCGGGTGATATTCTGTAAATCTCAGGTAACATAGGAGGTGGTTTGCACAAGGATTTACAGTGAGAATGGTGCACTGCTGTAATGCCTGCCTCCCCGGGGCTGAACTTTGAACCTGCTGTGAGAAAATGCCCAAAAACGTGGCTATGGGATTCGGGCACACTACTAATTCTCCAGCAGCTCTTATTCTCCCACATCCACGTGAAGAGCTTATAGACATCCTAAATTTAAGAAATGATTCTAAAAATCGACATCTTTAGAACCAAAGCTTCCTCCACTGGGAGCCAGCTGTGGAGAATCTCCCCATTAGAGCTACTGCTTGGCACTGCCCTCACTGGGAATGGGGACTGAGGAAGCACTCCTGTGTTTTTTTTTTCAGTTACACCCTTACAAAACTCACTCCCCTCCCTTTGTCTGGTGTATATCAGAACCTTCACGCTCTAGAAAACATGCCAACGTACACCGTTCCCTGTACAACCCGGCAGCAGACCGCCCAACTCCCTCCCCTCCTCACGGGGTACCGCCGTGACGCGCCCCGCTAACGGCTCTCCCAGCGGCCTCCGCGGCGGACACGGCGCCTTTCAGGCCCGGCGCTGCTGGGAAGTGTAGTGCGCGCGGGGCGCCCGGGCATGGCGGCGGGCGGCCGGTGGGCGCTCACGGTGCGCGTTTGTTTACTCCTTGGCTGTCGCTCCCGTTCGCGATGAGCTGCTGAACTGAGCAGGGGAAGGCAGCTCGTAGTGGTGGAGATGAGGTTCTCAGCTCTTCTGACCATTCCCGCGTTGTGAATTACCACCGCTAGCATTCCTAAAGCTTAACAGCGCTTTCTGCTTGGTTAACTTCACTGTTGCTTTACTATTTCTTACCTTACTATTCTCTTCAACTTTTTGATTTTGCCTCTTTTAAATCTCGAAATCAATACTTTCCTTGCCAGTTGCTTTGCTAAAAAAATCGTCTGAAACTTCAGAAATCTAAGGAAGTACTTTTCTATAGAGAAGGTTGCACAGACAGTTCAGTATCAGATGGAGGAAATGTGTAGGAGATTATGAAAGGCTGGTGGCAGATCGGTTTCCAGTAGGGCAAAGCTCTTAAGTGTCAGAGATATAAAATATGCCAGAGTCCATTGTTAATGACCCTCAGGGCCTGCTTCTTTCTTTGTTCCTTTTGTTAGAACTGGAAAACTGACAGAAGGACTTCTGCTGCGAACACATGCAGCCCCCTCAAGTCTCAGCAAGGAAGGGAAACAGCAGTAGTTAAAGCAGGAAGAACAAAGCACAATGAAAACCCGCTTTGCAAACCTGAATTACGCAGGTCAGGACTGCAGTACAAGAGAACTTTTTGCTGCGTGGGCCCGAACAGGATCTGGGGAGGAGAAAAGCGGTAGCAGCAACTTTTTACTGGCACTGGTCCTTGATTTCTTATCACTAGAACTGGAAAAGGGCCTGAAAGATGCCAGCCATTTAGATAAGTTACTGTAACTTGTTGAAAGACTACTGTTAATTGCGGAGCTCCTCTAATAAGAAATTATGGGAGCACCTTGCCCACGGGCTGAATTCTTTCTAAACCCATACAATAAAGGACTGACACTACTCTCCACACACCTTGCCAAACATTCAAGTATTGAAACGTCTCTGCAATTTGCTAGCTGGTTTTGTCCAAGTCTTCATTACTTCTGTTTCTGTTCTATTTCACTTGCATAGCATTTTTTCTGTGTGTAAAAAGAAGTGAATGAAATTTGGGTAGGAGGCGAAGTGCTGCAAAAGAGTTCACCCAGTGCTTTGCTTGCTTTGTGCTTTTAGAGAAAACAGACCTGTGTTTCTTCATCTGCCACATACTTGTCGGGCCATCATGATGTTCATGTGTGATAGGAAAGGAAATCCATTAGGTTTTATTTTGTGTGCTTCCCTGAAAACCACCTGTATGTTTGGCAGTCTTGCTTTGCTATGTGGAAAACTGAACTGTAAATACTTTGAAACTAGCTCTTGTCTTTTTAAACATTCCTCTGAAGCCTTTAGCACATTCCCTAGTGACGTTTATAATACTGAACATTATTTCCTAATGGCACCGTAGTGGAAAAAAGAAATCATGGTTTTCTGAGTGCTGTGACTCAGATGTAGTGGCTGTTTGAAGAGGTGATAGTCATTAGGTGTTGCTGGAAATCACAAATGACTGTCTTTGAACAGCACGTGCTGGATGAAGGCACAGAAAACAGCGGATGAATCACATTTCATGCGTATTAACAACAGCAAACAATGAAAGTCAGAGAATGAGGATTATGTTGAAAAATCTAGTTTTGATCTCATGCCTATATATTTAGACTTATTGCCTTGTTGTATGAATGGGCCATAAGAGGTCTAAACCTGGAAATAGTTGAAGGTCAATGTATTACACAGGCTTCAGATTTCATGGATAATATGATTCACAAAATAATCTAATCTTAAAGTTTTATTTGTAGTAGCATAGAGCAATTTCCTCCACACTTTAAATATTATAATTAAATCTCTTATGACTATGAAATCACATGTAGAAAACCAACACAGTGAAGGGCATAGTACTACCGGAGTCGCTGAGCCAGAAGTTGTCTATTGTCAACAACTGAACCCGTGCTGCCTAGTTTTTAGTGCCAATGTCCAGACTGTTAAATAGTCTTTCCAATGGAGCCATTAATTGCCTATATGTTCTCAACATCTTATCACTGGTACTTCTTTGTAGAAATTTCCTCTTTACTTTGGTTCCTCCTGTTTCTTCTTCATTGATGTATCCTGTGAACTTCATCTTGTGTGCTCTGCCACCTCCTGCATAGATGTAACGATGCATTCTTTCATTTGTTTAGGACAGGTAGTAAACAGGATTACCATGAGTAAATGCATGTGAAGTAGAACAGGCACTTTGTTAAGCATAAAGAAGCACTTTGAGGTGTTCCTTGTGAAGATTCAAGACCCTTGTACAAGTGCTGAGCACAAGTTCTTTATACAAAATGAATAATAGAGGTATCCATTAAAACCTCTCCCATTTCTGTGTGTCTTTCTGCTCAAGTTTAACTTTGTTTATTTCACAGTACTGAGAATTGTTGCAGGTCAAAACTGAAGGTGCCTGAAGTTTATGTGGGAGGTTATTTTCCAGTATTGCAAATCAATTTCTAATACATTCATATTGCTTCTTTAAGGGAAAAATGTACATATTTTACTCTCTTCAGAATAGTTCATGTAGGGAAAATGTAAACTTGTTACGCATACTGCCTTTACAGCAAACAAGAATACCGTGCATAAGCTCTTAAACCAGAAAAACAGGGTCAGCAGTGCATTAAAGTCTTATGAGAGATAAACTGTCTTATTTTTTTTTTTTTCTGAATGTTATGGCTGCGCAAAGGAAGAGAGGCTTGCATGCAGAAGGGTGAAGAGGAAGCAGGTGATCTTGTGATTTGAAAAGCTTGACCATTAGCTCTATAATCCTACTGGTATCACTGCAGAAAAATGTGTTAACACATTGTCGAGATTGCTTTGTAATGTCTCATACTCTTTCAGGATGTGCAGTTAAGAAACACGCTGAGAACCGGAGAGTGAGGAATTAAGGTACTTTCTAATGCAACCTTAGCTCTGCTTCCTGAAACTGGTAATAATCACTTGGAATTATCTGCTGGTATCCAGCTGTGTCCCCTGTGTTAGGTAATGCTAATTTGAGGGGTTGAGGGATTAGTTGAGGCAGACTGAGAGAGCTGTTATTGGGGAATGAGATGATTCCCTGAGGAATCCAGAATTGCCACAGTCAAGTATTATGCTGTATGTCTGTGGACTCTTGTGGTCTTGTAGGAGCTGCTGTTCTACAGTGAAGAGTGGGTTGTGGGGGTTCCTAGTGGGCCTGTGAAAGTGTAGCTTTGTGTAATAGTAATGTGGCTGAGAATAAAGTATCTGGTTGTATAATCTAGCAGAGGTAGGGTTACTTCTGGGCACCAGCTTGAATGTTTGAGTACGCAACCGTGTGGGACACTTTAGTTTGATATTTCTTGTGTAAACGTGTGTATAGATGTAGAAATGAGATAGAATCAGACTCAGAGACTTAATTTTAGAACAGTATGCATAATCTTTAAAGTCAAAATATATGTATGTGAATTAAAGTACAAATGCTCAAAGAGAGCAGAGCTAATGTGATTTTGGTGAGTATCTTAACAAAATATTGCCTGACTGCAGAAGTGTGAGTGACACAGAGCACAATGTATAGTTGGTAAATGATCCTGTCTGATCCTTCCCCTCCCTGTAGGCTTTACTATAGTGGAACTGGGACAATGGTCATGCTTTGAAACAGCTATAATATTTTAGGTTCAGTGAGAGAAGTTAAAAAAACTTGATCTATTTCTGCCAAATGCTAACAGTATACTGGGGATATCCCTCCCCTTTTCACTTGTGTGTTCACGTTTGTCCGAGATACACTGTGCACAATGCCTGGCAGCACTCACAAATCGCTCTCTTTAATTCCCATTAAACTGTACCCATTTAACATGAATTCTCACTGAATAAGCATTGAAGTTCTGTGTCTGTAAAAGCTGGTGCTTTCCATCTCACGTCTTCTGTTGCTGGACACATACCACTGATATCAGTTTGGCTTTGAGTTCAGTAGTTGCAGGCTACCTGCAGTACCAATGTGTTGTAGCTGGGCCCAGCTGCCCTCAGGCGTTCCTCAGGATCATATATTTTTATGAAGGTGTAATTAGCTTGTTTGTTTGTCTTTGAATAGTAAAGGATGAGATTCTTCTTGAGTTAAGCTTATTGCTATTGTACTGAGACATGAATGAAGAAACAGAGATTGCATTCCAGTGGTTAAACCACTTCCTCTGTCAGGTTAGATCTGAGTGGAACATGAGCCCTGGCCAGTGACAACTTATTTATGTATGACAGAGGTGTGTTAACAAAGAGATTGTGATCACTATAGTCACCCAAGTCGTTTATAACCATGTGGTTTTGAAGTGCTCCAGGAAAGAAAGAAAGTAAAAAGGCAGAGGAGAGGAGGGGAGAGGAGAGGAGAGGTCAAGACCTTCTGGAAGGAACGGGGCTGAGATCTCTGGTGGCTTATGAAAGCTCTGTTTGCTCATCTGTGGCAAGGAGGAGGCTTTTTTAAATCTCATGAAAGTGGCATGTGCTCTAGATTTGTCCTTCCCATTCTGAGGGTTAAATTTGCATTTCTCTTAACGTCTTTCCAGCTAACATGCAAATAACTTCCATGTGTCACTTTTTTTTTTTCTTTAAAAATAGTTTGAGTTTCTTCTAAATTATGTTCAGTATTCAGAATATACCCCAAAAATGTTCCGAAACTCTTGAACGTTGTTTTAATTTCTTCATAGCATAGTTCTTGAGTTAAAAGACCTATCCTGTTCTTTCTTCAATGCTGAATAGCAGCAGTCTCCCACTGTGAAGCCAGTGTCTTAAACCTCAAATACCTTTCTGAGCTTTAGATACGTTATTTCACATTTCTGTTATGTAGACAAAGAAACTGGGAGTGAGACGAAGTGGCTTTGTGGAGAGCACAGGGAAAGCCAGTTCTCAGTTTGAGTTGGACCCCTAGGGCTGTCATCTCACAGGCCTGGTTTCTGATCACAGTGAAACACCACCAGTCAGGCCGTTTTTTGGCTGCCCTGCTCATAATCTGTTGGGTGATCTCAGGAATATTTGGCAGAGGGATATGGAGGCTACATTTCCATATTTTTGTAGGCGCTTGCACGAGAGATGAGGGAAATGCAGGAAGAATTGAGTCACTATCTGCTCCCAGAGGCAGCCGAGGCTCAGCCAGGCTTCCCACACTGTCCGACGGGTGCTGTTGGGTCCAGGCAGGCAGGCAGGCAGGAGGTATGGAGAGGAGACAGACCTGGGGACGATCAAAGCAATGACTAAGCAGCCAGAGCCAGGAATGCAGCAGTGGACTGAAGATCTTGCAAGGCCCTGGGTTGACAGGGAGGAGTTGAGAGAGTCGTGCTGTGGAACAGAAGGGATGTAGGACAGATAGAAGGTGCAGGGATGGCGCTGCTAGGGAAGCGTAGGGCATGGTGCAGGGCCCACTGGTTCTGCTGTCCATGGGAGAATTTCTACATTAGGACCTCTTATTACCATTCATAGAAAGAGGAGGGAGGAAAATGGGGATGGCAGGGAATAGTTTTTTTTCCTTTCATGCTAAAGTGGGATTTCAATGAAAGGCACAAGATCACATTCAGGGCCAATAGAGCTTTGCAGGCACTTTCACCAAGAATGTTTTTATTTCTTTGAAGATGAGATTACTAGATTCTGTTAGAGCTGTTTGTCTCCATGGTAGCAGAGCAGGCTATGGAGGGGACAAATGCAAACCCGAGTTTTTACTTCATCTAACGCTGTTTTCTTAGGACTTGCTTTCAGTGAGATACTTAGGAATGTTAAATGAAATAAACTAATGCACATATGCTTGGTTGCATTAAACATCTATGTGGACGCTGTCATTCATTGTAATATTGTAACTATGCCTTAGCCTGCTGTGCAATAAAACTGCCTTTCTTCTGAATATAATAAAGCCTCACTTATGCACACTGACTAGTTAATTTGTCTTGACTAGACATTTTCCTTAGTGTCCCCATGTAAATGAAGCATTAAGTGAAGACTGTACTGAGACCACATTGTTGGGCAACGAAGATCCCAAACTTAGCTGGGAATGTTGTTAGGATATGATAGAACCAGGCACCAAATTCTCTTTAGGAAGCCCTTGTTAACACAAACCTAAAAATATCTTCTTCTTGATGCAAACAGTCAGATCTATTATAAGACATTTCAATCTGCCTTTTTGAAAAAGTTTATAGTGAGGCAATTCCAGAAATATTTGGAGGCTTCATATTTCCTTGATCCCGGCCAAATTGGTTTCAGGCCTCATTATGGTACAGAAACTATAAGACTGTCTGTCTTATTAGCTTACTGGCAATAACCAAAGACTGAGTTTATACATCAATAATCTTCAAAAAAACAGAGTCGTGGATTTTTGGGACGTCTGTGGTAGACAAATATACTTCATTGGCACTTACGCTTCACAAATATACTGGCACTTCTTTCAGTATGAAAGGTCATGGTGAAAATGACCACTGATCTCATGTTACAGGATTTCTTGTATGATGAATGGCAAGGTAGGATGAGTATGGACTCTCATTGAGACGATATTATAGAAATGACTTCACTAATTGGTGGAGCTCACCATTGCCTATTTTGTTATAATAGATATAATACATGATTTTGAGTGTCTTAAATACTTGCATTTAATTTGGACGTGTATTTGAAAATACAAAAAGATGAAAAGATGTTTTGCTAGTGATCACAGCTATTGCTACACCATCTTAGGAATTAAAAAGAAATGTGTTTCCCACAAGAACAAGAAATGGAGTCATTGATCTCTTCAGTCAGTTAACGCTTTTCATGCTTTTCATATCTAAGGAACCTACCTGTCTTTATTGAAAGGAGCATGTCTACAGGATGGCAATGATTGATAGCACCCTTGTTTGCAAGTGAGGGCTGATTGTATCCCAAAAGTTAATTGAGTTCTGAAATTGGAGGGAGAACAAGAGGTAGCAAAGAGAAAGCTCTGGGGGAAACTTCATTGACAGCCTTCTTGAAGAGACCTTACAAGCAGGATGGGGACTGACTTTTAACATGATCTATTAGTGATAGGACAAGGGGGAATGGCTTTAAACTAGGAAGGGAGATGTAGGTTAGATATTAGGAAGAAGTTTTTACTCAGTGAGTGAGGCACTGGAACGAGAAGCTGTGGTGCCCCATCCCTGGAGGCAGGGGCACCTCAAGGCCAGGTTGGTTGGGGCCCTGGGCAGCCTGAGCTGGTGGGGGCAGCCCTGACCACAGCAGGGGATGGAACTGGATGGACTTTAAGGTCCCTTCCAACCCAAACCATTCTGTGATTCCGTGATTCCAGGGATCTGTAAAAACTCAGAATGCGAGTTATGCCTGTCTGGACCTGGATGATACATTGTATTCCTTAAAGAAAATGTTCCTCTAACCCTCAAGGAATGTAAAATGAGAGGTAGAGAGGGAATCGATAAATATATGGTTGATACGTGTAAATCAGAGCAGAACTTTATGGATTTTGATTGTGCTTTTCCCAAATTATTACCTGCACTCCAGAAACAGAAGGATTACTTTTTCCCTCTAATACTTAAAGAGATAGTTCCTCAGCAAGTAGCTGACCCTGAAATATTGAAAGTAAATTGTTAGAAAGGGGAGGTTTCAGCTAAAATAAAATAGTTGTGTTGGAAACAGCTAAGCGGAATTAATAAAAGAGATGCATTATGCACTGAGGCCACCTACTGGGGATTATTGAATTAGCAGAGAAAATGGTTGCAAAAATTTAATAACCAGTTGGCCAAAGTGCAAAACAAAGTAAGAGCACTATTTTACTCTGTAGAAAGAAGAGGGGAAAACAGATATTAAGTCTTGAGCTATGGAAACTCAGAGTTTTCTATCTGAATCAGTCAAAAGAAAGGACTTGTCGTGGAGATTTTTTTTTTAATACAAACCAACCAACCAACCAACTTTATAACAACCGATTCAGAAGCTTTAAAGTGCTCCCAGCCAAACTGACTGTTAGAGTTTATTTATGATGGTGTGGCAAGAAAAGTGCATTTTTATTTCACAAATTCTGGTCGGGATATTAGAAATAATATCTAATTATGTGCCTGAGTGATTTCTGTCAACTTTATCATTAAAATGAATTTAATCTCTGAGTTTGTTGTTGGCAATTTAAGATAAAATTGCTATGAGAAGCACCTATAGGTAAAACGAGTAAGCTTCTTAAACTTCATGAAAAGGCATTGGTATTCTGTTAAAATTCAGTTTGTTTTTCAAACTGGCACATTTAGTGTTTATTCTTCAGTTTTAAAATATAACTGTTCCCGGTAGCACTGGATTTTAAAGGCTCAGCCTGGCTCAGCTCTTGGTCCTGCTGATGGCCCCCACTGCTGGCAAGAGCAGTGCTGTGGCCCTGCTTCTCTCCCAGTTCTGGTGCAGCAGGATGGTAGGGTGAGGACTTTGCTTGACGCGGGACTTCATGGCATGGAAGAGATCTGGTGCTCTGCTGTAATTGCATGAGGAATGGACTTTGGTGTGTCAGAGGGTGAAGGAGACAATGATGTAAAGCTTGGCAGGTCTATTTCTGGTTGTTTTGTAAATGAGCAGAAATGGAGAATATAGAGTTCACAAACTTATTCCATAATCAGAAATGACAATGTAGGCATGGGGTAGACACAGCTACACTAATGGAGAGAAATCTGTGTGAAACACATCGTGCCTGGACAAATGATAGGGGACAAGCATGATTTGTCACTGAGAGCATCTGGGCAGTGCCCTGAGCTTGTTCATGCTGAAACTTTGGAAGTGGATAAAAGCACTATCAAGGCTGCTGTATAGTTTTCCAGGCTCTTTGCAGCAGATTTATAGTCAGTAAACTTGGCTTCAAAATTACAAGGATGTATTCTTATTTATTTATTTATTTATTCATTCATTTATTCATTTATGGCTTCAAAATGTTGCTGAACTTCTGTGTACATTTTTTTTTTGTTTGCTTTTCTTCAGAAAAATTTCCAGTTCCCAGGGAATGGTTTGGGGATTTATTTATTTTTCCTGTATTTTTCCCTACACTGCTTTTTGACTGATTCGCAAAAGCAATTCTAACTTTTGATGTCTATGGTATGTACCGAAACCAACTGCCAAAGATATTACACTGCTATAGTCTCATAAAGCGTAACCAAATAGAACCACAAGCTCACCTAGAGGATTTTCTCATTCTGGATCAGATAAATGACAGTTTGTAGTGATGGTTAACAACTGTCTGGTGTCTCATCATGGGACTGGCAATTCATACCGTGTTTGACTTCACGCAATTAATGTGGCAAATCCATTCTTTATTTAAAAAGATGGTTGTAGCATGGATGAATATAATCAAATTGTTAGGAATCTGATTGTCAGAAAGCTACATATTTTTTTGCACAGGAGATGTAAGGAAACGTTGTTTGTTTCTTATTCTGAACCATTTTCTGTACAGTTGTTAGTTAAAAGCAGGAACATATGAGGTCTGCAATAAGTCATTCCTGGCTGGTTTCCTGATGTATATCCTGTCTAAATCAAATAATAATTGCAGACTCATCTGTTAATTCACATTCTTTTCATCTGAGCTCTGTCAACAAATTCCACTCTGTGTTTGAATTTGTGGTGGAAAATGTAACTTGTCTGTTTCTATGGACCCAAAGACATGGTTCTGTTTCAGTAGATGGATGCCTAGGTACAGGCTGAGTAGCAGACCTGCTGGGAAAGACCTGGATGTTAGAGTAGACAAATGTGAGTTAAATATGAGCCAGGACTGGGTTCTGGCTGATTAAAGCAAACAACATAGCGGGCTACAGTATGAAGGAGCATGGTCAGCAAGTTGTGGAAAACTGCTCTCTTGACCCGTTCACAAGGTAACCATGGACTGTGGCCTAGGATGGGCATTAGGAAAAGCTTTGTTATTAGTCTTGATAGTGCAGCACAGGAGAGTGATTCCAGGGTGGCTGTGATATCTTGATTTTTAAGGCCAATAAGTAACCAAAGCCCTGTCTGATCAGGTAATGTTGAACGTAGCTCCAGTTTTGGGTGGAAGTTGGGTTGCAGACCTCCAGAAATACCTTCCAGCCAACATGTATGTGAGTCAGGGATAGGTTCTGCGAAAAAGAAAAGAGAACTCCGCCTGCCTGAAAAGAAAGCTGGCAAAGTTCAGCTGCACTTAGTACAGCCCGTGAGTATTTTTCATGTGCTTTGGGAGTTATTCCAAATACAGTGACATCACTCACACAGCTCTGGACCGCATAGTGGTTGCAAAAAATTACTGCTATCACTGGCTGTCGATGGATGTCTACAGGGCACAAATTTAAAACAGAAATGTCTATGGAGCTCTTACAGTCCTCTTCCCAGATTACTTGCTGATACATGCTCCATAAATAAGAACAGAAAATTCTCTGCCCTGTGTTTTTCTTAAATGATTCCGCAGTAAACATCCCGTGAGTCAGAAGAAGGAAGTGATCAGTCACCACTGCTTTCTCCAGCTCCCTGGCACTGTGCAAAGATGCATCATACCTTGATTTTCCTCTTCATCCATCGGCGTCTGCATCTGTGCTAGTAAAAAAAAACAACATCAGAGCCTGAGTACTCTTCCACAGCCATCTATGCTATGGAGTTATTTGTATCCTGCCCGATGTGGTTTTTGTCTTCACCAGTCAGTACTTTCCCAAAGAATGTGTGGCCATAGTTTTGAGGACAGTGCGGAGCTGGAATAATTCCTTGTGGCCACCCCATCACTGAGAAAAAGATGCTCTAACTTTATAGATTTGAGCCGCTGGATACACTTATAATTTGTGTGATTGTTGCAACACGAAAATGCCCAAAGCAGTGCGTGCCAAGTAAAAGAATCTTGTTTCTTAGGTAAGTCACTGAACACAAAATTATTCAGTCAGTGGCAAACATTGAAGTATTGTTAGCAGATTGGAGCACCATAAAAGCTGCTCATACAGTGTCTGAGATTAGACCAAGAGCGTGCAGCTGTCCCTTTGATTAAAAACAAAGTGGAGTGATACACGTTTGTATATACTGTGCATTGCATTTCTAGTACCATTCAGTGTCTCCCAGATGTTTTATTGGGTGAAAAAACAAGGATTCTCTATTCACCTTCTTCTTGCCACCTTAGATTTCTCAGCCTTTTACCATATTCCTAGCTGTATCCTCACCAGGTTTAGTCATCTTAAACTATTCTTCCACTTTATAGAAAGGCCACTCGGTGAAGTAAAATGATCGTTTCTTGGTTTGTCTCTACATTTTCACTCCTGCCATACCCTTTCATTCATACCCTCGTTATTCATAGCACACATAATGATTTTACACAGTGGCACAGTGACAATTTTTGTCTTGTTTGGTATTCATTTCCTCATAAGTCATAGCATTTCCTTTCATATTTTGTTCATTATTCAACACTGAGTTGTTATTGTCGTGTAACTATCTGTTGCATCTTTAACACCTCTCTCCCTGGTAGTAATAGCTAATGTGAAGCCACCATTAGAATTCTATGCAAAGTTAGGATTCTTTTTTTTTTTTTTTTTAAATGTATCATTCTACATTTGTTTACTTCACTGCAGTTTCCTCAGCTACTTTAGTACTTAGTCATTCAATCTCCTGACGCTCTTCTGTGTTTCATTTCCAGTTCTCATTCTTACTCGTACAGAAGCATCCGCAGCGAATCACAACGCCTCCTGAATCACTGCACTGTACTCATTCTGGATATGATGAACACCTTGGATGAGAGCTTAGGTCCTGGAGATGCTCCTCGTAGTCTGTGACAGTTGGCATTTGTTCCTATGTCTCCTGTTTTCTTAAACACTCCTTAATGACACAAGGGCTTTTCCTCTTAGCCTTTGCCAGAGGACTTTCTTTGATCTTGTCGGATGTCTTCGTTGAATCTGGATAAGATTAAATTTTTCTCCCTTGTCCATTCCACTTGATACTTCATTTCATCAAAGAAAAGTGGTTCGTCTCTGAGGCAGTGTGGGAGTTTTCCTAAACTATAGGAATTTCTACCTTTTTTTCTGTCTTGCCGTTGTCAGTTGTTTACAGGATATTGCCATAGTTTATTATATGCAGAGATATATTAATTGATACGAGTGGGGATGGACACTTGGAAACATGTATAAAAAATGTTTCTGGAATATACAATGGTTTTTTGGTGTTTTTTTTTCTTTGTTTGCTTTAATAATCTTATGACAGAATTACAACAATGTATACATTGGACAGCTATAATTCACAGTTTCCTCAGTCAGAAAATATTACTGATGTAAGTTACATTTTCTCATCAAAAAATTCCTGAACAGTTACACAGAGGCAACTACTCACTAGTAAATGCATAGTACTTTTCCCCCGTTCCTTTGCAATGAAGATACACAAAATGTAGAGCAGTGCTAAAGAATATCTGTTTTGACTTCATGTAAGCTGTGAATAAGAAAGTTAAGGACACGTGTCTGAAAAAAAGTGGAAAAATAAATCCTGGGAGGCTCACTGTGTTTAGCAGTTCGAGTCACTAAATCTTCATTGTTAGTTATCATCAGTTAGCTGTAGAAAATGACATGGTAGACAAAGCTCTGGTCTGGACTGCATGACAGTCCCCTGTACGTTCCAACAAGCCAGCATCTACTCTACGGAAGAAGAGTAGGTGCTACTTGACTCAGGCCTGGCCACTGACCTACACAGCCTTTATCTAGAGATAATCTTTATCTGGCATTCTCTAGCATCTTTCCATAGCACTTGTGATGGCCCACATAAAAATATCTTGCTTCCCCTGAAGAGATAAGCAGGATGCTGGAGAACACGCTAAGCTGCTTTGAATCCATTCTGCAGGTTTGTGGTGATGAGTAATTGCCAGGTACTATCAGACTGCTCAAATGTGGAGTGCAAGAACAGTCTCTCTTGGATCTGTTAACCAGCAGGCTAAATTGATCAGGTGGCATACGCTTAAGGCCTAGAAAAAGGTAGGTATTACACTGCTCTATCTGCTAGTTGCTCCATACAACATTGCTGCTGTTTCTGTCTTGTTGGCTCTGTACTTGGACAAAGTTAACCCAAGGATGAAAAACAGCTGTGTGAAACAGAACCCATGCAAGAATCATGAAGTGAGGAAAGCCTTTCTGAAGAGTGCAAAATGCGGTCTACTTTGGAGTTAGTCGATCCACATCTGTAATTGATCAACCAAATCTATAATTTAGAAGTCCTTTTGCATTCCTTGATTGTGCATTCCTTGATTGTGCTAAGTTCGGACATAGCATTACCCATGAGTAATGCTTTCTATGAGCTTTCATTGGCTAGAAGACCCCATCCCATGCTGGCAGACAGTGACATGTTACTCAGTTATTCATGCTTCACTTGCTTCCTGGCTGGACTACAAGAGTCTGATATATTTGGTCACCAGACTTTTCAGCACTCAGAACAATTCACCTAGAATAAAAAGCCCTCAGCCATGCTGTTTATTTTAAGTGTATCAGACCTGTCCTCAGCTGTCTACAATCTCTTCCAGAAAAAAAGTAAAAAGTTAGATTTGATCCTTCTCATTGCAGCAGGGTTCCCTCCAATGGCCAAAGAGCATCTAGAGCTTTGTGCTGACAGCTACACTCATCTGCCCCTGCAGACCATTCCCTTTGCTCTCAATCTCCACCTCAGTAGAGGTAAATACTGTCATGAAAGTTGTCTGCTCAGGAAACAGAATGTTCTTGGAGACCACTCTGGGATTGGGAAATGTGGTAAATACCTTGGTATATAACGGCAGTCGCAAATCTGACCTTCCATGCAAAGTACAAGACACATCTACCAGACCTCCTCTAGCAAAAACACAGAGGAAACATGAATATTTATAATCAAACCGATTCTACAAGAAGACAACACTTTGCTGCCTAAGCAACTTCCCTTGGGGAGAAGATCAGAGAACAAACAGCAGTGCAGCAAGCAAGAAGTCATGCTGTTCAATGTACTTTGAAATAGTTCTCTAACGCCATACAAATTACAGAGGTACAAAGAGCTCTTGCAAAGCTGAGCAGAAAGGTGCTTCTTTGAACAATATATTCACGGAGTTGAGAAAGTAGGCTCTAGCTTTCCTTAAAATGAATTTGGCCATTTGAACACTTGCAATGCTGTTATAGGGTGGGACATACAAACTGCGAATACTCATCGTTTTTTCTTGTTGAAGGTTTTATGATTGAGGCCAGTGACCTTGAAAAAAACACTGTTTTCTGCTGTTTCAGACCCAATATCCATACTGAATGAACTCTGGACTCCACTCCCTCTATCACACACATTTCTTTTTTGTTTTTTGGGTTTTTTTGTCAAGCTTACAGTTTTCTTATCAGTGGCAGGAGGCACTGATATCTCTGAGGCAGATTCAATGAAAACATCAGCATACAAACTAGAAAAGTAAATGTCATATCAATTGTAAAACCCAACAGTAATAATAAAAATAATTGAAGATAGATAGTGCCTGTATTTTTACTTTCTGCCTTTTGCAAGAATTCATCTTCTTACAACTTCTACTTCTGCACCAGTATGAGAAGGAACTTCTTTATGGTGAGGGTGACGGAGCACTGGAACAGGGTGCCCAGGGGGGGCTGTGGATTCTCCTTCTCTGGAGGTATTCAAAACCCACCTGGATGCCTACCTGTGCAGCCTGCTGCAGGGGGCCTGCTTTGCACGGGGGTTAGACTCGATGATCTCTGGAGGTCCCCTCCAACCCCTACAAGTCTGTGATTCTGTGACTTTGTCCACTGCAGACATTGCCATGCAAACATGAGGTAGAACTGACATTTGACATGCTTTTTCTACAAAAATATAATTGCTTTCTCAACCAAAGTATAATTGTGCTCTCCCTTGTAACATTCATAGTTTGGCTGATAGTTTCACAGCTTCATTTGCTTAATTGTCTTAACTCACATGGAGTTTCACTGAGCAATCGAAACCAGACAGAAGATCACACCACTGGAGCCTTGTAGGCAGCATAGAAGGTAACAAGCGTGGCCACCATTAGTTGCAACTTATTTTCTATTTTAGACTCTAAATTCCAGAGTCAGCACAGCATCTTTCCTGTCACTCTTCTTGTTCTTTGTATGTTCTTTCCCTATCCCAGAGTGCTGTACTATGAAGCCTACAGCTGCTTGATGTTCTAGGAGACACTCCATCACATTTGGATGCCATCTTGACTCTCCAGCTTCTTCATGTGTACGACAGTTTGGAATGCTGAAGCAGAGAGGTATGCTGGCGGGAGGTAAATACAGCTCATCTGTTGTCTGTTGCCTTTCCTAGAGGCAAGATGTTGCTTTTGCAAGAGGCAGGCATGCATCTGCTACAGTTTTTGGAGATCAATAAAAGACTGAGACACTGGAAATCCATTCCAGAAGTTGGCCAGAGTAAGGTTTCTCTATTCTGGGATGAAAAATAAGTCATATTGGGGTTGTCTTTTGTTAATTTTCTGTGTCTAGAATAATGTGTGAACAGAACTAACATTCTTTGTATTCAAATGTGAAATTAATGTGCATGTTATTTGACCCTTTGCATAACTGCATGCATATCTGCACACAATGACATGGAATTTACAGCTGAATGCCATAACCCAAGGAATTCTCCTTGTGATTTCCTTCCATCACACTCTAATTTGAGAAGTTACAAGTCAATGGAAAAACACAAATGTTTAGAATACTTGAAAAGAAATTAAAAAAAGATAGCTGATTATAGAGGGAAAGTTTTAAAGCAACGAGTCCTTTCTGAGAATGCGTTTTATTTCTTATTTATAATTAAATCAAATAAGAAAACTAGTTTTAAGAGAAGAAAGAGATCATAATTACTCCCAAATAGCATATTTTAATGTCTTATCTCATTCTTTATTTAGCTGCATTCAAATATTTTCATAGCGCATTGTTTGAAGGCAGTTATCTAACAAAGTACACAGCTGCATAGCTCATCAAACAGAAGGCAAGCCATTAGGAACAGGAAAAATTCTGTATTATAAACTGACAAATAGAGTACTCAGTTTGCATGCCTTGCACAGAGATTCATTGAAAATAACCTTGTCTGAAAGCATTTTTAGCTGTTTTGCACACAACGTGTAAATACGTTCTAAAATCATTTATTTTCCTGTACTGTTTTGTAAGGATGAGTTAAGAGCCCAGCGAGTTTTGGTGCCGGGCACAGTGTGAATTATGTGCTTTTTGAAAAATAATTAATAGAACTGCGTGTGTGAAAGAATAAGGAACAATTCTCCCAGTAACTTTTTGTTTAACAGTTATCGAGAATAACAGCTAGAAAATGCTGATAGAATATTACCTAAAAAAAGGAGTAAAACCTGTGTAACTCACTAATTCTGACAGTAACTTGGGAAGATCAGATTCCTGGTATACAGCTTTCTACAGCTGTGCAGTTTCAGTCCTTTCCTTCCTGAACACTGTTGTTTAGCTGGTTGAAAATCCCAAAGTAAGTCAGAATAAGCATAATTGTTTTCCTAGGTGCAAAACTGCAGCAGTAAATATAGAATTTCTGTTAGCTCATAAACTTGTAGAGGTCACCGTATCTTTCCTTATCCCCTGCAATTCAATTTAAAATCAAAATGGTTAAGTCATACCTCACGAGCGCTTCTTCATACCTCTGAGTTTGTTTTCATTTTATGCTTGCAAGGTGTCAGAGGAAGCAACAAAAGTAGATGGAATCATGCGACCACGAAAACAAGCTGATGAAGTCATAGAAATTGATAAATTGTTGGCACTGAAGATCTGCAGAGCCATTTGCATTCAGTCTTTTCTCATTCATTGAATGAATCTTCAGCGAACCGATTAAATTCACTCAAGGAAAGACTGCAAGGTAAATGGAAGATTGGTGCTGCTTCTGGAGGTGCCAAACTGAGGAGCCATTGTTACACAGCCCTGAGTACATAATGTTCCCATCACTAACAGTATCTAAAAAAACCCTTTATTATTTCTAAAAAAAATAAACCCAAACAAACTTTGTTTGACAATACCTTTATTAATACGAAGCTATCACGATATTCTCTTGAGATAGCTCCCTAATACTCGCTGTTGAGCAATAGATTTAATGAAGCTTTTGTATTTTTGACGCAGTTCTTTGTGACGTGTTTCACATTCTCATGCAGCAAATGAAGAAGCCTTCGCTTAAAGTGAGGTGTTGAGTCGGCAGAGCAGGCAGCGATAGAGGCTTCAGAAACGGGGAATTGTTATTTTCTCACTCTGAGGGCATTTTGCCAGAGAATTCTGCTTGAGACTCGTGGAAATTCTTGGACTAAATGTATGCATGCATGGGACTGGAAAAATATATACGAAGCGTGTGTTTCTGTAGGAATCCTATTCACCTAAAACGTATCAAGATTTAAAAACACTTCTTGTGAATCAGATTGAAAATGACCGTGGATTTCACAGCCTGCCTTCTTGCACATTTTTACTAGATTTGTAGCAATCGATATTTGCTGGTTGATGCTTGGCAGAGAGAAGAAAGAGACCATGAAGAGAAAGGACACATTCTTAAGTGTTTAAGTAAAAATGTGCACGCGTTTTTCCACTTAAACTTCAACTGTGATCTTTCTGGTGGTGTGCTCTATGTCTAAAATAGCAAATGAAAAGGAGCAGCTGATAAAACAAGAGATGTGGATCTCAAACGAGCGCGAAGTTTGTCGTTCGAGTTCGTTCCTTTAAAAAAAGTTGTTTCCGTATTGATTCTCCAGTCTCGCAGTTTCCTCTCAGTGAAATATGTAAGAACAGCTGCAGACATTGCAAGACTTTAACAATGAATAAATAACACTTCTGCTGCTCTACTCCCAGAGCCCGATGAAATTTATATGACTTTTTCCCACAGTAACCGACTTGTTCAGGAGTTTACTAACTCATGCTATGTATAAATATTCCGACTTCTGCTTTGGTAAGTGCATGCCTAATGCGTGCCAGCTGAAGGCGGCTCTCCGTGATGTTTCCTGCAGCGATACAGACGCTGTGCTGGGAAGGCAGACGGTTCGTGCACTCACATACACAGGGAGGGCTCAAAGCCTCAGCAGTCTCACTTCGATCTGTCTGCCTTCTCCCAGCTCCTTTACTTTGGGCTGCTCTCTGGCTGTGTGGGGAATACACTCCTCCAACTGTGATTGACAGTGTTGAGCAAATTCATTAAATCCAATATGCTAAAGCTCCTGGCTGATGAGTAGTACTGCTAGGACAGTCTGACAGCACCTGGTACATATCAACATTACCTGACTGGACAATTGCAAAGGATGCCAGAGTTCCTGGGAAAGCCCTTTCTCTTTATTGTGCTACATGATGCGCATCAGGAGCTGTAACGTGCTGTGAAATCCTCATGCTTTCAGCTGGAAATCGAAGTAAAAGCATGAAGAATTGCAAAGCTATTTGACGGGGTGTTCAAACTGGATCTGATTCGATTGGGAGAAAGTGCTTATTCTTCAAGACTGAAGCAGACAGGTAGTGTACAAAGATTTCATTGCCTACGGCCACAGCCACATAGTGGGTGTCTCTGCCCTGGAGAACTGCACATTAGTTCCAGGCTATCTGCATGGTCTTTGTGGCTTGGATCTGATAGTAAAGTATATCCACATACTGTACAGAGAGTGTCAGAGTCTACAGATGACTGCATATTTCTCAGTGTCTGACCTTCTCAGGCAGGTGCACAAAAGCACTGTTATCTGCAGGAGGATGTATTTTCCTTTTGTTTCTGAGGATTTTGTAAAGTAGCTCTTCTCCACGAAAAGCTTTATCTGCATCAACAGAAGCAAGAACAAAGTTTTCCTGAGCACCAGACAAGGCACCACAGGGACATCACTGTTTTTCAGCACTACTCTGTGTCCTGGATCTCCTTGTGTTTATAGCAGGTGAAAATCTCACATCAGGACACTTCAGTGTGGAATCCATTGGGTACTTGCACTGGAAGAAGAATGATAGGAACTGTCTTTCGCAGTAGAGCCTGCACACGTGACATTACAGTGCAGTGATTTGCTTCTTGATCATGTCTTAGAGGACACCATTTATGCATTCATGACCATATCTTCACTGTTAGCAAAGTTGATGCTCAGGGCTCTCCTTCCTTGTTTCCTTTATATTCTTCTGTGCTCATCCTTCTCTTCCCTCTGCACACGCTGAGCAGCCTAGTCTGCTCCTGGTATTTCATGTCACCAAGGAATTCCAAACCTGGCTCTGAACTGCCTTTAATCTTGCAGATTCCCTAGCATTCCAGGCTGGTGGCTTATAGGTGTATTATTAAGGCTGTCCTCAAACACATCAGGGAGGGAATACAAGAACAGTGCCAGGAACAAGGATGGCTATGAGTTACTTTATAAGGTCTGCATGAGTTTCCTGATGCGCAGAACAGTTTTCCAATTTCTTTAGGCCCACAAACATGAAAATTTCACTGAAACTCTGAAATATTCACAAAAAGGTGTTGCTTTCAAGGCAAGGATGTTTTCATTCAGTAGAGAGCAGCTTTCTTCTGCACTCTGTTTATATGGCACAGTAGTGACACTCAGGCAAGATCTTTGAAGCAATAGCTGTGTTTGTGACCTTACAGGTTTATAACAGTCTGAGAGAAGTCTGTTTCCTTTAAATTGCTTTCTTGCTGTACAGATCTATCCTGCATTTTATAACTGACCCCTCAGTGTTCTCCAGTGGTGCGTACTCTCATGGTAAAACCGAGTGCCTCATTTGGAAAGGGAAATAGAAACCACTGACAGCTGGAAAAGAGGAAAGGAGAGGAGAGTGGAGGAGAGTGGAGGAGAGTGGAGGGGAGAGGAGAGGAGAGGAGAGGAGAGGAGAGGAGAGGAGAGGAGAGGAGAGGAGAGGAGAGGAGAGGAGAGGAGAGGAGAGAAGAGAAGAGAAGAGAAGAGAAGAGAAGAGAAGAGAAGAGAAGAGAAGAGAAGAGAAGAGAAGAGAAGAGAAGAGAAGAGAAGAGAAGAGAAGAGAAGAGAAGAGAAGAGAAGAGAAGAGAAGAGAAGAGAAGGAGGAAAAGAAATAGAGAAAAAGAGAAAAAGAGAAAAAGAAGAAAAGCAAAAAAGAGGAAAAAAGAAAAGGATAAAAAGTGAGAAAAGGAAAAAGGGAAAAGGAAAAATGAAAACAAGAGGGAAAAGGAAAAAAGGAGAAGAGGAAAAAAGAGGAAAAAGGGAAAATGAAAAAAGAAAAAAGAGGGAAAAAGAGGAGAAAAAGAGAAAACGAAATGGAGAGAAGAAAAAGGAAAAGGGGGGAAAGGAAGAAGTTAAAGAAAAAAGGAAAAGGAGGAAAAGATGGGGAAAAAAATGTAGGAAAGAGGAAAAAAGGGAAAAGGACACCGGCTCCGCGCTGGCTGCCGTAAGCCCTGCTACGCCCGGAGGAGGGGGGAGGGGGGGTGGAGTTCTCTGCCCCCCCACCCCCCCACCCCCCCAGAGGGACCGCCGATTGCCCGAAGAGAAGCGAAGGAGGCGGCCGCGGGCGGCTCGCCCCTGTGCCCGTGGGGCTGTGCGTGCATCCCGGCCGTGCTGTGCTGCGCAGATGGGAGAAAAGGAGTACGTGCCTGTTTGATGTTGCGTGAAGAGATTACGTTAGTGGAAAATACCGGTTTAATAGAATCATATATGCGACTGGTGCATTTGTAATGAATAGAAAGCTGATGCCGTTAATGCAGCATTAGCGCGGATTCAGCCCCTGGCACGGCTGCTGGAGCCACCTGCAGAGCGCCGAGCCCCGCGGCGGACGGGGCTGCCACCTGCAGGCGGCCGCGGGCTCCGCAGTCACGCGGCCCCGCCGGAGTGGCTCAAGGAACGGCTTCGGCGGGGCTTCGGTTTAGGGCTGTGGCGCTGAAAAGGTCCGAAAGTATCTTTCATCCCCTCGGTGTTAGCGGATGATCACTGCCCACTCTCCGTCCCAGATCAGAAGCGAGTGGATCAGGCCCCGGCACGAAGCCTCTGCTTGGGAAACCTGCTGCTCATCCGCGCTATCAGTCTGTGTCGGGAATTTGTAGCGCTGAGAATGCTGGGTGGAAGCCCTCTACCCCATTCTTAGCCGTTTTGGCAGACATTCAGTATAGGGAATTCATTCAAATTTCCTCATTTGCTCACAGAAATAAATTGCTTTGGAGGGATTCACTAGCATTAGAGTAGAGGCTGGAGAAGACCCTGGGCAACCAGATCTAGCTGTTGTATCCCTGTTCAATGCAGCGGAGTTGCACTAGATGGCCTTCAGAGGTGCCTTCCAATCCTAAGGATTCTATGATTCTATGATTCATGCCACCATAAAACAATGGGGCAACCAAGCCAGTAGACTGAGCCTGCCACTTCGCCTTCAGTTGGCCAAGCCCAAGTGAGACGAAAAGCACTGACTGCTGGTGGGACCGCTTGGGTGAAAGAGAACACATCAGTATAAATGAGTGCTGCACAGTCAGATCTTCAGCAACGTGTGCTGCAATTCTGTGCCACAACCCCTTGAATTTAAACAAGTGCCATCTGGAAGTACTCCTGCTATTTAAGCTCAGGAGAGCACTATGGTTGTAGCTGGTGGTGAAAAAGAAGATGTTTGTGTGTTAATAAAGACACGGCCTCATCATATTTAGGAGTGAAAACCGGGAAAGGCTCTAATTGGTTCAAGTGGTATTCTTCATCCCATGATTTTGTGAGGAACTGACTGCAGGGAAGCTGCTGTAGCAGGAGATCAGACTAGGTGATCCCCAGAGACCGTAGAACCATAGAATCACCAGGGTTGGACAAGACCTCCAACATTATCCAGTCCAACCATCCAAGGTCCATTGTAACCCTGATGAGTTTGTGATTCTGTGATACCTAGGAATAAATGCCATACACTCATAGACTTCTATTACTTATTAAAATGTGTACAAACTGCAGCAGAACTCCCTGTGTTTCCCCCACCTTGGGTCCAGTCAGGGAATCTTACAGAGAAGCTGTAAGGCTGCCTTTTAACGTGATAGAGCAGCTCACTAAGTAGCATTTTTCAGGGAAGGAGTCTTTGCTTCCAAACAAAAGCAACAATTTTGACTTAGTTGTGCTAAGGATGGCAACTTCAGGTGGACTTCTCTTTTCTTTTTTGGGTCCCTTGGTCCCTTTTCCTCAGGATCATCATGGGAAAAGTCAGCTGGGGATCAGCAGGAGGTTGGGAATGTGTCAGAACTGTGGGGACCCTTTTAGCTTAAACGGAAATGGATATAATCGCTGAGTTAGTCATTTTTACACAATCTTTCTGTCCGGCATTATGTTGTTTGGGGGTACGGCGTCGCCTGAGGCCTTTCTAAGAAGGCGAAATGATGTGTTACTTGAAATGACTGCAAGCTCCCGATAGCAGGCTGTGTATGGCCAGGACAGCTGAGCCCTGTCTGAGATGCTCAGGCAGCGTCAGATGTTTCAGTGACAGTAAAATGTCCAAAAGATCACAAGAATTGCAGAGAAATTACATTGGTGTGCGGTTGCTACTAAGGTTTATTGAAGGATTTTCAATGTTACACGACGACTTTGAATTATTCAAGTTTTACTTAGCTCAAAAAGTTTGTAATCGGAACATGGCTGATATTCTTCATAAGGAACACGATTCTACAACTTCCTCTATACACAAAACATGCTCTAAGAAAGAATATTTTACTAAGGGGTATGAAATAAGAGAGAAAAGCCATATCTTATCTGACATAACAAATCAGTTCTCTGTTGATGCAGCTCCACAGGTTGATTCAGTCTAGGGGTACTGTGTTCGTTTCTTCTTCGACAGTTTCACCAGAATTGTTCCCCAAGGAGAAAAAGATCAAGATAAGCCACCTTCCAGACCCAGCTGCGGCTTCAGTAACAGCAGCATTTCCCTGGAGACGTTCTTTTTGTGTGGAGTGAACCAGGCAAAAGCCTCAAAGAGGAAAGCACACATTTCTGAAGAGCTGCCAGTATCTCGGAGATGCTTCTCAAGCATGACGCTGTGTTTCAAAAAGCAAACTGATAATTTTTCATTAAAAGCCCGGAACAGCGTCCCGTTGTGTCTTCTGAACATTAATAGAAAGGTTTTGGCTTGCAGTTTTATGGTTGTATGACATCATCTCTCACATCTCTTTTCTGTACAAATATGTAATGAAATATTTTCATAGAAAAGAATGAGTTACTGATTTCTAAGGCCGATAAGAAGATCTAACAAATCACTGTGAGCCTCAGAAAGCATAAGCTTTATAAATTCCTTCTTGAGCCAAGCTGATTAGCCAGGAGAAATGGAGCCAAAGAGAGCTCTTGGCTCAGAGAGCAGCCATGGAGGATAGGGCTCTGCAGGGTGGCGGTGCAGAGTGGGTGGAATACGGCTTAGAAAATAAAGCATTGTTTCCTGTACATTATTCTTAATTCTTATCGTTTCCATTGTGCTCTTTGGTTGCAAGTATTTAATCCTGACACGCCAGATTTTTAATGAGGTTCAGTCCACCAAATCTCAGTGTCGCTAACAGAGGACCACTTCAAATGGGAGCCCCATTTCACAGAAGGTTTTCATTTGCGTGCCTCTCACCTTGCAAACCCCGTTCATGCGCTCCACACAAGAAATGAATTTATATATTAAGCATATGCAGGCCCACAATAAATTCACAAGTAACACATCATGCCGTTTCATACAGTTTCTTAAACGAAGTCACAGACCGAGAACTAAATTACAGCACTCATCCAGATTGAAGGAATCCCAGTATCCATGTACTTACTTTCAGCTGAGGAAATAGGATCATTATTTGCAGGCAGCAATTCAGACGTTGTTCCTGTCTCATTAGTCAGAAGAAAAGGACGTTTATCTTAACGATAGGGAGTTTTTCAAAATACGAATCGATGACGGGAGTTTTTCAAAGAGCCAAATTTCAGATAGCTTTTCTGCTTCTCTCAGAGAAAACGTTCATAGAGGAAATAGCCACGGGGTGTTTTAAAGGATGCACTGAATGGGTACGTGATTTGAAAGAAAGTGAGATTTCACAAAGTAGGGTTTTAGTGGGAGTGTGGCCTTTAATAGAAACCTGCAGTTGAAAGCACTTGAGCATGGGATTAGATAAGAACAAATATGGTGACAAACCCAGGCAGTAGATAACTAATTAAGGGGGTCTTTAGTTCCTAATTGTGGAATTCCGTAACTGCGCTTTGTAGATTCCTTCTTTGGGGCTGGAAATTTATTTTCTATCATATAAACTCTGTTAGCACTTTCCAAAAGCATGTGTAAGAACTGACTTTTATCTATTGAGTACCAGCACATACTCTGGCATAACTAATTCTATGTCTTCTTCTCCTTAAATGTTTTTCCCCCTGTGACTGTTTTGTTCTGGCTTCATTTACATGGAGAGATGGCTGAAGGAGACGGATGTGACTTCCATTCAGTTGCAAGAAGAGATTTTGCTCAAGAGGCAGCTCATAACTGCACCAATTCTTTTACCTGAACTTTTTTTCTTCTAGGATTCACAGATTTCACACTAACAAACGGGTTATCTCATTGAAGTTTCAGTCTCTGAAAGCAATATAGGCTACGAAAAGTAGCTTGGTTGCTTTAACGTAAGATAAAGCGCTCTGGGGCTACTGAGAACAATTCTGTATGGTTTGTTTCTTTATTCTGAGTGATGATACAGAATTACAGAATCATAGAATGGTTTGGGTTGGAAGGGACCTTTAAGGTCATGTAGTTCCAACCCCCTGCTATAGGCAGGGACACCTCCCTTTAGAGGTTGCTCAAAGCCCCATCCAGCCTGGCCTTGAGTGCTTCCAGGGAGGGGGCATTCACTAAATCTTGTTTAGTTCTTCTAAGATTCCTAAAATGTGAGTGATGTTAAACTTTTTTATGGCTTCTCTTAATGCACGAACAGTAGTGTATTTTTCCCGTGCTTTGAAATTATGCACAGAAACTGAAAATTCAAAGAGTAAGAAATGAAGTCAAGCATCTATGCCTGGTTTTACTATTTTTGAGAGCTCAGATAAGTCTGTAAGCAGCGTGCTGTCACAAAATGAGGGAGAGGGTTGTGGCTGAGAATCAGTGATTAAAAGGCAATTATTTAGAATTATATTGTATGCTGAACGATGTCAAGGATTATACAAGAAGCAATTTTTCTGTCAAAGAATGAACGCCCTTAAAAATTGGTTTTACCGAATAAATCAGTTTGATGGCACTTGAGGTTTTGAAAATACCGTGGTTTCAATTGTTCTTCTTCCGACCTACGACCTTGTCCCAGCTGTTGTAGATCCCCAGGTAAGATTGCAGGAGCAGAATGATTTTTCTAGGAATTAAACTGATGAGACAAACACCAAGTTAGCCTCACTTAAAAAAAAAAAAATAAAGTGAAATAAAAATGCACTGTACTAACAGCAATTCATAACACACGCACATTACTTCTAACGTTTGGCAATAATGCCTTTGGTACTCCCATATTAGAAATGGGGAAAATGAATACAAAGCAAGCAGTTCCATGGAAAGCTCAGCATTGGTGGAGGTGGTTACTGGAAGCAGTCGGTTCTAGTCCAGGCAGTGCTCCCAGTGTACCACCCCATGGAAATTTTTGATTTCTGTACTGAACTGTAGCTTAAGAAGTATATTGTGGATAGAAGGCGTCAGAGGAATGCTAGTCCCTTAAATTGTTAAAAACTATCAAAACTGCTTCTTTGTAACTGATTACGTATAGCTGGTTTGACTGCAGGGATGCTAAGTCAAGGAAGATTTTAACTTAACCTCCTTGCTGATTTTGCAGGTGAATGGGAAAGGAAAGAAGGAAATGACAGAAGACAGGAGATAGGTTCTTACGTTTTGAAACCACAAAGGTGTAAAGTTGGAGGAATAAACAGATACATCTTTTCCTTTCGAATCGCATCTATGATCTTGCTGGCTACATACTCTGGCTGGTAAATAGGAAGTAAGACTGGGTGTCTAGTGAAACAAGAAACAAAGCATTATGGAATTGTAACATTTTACTTCTGAGATGTATTCTAACACAGAAATCATTTAAAGCAAGAATTTCTCCCCTCCCCCTTAAATAGCCCTGGAAAGCAGTTTCCAATCCTGCTTGTTCCTTCTATGATCAAAACAAAGTGAAAAAAGTTTGGTGATGTTGTGAATTTTAATGACAGACGAGTAACTTTTGTGCAAGCCCAGCTCAGACCCTGCTGAAGTTAACTCCCGCATTGACTGTGGCATTGAAAAATTCCAGCTCATCTGTGGTTTATGATGTTCTATGCATAAGATTTCAGCTCTCTGCACACCTCTTTCTTTCCTATTGTAGATGCTGGGTTCGCAGCTTAATAAACAGGACTGGGCCTGTTTACAGTCAGGAGCTCTGCATAATACATGCCTCTACAGGATGATGAGTGGTGGGTGCAGGAACAGAGTGCTGAAAAACCAAGACTGCTTGCTCTTCACTGCTGCAATGGCTGAATCAGTGCCTGCAGCCTCTCCTGTCACTAGAACAATACAGCAACATAGATACTTATACCACAGCTGTTCTCAGAGAAGTACAGTATCTACTAATACTGGAGCACTGTTAATGACAGGTGACAAATATCCTGGCAGCCGTGATAGTAACGACAGTACCAAAATTACATGGGGCAAAGAACATCAGCAGTGCCCATTCTACCAAAAAGTGAGTTTGCCTAAAATGCTGCCACATATCCCTAACCATTCCCTGATTTCAAGGTCATTGCACAGACTCTGATGCATGTCAGCTATTAACTGTATGCAAGCTTTGGATTTCTTAGCAAAGAGACACAGTTGTGTGTGTGCCAAATACTAAATTATAAACAAATCAACCTTATAAGAGCTAGAGACTGTATATGGCACATCTAGTGACTAGTAATGACTTTTTACTTACGAAACAACATATAATGTAAGTTTTACTTACTCGGTTTGAATACCTCTAATTAATTCAGTATTCACAAAAAAAGGGCAAACAATTGTGGTTTTAATGCCACTTTTTCCTGCATGATGCAGTTCTGAATCAATGGCTTCCATCATTCCAATGATTGCAAATTTACTAGAAGAATAATCTGAAACAGAGAAACAAAGAAATGTACAAAATATCTCAAAAACACCATGGTATTATATACTGAATGTAATGTTTTATAATACTATTTACAACCTTGTACTAATTCTTTATGAATTAGAAGATTTGAATTAGTATTTTAGGGATGCTACTCATGTTGATGATACTAACTCTTACTGTCAATGGCCCCGAACATGACTGGTGTAGATGTGTCTAAGGATAAGATTAAAAATTTCCTGAAGACTTGTTCAGTGAATTGTAGAGGGATGTAAGATGGGCTTACTTTACATTTTATATGCACTTCCAGATACTCATATGCAAGCCAGGCATTATTTTAGTTCAGAATGGTCTTCACTTGTTGATATCACAGCTTATGTGTGAGTAAGATTTATTTCTAGTGGTACAACCTAAATACCCTACTTACAAATACTGCTTCAACACATTACTTCTTCTGATATTGCCTTGCAACTACAATACTATTTTGTTTGCCTGGGAAGACTGAATCCTGTCTAATTTTTTATTGCTTGATGAACACACAATCTCCTTCCTTTGAGACAATAAAATCTTGACCATGCAAGGTCCTGTGCAACGTGGCCTTTTTGGGCCTGATTTTATCAGGGGGTTTGGATCAAGTGATCCTCAAAGATTTCCTCCAACCTAAACTATTCAACAATTTTTTTTTTTATTTTTTTTTTTTCAGGTGTGAGAACTTTGTTTTAACATAACATAAAGTAATATATACATGTAGTTTCCTAAGGCTTTTTCAAATGAATATGAAAACAGATCAAATTCAGTTCAGCTAGAAGTTCAAAAGCTGGTGTCAGAGGCTGCTTGTTCTTCTTCAGAACTTACCTATAGAAGATAGAAACAAACGATCTAAACATGCACAGCTACTGTGTAGAATGTCATAACACTTGAATAGACAAGTCATAGGCCTAGGTCATAGGCCTTATGGTTAAATGATAAAAACTAGGCTTGTCCCATTATCAACATAGAATCTAACCCAATGATAATAGGTGGCAAATATATACCAAAATAACTCCATCAACTAGGAGAAGAAACAAAATATACTAATTGATGTGAAATTCACATTCTCAAAGGGCAACTTCAGAGCTACAGTCAGAAAAGCTTGATAGTCTGGGCAGCACACACAAGCTGAGGAAATAGTCAGGATGTAGCAGCCAGCTCTCCTGAAGGAAACAGCTGAGAATATGGAGCTGTTACACAGCTTAAAACATTGTTAATTTGAAATAATTTTATTGAAAATTCTGCCAACTGTCTTCTGAATCTGAAAAACATTTTCTAGCTAAGTGTATAGTTCCAGGTATAATCCACATATATTTCAGGACACTAAACATCTATCAGCAGAAAAGCCAGTAATACAAATTGTTAGCCTGTGGGGAGGACTCCCTTCTGCTGCATGTGTACAAGATTCTTCTGCAGAGATAAGACAGTCTGCAGTTAGCTAGTAAAATCAGCAGTGAGCTTCCTGTGCTGTATGGGCAACATACCACCATCTTCACCTTCAATATTCCACTACACTACTTGCAGATATACCTTTCACATCTGCATGCTCTTCCTGAGTGTTAAAAATGTCAGTACAAACAGCTTAAGCCAAGCATTTCTGAGATCTTTAGGAGAAGGTATTGTCGTGAAGACATAATTTTTAATAGCATTTGTTGACACTAACCTGACAATCTGTAGGTTCCCAAGAGTCCTGCTGCACTGGCCATGCTGACCAGGTGTCCATGATTGCGGGCAATCATGGCAGGAAGAAAGGCCTTGCAAGTCTGAGAGACATATAAAAAATACCATTACAGATAGATGTGTCAAAAATATCGCATTCCAAATTAGACTTTACAACCTGATTTACTTACTGGAACATAATCCTACAACGAACCAAAGTGATCTGCAGTCTCTGTAAGAATTTATAAAGGAGAGGCAACACTTCTTTGAATGACAGGTCCCTATCTGAAGATCCGTCAGCATTAAAATTGTATTATTAAAAACGGCGAAGTTTTTGTTTGCGCGCGGGTTCCTCGCAGTTCGAGTAGTCTGACTATTAGTAAAGATTTGGTACACAAGAGGGAGCTACAAGCCTACGCATCAATGGGGACTTCAGCTGGCGACAGGCCCTACTCGTTGTAAACTACTTCCTGGCAACTTTGGGCCTCAAACTGCCGTGATGGTTAGTACTAATTATCTAAGGACCACACTAGTGTTTTACGAGACAGAGGAGATGAAAAAGGATAGGAGTAGTTACAGATATTTTTTTTCAATGGCTGAGTTGTACTGCAGTGTGTATTCCACTCCAGATATGTGCCTGGTATGCGTTTTTCTGGTGATGGGGCCCACAGATATTGTCCTCCTGCTCTGTGTCTCTTCAGACCTGCCAAGAACATCTCCCCCAGCACCTTTGTCTTGGGTATGTGGAAAAATGAGGCACTGTGGACTGGAAAATGATCAGACGATTTTGCCTGCAATGATTTTCCACCGAGGAATGCCATTTAGTGAGGGATTTGCAGCACTGTGTTCTTTGATGCAAGCTGCCCTCTCAGGCAAATGAACTACAACTGCAAGAGGGGCAAGGGTAGCACTCCCTCACAGAGAAACCTAAGGGACAACTGAGACTCCAGATAGCAGAGAATTCCCTCGCAGAGGAGAAAACAAAGCAAAGATAACACATACTGTTTAGATCAGTTTTCTACGTACGTCAAGAAAACACTGACTAGGAATGAAAGCACAACCTGAAGTCTGACACCAACACAAGCAGCATGGTTTTGTCTCCTTAAATGCTAGACAATGCTCTCTTGTGCCTGCAAGCATCAGGAGTAGAAGAGTTAGCAGCCACAGAGTCAGCAGTAGCTTCAGCCACAGCTGTGACAGAAAGAACATGTTTCACAGTACAGGTGCACAAAGACTGCATTTAGCAGATTGCCCAGGCAGGATTTTGTGAACATTATTGAGAGACAGTGGCACAAACTGTCAGTGTGATGTGTGTCCAACTACAGGATGACTAAAAACATGAATTCTCCCCTCTCAAGGCCCTTCTCACCCTTTTCCAAACCGGGTGTTCCAGTTTGCTGAAATACTTGACTGTGCATTTCAGGCCCTCAGGAAAGAAAAATATACGTTACCCAAACTTGAGACAGGAAGTTGACTTTCAAGGTTTTTTCAAAATCAGCATCTGGAATGTCAAGAAACTTTGTGGAATGCAGTATGCCAGCATCATTGATTAGAATAGTAACATCCCCAACTTCTCTTCTAACCTGAATTAAAAATAAATACATAAATAAATTAAAAAAAAAAAGAAGAACAAGGGTATATGAAAGTATCCTTGCCTTCTGTGCTTCGTTTATGAAAAAGTTTAGTGACAGTTACAATTGTTTATACCTGTACTGGAAATGTAGGTACATAGGAATTGTTTTAGTGTGCCAGATCAAAGGTCTTTGTAGGCTCTCAGCCCTTGGCTGATGGGGGAAGGCAGTAAGAAAGGACAAGGACACTAAGGTCTCTTCCAGTGCACTCCGCAGCTTTTTGCATTCTGCAGCTTAGGATCCTCTTGAGCCAGATATGGTGTCTGTATCTTTCTATTCAATATAACCTGATGATTATTTCCTCCCCCCTCCACCTTCCCCCCGAATTTGTCTGATTGCTTTCTGAACTCCAAAATACTTCTGGTTTCCACAGGAGCCTGCAGGAACAAAACCTCAAGCTGATTGTTCTTCACTATGTATTTATTCAGGTGTCAATTCTTATTTATTTTTTTAAATTATCATTATCATTTCTATCCATTTTCTGTATGACAGGTTTGTAGTTTCTTGGTGTCCTCTCTCTTAAAATTGGCATATTTGCTATTTTTTGCTCTTGGGTTTGAAACCTGTCATAAGCAATAAACCACCTATGCATTTGTAGCTCATGAAATGTTTATCAGATTTCCCTCAGAGTTCCCAGGTGGACACTTCTGACTCTAAAAATCTGCTAATATTTCTTCATTGGCTTATTCTAAGATCTTTTCCTTCAGTACACTGATTTGCTTGCTAAAAACGAAGCTTCCATTATGGGAACATATCTAAGCTATTCTGCAGTGAATATCTCAAACAAAACCAAATAACTTAGCTTTTCTGATATTGGTTTGTCCAAGCTGAAGACTTTTCATATTACTAATAAGAAGTTACATGTATTTCCAATGGTAGAGGGTGCTCCTAGCTGAAAAGATCTTACTTAAAGAAAATAAAATTCTGGCCCCTATGGGACTGTTCAATTCATGAAAATACCTGAAAAGATATCGGTAGAATTAACAATAATTCAACACCTTAACACCAGTTCAGGAATCTGAGAAAGCTCTTTGAATTTCTACTTGTAGGTCAGCCTGTGCCCGTCTGAGTTCTTGCTGCTAATATGGGCCCAAGTACGGGTGCACAAAACAGTTTGAGTCTCTGTTAAACTGAGAACAAAGATCACTTATTTCAAAATATCACCATCAATGGAAAATTCCAACAGAGATATTACTTACACGATCTTAAATTGATCATTCTGATGCACGTCTTTCCAGGAAGCAGTCAGCATTTATGGGAACAGGGAATTAAAGCCAATTTAAAATGTTATTTTTAAAAGTATATTTGATCTTGGTAAATTCTTAAGTGTTTTGTTTTTTTTCCTTTTTCTTTTTTTCTTGCAAGAAGAGCATTCTGGAAGAATGGCAGTTTGACCTGTAGTATCGTTTTGAATAAGGATCAAGTGTCACATTTGAAGTGCTGATCACAAGTTGCTCGACTGATCCTGCAACTTGCTGGGAGATGGTAACATATTAAGATCTTGATATTAAGAATGTTGAAATAGTTGGAATTCTTTTTATGGACTGCAGTTGTAGGAGTAATAATAAGAGACATACACGGTGAGGATAACGTGACCTGTAATACTCAAATAATTGGCAAAAATCTTCTTCCTTGAGCCATGTGGGTCAGCACAGGCCAGAATGTGCTCATCTCTGCAGATATGTTATTATGATAGATACATCCTTGGTCACACTGTAGTATTATGAAACCACTTGTGGTTCTTAACCTCTACCACCAACAGCTCCAACAGAAATTATTTTTCCATGTAAAGCTGGCTGGATGTGCCCCCAAGTGCTGTTAGCAAATACAAGTAAAAGAATACCTGGAGCATGAGAACTGCAGTTCCAGATACATACAGGGCAGGGGAAGGGAGTGACCATGAAGGAATAGTGAAAACAAAGCATTAGGGACTGACCACATCTCACGTTCCTTCTTCCCCTATGCTGCTCAGGGGAGGAGACAGGAGGGTGAGTGGGGCAAGGTGTTCGTAGTCTGCTACAAAGGGACCTCCCTCCTTACAATGTTCCATTGCTTTTTTTGTTGTTGTTTCTTGATATCTTACAGAAATTTAGAAGCCCAGGAAATTCATTCTTAGGGTCAATCTCTGCCATATACCACACTTCTAATATAAAAGAAGTTGCCACCGCACAAGGAATACGGGAGATGTGTAAGTCTGAGTAGAATAGATTAAACCCAGTTACTTTAAAACAAAAATAGTTTAAGCTCCATCTAGAAGTTCCTTGTCAATAAGAGAACAGTCATCACCTTACATGATTACCTCCCTTTACTGAATGCATATTTTCTAAGATTCCAGGTCTAAAAAAAGCAGAAAATCACAAGCAAGAAGGAAAATCAGAAACTAGAAGCTGTAACTTACCTTGTCTGCCTGTTCATAGACCTCCTCCCTATTGCTGCAGTCACAGTAGTAGGCAAACACTTGTTTAGCTCCATTTTCTCTGGCTAATCTAATTGTTTCTCTGTTGCCTTCTTCATCAATGTCCCAAAGAACCAAGGTTGCTTCCAAAGGAGCAAAATGTAGGGCAATCTGCCTTCCAATCCCATTTGCAGCTCCAGTAATGAGCACTATTTCCCCAGCAAAAGATTTTTTGCATGGAGGAAATATGAATTGGAGGAAACTTTTGAAGAGTAAAAACATGGATAATGTCAGGAACTTCAGAGTCTTCAGGATGCATCTGAACATGATTTTTCAGGCACAAAGATTGCTCTTCAGTTTTAAAAACCTAGAAAGACAACATCACATTGGCACTTAAAAGTGCTGAGATATCACCTAAGAAAAGAGACCGAGTTTCAAAGAGCTATTTCATTTACATTGTTCTTTTGCATAAGTACAAAATATATCTAAAGACTTGTTTTGTGAAAGCCGGCAGCTTCTTACCTATAGGATTAAGGCAAGTATCATCTGCTAGATCCTACATTCCAGATGCTTCATTCCAGAGTCCTCAATATTATTTCAGATTTTTAGGCTTATGAACATGCATCCTATACATGTGCGCTGTGGCAAGAGCTATAGAGTAGTTTGTTTTCACAGAAAGTTGATTTAACTGAAGAAAAAAAGGACTGAAAACACTGGGATGATATCGGCCTTAGAAAGTATAATTTTGGTCTTTAGCATAAAATGGGATTTGCTGTTTCAGAAATCAGGCAATAAGAATGTATCCATGCAGCATATATTTTCCAAATGACATAGCATTATTTGTATTTGTGAGCTAATGACCAATATGCTGAAAACCATGACCCTACAGGTTGGAATCTTGGTATTTTACCTCATATTTTGGCCAGACTTTTTCTTGTACAGCCCTCAGTAGCTTTTCATGATAATGTTTAATTTACTGAAACATACTGGTTGCATGCTGTCAAATAGGCAAAAGGGTCAAAGATCCATGTTGAATTTTGTTTTTGCACAAATATTTCTCAAAACAATGAAAAGAAAAATAGTTTCCAGACTGAACAGTGCAGTAACCAAGAAAAATGAAAGCCTTTGCCTCCCCGGAGAGTCACTTGTAGGAATCATCCAGGATCAGGGAGGGCGGATGGCTCGGGCCTTTCCCCAGCTATCGGGAGCACACGGTGCCACCTCCCACAACCCATGGGCTGCTGAATGACACTCAGTGTGCCAGCACTGCCGAGGCTCAGCTTATTAACAGGACAGCTGTCTCAGATGGCACGCTGTATTTTCAACTGGAACAACAAAGCTCATCCCTAGGCCCTTCGCCAGCCTCCCACTGCCCTCCACCACCCCAGAGTGGCCCTGTCTGCTGGGGTGTACCCCCATGTACCCAGCACCCCTCTGCTTGCCAGGTCCCATCCCCATGCCCCATGCTCACCGCTGCTGCCCAGCTGCCTTGCCTGCACCCTCTGTCTGCTGTGCCCTGAGACCCACGGCCCAGTCAAGCCCTGCCCGCCTTCCTGGGCTTGGCTTGGTGGGTTGGGAGGGGATGGATGAGCCCAGGGCAGTCTGGCCTGGTGCTAGCAGTGAGGATGAGTATCTCCCGTCCTGTCCTAATGATACACAAGCATGCTGTCACACAGCCTTCCTGGCCCAAAATACTTTGGATGGCCCTGAGTCATGGCATCTTGCTCAGGGCTTGGGGACAGTCCCGGCCAAGAGCTTGGAGAATCCTCTCCACGTGCTGCCTTTCCTCCCTCTGCTGTGGATTGGCTGTAGGCATGAAATGAAATGCTGTTTCTTTTGTAACATGCACGACTAATCTCCAGCTTCCCCGCTTGCTGGAATGGGAATGGGAATAAAAAGGGAGACACTAATCATAAATGTTTCCATATGAAACAGTAAAACTGACTGTCATTGCTTCACACTTTCAAGATGAGAGTTGTGGTTCCTCAGTTTTTCACACAGATGTTAGCCAGCTTTAAGCCCACAATCCTGCACTGCTGTCATGTCTAGATATATATATATATATTTATATATGGTTTCTTTTTCAAGAAGTGAAAGACTGAATAAAAATTGGCATTTCTACTGAGTTTTCACACTTGTGCTTTTTCCTGTTATCTTCTCAGATTGTCATGATCACTGTGACATTTTCCACACACTGGTTATATAAAAAAGCAAATCAAGAGGGCAGTACTGTTTGCACTTTGCATTTTGAGTAAGTGATACTACAGGTCTAGTTCACAGGGAAGCTGTTCAAATGGATTTGAAGGGAGTCACAGTGTGCTCTCATTCAGATACTTCTGTTGCAAAAACAAATTGAGATCCTGGATTACAGTTTATGGGTAGTCAGCGGACGTTCTTCACTTCTGCCACTAAGGGTAACAGAAATTAATGTCATTTGAAGTCACACTTGTAAGTATGGTGGAAAATCCTACACTGTCAGTACTAACACCACTTGCATAGGAGTTTTGTACTTAAATGCACAGTTAGTTGCTGCATATTCTGTTTACATCCCCCCAAAAGGTGAAACTGATGTACAGTCTTCAGGGCTGAAGGCAGAATCTCAAAGACTCAGTGCAGCATAATTCCCAGCAAGAACCTAATGAGTGCAACGTAAGTGGCTAAGCTAACTTGGAGCACGTGTTCTACTGTAGCCAGCAATTACATAAGAAAAGCAACTGGTTATGGGACAGGAAGGTGAAATGATTCAAAGCTGAATTCCTGGTTAGGAAACAAACCAGTGGAGACACTTGTTTACTAGGACAAGGTTTCAAAACAAACTGCGTCATTAAGGAATTGTGTTGCAACAAGAGCTTTGCAAGCCTTAAGGTAATTGCAGCATACCTTTTAGAAAGCATGTGCTCACACAAGTATGCAAACACACAGCTTTCCTGCTCTTAACACTGACCATCCAGCTGTCATTCCATACGTAGTCAAGACTAGATTGATCACAAAATCACAGAATTGCAGGGGTTGGAAGGGACCTCAAGAGATCATTGAGTCCAAACCCCTACTAAAGCAGGTACCCTACAGTAGGTCCCACAGATAGGAGTCTAGAAGGGTCTTGAATATCTCACAGAATCACAGAATCACAGAGTTGTAGGGGTTGGAAGGGACCTCCAGAGATCATCAAGTCCAACCCCCCTGCCAAAGAAGGTTCCCTCCACCAGGTCGCACAGGTAGGCATCCAGGCAGGTCTTGAATATCTCCAGAGAAGGAGACTCCACAACCCCCCTGGGCAGCCTGTTCCAGTGCTCCGTCACCCTCACCGTAAAGAAGTTCTTGCACACATTCGTGCAGAACTTCCTATGCTCCAGTTTCTGGCTGTTTCCCCTTGTCCTGTCTCCACACACTGCTGAAAAGAGTCTGGCCTCGCCACTTTGCCCCCCACACCTCAGATATTTATAGACCTGGATCGGGTCCCCTCTCAGTCTTCTTTTCTCGAGGCTAAACAGACCTCCATAGAAGGAGACCCCACAGCCTCTCTGGGCAGCCTGTTCCAGTGCTCTGTCACTCTGTCATTTGATGATTAATAACTCAATACCTAAATTAGAGGCTTCAGTGCGGTAATGGAGAGTTAAACAAGTGACAAGGAAGTCTGAGGATACCCTGCATTCTTGGAATAGGTTGTGCTCTGCTCACCACCAGGTAGACTTGATTGCTTTTTTACAAACTGATTAAACATCTGGAAACCATGAACACATAAGGCTTTTTGTCTCCATTTGTCCCAGTTTTTCAAAATGTTGAACTTTGTTGTCAAACAGAAACTTATTCTTCTGGCTGCTGTATGCATGGCGACTTCTCTACAGTCTCAGACTTCCCTTTTTTTGTACAGTGAACTTCAAATGGCTTGTACCAAAAGCTCCAGCTCATAAATGGTTGTAAAAATACAATAATTAAAATTTCTACAATATTTGGCTGCATTCAAAAACAAAACAAAACAAAATAAATAATGCTACAGCCAGTGTAGCCAAGTACACATTTCTATGAGAGGTATTTTTCTTATTGACTTTCCTGTAATGAAACTTCAGTAGGCTGGCATTAATTTTTTTAATCTTTGTGTTACTGAGAAGGTGAAGATGTTTATTTGTAAACAGGTGAGGTGAATGGTATCGAGATGTATCTTGACCTCTGAGCTGCAATATATGTTCTAATTAATATTAATAATTAATAATGATTATTATATTCTGCAGCTTTTAATGCCTGGTTATTAATTATGTATCAGCATATTAACAAAGCATTCATATATTATCAATGTTTAAAACTTTAAAATGTACTGCCAAAATTAAATTTAAAAAGAAAAGGATTTAGTAGGATCAAATTAATAAAGTGGTTGATCAATAGTTATTTTACTGCACAGCTGGATGACTTGCATTTGTCTTTTTAGAACTTAACATAAGCCATTCACGTGCTGCAAAGCGCTGCGCCAAACACGTGCTTTGATAAATATAGATGAACAAAATGAAAACTCATTTTTGCAAACTCTAATAGTGCCTTAGATCTCTGCTGAATCTATGGAAAAATATTATTTCAGACAGTAGAAATTATTTTTCTGTCAGTACCAACAACTAATGTTGTGCAGATCACATCACAAAGTAATATGTGTTAATATATTTGGAGATAAAAAAAACCCCAACCAAATACGGCTAAGGTGAACTATTTAGCATTAGTAAGGACTGGTAAGAATCACTGAATCATAGAATCACCTGGGTTGAAAAGGACAACAATGATTACCTTGTTTCAACCCCCCTGCTATGTGCAGTGTCACCAACCACCAGACCAGGCTGCCCAGAGCCACATCCAGCCTGGCCTTAAATGCCTCCAGGGATGGGGCATCCACAACCTCCTTAGGCAACCTGTTCCGGTGTATCACCGCCCTCTGAGTGAAAAACTTCCTCCTAATATCTAACCTAAACCACCCCTGCCTTAATTTAAGACCATTCCCCCTTGTCCTATCACTATCCACCCTCGTAAACAGCTCTTCTCCCTCCTGTTCATATGCTCCCTTCAAGTACTGGAAGGCCACAATGAGGTCTCCCCAGAGCCTTCTCTTCTCCAAGCTAAACAGTCCCAGTTCCCTCAACCTTTCCTCATAGGAGAGGTGCTCCAGCCCTCTGATCATCTCTGTGGCCCTCCTATGGATGTGCTCCAAGAGCTCCATGTCCTTTTTGTGCTGGGGGCCCCAGACCTGGACACAGTACTCCATCATAAGAGCTGAGTAGAGGGGGAAAATCACCTCCCTCTGCCTGCTGACCACCTCTTTTTTAATGCAGCCCAGAACACAGTTGGTCTTATGGGAAAAGGTAAAGGAGCTTTCAGCAGGCCACTAGTGTTCAGCGATGTTTCTGAAATGAAGTTAAAGTAAGTCCAGGTTTGTGAGGACTTGATGAAAAAGTATATAACATTGATCTGTGACTGATTTAAGAGTAACTCAGGATGGCATACAATGTAAAATACGGGAATCCCTTATTATAGAGAATGTGTGACAACCTTAACTCTCTAGCTCTTCTCTAAATATTTTAGCTTTCAGAAGGGTAGAGAAAACTCAAGTTGTCTCCCCAATAGCTGCATCAAAACATGCTTTTGATTCATAGAGGTAAAAGGTGTCCCTCTGACATTTCACCAGACATCTAAAACTTAACCCAAAAGAAATCAAAGTGATGGTTTTATTAATTCATCACAATGAAATTAAAGCTTCATCACAAACTTAACGTATGACAGGTAAGTATGTTTTTTCTAACAGCTTTGACCAAAACCCAAGACTACAAGAGAAAACCCAGGAGGAACTAAGCCCCACAGTGAAGCCAATCATTTCTGCCTCAAAATGAAGCTGATAGGGATCAGAGGGAGGTGTCCCCATACCTTATAAATGTAGAGACAAGGCTCACAAAACTTGGTTTTTTTTTATTCTGGATCTAAGCATGATCCTTCCAACAGTAATAGGAAACTACTGGATCAGGATCTCCTTTCCTACCTTTTTTTTCCTGCTAATAGTTTCAATATACTTCATCACACAGATAGCCAAACTAATTTAATTTCTAATCCATATGTTGAAGTGAAAACCATGAGTTGCTGTATGAAATTGCTATTGCAGTACTGCTGGGGCATGATCCAGAAGATGGGTTAATTACAGGCTACTGTAGTTATGGCAGGATTTATATTTCTCCTAGGCAACAAAGCAAGGCTTTTACTATTGTACAGATGAATTTCAGCAGTCCTACTGCGAGCCTACAGAGGCTTTGTTTCTCAGATATCTACAGCAGCGTAGACATGCCTTGTCAGACCCACATACGCCACAAGCATCTTCCAAACTCTGCTGCTCATCTGCACCTACTTATAATGATGCAGGTGCTTAATTTCTGCCAATGGGTAATTACCATGTTGGCCGATGGGTGATATCGCTCCATGGCTGAGATGCTTGCAGTATATCCCTACCCAGCACCTAGGCTGTGCTCCTGATGATGTGGTGCTACCCAGACGTGGTATCTATGATAGTGTAATTGCATCTGATGCAAGTTATCCTGGGCATCAAGGCTTGTCAGCCACTTACCCTCAAGGAAAATAACCAGCTGATAGTACTCTTCCTGAAGAAGAGGGCATAAAGCATAGAGCTCAGCAGTGTTGTCCCTGAAGGCACTTAAAGGATTTAAGCTACAGAACCCCAAATCCCTAGAAATGTATGCCATTTGAAAAAAGCTTCTGTTCACTGTTCACAAAATGAACAGAAACCTTGCCAACAGGATTGGGCAAATGAGCAGAGGAAAAAATTGTAAAGTTTTCTCATGTATACAGGCAGGTCAAAAAGAAAGGTGTATTCACTTCCCAGGTTGAAATTATTACATTCTCCAGGAGTAGAAGCTGAGGAGGAGAATGCTGTCTTTTGTAAGTTAGTCAGACATACAAATTCCTTTCTCATGCAGTCTGGCTAGCTCTGGCTAGTGAAAGGTTGAGGGAACTGGGCTTGTTTGCCTTGAAAAAGAGAAGGCTCTGGGGAGACCTCATTGTGGCCTTCCGATATTTGAAGGGAGTGTATAAGCAGGAGGGGATATGTCTGTTTACAAGGGTGGATAGTGATAGGACAAGGGGGAATGGTTTTAAACTAAGACGGGAGATTTAGGGGACAGATTTAGGGGGAGATTTAACTAAACTAAAACTAAAACAGGGGAGATTTAGGTTAGATATTAGGAGGACATTTTTCACTCAGAGGGTGGTGACACAGTGGAACAGGTTGCCAAGGAGGTTGTGGATGCCCCATCCCTGGAGGCATTTAAGGCCAGGCTGGATGTGGCTCTGGGCAGCCTGGTCTGGTGGTTGGTGACCCTGCACATAGCAGGGGGGTTGAAAATAGATGATCGTGGTCCTTTTCAACCCAGGCCATTCTATGGTTCTATGATTTTATAACTTTTTCAAATAGTATTCCCTGTCCCCTGATTAAGTGAAAAGACTGGTGTTATTTATGACTGTGGGACTGTACTTCCTTTTTTCTTTAATTCTTTGTATCTTGAATAGTAACTAACTGAATTATTTCAGTATTGATTGTTTCTTTGCACATGAGTACAATGGGCACTTGAATGTACCCCTGAAAAAATTGTCTTTCTTTTTGTATACTGAAAAATTAGTTCTTATGTTAGTGACACCATGGTTGAAGACTACAGAAATGTGTTTGTTGATTGTTTTATTTATTTATTTATTTATTTATTTATTGAGTGTGATTGAACAGCACCCAGTGGATCTGTTCTTCTGTAGAACAGTGATGAGTGGAAGGAGGGAAAGTCAGTATTGCTGCTCAGGAAGGACTTCAGTTTTGAGACTGGGATCTCTGAGCTGGATTCTGGACTCAAACAACAGTGAGACAGTACAGAGCAGAAGGCAAAAGGGATGTGCTGATGGATGTCTAGGCACTTAGGAAGACATTGCTATGTTTTATAGTATTTGGAGCTTTCTCAAAGCATGACATTTAACTACCAAATAGTCTGAAAAACACCAAACAAAAAATAATGATGCAAGGAAGCAGTGAAACCAGGAGACCAGGACAACTGGAGTGTACTAACAGTGATCCACAGTTCACCTCAAAACTGTACAGTAATTTGAGGGACAGGTATCTTCTGTAGTGAGTGCTATTACTCAGAAAATTATCTGGAAAATATTTCTCTTTACCTACTGCTATGCTTACCTATTTTGTCTCAGATTAACATTAGTGATTTAACTGCTCTTTACATTAAGGTGTCTAGAAAACTGATGATCGTGTTCAGGTTTCCTTGAACAAGGCAGAAGAGCAGCTACATCAGCATGACCTCTCTTGGCCAGGCCTCACCAGTGAATTTAAGCTCTTGAGGACAGACAAGAGATGGTGCTAGAACAGCAAAAGTTGGGAGCTGTATGTTTAAAAGGTGTTGGTGGGATCAATGTGCTGTGAACAGTCACGATGCAATGAACAGACTTATTTTACGTAATCCCTTATGTCTAAGGGATTACTGGGCAATTGAGAGGGAGAAACTGGCACTATTCCTCATCTAATCCAAGAGCCCCATTCAAGGAAATCTGCTCTCTTCTGCTATGGAGAAACAGTATGGTAGATAACTGTGAGCAAAACATCTCCTGTATCCTGGGCCTGCTGATCCAAATTTTAAGTATGCGTGTGTTCCCATAATGGTTCTTTACTTTGGGTAGTTTCCACTACTTCTGTTCAAATGGAAGCTTTTTTTTTTTTTTTTTTTTTTTTTTTCTGACTGACAGGAAAAGAATGAGTTAATTGCTTTCTGAGACTGACTTTGTCACATTAACTGTGTCATTAGCTGTCACAGCATACTGCATTAAGAAAAAGTACAGTAAGATCACATTCTTCTTCAGAGTATTTTTCTAGATGGGGAAATGCGATGCAGAGGAAATTTCAGCCCCATTTTGCATGCTTCTCAGCTACTTATTCGCAGAGATGAAAAAGGAAATCTGGAGAAACGTGCAAGGCCCACTGGAAAACCTACTTATACTGCAGGTCATGACAGAAAAATACAGTTGTCTATATTTTAAGAAATGCTTGTGTGACTTATCTGACTCAACTGCTTTTATGACATTCACCTGTCATTTAGGCTTCTGTTGCCATTGTCTTCTTTTCATGAGAGAGAAAAAACCATTACCCAAATAATTCTTTTAGAATGTTTGCAGAGGCATTAAATCAAAGATTTAGGATGCAGATCCCCATAGGAGTGTAGGAACAGCTTTCATAATTCAGTATGCTGTAATTTTAGATAGATTGCAATCACAACGATCTCCGGTTAGAGGCTGGCATGTAGACCCCACAGCAAGCCTGGGTGCACATCAATGCATACATCGTAATGTACTAGAAAAATAAACTTGCACAATCATTTAGAAACACTCACTGAGGGTCTGGAGAAGAAAAAGGAATGGCAGAAAGGCAAGAGGCAAAGATCACTTATGCTCATACACATACAGGAGCCTTTCCTATGAAGAAAGTTTGAGGGAACTGGGCTTGTTTAAATTGAAGAAGAGAAGGCTCTGGTCTGAGCAAACCCAGGGACCGCAGCCGCCCCTCGCGCACCGTGCCCTCAGACCCTTCCCCATCTCTGCGGCCCTCCTTTGGACTCTCTAGTCGCTTTATGTCCTTCTTATGTAGCAGCACCTAAACCTTCACGCAGTGCTGGAGGTGCGGCTGCACAGCACAGAGCAGAGCAGAAGACAACCACTTCCCTCACCGGCAGTGCTGGGCCTGGTGCGCCCCAGGGTATGGTTGGCCCTTCTGGCTGCCAGGGCACACTGCCAGCTCAGATTCAAGTTGTCACTAACCAGAACACCCAGATCTCTTTTTGCGGGGCTGATCTCCAGACCCTCACCCCCCAGTCTGTACATACAGCCAGGGCTGCCCCACCCCACGTGCGGAACCCAGCACTTGCTCTTCATGCAGATGGCGACCATCCTCAAATTTGTCCAGATCTTGGTGCAAGGCCTCTCTGCCCTCAAGGGAGTCAACACTCCTCCCAGCTTAGCATCATCCACAAATTTACTTAATGTAACGTCCAGATCTTTATTGGAATCAACAGTGAAAACAATAAAGAGAAATGGCCTTAAAATGAAGCCCCGCAGAATCCCATTGGTGACAAGTAGGGCAACTCTCAGGCCATAGCCTCTCCTCACCCAACATAACCATGTTTTCATTGCCCTGGGACATTCTTTGGGTCACAATGCCATGGCCTTATGATATCAAGAAGAGCCACCTCCCAGCAAACTGCTATAAATACGGGGATCCTGACATCAGAACGCCAGGCAGGCAGGCAGGGGCCACAGTGCCAGCCAGTCAGCCAAGGCAGGCAGGCAGGCAGGGGCTGCAACTCCAGCCAGTCAGCCAAGGCAAGCAGGCAGGGGCCGCAACTCCAGCCAGTCAGCCAAGGCAGGCAGGTACGCAGAGGCTGCAACTCCAGCCAGCTAAGGCAGGCAGGTAGGGGCCACAACTCCAGCCAGTCAGCCAGCCAGCCAGCCAAGGCAGACAGGCAGGCAGGCAGGGGCTGCAACTCCAGCCAACCAGCCAAAGCAAGCAGGTAGGCAGGGGTCACGACTCCAGCCAGTCAGCCAAGGCAGGCAGGCAGGGGCTGCGATGCCAGCCAGCCGGCCAAGGCAGGCCAGTTTTGGAAGACCAAAATTTTAAAAATAAATATGCTTTCCGGCACTACTGATGTTTGCTTTGTACTCATTTTTTATATTGATTTCAGTTTGGTTGGAATGCTTATGGCTTATGTATCACTGTCAATGGTTTACAGGCTGGTTCAGCCCCATTCTGTGACTAGCGGGGCAGGGGGACCTATGAACCCACAACCATGGGAAAAGGGGAAAAGGTGAAAAGGGTAGGGAGATGGCCTAAAAACAGAACAGCGGCAATGATCTGAGGAGAAACAAACTAATTTACTGAAGAAGAGATTGGAATGCAAGATAACACACTATAATATAATACAATACACTATAATAAGAATTGAAGCTAATAAATCAAATAAAATGAGAGTGTCCAAAAACTGAAGGCCTTACTCTAAGTAAGCTGGAGCGATACGGCACCGGCAACAGAGACGAGCCAGACAGTTGAAAAGGAAAAGGGGGGTCTCGTGATCTACAAACGATTTTTGTCTTTCCCTCCAAGTGGAAATGGTAACAGAACAGCGAACAGCCCTGTGGGAGAGGTAGTGTGGAGTTCTCTTCTGGGATAGGTGTCCGGAACTGGAGCATGAACTCTTTAACTCTCAGTGCACCACATGATGTTATAATGTGGAATACCAATAACCAAAAATCACAAAACTATGACAGTCATGTAAATTATTTGAGAGAGTCTCCTAAAAAGGGTCATAGAGGCAACAACTTCTATCAGTGACAGGAACCTTGGGATCCTGATGAGTAGCTGTCAAATAGAGATAAAACTTTTTCTCTCAGAAAGTGGTCAGGCACTGGAGTGGCTGCCCAGGAAGGTGGTGGAATCGCCATCTCTGGCAGTGTTCAAGAGGTGTCTGGATGAGGAGCTACGAGATATGGTTTAGTGGCTTGTGGTAGCAATGGTGATGGGAGGACGGTTGGACCAGATGATCTTGTAGGTCCTTTCCAACCTGGTGATTCTATGATTCTATGATTCTAAATAGCAGTGGAATACTGGTGGAACTATCAACCAAGCAAATGTTGTCAAGACTGCTGACCTAGAAAGATACTGAAATATCCAATTATTACGTTAGGGCAGAAAAATCTGCTTACATACTGGCACTTGAGTTTCATCATTACTGAGTACAAGAGCTTAATAGCTGTTCTTCGGAGGCTAAAAGATGAGCTAATCATTATTTGCCTCCCCTTTCTTTACCTTTCCTGTCCAGATGTACATGAATTGAAAAGCAAATCTAACACACGGTGCAACTAAAACTGAGGTAAGGTTACAAATAGTAGCGCAGGTAGACAGCTTAGCCTTACTATGTTGTTTGAGATTAGAAGCTCAACTCATTCAATGGACAGTAGGTAGATTAGATGCCTAGGCTTGGTTCTGTCTTAATTCTCTCTGGCCTTAAATTTTGGATATAGTAATGTCTGGTTATGTCCTGGAACAATATTTGCATTCTCTTGCTTATAGTCTGGATCACAGAATCACAGAATTACAGAATTATAGGGATTGGAAGGGACCTCTAGAGATCATCGAGTCCGACCCCCCTGCAAAGCAGGCCTCCTACAGCAGGCTGCACAGGTAGGTATCTGGGCAGGTCTTGAATATGTCCAGAGAAGGAGAATCCACAACCTCCCTGGGCAGCCTGTTCCAGAGCTCTGTCACCCTTACCATGAAGAAGTTCCTTCGTATGTCGGTGCAGAATTTCCTATGCTCCAGTTTCTGGCTGTTTCCCCTTGTCCTGTCCCCACAGACTGCTGAGGAGACATGTCCCTTTGACTCCCACTCTTAAGATGTTTATAAACATTAATAAGATCACATCTGAGTCTTCTTTTCCCAAGGCTGAACAGACCCAGTTCATTCAGCCTTTCCTCACAGGAGAGATACTCCAGGCCCTTTATCATCTTTGTGGCCCACCCCTGGACTCTCTCTAGGAGATCCCCATCTTTTTTGTACTGGGGAGCCCAGAACTGGATACAGTAATCCAGGTGAGGCCTGACCAGGGCAGAGTAGAGGGGGAGGATCAGCTCCCTTAACCTGCTGGTCACACTCCTTTTAATGCAGCCCAAGATCCCCTTGGCCTTCTTGGCCACCAGGGCACACTGCTGGCTCATCACCAACCTGTCATCCACCAGGGATCTGTTGCTGCTGAAAAAGATTGGCAACTGGGAAATGCTTCTGGTTTACAAGAAATAGAACTAGCAAGGAAGTCTTCCCTAGCTCCTAATTCAGCAAGCTTATGAGACCATTTCTTCCTTGGGTGAGAAATGCTGCACTCTGAAGTTTGTCACCGTTACTTCTTTTGGTGAGTGAGGAGGAAATGACACTTGAGTACTGCAGACAGCATTGGGCAGGATGAAGGACTACGGTAATAAAGTGCTTGAGGGATCAACACCATATGCAAAAATGAGGCTCAACAAGGCCAAGCGCAAGGTGCTGCAATTGGGTTGGGGCAATCCCAGGTATTTATACAAACAGGCGGAAGATCTCCATGAGAGCAGCCCTGAAGAGGACTTGGGGGTCCTGGGGGATGAGAAACTGGACATGAGTTAGCAGTGCGCGCTTGCAGCCCGGAAGGCCAACTGTGTTCTGGGCTGCATTAAAAGAGGAGTGGCCAGCAGGGAGAGGGAGGTGATTGTTCCCTCTACTCGGCTCTTGTGAGTCCCCATCTGGAGTACTGCATCCAGGCCTGGGGTCCCCAGCACAAGGACTTGGAGCTCTTGGAGCACATCCAGAGTAGGGCCACAAAGATGATCAGAGGGCTGGAGCACCTCTCCTATGAGGAAAGGTTGAGGGAACTGGGACTGTTTAGCATGAAAAAGGGAAGGCTCCAGGGAGATCTCCTTGTCTTCCAGTGTTTGAAGGGAACATGTGAACAGGAGGGGGAATGGCTGTTTACAAGGGTGGATAGTGATAGGACAAGGGGGAATGATCTTAAACTAAGACAGGGGAGATTTAGGTTAGATATTAGGAGGAAGTTTTTCACACAGAGGGTGGTGACGCACTGGAACAGGTTGCCTAAGGAGGTTGTGGATGCCCCATCCCTGGAGGCATTCAAAGCCAGGCTGGATGTGGCTCTGGGCAGCCTGGTCTGGTGATTGGCGACCCTGCACATAGCAGGAGAGTTGAAACTAGATGATCTTAGAGGTCCTTTTCAACCCAGGCCATTCTGTGATTCATACGCAGAAAGACATGGATATCTATGGGAATGTTTAGCACTGACAATCTTCATACAAGCGTACGCCAGACTTCTCCCTGGGGAAGCAGTACAGTGCAGTGCTTTTAACAAAACATTTAGCACAGTGATGTGCTTTTGCGATGACCTGTTAACTCTGAGAGATTTCATTGTGTGGTTTCAGCAGGGCTTACAGTAAATGCTCAATTTAGGTAAAGTCACAATCTAATTAAGCAAATTCACTCTGTATCCCTGCTGGGCTGTTTAAGATTTGTCTGTCAAATATCTCTAAGCAATTTTGTTTTCTATAGCAACAGTTAATTGGATATGTAACTGTCAGTGTGCTTTAAATGAGGCTGATGGGATTAGTAATTGAATGCTTGGATTAATGACTTACAGCTGGCTTTGCTACCCTGTTTGTTGTTTACAACGGGGTTCAGGATAGCTCCCGAGCCTGAGCAGGCAGGAGGAGTAGTGGACTATAACTGCAATATACTTGTGATACAATGTTCTTTTCCGCAGGCTGAATAGACCCAGGTTACCCAGCCTTTCCTCATACAGGAGATGCTCCAGGCCTTTTTTCATCTTTGTGGCCCTCCACTGGACTCCTTCTAGGAGATCCCTGTCTTTTTTTAATAATACTTAATAGTTTAATAATAATTATTTCAGTATACTGAATTCAAACATGTTTGTGTTCTTACAAATATTCTATCTGGGGAAGCAGTATCTGAAACAGTGAACATTTATGTTATAATTTCTTGTATTTATGAAATGCTTATAAACAATTATAAAATATTATAATTATACCCACAAATAATTATGAAGTAATTTTTGTACTCACATTTTTATAGTTATTTATATTTATTGTATATCGTACTACATATTAAATATAATTTAACAGTAAAAATATAGGAAATTCAAAGCTGTGCTCTGCATGTCTCATCGGATAGAATCTGCCAGGCTCATCTGAGGATGCACAAAGAAAGATGTGGGAATAACACACTGACCTTTCCTCATTATCTCAAGATTTCAGCTTAAGCTTTAAGGCACAGCTCCAGCTGCATGCAGTATTGCATTCAGAAACCATTCTATGCGTTAACTTCTCTCTCAGCCATGATGTACCCCCCCATGTGAATTCCATTTGGTTCAGGAAATCCCTTTTTGCATCCTTGCTTTATTTAGTTCCTATTAAAAAGCCCAGCTCATCCTTGCCCAGCCTCAACTAGACTACCTTTTTCTTTCAATTCTTTTTTTCCCAATGCAGAAGCATTAAGCCCTTTGGCAGGACTGAATCCTTCCACATATTGTTGTTCATATTCAGTTTTTATTATACTTAGTATTCAGACCAGTGATATCATATGTGGCTTAACTCTGGAATACTGACTGCCATGTAAAGATGCCAAGAACAAAGATAAAAGCCAGGGAAAGGAAATGTAGAATCTGGTTTTTGGTCTCAGGGTGACATTTATTCCTTGAGAATATCCTTGTAATTAATGTTCTTTCCAGATACCAGGCTTTCTTTCCTCTTTTCTACTTTCATTTCAGTAAAGCTATACAGCTGTCTCAATAACCGTCTGGAGAAGTGACAGTCCCGGGGATGTTCTGTAAAAGGAAAATTATGGGATCCTTACAGAACGTGGGCCAAGAGTGAGAAGCCCTTTTTCATCTCCCAGCCCTGTAGACCCTATCTTTGGTCTATATTTAGCCTCATGATTTAGTAAAGCGAACTTTAGGAAACCTTGCTTGATTCACCAAAGCATTTTGAGATGATTTCATCTGAAATGCTAACTGCTGAGAATGTTAGAACACTTCAGTGTCAGAGAACCCCTAAATGGTGGCCTAACTAGAAGTTGTAAGATAGGAAAGTCCATGTCAACAGAACAATTTAGACCTTATTCTAATTTTGCATCTTTTTAATTATAATTATTAAAGAAAGACATCATCTGAATGGGAGGGGTTTAAAGTATAATAGAAGGAATGAGGACTATTCAGCTTTGTTGTTTTACTCAGAGAATTAAGAGGCTAGCCCCCCTTCCATGTGCATTGCCAGCTACCAGTTCAAACCTTAGATGAGACTTACTGCTCACCTTTGCTGTTTCCTCCTTTAGGCTGCACTCATATATTCAGTCAGATGTACTTAATGTCAAGTACTTTTTTACTATGTAAAATAAGTGGGAAGGTTTAGATTAAAATATTTCATTCTGCAAGGTACATGCTATATAACTTCAATTTTGGGAGTTTCATTCCTCCTTAAATCATAAAATTGCTAACTGTGAGGGATGGGTGACAACAGCTGGTAAACCTTTTGCCATTGCCGAATGAGCAACACTGCTCATTTCAGTTAGAAGACTGGCACGGGCCTCTCTGACTAAATTGGGAGTGAGCTTTAGGGAGAAGTGAGTAAATGTTGACTGATAAGAGAGCAACTGCATTGTGATTTTAGTTCTTTATGGAGTATGATTTTCAAGCACACCTGCTGATGCATGCCTCCCATACCCTGGCTTGCATTGTGGCACAGCCTGAAGTCCTTATGGATGAAACCCTACAAGGCAATGTTCCAGGAGACCGTTCCACATTCTCCCCCTGTGAGTGGGCAGGTGCTTTTGGGGGAAGGAATGGAGGGCAGAGTTTTCATGTGGCACCTTGAGCAACAATCCAGAAGAGCGGTTTGGAGTTTAGCTGAAACCTCAGGATGCCACAGAGCTTTAACACAGGCACCTGCACCATTTTGCCTTCTAAAATCTGATACCATTGGTTCCGTACAGCAGGATAGCAAAACAGTCCTAGTGAAGGAGAAGGAACGCTTTGCAGTTTATTAACTCTCCTGAAGGATTTTGGCCACTTCAGAGAATCCTCCGAAGGAGAAGCCAAAAATTATCGCAACTAGTTGTATGTGATTAAGCTTATAAGTGTGTATTTGGACACTTCACTAGAGACTAGTGTTTAAAAGTACCAAGTAACCAGAAAACCCTGCTGTCTTGAAGTTAAAATCAGACTCTTAAGCTGCTCTCTATGTCAGTAGGAATGAATGTGAAAATCTAAGGTACAGATATTGAGTCCAGAGCCAGGGGTGATTTTAGACATCTAGCTCTCATAAACTATTTCAATAATAATTGGCTGTTTAAACAGCTTTGAGAATTGTCTATATAAATGTTAAGTGTAAGACCCGTGGCTTTAAATATCTTGACTGTATTGTGTGTCAGTGTGAGTGGACAAGATTTTTATCATATTAATGTGTGTGGGAGGTAATGAGCAGCTGTAGGTGGAGGAAAAGTGCTGACGCCTGATCTAGGAAGCTAAGGGAACAGTCAGGCAGAATTATACAAGGAAGCATAAATGGGGATGGGAGCTGCCCTTCAATGTGAATGCTGAAAGACTGGTGATGGGTTTCCCGTATATTCTCACATATACTTACACTGCCTTCATTTGAAATAGACAAGACTGACCAGCAATTTCCCATTTTTCAATAATGTAGAAATGCTTTATACTGGCTAAGGAATCAAACAGAAAGCTGCTCCATAGGAAATCATTTCTCAGGTGCTCTGTAAACTCAGAATTTTGATTTTTTTTAATTAAGTTTTTGGTCATGTTTATTATGCACCAATTCACCAATTCACTTACCGCTTCTTGGAGTCAGTGTAACTTAAAGGCCAAACATACAGTCCTAGATGGGGTGAATCCAACAGCTGTCACCAAACAACTGTGGCACTGTGTTGTGAAATCGAGAATGTTTTTAGAGCTTTAAGTAAAAGATGTTTATGAACTCTTTTCACGTGAAATGGTTAAGGACAATGAATTCAGCTAATTGGTTAAAATGAGAGCAGATAGAGAAAATACAATAATATCCTCTTTAGAGCATATATTTATTATTCTGGTATTCTAAGTTGTTGAGGAAACTAAAGACAAATTTATTTCAGGTGTTGTGTGTGCAGTACAAATTCTGTAATTACAGAACAGAGGTTAGCATTACTATGCTCAGTGTTAAGAAAAAGATATGTTTGATTAAATAACAGAGAAAAAAGCATTTCAGAATTGATGCAGTTAGGATGAAGAATTTATTGTATACACAGTAAAGCAATTCTACTGTAGATTTACTTCCTGTTTAAAGAAAACACAGTAATCAAAATCATTTTAGCATGGAAACTACAGCACGGACTGAAACTTGACTAAACCAGAAATTAGTTATTTGACTTGAAAGAACACAGGACCTGGAACAACAGAGCACAGGTTGCATCATTAACCAGGACGGTAAAAAAACTGTACAGTACAAGCAACACATTACAATAAGTTATGACCAATAAGGCAGTCTCTCTCATTTAGAACAAAAGGGACAAAGGGAAAGGTATTAAAATCTCATAAATCCACCGTATCTCTTTTCCATCTCTGGGACCTCTTTGGAATAAGTTTCCCCATCTTCTTCTGAAGGGAGAATGGAATCGGCGAAGCGCTTGAGAAACCCGCCGTACCGTTTCTGGTAATCCAGCCACCACTCTGGCCTGCCCACTCTTCTCATGAAACCACCATATCTCTTTTGCAGCTCTTTGGCTTCATCTTCCAGTTCTGGACTGCGCTTTATGCTTCTCATGAAACCGCCATATCTTTTGCTGACGTCTCCATCATTTTCATTTATTCCTCGGTAATGCGCCGCTTCAGGGTTATCCCCTGCTCCTAAAAGCTCCTTCAGCAGATCAGAGGAATTAGCCAGGGCATCGTCATCTGAGTCCTTCTTCATGAACCCTCCATACCTCTTAGCCAGGATATCTCCTCCATTAGCTTCATCTTCTGGCTCTGGGTGGTAGAGCTCATCCATTTTCTTCATGAATCCCCCGTATCTCTTCATGAAGCCCCCATATTTCTTGGCAAGCAGATGGTTCTCATCCAGCTCTTTTTTGTCTCCTGGAGCAGTGTTTCCATCCTCAGACAGGTCCAGCTTTGTCAGCTGCAGCAGCTCCTTGCAGGTCTCCCAGGCCTTGGCAGAAGGCAGCTTTCCTTCGCATTCTAGTGTACATGCCTGAAAAATGGATGTGGTTTACTAAGAGTGATTCAATAGTAACAAACACCTTGCCTTAGCTTCTCTTCTTTTTAAATAGCCACGAGGGAGCTTCTCTTTATGAGCACCTTGAAAGAACTACTCTGTGTCACTGTCTGAAGTTTTTCATACCCTTTCATGAAGGACTTTGCAATACTCACTCTAAGGAAGCAGATGTTGTACAAGCTGGATTCTTGCTCCTGCATGCCAAGAGGCCATTCCTAGGATTCTGTTTCAAAGAGAGCATACAGCTCCCGTACAGTACAGCCCTTGCCTCTCCAGTACACCAGGGTGAATTCTTATGAGCTTCTGTGTTTAACAGTGGGAATTTATAAACCAGTTGTGGTTCACTGCATAATGGGTGTGCATCATCAAAAGCAACACTTGGAAATGTTACAAAAGAAGCAGGAGAGTGGGACTAGATGATCTTTAAAGGATCTTTCCAACTCAAATGATTCTCTGATGCTTTGAGGTTGTGGATACCCCCTCCCTAGAAGCACTCAAGGCCAGGCCAGATGGGGCTTTGAGCAACCTGGTGTCCCTGCCTATAGCAGGGGGTTGGAACTACATGATCTTAAAGGTCCCTTCCAACCCAAACCATTCTCTGATTCTATGGTACTTGGAACAAATAAAATGGCATCACCGTTGCAAAGCCACCAGATGTATCATACTGTTCTGCACCTTCAATGCACTGCATGGCTCTAAAGGCTGAATTTTTTGTATAATACAGTTTGTTTCAATTTATAGAGCAGATCTTTCAAATATGTACCAATTCCAATGAAGAAGTACAGACTTTCTTAGGCAGAATTAAACATTTGGTTTTGCTGGCTTGACTTAGAAAGCAGTGATCATCAGAAAGAGGAAAAACATCCTGAGCTGTGTTCGACTGTGAAGAAAATTTTTCAGGGTAAGAGTTACGAAAGTTTTCAGCACTTGCACTCATATCAGGTAAGCAGTTAATAGTAATATTCATATTAGCTCCCATCTCTGTTGTGTTGGGGAGTTTACTCGTGAAACCAAAGTCTTCAGCTGCAAAAAGAAGAAATCATCAAGTTTTTCAGTAATGGAAACAGTCATTTTGCCTGGATGATGTTCTCTAAGGATCTCAAACTGCTTGAAAAGTGTGAAACTAAACCTCAGCACAGTTTTCTCTTAACATCTATCTGACCAACTCACTACCTCTGGTCTTACCTGTCTGCCGAGCTCTATTTTATCCTAAGAAACTGGCACACAATCTTCAATACAATCACAAGAAAATGAAATGGGTTTCTGTGCTTTGCAACACAATGATTTATCACACACTACATGCTTATTTCTATATACTGTACTTGTGCAATAAAGCAAATGTGATCTCAGCTTCAGCCTGGCTTTGAAACTGATTTAAATCAAAGCAAGAATAAATCTGTTCTTCCCTTCTCAATTAGTTTAAACAGCCTATTGCCAAATGAACGTATGCAATCTCAAGTATGTGAATGACCAGGTTATATATCTTACAGATACAACATGGTAAGATCAGTTCTGATGTTACCAGGCACCAGTATCCAGAAACATCTGTCTCCAGAAACTGTACCTGGATAAGAAATACATGCTATGGCACGTTGCTTCTTTTCCTATTTAAACAAATAAGTGTTGCTAATGGGTGGAAATTTGAATAACTGTTGAAAGTATGTGAAGGAGAATGTCCATATAGACACCCACAACAAACACACAGCCCTCCTTCCAAAAGGGCAAGCTGCCACTTCTTCCTGGTTAGCATTAAAGCCAAAGCTTCATTGCAATCTTGAACATTTGAATGTATGCAGAGCAATATATACAGTGTAAACTGTACTTCTTCAGAACCATCCTAAGAATACCCTAAACCCACTGTGGTTACCAGCAAGTCCTTCCTTTCAGAGAGAGGGCTGCAGAAGCGCTCAGTGCTCAGAACTCTGAATAGAACAGCCCCAGTCCTTCCTTTTTAGACTCCCAACCAGCCGATGAGACCTTAGGAGGAGAACTTTCCTGAGCGCTGAGAGGTGCTGAGAGTGCGGCAATCTGGGGCCGGGAGTTGCGGTACTACCGGCACCGGACCCCGGCCCGCCTGTGCTTCCATTGCAAGTTGCGCTGTCTCTTTGACTGCATTATTGAATAATTTCAACGTCACTAAAGAATGAAATAATAATAATAAAAACATTCTGGAGCTTTGTAACGTGATTTACTTCGGGGGAAGCTGAAATGTCAGAGGGATGGTTGCAGGCACGCTGCTAGATCCATCGCCAGCACAATAGGAGCCGGAGATGCTGCGGGCGGACTCGGAGTACGCCGCGAGATCCCGTTCCCTTCAGCCCCAACTCGGCTCTTCCCCCGATGCCCGAGGCTGCCCGGCGAGGGGACCCCGCGCTGTTTCCTTTCAAGCCAACTCCGCTATCCTTCTCGCCCCGTCCCGCTCCGTTCCCTACACCAGCCCATGCCCTCCCCGTCCCCGCCCGGCCGCTTACCAGCGGATGGATGTCGGCCCGGGGCCCCAGGCGGTAGGCGCAGGCCGCGCAGTCCCGCCCGCAGTCCGCCCGCGCCCGCGGCAGCAGGCAGGTGCTGAGCGCCAGCAGCGAGCAGCCGAGCCGCAGCAGCAACGCCATGGGGCTGCAAGAAGGAGAGGTCAGACGGCGGCCGCGGAACCCCGACACCCCCCCGCCCCGGGGCTGGAAAAAGCTCGACCGACGCTGTTTCAACCGCGTACCGCGTGCAACTCTCGCAACAGCGCTTCGAGCAAGAGCAAGAACACGGTAGCCAACGGCTGCTGTCCTGGAAAGCGCTCGTCCCAAACCCCGCACCGCACCCCCCGCACAGCCCGAGCCTCGGCTCCCGCCTGAGCCCGTCGCTGAACCCCCGGCGGAGCCGCCCCGACGCCGCGGGGCACTCACACGGCGCTCCCCTCGGGACTCGCGGCAGTCGCTGGGCAGCGCCTCGCTGCTGAAGCCTCGGCGTCGAGCCGCGGGTGTTTGCAGCGGTGCTGAGCAGCCAGCGCCTCCGGAGCAACTCCAGAGGGGGGAGGGATGGACAGCTCGCGGCTGCTACCGGCCGAACCGAGCCGCACCGAGCCGAGCGGAGCGGGTACAATGTGTGAGGAGCGGGCACTTTATAATTAGGGAACGCGGGCAGAGCGCGGCCTCCCCCAATCGCCGCCGGGCTCCCGCTGACGCAGCACCTACGACATCCCCCCCGACCCCCCCAGCACCGCTGCTCCCCTCTACGGGTGGCTTCGGCGGGGTGGGCGAGTGCCCCGGCCGTCGGGAGAGCAGGTTCCGGGAAGCGTGCAGCATCGGCGTGAGTCAGGGGCAGCCCGGCCATGAGGAGCAGTTTGACGAGCTTATTTTTTTCTTTTTTCTTTTTTTTTTTTTTTTTTCTCCCTATTTTCCCCCCCCTTAGTGTTTCTATGTGTGACCATTTTCCTTCCCAGCCCTCTTTCTGCCAAAGCAAACTAGCGCTGTTCTGCAGCTCTCTGCCTCGAGGTATACCCTCACAGTAGAAATGTTCTTCTCTGCATTTGCTGTCCTTTGGGTTCATCATTTCTGGGCCTGAGTGAAGTAAGTCCCTTCACTAACACAGTCTGCTGAATGAAATTCCATAAGGATACTAGTGCATAGTTATCCCCAGGGGAAGAGGGAGATTTGGAACGAGTATAGGAGAGATTTAGGCTGGATATAAGGACAAGTATTTATTCTAAGGTTAGTGAGGCACTGGAACAGGTTTCACAGAGATGTGATGGATGACCCGTCCCTGGAGAGATTCAAGGCTAGGCTGGATGAGGCTCTGAGCAACCTGATGTAGCTATCGGTGTCCCTGCTCATTGCAGGGAGTTGGACCAGGTGGCCTTTAAGGTTCTCTTCAACTCAGTAAGAGGAAGACACTTCAGTTTGTGCGCCCCCAGGTCTGAAGCACAGCAAAGCCCATGTCCTTCAGGACCAACATGGACCCCAGTGCTGTCACTGTATGGATGTGGTGCCTTCTGCCTGCCACCTGTTGACCTGTGCATCAGATACTCAGATTAAGGAGGCTCAAATGGATTCTGGGAGTGGCAGAAGTATATCGAAGACAGCTCTTGTATAAAATCAGTGTATTTGAAAAGGGAGCCAGGCCCTCTGTTCCCTAGTAGTATCAGCCAGACTTGGTTAGTGAACCCTCAGGAGATGGGCCTTTTACACACCCGTGGGTGTACTTGTTTCAGCACTTGGAGTAACAGACTAATTGCTGTGCCACTGAGTCAGCATGTGTGCTGCAGGGCTTTGGGCAGGCACACTGTGGCCTCCTGGCTCTGCCTGGGTAGGGTGGCTGGGGAGGCTCTGACTAACTCCAGAGGTGACACACTCAGTGCCTCTTTTGCTGTTGCTCTTTAAAAAATAGACTTTTTTCTCCCATATTTTGGACATCATCAGATGAATCCTCCGGGTCAAGTACTGACCCTCCCTTTCTGACCCTCAGTCCTGTCATTTATTGGCTCGTGCTCTAACAGCATGCTGTGGTGGGACAGATAGCCCACTAGGATCATGATTATTCCCCTTTCCACATTCTGGGGCTGACTGGCTCCTGTTGCCACAGTTCTGCATGCAGGCATCTGTGCTCAGGCTGCCCACTCAGCTGCTCCGTCTGTGTTCTCATTCACTACAGTTTTAATGTCACAGATGTGTGCAGTCTTGTGATGAAAGCCAGCCAGGGCTGGCATCTCATTGTGCGCAGAGGGGCAGGTAAGCCCTGCAGATAGTGTGCAGACCTTAAGAGCAGAAGAGACGTGGTGAGGAAGGAGTAAAGCATATACTTGGTCCAAGAAAAAGGCATGTAGCTGTCCCTGTTCATTGCAGGGGAGTTGGGTAGAGGACCTCTAAAGGTCCCTTCCAACTCAAACGGTTCTGTGATTCTATAATTCTGTGCCCAGTGCTCTTTGGTTCATCTGCTTCTCTCTGTACTCTGCTGGTGGAGTCTGCTGCTCCACATCCTGAGTCCTTATGGACGCAGTTTTGCATGAGTCCTCTTTGCAGAGTGAGGGTGAAAGCAGGAGAGAATTTGGACTGTTCGGGCAAAAGAAAAGAGAGCAAAAGCTCCATAAAAATTACTTATTGTAGGAGTGGGGAATAATATTTCCTCAGCAACAGAGGTCTGAGGAACAAAGAAATGAAGAGGCATAAAGAGAAAGAGAACACTTTTCTCAGCAGTAACGATGATAACTTGTTGCTCCCTACTAACTGGGTAATAACAGAGTCCTGGTGCTGATAAAAGCTTTGACGTTTATAACATCCAGAACTGCCTCAGACACCAACTGCTTTTTATCTGTCATCTAAATATACCACGCAAAGGCAAACTGTTTGTGCTGCAGTAGTTCTTGAGGCCCCAAGGGCCCCGTCGTCGTAAGGCTTGTTCAGACAGCCAGACTTCAGCTAGGAAAAGGGGAAGGGAAGATGAAATCCTAATCTTAATGGCAGAGAACTGAGGAACATAATTTGAATGACTTTACAAAACTATGCCAAAAGCGAGCAGCAAAGTTAGAAACTGGAACTCTTGAGTTTCACATTGGTATCTTTACTGTGGGAACAGCTTTCCTTCCCAAACTGTACTCATTGTGCTAATTGAGCTGCTTCAAAATCACTGAATGAAGATAGATTTATGGAGATGATAGCAGCTAAGCACAATGCTAGCACACCAAGCAGCCCCCCATGTAGCACAGAGCCTTTCTGATAGAATCAAAATGAGGACTGGGGAACATAAACCAGCAGGCTATGTTGATTATTTTCTTCAGCTCAGTGCAAAAGGTCACGGTGTTTCTTAAGACCAAACAGTCAGGTTCCATTTAGTTCTTTTAAATTAGCTTTATTTTCGATGGGAATATGGATAACTGATATCAGAGTTGAGAAAGGAATTGCAGGTCAGCTCTCCTATACCAAACAAACATCACCAAAGTAGTTTGCAGAGCACAGTTATTAATATATAGACACAAGGCATGCGCTGATACTTTTGCAATATCATTATTAAAGCATGTCTAAATTAAGAAGAGAGGAATTGTAATGCAGTGATACTCAATTTACAGCCAGAATGGTATTGCCCAAAATGCACCTTTATAAGACTGCGAAGATCCAGCACTATCCATATCTCTCCAAATAACTTAATAGACAAGTATGTGTATCATCTGAGATATGCAGAAATGAAGATGATATCAGTGATGCAGACAGAATCATAGAATAGAACTGTAGAATCGTTAAGGTTGGAAAAGACCGTAAGGACCATCTAGTCCAACCACCAACCCATCACCACCATGCCCACTAAACCACTTCTGCTCATAGCTATTAATCTTCTGTGAAGAACTGGGTTGCTGTTTTACCTTGGACAGGGCTGGATCTTCTTAGTAATGTTTTTACCACTGAAAAAATGACACCTTTTTTAGAAGGCAAACACGTGCACTGGTCCAGTTGCAATGAGATGCTTTTGCTGAAGTAGTGCAGACATTTTCTGGCCCTTTCTCCTGGCTGATGATACTCAGTCTTCTAAGGGGGAAGGAGGTTTCACGTTACTTTTATAAGAATGAAATGAGGAGGTTGACATGCATTCACTGTAAGCATCCAGCAAATACAACTTTTGCTGCATTTGTTTACCTGCGGTGGTACAAGATGAGAAAAGAACAAAGCAGAGGCTTTCATACTGTTCAGCGGAGACATTCAGAGGTTTGCTTTATAATGTTTCTCATGGGCACAATGAGCATGTGCACTCACAGATTCCTGAATATGGCCTGAACTGCAGTAAGTAGCATGTGCTGCAGGATGAGCAGAACAAACTGTGCAAGGTCTGTATTGTTTGAAAGGCATTATGCTGCTCATTTCCACAGGGACCAGGGGAGGGGGTTTTACAATAAAGAAGGAAGAGTGTGCTCAGTAGCAAAATACATCGTGATGGAATCCAGGCACAGTGATTATTACTTAAAACAATAAGTACTCCACATGAGTGGAGTGATTTATCCTCATTTTTTTTAATTAAGAAAACACATCCCTGAATTACTGAGGAAGGATTAGATTCCATCCATGGAAAGGATTACAGTGCCTAATGCATATGTGGAAGGATTAGGTGGAATTGTAAAAGAGATTTTGATCACTTTGGTAATATTAAGAAAAACGGATTCTAAATAATGTATTAGGAGTGTGAGCTTGAGCTGTTTTTCCTATCGTTCTCATTCAGACAGTAGAATTTCGGAGCTTTTCCCCCATTCCCAGTTTCATATTCTCATTGCTAGTATTTCATTGCCCAGCTGGGGCGTGCTGTGTTCACACTTTAGAACAATGTTCCAAACAAGTTGCTTTTGTAGACTCATGCTGTAACTAGAGCCCGATGCTTTGCACGCAGACCGGCTGAGTGCTGGCTGGATTCCTCCTCACTTGGTGCTGCAGGGAAGGCAAAGTTGGCTTGGAATTCCAGCATTTTGGGCAGCTCACAAGCGTCATTTACAATGATGTCAGTGGTTGCTCTGATTGCCAGCAGCCCAGCGGGGAGCATCTTAAAGCAGGGCAGTGAGTGCTGTCCAGCTGTGGTCTGCCTGCAGCCTCCTGCACCTTGCCAGGGGCTACAGAGGGAGCAGTGAGGGCCATGTGTGCTCTTCCTCATCTGCTTCCTCACTGAAGGGGTTCACCAGAGATGATGCTGATAGCAAAGGTCTTATACTTTATTTTGTTACACCTCTGCTTGAAATTCCCTCACCCACACTGGGAATCTATCTTCCGTGCAGCGCCAAGCACACATCCCTTGATCTAATGGTTGACTAAACTCAACTCCCCAGATGCAAAACCAACTTTGTTCATTTACAGTAGAGCTTGCTCTAGAATAGCTGCAGCCACAGCTGTACTCCCTGTACTCCCTGCAGAATTGAAAATGCTCAGCAGGTGATGTCCTTGCAAAAAAATAAAGTGGGAAAGTTGCATAAAGCATAGAGTTCTCAGAAGCACCACATTAAGGTTGCACCATTTGTCTTTTGAGGTAGATCATTTCATCTGCTTTGTAGGGGCTGCGCCTTCAGTTATGTTCCAACAAGCATTGTCCGTAGGAAGGAAGGATGAATGTTTAAATAATGTTTACAGCTAGGACAGGGAAGAAGATGCTGACATTAGAGAATGAAATAAGGAACATTTTCACCATCACCTTTTTTTGCTATACACATATTTGAACTGTTCCATCGCCCATTGTTTGTACCTCTTTGCTCTCTATATTACTATTAAAAACCTGGAACTCTGACCTTCCCCTTCTCAGCTTACTGGTCTACATTCCTTTTCTTTGAAGCTGCTTGATTTATGCTTGAAAACCATTTCATTTCTCCTGCTGCATAATTGAACACTCCACAAACTAACAAGCCACCTCAGCCAGCTGCGCCTTTATTGCTTTTCCTGTAAAGAACTACCAAAAATATTTCAGGAAAGCTGTGGATCTGCCTGGGGCTGAGGTTAAACCTGAGGACTGAATTTATGCAAAAGCTGAGCATATCTTGCATGATTCTGGAGAGAAAAGAATTATCATGTTGAGTTAAAATGTCGTGTAGTGACAGTACATGGTAAAGGAAAATGAGAGATGTGGTAAGATGGTATGATTATTTTGGGAGGGCATACATCAGTTGCACAGGATTGCTTTGTGCCTGACTCCTTCCACTGTCCCAAAGATGCATCTCACAGTTTGATTGCTACATGGCAACACCTGACTTTTTCTTCATCAGTTTGAAAGTGGATAAAATCACAGTGGTAGCCACTGCTAGTGTGCATGTATGACAAAGGTTGTTTACAATATGAAAGTGGTCAGAATGGCATTGTCAAACAGCAGCCCAGCACTGGTTCTGCCAACACCTTTCTGTGTCACTTCACGTGATACTCTGAATTCACCATTTCCTTCTAGCACAATGTAAATGCTGTCAGTTACCATCTGATAATACCTTGCTTGACAGCATTGTTCTAGACAAAGTTGTGATGCTTATAAGAAAACTTCATGGCCTTCAACCGAGCTTTATCAAAGTATCAGGTAGGATACTGGATGAGAGGGCAAGGGGGAATGGCTTTAAACTAAAAGAGGGGAGATTTAGGTCGGGTAGATATTAAATTTTCACTGAGAGGGCAGTGAGGCACTGGCGCAGGCTGCCCAGAGAAGCTGTGGGTGCCCCATCCCTGGAAATGAGGTCTACGTTGGTTGGGGCCCTGGGCAGCTGAGCTGCTGGGTGGCAGCCCTGCCCACAGCAGGGAGTTGGAACTGGGTGGGCTTTAAGGTCCCTTCCAACCCAAACCATTCTATGATTCCATGATCTATTGCGGATGATCTATTATCTATGCTGATATCCTAGGATTTTATCAGCTGATGTGTATAGACACATCAAAGATAAACAGCCTAATGTTTGCAAAGATTTCAGAAAAAACAATACTGAAAATATGTATTTTAAGCAAAAATAAGTTTTACTGGAATGCATTAGCACTTTTGATATAGAGAATGAGATCTGTAAGCAAGCAGTTCGCATCTGGTCAGAAGAGAGAACAAAACTGTATCTGGGATAAAACTGAATGGGAGAAAGTCACAGATTAGAATTTTTTATGGGATTAAGATATTTTATGTCCTAAAACATCCCTCAAGTTGTCTTCCTCTGTCTTTTCAGCTGTTGTCTGGCATGTATTCCTCCTTTCCCTACAGGAAGCAGTGGCAAAGGCATTCCTCTAACTGCCTTGTCACCTTGCCTAGATTTTCGGGATGAGGTGGCTTTATGATTGACAGGATGTGTAAAGTTAAATTATTCACTGAAATGAGGACTGTTCTTTAAAAAAAAATGCTGCAGCAAACTTTCTGCGCTAAGAAATTGACTACAGTGTTCTGCTGTTTTCTCAGAGCAATATATAAATGACTCATTTGTCTAATCATCTCTTTTTTTATAATCAAACTACGCTGCCATTTCCAGAATGTTTGGTATCAGCCTGGTATATAAAAGTACTAAAATTGGCTGCAATGTGTATGCCAGTGGAGCGATGCCGGAAGTTTTCTTCCCATCAAAGGTGGGGTACCAAGGAATTCCCACCTGTGGGACCTGACTGTCATTTTAAGCCTTAGCTGTTGTTGTTACCCCTGTTTGGGCAGAACAGGAGCATACAGGAACACCTGCTGGAGGTGTAGGGATCCCCAGGAGGCCTGTGCCAGGTTTCTTCACTGACAGAATGGGCAGGCTGGTTGCCTTCTGAATATCTTTGAGATGTTAAGTTTCTTCTCCATGACAGATTTCTGTTTTTGATATGATAAAGATGGTGCACTTTGCAGCTGAGCTTCTAGTTCCCTTTCTGTGAAAACTATATATGAATACAAGAACAGAGGGTCTGTAAACTAAATATGAGTAAATACATAAGCGTAGCTATGCATCAGTTAATTGTAGTTTTAAAGCTCAAAGCTTTCATGAGGAAAAACATCAGACAAAAATACTTCATGTCATTTCCAAGTTTTTCATAATTAATTGTCTGCGGAGGTAGCCTGGCCTAGATGGCCTTTAAAGGTCCCTTCCAACTCAAACAATTCTGTGATTATATGATGATTTTATCATTTGTAGATTGATTATTAGATACAGTTCCCATATCGTGCTGCTCTATCATGCCTGCAGACATAATTTCTCCTGGCTGTTTGTTGGCCTCTGGGCTCTCTGTGTCCGTGCTGGAGCTCCCTGTCTTTGTGTGCAGTGGGCCATGGCCTAAAGCACATCTTCTCTTAGCACTTACAAAGAATGGAGCTGTGGCAACTGAAAACAGTGACAGGAGAAAGCATAAGGCGCATCATGTGCTTCAGTTTTGCCAGTTGTTTTATTTTACAGTGAAACTCTCCCATCTGTGGTCAGGTTTGATCTGATACCCCTGTTTGTGTTACCCTTTGTCGTGGGCAGCTGAAGGTTGCATTGGAGGGGAGAAATGGTTGCTCTCTTTTTTGCACATTCCAAATGTGTAATTGGGTCTGGGAAAATAAATATCAGTCTGTTTTAATAAAAATGTGCTACATGCAGAGATAACTCAATGCTTGAAATTCACGGTTGGGGCTTTGGGCCTGGTTTGGCTGCTTAACTGTGGTGAACCCCACCCACTAATAGTGCTAACTAATGACTGGGAGACCCTTACTGGTTTATCGTAGTAGGCTAACAAGGAGAAAAAAATGAAAGCAAAAGACAGGGCAATGCAGTTTTAATTTCTTTGACATACATGACTTAGGTATTTATGAGAATATTTTGTAGTGGAATACACTAATTGTATTATTTCATAACCTCTCAAAGAAAGGTAACTGTAATATGGGACATTACAAATAGTCTATTTATTTATTTATTTATTTTCAGAAAAAAAATGGGTTGAATATAATGAAGAAGGATCAAAGTTTTATTTTTTTAAAGCATGAGTACATGTTTAACTTATCAGATATGGATTAAATTGATTTCATTTATTATATATTGCAATAGAAGTACTAAACCAAATGTAAGTAGTCTGAAGCAATATGAATTTCAAAGAAAAGTGTTTGCTTTACCTCTTAAGAATATCTGAAGTTTGAAGTTTGTTTACATTTTCATTTGAATCATTTGCACAATCTTGCTGCTGTGAGTGTGCAAAATCCAGTAATGTCTATCAGTGCATGTGCAGAAATGAGTAGTCGATGTTTTTTGTGGGGTGAGAACCTTCTTGTTATCCTTTTTATCTCAATGTAATCAAATCTGGTATTTTTTAACAGTATTTACAAACATAAAGAGAGAAATATTGCAATTCTGTAAAACATCACTTAACTTTGCAGAAGCTTGTGGCAGATTTCTCTGTGGCTGTGTGTTATTCCATTCCAGAAGGATGACTTAAAGCAGAGTTTCAGTTTTAATCGTGTACTCACTCTTTGATCGCGTGAAGACTCAACTCTTCCCCTGGTTTGAATTGTGATTAGTAGCTACTGAGCAGTTAGATGAGTTACAGATTAGAAAATAGAAAGTTGTGGGGGGACAGTATCTGAAATGCACTGATCTAAGAGTGAAATATTTGATGCTTTTATGGATCATTGCTTCTTTCAACTAAAGAATTCACATTTCTTTCAACTAAAGATAGAAAGCAATTACAATATTTTACAGAAAAGATCATGGCATTAGTACTCATGCTAATATTTAACCTCCAAGTAACTCTTCCTTTTTGTTCCATCTTTTCTGAGACGGAGGAAAGGATTATGCAAGTTTACTGGGCTGAGTAATCCGGTCTGGTTGAGTAGCTTGGAAATACCAGCATTTACCTGTCTCTTTGGTAAAACAGCCCATGAAATCAGGAGAGATTTTCAGTGCTCCACCTTTCCCTGCCTATTCAGAGCAGTCTTTTTGCCTAATCTTACATAATCTATCTGAAAATTAAAATCCCGTGTCTCAGTCACACGAGGAATAGTTCAGTGGCTGAGGAGTACAATGTGTCACCCTTTGGAAATTTGGTGCCAGTATCTTGCCACTCCAAATTCATGTCGCTTCACTGATGCCACATTATGTATTCCGATGAAGTTCAAAACTGCTTTTCCTTGTCTGCATGTCATGTACTCATGTTAATATTTTTCCAGTCTGCCAGTTTTTATGGCACCGATCTTTTTAGTTGCAATGCATCATTTGATTTAATGCCATTACAGGCAATGATTTATAACTGCTTCATTATTAAGAAAAACAATCAAAATGGAAGAAGACAGATGCATGACTGTGATCAGTGCCATTAAACTGGACTAACATTTCATGCACTTTTCAGGAAAGCCTCTAAACACAATGAAGTGCTTGGACTTCTCCCCCAGATTAAGCAGCATAGAAAGTGGTGGTTCTCCTATTGGTTGATTTAGTTTCAGCAGGTTGATGTAGTTATGCAGTAGGGTAGGGAAACTATATCAGTATGTGACAATGATGTTTAGAAACGGTCACTCCATCTCCTATGTCACGGCTTTGATGCATAGCATATTTCAATGAGAATACACCTATAAGCCCATAATTATCTATATACTCAAGATAAGCCTTGAAGTCTTTGGTAACTCTATTACTACTGGCAATGCCAAGCTTATCACAAAAGAGTCAAGAGAAATTAGGTTTCTTTTATTTATTTATTTATTTATTTATTTAATCAATACTATAGCACTTCCCATCCAAGCATCTCAAAGCATTTGCACTGTTTATGCCATTCAGTCTCATCCCTGCAAGGACACACTTTCTGTGTGCTTCAGGAAAGAAAGCATTCACCCATACAATTTTCTAAGGATCCCAAGTATGCTGGATTTCTTCCTTCTCAATCAACCTTTATTTATTTTTTGTGTATGTCATTCACTTCTTCTTTGTGATCCTTTGTGCTTTGAACTTTTCTGGTTTTGTTTTATCAATTTATCAAGGATTTTTTTTTTTTGTCTCATCCACAACATTGATGTAACTATAGATTCTCGTTAGTAATCATAACTCATCTGAATTGCAGTTACCTGTTTATCACATAAATACACATATGTAAACAAGTAAAACAATTCTCGATCATTCGATAGCTTTACTGATTCTACTGCAGATATCTTCTCATGCTTGATGTTGATAGGGCAAAAAAAACCTAGTTCAATTTCTTGAAGTTTTCAAATCAATGCTGTAAACAAGTTTTTAAAATGTAGGAAGGAACAGCTAATGATCAGAAAATGTTAACTGCCTGTCATAGGAATTGTTTATGAAAACAAGAGAGCTTTGTCTAAGAAGCTGTTGGTAGTGCCATGGATGTGAAATTTTGTTTCCATTGATTTGACAATGATGTCTTTTACTATTCAAGGACAGGAGACAGAAAATATCAACTTTTCATAAAATACATTTTAAATGGAAGAAATTTGCCTTTTCCATTTCAGTAGGCGCTGCAGAGAGGCAGCAGGATGCAAAACAGAGATGAAGTAAAGAATAAAGGTATGTGATTATGGATTATAGTTAGTACAATCTGAGCTTTATCTACATTTGTCAAGTTCAACATGAACTCTGTAAACTCTGATAAATAGTTTGGAGCTGCACTTGCAGAGGCTCATTCAGAATATGATTGTGTTAGCAGTAAATTCTCATCCATCACGCCTTCCATCTTGATTTATTGCAAGACAGATTTGGTACGATAGGGTTACTTGAACAAAGGTTAGTTTTCTTTCATTTCTGTTTGCATATCACAGTCTGTTATATGTAACCCTTAATACTGAAAAGGAGTTTTCCCTAGCTGGGAAATTTTGGTAAGCTTTGCCTGATAATTAAAATCTCACCTGTAAGAAACCACATTTATTGTTTATTTTGCAGAGTTTAGAAAGGAGTCTACATCCCACTACTTCCATCCTACCACTTTAGATGTAAAATATAATCCACTACTCTGGTGATTAAGAAGCAGCTAAGGGTGGTTTGCTTCCTATGAACAAAGTCATAGAGGAGCAGTGTTGGATTCTTTTTTGAATGTCTCGGGGTTGTATGTTACAAACATCTGGCTCATGCTAAAAAATTAGTATCCCATGAAGGTGCTGGCAGCAGAGAGATGTTTATATTCCTTATTTCATGGGACATTTTCAAGGGGTAGCAACCTATGTTTATAGTAGGTCTTTGAACAAAACAAGGTACTGGAAGTCTTCAACATAACCCTGCCTGTCACATCTAAAACCCAGGGGAGTAAACCAGTTGTTCATCCTCATGGCATATAGAGTGCTGGAGTAATGGGGCACTGACAGGAGGCATAGCAGTTACATCACACTAGGGCTGCTATGTGTTTCACACCAATAACAAGCCAACAACAATGAACCTTCTGGCCAAGCTGCAGTGCTGAAATAGCAGAGGATAATAGAAAAAAAAATTAGCTATGAAGGAGATGCCTGCCAAGTGATGCTGACCTGCACACAGCAGCTTGCAGACACCAAGGAAATATGGGTACAGCAATAGGTTAAGGCATTTGTAATGTTTATTTTTGTTCTTGCAAGGAGTTCCACAGCTCAGAAGCATCTCTTTCTACTCCTTCCTTCGGAAATGAGGCACACGGGTGAGGTGGTGTGACTGTGTGTGGATTTCATCTTTTGCTGTATATGGTATACTGCTCCCTGAAGAAATAGTGCATGTGTCCCCAAGTTCAGCTAATGTTTTTTTACAACTGTTGTCTTTGTTCAATATTCATAAAGATATTTCATATTTTATATTGAGAAATAAAACACGTAATAAATTCTTATGCTTGCATTTGAACTCTGTGTACCCAAGAATGACCTCAGACTAAATGGTTTTTAAAGAGGTAGAGCGTTTTCATTTGGTAAACAAAAGGCACTCAAGCCCTGCTTAGTATGTCCTTATCATTGCAAAATGATAATGTCAGTTTTTCCTTCAAGTCCAGCCCTCAATGCTCTGAAAAGCAAAAGTATCCTTACTTTTGTTGCCAGCTGAAGAGTGAAAATAAGGCTTTAATGAGAAATAATATCAATAAATAAATAAGAAATTCACCACCTAATGTAATTTACCACTGATATCAGGAAAGATGCATCTAAAGAATAATAAGAAAGTCACAGTTATGACATTCCAACCTTTCACTAGCATAGAAAAAAAAATTCAAATAATCTAAACATAAATTATAAATATAAATTAATGCTAAGTTCTAAAATGTCTCTTGAGACATTTCTCTTCAGTATTTTTCATGAAAATAGTGCATATATAAGTGAGTTAAAATTGTTAAAGTTGAGTTGGACGCGAACTCGTTAAATTTTACATAGGGAGAAAAGTCTTGTTAAAATTCATCTGCTACTTTAGCTCTTTCTATTTTGCCTTAGTGAACCACTTTAGCAACCTGAAAAAAGTATGCAATTTAACATTAAAACTAAAAAGATTAGCACTTTTGATATGATTATGGATGTGTAAAGAGTAAAACTGGTTATATTTGATTAAACTGCTCTGCCATATGGTTGACACTTCACAAGTAAAGCCTCTTAGAACTTCACATTTAAAGCGAAGGTGTTAGTTTCCATATTTCAGAGTTTAAGACAGTAGAGTTAAATGTGGAAGGCAGAATACAATGGAGAGTATCTGTCATTAAATGTCAAACGATATAAATATCAACATACAATTCCAGCATTACATTTGCCATTTCCTACCATTCTTTATTTCTCATTAAGAACCTCAAATGTTAAAGCGGGGGTTCATAAAATGAGTTTCTATCATGCATCTTGTCTCTTGTGGACAAAATGTCTACTTAAACTTCCTCCTCCAGTTCCTAGAGTTTTAGAAAGATTCAGATTCCATTTAAAATTCTGCTTCATTCTTGTGTGCATCGTTTCATCATGATCCACCAGCTTGGATAAATTAGTCCATCATAAGCAATTTAAGATGCAAGATGTTTCATTTTATATTTGCTGTTCAGTAGGGCCGTACTGCAAAATATTTGGGATATTGTTTACCTTTTCTTCAACTACCAAGATAAAAAAGCATTTTTGCTTTTTTTTTTTTTTTTTTTTTTCCCCAAGTGGTATTACTGTAGTAGATAGTTCCTCAGGCAATGACTTCTTTGTTCCTAAGTACTGTTGTATTCTTGGTTGTGCTTGACTTAGCTTAGGCTGGATTCCATCAAGTCTGCAGAATAAATATTTGCTACATTTTCAGCTTTCTAAATTTTGAACTGTGTTACTTTCCACTGATTTTAAGACCAGAATTAACTATTAAGGCTAGCCTTACCTTCTTGTTATCACAGATCGCTTAACTTCATCTAGTTACCGTTATGAAGCCAGTGTCTTGGCTTTAGAAGACGCATGATCCTCTGTGGATATTCAGAGATGGAGAATGCTGAGCCTCTGCTTATAGCTTTTATTTTTTTTCCCCAGTAATTAAATTATTTCCCATAATTAGGCAGTGATCCCTATTTTTTAGTTGAAACTGGTTTTGCTTAGGATTCATCTCTTGATTGTCATAATCCTTCTGCAGGATTACACAACCTTTTCTATCTGATGTTTTCTCTGCAGGGCAGTATTTATGTACTGGAATCAGATTTCTTTCTAAATGTACTTTTTCAAATGAGCTACTAAGACCTGTTTTGCTTCGTCTCTCATTGTGAAGGATTTTCTTCAACTTTCTGAGAACTCATTTAGTCTCTATTTTCCCAGTGCCTTTAGGGAATATTGAATCCAGAAGTGGACGATTCAGCACAGATTTTTATAAATATGATAATTTAAAAGAAGGAAATGAGACCTCTTTGCCATACTGACAAATGTTAATTAACATCTCCTTTTTAAATGCTATGTGATTATATATGTAATTTCCTTTTTAAATACTGTGAAATCACTTCAACTTATACCTGGAGAAATAGTCTCACTAGTGCTAATAAAATGAGGAACTTCAAGAAAGTTTTGTATGAAGCCAAATAACTAGCATTTTACTTCCCTCCCCGCCTCCCGCATGTAGTTAAAAGTGCTTAACAATTTGCAGATTTCAAGTTTTCCTTAAAAACGGATTAATCTCCTTCTTCCCTGCCAGCTTCTTAAAACCAGGTGTATTGGAATCTATTTTTTCAGGGCAGGAGGAGGGATTGCTCTTACGAAATTCCCAAACTCTAGAAATGACCTGCAGCTATTCTGACTAACACTGAATAATATATCGCATTGGTTTCTGCAGAACCACGCATGCAACAAGGTGTTGCTCAGCATGATTGAGAATAAGAAAAATTTGTCCCCAAAGAAAATGACTCATGCTAGTCTTCCTTCGCAGATATTTTAATAATGAAGTAATTAGAAGCAAGCCTGACTATTTCTCAGGTTTCTTTCTCCCCAACCCCCAAGAGCTCTATTTTATGCCAACCTACAGGCACCATGATAGCTGATAGCTATCTTGTTAACAAGAGGATTTATGTTTTTCTTCCAAGTAGTTGTTACTCCACACAACCCTCAGATACAATTCTCAAATTAAAAGGGCTTACATAAAGTTTTGCTATTTAAATATTAAGCAAAATAATTTTATAGTATTTACTGAAAGCAGAAAGCTTATAAATACTTCATTGTACTGAAAAACACTCCTGCAGGGTATAATCTTCATTGATCTGATCTGAATGTTATAGTTGCCTCATAGCCTGGGACGTGCAGAGACCCATGTGCTTATTAACCTCCTCTTTGACTGAAAGGAATTAGTCTTGGAGAATGTGTTTTATAAATCCTGTAGAAGATTGCAGGATCACATGCTCTTCGAAAGAGTATCCAAAAAACATGTGAAGTTTTTTGAGCTTCATACTTTGTGATGATTTACATATTGGAAAAATAATTATCATTTTTTTCTAATACATTTGTAGAAAATTACTTGATTGCCTTCCTACTTCTACAAACCTGCTGGCAGATTTTCATGACTGAGGAGCCCTTGAAGTCAGTGGGAGCTGAAGATAAGATGTTGTCATGAAATGATGGTTTACTGTCTTTAATGTGAATGCTGGTGATATTTTAGTGGTAAAAAAAGCAGAAGCCTGACTGGAGATGGGTGCATTTTGTCATTGGTAAGGTGTAGTGCAAGAATTCATGATCATAAAACTACTTACGTATGTGATTTTTTGTTTGCTGGAGAGACTGCCTCTTTCTTTTCTCATGGAGCCATCCTGGCTCAAACCAGCTATCAGTTCAACATCCAGAATCCGATACTGTCCTTAAGTTCCTTGTTACATCACAGCCTAGGAAAACACAAGAACAGGCCAAGAATTTGTAAGGAATACTTCCCTCAATTTTCTTATCTCAATTATTTTCAGCACAGGTACCTCATGAGTTGGATTTGTTTTTGTTGAGTGCATCACTTCAGAGGATGTCTTTCACATGAGCAGGTACCCTTGGAAACCTTGTTCATTTTCAGCGTCCACGTGGTCATCTCTTGAGGAGCTCTGCAGATCTACTCCATAGGTATGAGACTAACATCCTCCTAGTGCTTTTTTCAAGCTGCCTCTTCATAGTTTCAATTGTAGTTTGGGTATGAGAAGAGACACTGAGCTGTTGACTCCTACATGTCTTTTCCACATCATTCATGACTTTGCAGCTCTGTTGTATTCTCCATGAGACTTCTTTTTCTCAGATTGAAACATGCTGGATCTTGAAGTGGTTCTGCAGACAGAAGCTCGTCTATGACTTGATTCCACTTCCTGACCTTCTCTGAAAGTTCTGCTGTATGTATACTTTAAAGATGAAAGGATCAGAAGTGTATGTCATGTATGTCAATGCTGGTGAACCATACAGTGAAATTGGCTTCATATTGGCTTCAAATTGGCTTCATATAGTGAAATTGTCATTTTATTACATTTATGAGGGCATTTTCATTAGGTTTTTATTTTACTGGCCTTTAGAAAGAATAGGAATGAATACTGATAGGAAGTACAATAACTGTTTTGGGGGGAAAAGCTGTGCAAAGTCTGGCACATTTAGCAATATGCAAGAAGCAACTTTTATCTACTTTTTCTTTTATCTGCTTTGTTCTCTGAAATACCTGCTACAGATGATATGATCAGGAGCTGAAGAGATCTTTGTTTTGAGATGAGATATTTTTAAAGACTAACGAACAAATTTTATGTATATGTGAAAACACCATTCAGCCTCATTAATATTTCTTCTGCTGTACACTGTTGTCACTATCATCTCTATTGCTTCCCAGCCACATAAAGATGTGTAACATCATTTATGAGCAGTGCTCCTCTTCCATACTGCGGTTCTTTTCTTGGGAACACAGCTATCAAATACAAATTTATGCAAACTTTTTTTTCTTAATCAGCTCAGTGTAGAGCAGATAGTAATGTAATCTACGTTATACAGTTATATGATTTAATTTTACACTAGATTTAATTCCATGCAAGCATTATACTAATAAGCTTTTCACCTTGTTTTCCTCATTGGTAGACAAAATGAATAATTGGACATGTAATTCCAGGCTTCACTGGCTGCAAGAACAGTGCTTGTTTCCTAAGCAGTATGCTGCAGAAGAACATCAAACCATTACTGATTCTTCAGTATCACTGGCTGTATGATGCACTCAACCTATTTCTCAAGAGGATGATAAATGGTAAGCTGTTCTTGCCAGTCTTTTTTTTTTTTTTTCTTCCTTTCTTTTAAGTTTTCTGCATTCACAATAGATTTCTTTGTTTTATCTCATTGCTGCTGAAGCTTTGGTGTCCCATTTCACTTGCTGTGGCAGTAGTCCATTTCTTCACTGTAGGACACAGGCTCAGATCCAAATTCGGTTCCATTCTCCCACTTTGAGGACGTGGAAACTGTCTTTCTCTCATTCTGATTTGCAAATAATTTGGTGTTAAGGAAGAAGGTCCCGCAAGGACCACAGCTATCACACTTTCTAGAAGGCAAATGAAGTTATGTTTAGCTTCCTTTGTATTTTCTATGAACAAAGTCTACAAAGTGATTCCAGTAAAATTCCAGAGAATTTGTCACTCCCAAGAGATGCTAGGATGAAGCAACTTATGACTAGAAAAGGTCTGTGTTATCTCTGTATATAACTGCACATTTAAGATTTTGTTGGAATCAATTAGTATTTAAACTCATGAAGTTAAAACACATGGCAAGCAACAAGTCTTTCTCCTGACTTGTTGGAGTATTCCTCCAAGGCTCCCTGTTCTGCTATTTTTTGTGTCCTCCAGTATCACAATAGAGATTATTTGTCCACAGTAATGCAGTGTTTGGACAATTGTGAGAACTGTTTCACACTTAAAAAAAAATAATTCAAGTATGGTTTAATAAAATATCTCTGCTGGATGCGTCCTTCCCACGCCCCTCCCACTGAACCCTGCAATAAAAAGGTATTAATTTGTAGTTTAATTTAAATAAAACCCTGCAGAAGGCTTTTAGGACCCAATCGGTTGAGTCCTTATAGGCAATATGAGTACTTTGTATTTTTTTTTTCAGAAGAAAACTTGATTTCCATGGCATTAGGGAATTACTTTTTAGTTTATCAATTTCTACTCAACATTTCCCACTAGCTAGTGTCTATTCTGAACAGTCATTAAATGTCCCTTGGGTATTTTAACTAAATATAATGAAAAATCAGTTCACAACATTTCTTTGATCTTTTGCCTAAAACCAATGAAGAAATATAAGTAAGAATGCTGATGCCATTCCATACTGAATTATTCTTTTGATGAAAAATATCAGCACTATAGTCCTGCTTATTATATCATTTTGTATGCCGTAGGCACATAAAGTCAGAGAGACTATTGCAGGAGCTGTTGGCCTTAAGTTAGTATAAAAGCAGGATTTTTGATACTTTAAGGTTAGCAGTGATTAAAAAAGCATTCCAAACAATTTAGTGAATACTTCTGCTTCAAGGATGGCGTATTTTTGTTCAAACCAATACAGACACATAACTTTGATATTTTATATGGTAAAATTACATTATTTGTAGGCATTATTTAAAAGGATGTTACTCACATGGTAAAAACTGTAAAATTTCCAAGTCAATGAAACTATGCAGAGGAAAATTGCTGCTGCTTTTTTTTTCAGAGAAGTTGTAAGACACTCATCCCTGAATAGCCAAACATTGAGGATAGAGAAGAAATGAAGATTAAGAGGGTGAGATATAGTGCAGAAAGAGAAACATCTGTGCTATTGGATGGAAGCTGCTGAATAAGTTTGGGGACTGTGAAGACAGTTCTCCAAATGAAGAGGGAAATTTTTGTTTTGATGAAGGTTTTTATATGTTTTGGTGAGGATTTGATGCCATCTCTAGTATGAGCAGTATACTACGGAGCTGTTGAGCGGCAGGTTTAAAGTGAGACGACTTCAACAGGAGTGAGGCATTGCCTTTCCTTCTGTGAGATGATTTTGGTGCATAATTATTCCTCTCTTCCATCTCTCCGTATGCAACAGAAACTAGCAAGACTGCTTGGAAGAGCATTATACCCTTTCCACATAAGTAAGAAAAAGAGGACATCACTCATCAGGACTATACAGACTACCTTAGTTTATCAAGATTCCTATTTATTTTGGTGGAAATGAACAACAGAATTAACTGATGGCTTACAAACGAGTTTTACCTTTCTTTATCAGTTAGAAAATATGGAAATCAAAGTAAGACTTTTTATCTCTACGTTTGTATTTTTCAAGAACAGTTTTTGAAGTGATACCTGCATAATCAGAGGTGAAAAGCCACATGACATCTCTGCTCATGCTCCAGGACAGCAGGGCAGGAACTACTGACTATACTGAGCTATCTATCTCTGTATAAGCCAGTGCTGGCATCTGTCTGAAGTGCAAGAGTGGAGAATCAGGCGCGACCTGTGTGAAAGTCTTTACATGTGACCCTGGAGACGTAAAGTAAAATACTAAATGTTTTTGGCCAGTTTAGTTTTTTCTTTAGGTGATGACATATTCTGTGTTTTGAATCTACCCTTCTTTTTTTTTTTCTTTTTTTTTTTCTTTTTTTTTTCTGCAGAAAGACCTCGTAAAACTAAAATATTTGAAAGTGAACGTGAACAAGAGGGAAAAGAAAATTTGTAGAAATGAACATAAAAGGAAATGCTAAATTTGTAGTTAAATGGATTTCAGATAATCATGTCACTCAGTTTCCCAGTGTTATCCCTCAGTAACCTCATTGTCTCTTTGCCTATTTGCTTCTTATCTATTTAAAGCAGTTGTTTATCATTCACAGCCTGATTAGTTCATCATGTATGCGTTTCCAAAAGAAAGAGAAGATGATATCCCAAGGACTGAGATAGTTTTTCTACTTTTTGTTACATTAGTTGATGAGAACTGGGGCATTAGCATAAAACTCCCCTTTGCTAACACTGTTGATTAAAGATGGAATTGAAATGAAGCTCTTGGAACCAGACCCATCCTTCTCAAAGTTTGCATGAACTTAGATTTGGACTTTGGGGGCTGAAAAAATGCTGTTTCCAAACTAGCAAAGCATACAAGCCAGGAAAAGTTCATTTTGTTCCAAATGAATAATTGAGAGACATGGAGGGCCCCGAATGTCAGTTGTTTAACAAGTTTAGTATGTGGGGTATTCTGTACCCCCATAAACCTGGAGTTAGGCACAATAAGGAGGCCTAAACACATAGAATCACAGAATGATAGAATGGCTTGGTTTGGAAGGGACATTGAATATCATCCAGTTTCAAACTCCTGCTGTGGTCAGGGCTGTCCCCCAGCAGCTCAGGCTGCCCAGGGCCCCATCCAGCCTGGCCTTCAGTGCCTCCAGGGATGGGGCACCCACAGCTTCCCTGGGAAGCTGTGCCAGTGCCTCATCGCTCTCTGTGTGAAAAAATTCTTCCTCCTAACATCTGACCTAAATCTCCCCTCTTTTAGTTTAAACTTCCTTACCCTATCACTATCAGACCACGTAAAATGTCAGTGCCCCTTCTAGGTTCCCCTCAAGTACTGGAAGGCTGCAGTGGGGTCTCCCTGGAGACTTCTCTTCTCTTGGCTGAAGAAGCTCAACTCCCTCAACATTTCTACTGGGCTGTTTGGTCTTGCTGGATCCCAGCTACACTACTGCCAGCATGCTGCTAGCCTCAGACATCAACATGCTTGACTAAATAATCTCAGGTGGCGAATGGCTGTGAGTTGGTAACCCATGTGTGAGGTATCTACCTTGTTCAGGGAAGAACAATTATCATGTACCCTCTCCATAAAAATCTGCCTTTACCATGACACTCTTGACTATGTTTCTTTGGTATGGCGTGCAGGAACATTTTAGGGAATTCAGCATAAATTTAAATGAGAGATGTTATTGAAGTATGAATAAAATCCAATAAAAAGCCACTGCAGCACCTCCTCTCCCTTCAGATGCTCTTATATGAAATCAAATATTGTTTGCTTATGCTCTTTTTCATCCTTAGTTTTCAGATTGATCTGTAATGGCAATTTCTTGTGCAGTGCCTGCAGGGTGCTGGCTAAAGGGCAGTTTGGTGGGTTCCAGTATCTGTCAGACAGCTTGGGACGGTATAGGGTTCATGATCTCAGTCAGATTACGATGTATTGGCTGAAGAATATATCCCAGCAGGCCATCTGACAGGGACCGGCAATGCAGAGGCCTGAGGTGCTGCAGGCAGTAGCTCAGTGTTTGGGATAAATGAGAGCTGATGGCACTTCCACTTGCATGCTGGGCTGTGAGCAAGGTGTTAAAGGGGTATGCGCTGCTGGTGGGTCGGTAGCCTGGGGCAGGTGGGGAGGAGGGGATGAAAACTGCTGCTGCTGTCCCACCATGGGCTCAGACAGGAGTAGGGACCAGATGGTGCTGCACTGTGTGTGTGGCCAAAGTAGGGCAACTGAGGCTCTGGTTTTGCAGGAACACCCTGCTGCCTTGATGAGGCCTTGCTGCAGCCCTGAGCTGGGGCCTGGTGCTCACACAGCTCTGCCCAGAAAGGCACATGGCTGTGAGGTTCCTCCTTGCGCATCTGCAATTGTGTAACATCCCTCTTGCAGCTAAAGCATTTGTTTGCATGGAAAATCAATGCTATGCCCATTGTTTTCTTCTCTGCTTTTCACCCATCTTTTAATGTGATTTAACAGCTGGAGATGAGGAGGAGGCAGCGCCATGAGAGCAGCCAGCTCTCTGCAGACAGGCACAAAGTGCTCAAGGGACTGCCACTGGCCCACGGATGACAGATGGGGGCTTATTGTCTATAACTTAACAGATGGATCGCAGCTCTGCTTTTGACTTGCATGGAGAGAATCGAATGATTATGGTGTGGCTAAATAAAGGCAGCTAATCAGAAAGGTCTGTGATTCAGTATAGTGAGTTGGGAGGATGCAATACGGAGGGACAAAAACCTTGTGGTAGTGACTAATGTGTAAGAACAATGGAAAGAAAGATGAATTATTGCCCTGATTCACATTCTGTAAATTTCCTTTTCGTCAAATAAGCATCTTTTTTTGGTCTGCAGCTCGCAAGCACATTACTCTGTGAAAAAGCAGGATTTTATTTCAGAAAGCAGTGAGACAATAAGAAAAAGGCATATTACATATCAATGTGACTTGCTGTGTATATATATTTATCTACGTATATAAATCCATCCAAAACTATTTTACATGCCAGTTTTACCTGCTGCCACTAAACTGACAAAATCAGCAAGACTTTTTGTGATCTGTCAATTCCTAACCCTTTGCATCATAGTGAAACATGGCAGATTTATGTACCTGTCATTGCTGATAGGGTGCTGCTGCTTTCCTTCTTTCCTTCTTTCTTTCTTTCTTTCTTTCTTTCTTTCTTTCTTTCTTTCTTTCTTTCTTTCTTTCTTTCTTTCTTTCTTTCTTTCTTTCTTTCTTTCTTTCTTTCTTTCTTTCTCTCTTTCTCTCTTTCTTTCTTTCTCTCTTTCTCTCTTTCTCTCTTTCTCTCTTTCTCTCTCTCTCTCTTTCTCTTTTCTCTCTCTCTCTCTTTCTCTCTCTCTTTCTCTCTCTCTTTCTTTCTCTCTTTCTCTCTTTCTTTCTCTCTTTCTCTCTTTCTCTCTTTCTCTCTTTCTTTCTTTCTTTCTTTCTTTCTTTCTTTCTTTCTTTCTTTCTTTCTTTCTTTCTTTCTTTCTTTCTTTCTTTCTTTCTTTCTTTCTTTCTTTCTTTCTTTCTTTTTTTGCACTACTGTTACATTTATTGCTATGAAACATACAACAGAATGTAGAATTAAGAAAATAGGTACCCATGTAGATAGAAAAGCTAAGAAGCTCATCCTTGTCTGATCAGACATCAGACAAAGACAGATAAACTTGAAATTCGAGTTTCATTAGTCTCACTCCTTATCAAACTGCTTGTTTTTAGAAGCTTTCCCAATGTTAGCCCTTCAAAGCTTGGTTAATTCAGAAGTTGTTACAAGAATTCCTTTCAGCATCCAAACGGGAAAAACTGTGACTCCTGACAATCATCAAATTACAATGAGAAAGAATGTGTGCCACATTCATGTCAGTATTGAAGAAGTTCATTAGGATCAAGGCTGGAATGAACTCCAAAAGTTATTTGCTATAATGGGTCACCAAGGAAGTTGGACATGAGTATGCTGACTGCTGCCACTGTGTGTGACAACCACAGGGAAAAATTAATACATTTCTATGAGGGCACTTTCAGAGGAGAATACAATGAGGAGCAGCAAACCTAGATGCAATATTACAGACCCACATAAATGACACAGAATCACAGAATTGCAGAGGTTGGAAGGGACCTCAAAAGATCATTGAATCAAACCCCCCATTCATCCTCCTCTGCTCATTTCTGTGAATTAAACATTGCATATTCTTATTCAACAAGTGTGTCTTATTTTACGGGGTGATCATTCACAGGGAGAAAACAAAGTCTTGGGCAGACATGAATATATGGAGAGTAACTGCTAAAAATACCTGCTCATTTAAGAGGTGGCAAGAGAAATGAATAGCACTTAAATGGCAGTAGGCCTAGAGCTGACCTACGATTTGGTGTAAAAGAGGAAAACCATAAGTCTGAAGCAGATGTCTGTCAACTAAGCCTAGCAGACTGGTAATACTTTCTGTATTTCAATTTTGGATTCCTCTTGAACAGTTCAGAAAACAGTTTGGGTATTACTGTCCTTGTGTTGCGAGAGAAGAGTGGTCAGAAATACTTGATTTCAAAGCTTCTCCCTCTTAGAGAGATTTTTAACAAGTCACAAATGTCGTTATATTCAGGAGCTTTGATTTTTAATTTTTTCCCCAATCCACAGCAGGATATATTTTATTTTGAGTCAGGAGTCTCTTAGAAAGCCATGTGTCTTCTCATACTGCCTGTGTATGCAAAGAGTGAGGCTGCTCCTTACTGGCTGGACACAGCAAGAGTCCTGTTGGGCCTTACCGTGGCACATTTGCTCTCGTGCTGGTAGTCTCCATTCAAAACACAACAATGTATATTGAGAATAACAAATAGCAGCAAAATGCAGACTGAAAGAGATCTCTGGATGTCATCTAATTCAGACTCCTGCTCAGAGGTGTATCAGGTTGGTCAGGACCTTGTCCAGTCAAGTTATGAAGTTCTTCCACATGGAAGTACCATGACCTCTGCGGGCATCCTACTTCCATTGTGCTGAAGGATTTTTTTTCTTAATCATTCGTATTCATTTCCTGATCTTACTGGTCCATATTCTTATGGCAATCAGTTTTCACTGGGAACTTGTGCAAGTGTTTGAACAAGAGATTTCTATAGTCAGAAGGATACTACCAGTTCTTCAAGGTATAGGTACCATTTAGAAGCTGCATCTAGGACATCTACTGTCCTTTGTGATCTGGGCACAGTTAGAAACTAGTAATAATTCCTGCAGGGTTTTTGTGACTCTACCCCAAAGGAGCTTGCTTTTAGCATAATTCTCACACACACTAGCTTTGATATCTAGGGATGACATTAGGGCATTTCGCATGGGGATTTGAGTAGTCTTGAGAGAGCCTCAGAAATTAGCACCTGTACAATTAGGAGAGAGAGGGGGGAACAAAGCAATCCATAGTAATGGACCATCACAGAGTCTAAAGTAGCACTTTTATTTAGGACAGAGGTGGGAGATCCTCCAGTCAAAGCCGTGAGTACTCCAGTCAAAGCCAAGAAGTCACTGCAGAGAAAAACGGCTGTGGCTGTTTTTCATTCAAATTTAAACTGAAAAAAAAAAAAGGAAGAAAAATATGTTGATTGTGAATTTTATCCCAGAGATTTAATAAAAGACAGGAAATAGCTTTACAAGGAAGGGGGAAGCATAGTGATTGCTCCCTTGAGGAAGCTGAAATTATTAAATAGAGAAATGCAGAATGCAGAACATACCTGGCTGTACATGGATAACCATCCATGTACAGAGCAGAGGACCTGCACTATGTTGACACTTAAAAAAAGGCTGAGATCCTACAGTGGAAGTTTGCCCTGTGCTAGTGCGGGCAGAAGGAAATATGGCAGTCGGACTGTGGTGGCAACAAAAGGAAAAACGGTAAGAAACAAGGGAAAACCATGTTAGCTGACAAAGCCTTCCCCCTTTTTCTTCTGTGGTTCTAGGGCTTATGAACCTTTCCATATTATTGGCCTCCTGTCAATATGGAAAAATATACCATGGCTTGCACTCTCAGTTGTATAACATCTTTGTGGCATGACTGCTGTTGTTTACTGACAAATACTGTCAGGAATGTCTCTCTTGTATATTTTTTTAATTCATTCATGCAGTTTGGCAGCTGGAGAAAAAGAAGGTCAGCCAGATCCCCACAGAATATGGGTGAATGCTTCCTAGATTGCAGTGTGAAAACAAATACATGTTTACTACACGTTTGTGTAACTGAAAGGTCTGCTTTGTTTTGGGATGTGGATGCTGGCAGATACAACCAGCTTTTCCCTGAGGGTTTGTGGGTATGTGGTATTATCTAACGCTGGATTGTACACTTCCCCACTACAGTGTGGGAAAAGCTTCAGAGTGAATGGCCTGTAAAACAACATCCAGGCCCACTGTGACCTGACATTTTCTTGAAGTTCAGTAATATTATTGCTATTTTCATGTTGGGCTCATCAATTTCTCTTTCTAATAAGTCTCTGGAAAGATGACATACAGTTTGTATTTCATACTTAAATTAAATTGTTCCATTTCTATATCAGTCATGATTTTTTGTTTTGATCTGTATTAAATCTTCAGTAAAATATATTATTAATTATTCATCCTCCAAGAGATGTTATAATTGTTTACTGAGATGCGTTCAGGCTTTGTAATATATCAGCACTTTAAAGTCTAGTGAAGCATAATATAAACCCTTTTTTCTCCCATTGCCGAAATTTATTAGCTCACACTTTTTCTGCAGAAGAATGAAGGAAGTAACCTGCCTTATGCAAAGTGTTGTGAAATACCTACGGTACTGTGAAACAAATACATAAGCACAAAAAAATGAGTATTTCGATTTGATTCAAACCCTTCCACATTCCTTCAGTCATGCATGTAACACTGCCAAACTGACCCTGAAGTGACTGTTGGACGTGGCTTCCCAAACCCACTGCCTTACTGGGAGCAGATGCTGTGTTTCTCATCCCGGTGATCTGCCTCCTGCTCAGTTCTTTGCTAGGGTTGCTCAGCAGTGCTGCACTGTGGAACAGAGTGTGCAGAGACTGAAGTCTGGGGAGATCTACTGACCGTTCTGTGATACAGAGCACTCCTTTGCTCTCCTTGTGCTTAGCACATCACATCCCATGTTAGTTTATTGCTGCAGGTAATAATGTGCCTAACTTGTTTTCCCTCGTGGGTGAATTGCTTTGTTCATGTGCTCAACCATCAGACTAATTCTGGGCAGCACAAACTTCTCTTCAGTGTCGGTATTTCCTGGTCTGAGCGTCCTCACTGTGTAGCACCCTTTGCAAAGCTGATTAAAATCAGTGTCTGTTGTCATCAGGTTGTAACTGAGGTTGCAGTCTGGTCCAGCCTGCAGTTCCTCCAGGCCATCACTGCACAATTCGGCTCCTGACCACACACACTATGCATCCTCTTTCCTACATGCACCTCTAGAAGATGGCCACTGTACTCCGCAGTGCTGATGCCACATAAATACAAGACTTACTCTTCATAGCATTGCTAAGTTTTTCCAGGCATACTTGAAGCAGTCATAATTTTTTTTTTCTTTGTAATTTGCTTTAAAAACTGAAATAAGATGCTGCTGAGGTGTCTTCAGGGCCCAGCACTGATTGGGAAGGTAATGGAGTTCCAGCCTCCCACACAAGCCCTGCTCCTGTGCTGGTCTGCTGATCTCACCCCAGTGAGACCAGAACTGCCTCTCCTCTTTCCCCAGCATTGTAGGCACCCCAGCGGGTGCCCACATTTTGCACTGTGACAGGGGATAAGTCCTCCGGGGAAAGGGCAAGCAAATGTCTGTGTGCTTAATCTCATCTCCTTCTCTCTGTAGAATTGCCTCTGGATCATTTTACCAATAACAATCCAGCACAAAACAGAATTTTCTTGAGGGAGTGGATAAAATATCCACACAAATCTGAACTACTTGTAGGATGGGTTCAGCGATGAAGGAATTCCCAGCAGCTGCTGTTCTATGATCTTTGTTTCCAACAGTGTTTTAATCCTTCTTATAAAGCTCATTTTGAATGCAACTACACCTTTGGTTCTGTTATTGTTTGTAGATACACAGAGATGAGAGGCTCTGCTAACAGCAGTGGTACCATGCAGCTTTTATCTTGCAGCTTTTCAAGATCTGTATAAACTGCTAGGAATTGCTTTAACACAGCATAATCCAAATACGTGAAATGAAAGAAGAGAACTGAGAAGTGACCAGAGATATTGGCTGCCTGTTTACCACATACAGCAGACAGACAAGACCACAGCAGCAGTGCTTTTGTCCAGATGCACTTGAAAACGTTCCAGTTTGTTCAGATTTCTTTGTTTATTTCAGCTCTTAAACATAAAAAAAGGAGGACACACAAGGGAACATGAGTATTGGGTAAGTTCTGTCAGCAAGATAGATAATTACAGGACATAAGAGCCAAGGGATGTTGGTGTGAAGCACCACATGAATGACAGTCAGCACTACATTTGTGTCTATTCACTTCTTGCGTATCATTGTACTGCAGGTCATATTATATAAGTCTGTTACACACAGGGTAAATGGTTTACAATTAGAAAGATATACTTGAAGCATTGCTTGTCTGTTGGAAAATGACTTAGAGGTAGTTTCAGGTTGCACTGGTGCCCCTAAATCTTGGGGCCGCTTTTTTTCTTTTGAGAGTGCTGGCAAATGGGTTCATCCTGGTAATTGCATCCCAGAACATGTATTACAGGTAAGTTGGAGAGCGAGGATTGGTGGGCTAGAAAATCACTTCTAAAGGTGTAAGTGAAAATTATCTGAATCAGCCTTGAACTTGTTTCACCAAATTATTCACTGAGTAGAAGTCTAAAGAGTTGTGACCTACAAACAGGAAAATATAAGTGCAGGGCTGTATTTTCAGGAACCTCTGGTTGTCTTCCTGTTGACCATAGTGATTTTTTTTTTTTTTTGTTTGTTTTGTGAGCCTTTTATCTTTCACACATTTCACATCTTTCACATCTTATGAGGGACTGTACAAGTAAGTTGGAGCACCAAGTATTCCTGCACTCTTTACTCTTTTTTCACTCTACAGATAGCTGATCACTCACAAGTGCAGCTGCTGTTACAGAGTGCTCACTGCATTTCCAGGCTGAGCCATGGGTAGTGAAGGTCAAAAGCTCTGTGTTTTGTTGTGCAGATCTCAGTTTTTAGCTGGAGATCTTTCCACTTTCTCCTTCATTTCTGTTATGTTCTGCCCCTGCTGCATAGTTTGCATATATTTACGTAAAATACTTTCTTTTACAAATGTTTATAGAGATGCACATTCAACGTTTCCTGAACTCATTTCATGTATCAAGACTTCTATTTTACTGTTTATAGTACCCAGCGTTACTACAATATTACTCCACTGTTAGTGTTCTTCAGCAGGTGTAGTCCAGTTCTGCTCCACAGCAATGTTGCCAACGTTTGCAGTTTTATCAGCAATCTCACAGCATTGTTCAGTAAAGTTCTGGTTTGTGCTTACATGTAAAGATGAGACTTCCAGCTTACGTGCTACAAAAAGAAGTGTATTGTTCTAGCTGTCTTAGTGACAAAGAGCTTGAAAAGTTAACATCAGAACATCCTCAAAGAGAGAAAAATATAAAGTATTTCAGTTCTACCCATCTTGGCTTGGTTTCCTAAGTGAAGGAAGCATAAGTGATCATTTATTAACAGGGTCTGTTGTGACAGGACAAGGGGAAATTGTTTCAAATTGAAAGAGGGGACACTCAGATTGGACGTAAAGAAAAAGTTTTTTATGGTAAGGGTGGTGAGGCGCTTGGAGACATTGCAGGTCAGGCTGGAGGGGGCTCTGAGCAACATGATCCAGGTGTAGGTGTCCCTGTTCATTGCAGTGGAGTTGGACCAGATGACTTTAAAGGTCCTTTCCAACTCAAATGATTCTATGATCTTATGATTAGAAGATGAGCTGACAGAACCCCCTACAATTTGGGGTTTACTTCACAACTGCTGTATTTAAGGTCTTCTGTAGCCTCTTTATCTCTTATCTGTTCCAGGGTAGGATGCATCAGCCACAGCCTCAGCTACCCAGCTGTGCTATGGCTGTGTGACATTGCGCAGCATCCTGCAGCATCCATGACAGTGTTACTGCTGTGGAGGGAGTGGGGTCACCAGGCTGTGTAGCATACCCTTTTCTAACAATTTCCATCCTTTGCCAACACATACAAATGGCCTTAGGCAGAGAGAGCTGACAGACTGAACAAATACAGTGATATCACAGCAGTTTAAATCCCTGGATTTGGTGCCCAGTAGCTTTAATAATGGATATTGACATTAGAAGTGTGAGGGGGTGTATCAAACTGCCAGAAGCCTGGTAGTTTGTTCTTTTTCACCTCGAAGTTCTTTTTGATAAAACATAACAAATTCTCTTACATTTACCGTCACATTAAGATTGATTTTACTCTGTATTTTTAAAGCCATCCTTTATGATTATTATTAAAATAAAACACATTGCCCCAATAATTCTTCACCTTTTTCAAGCAGATGTTCAGTATCTGTTTTTAAATCTCTCTTTGAATTTTAGCTAGATTTCATGCCTTGTGCATGTAACTCTCTCCTTTACACTTAGCACGAGTACAAATACAAAGAGGGCCTACAAGCTGGCATTTTTATTGCGAGTAGCCTCGAAGTTTCTTTGTTAGGGAAAGCCCACACATGCTTCAGTTTGCCTTGAGAATCGCTAGAAATTATTGTTTATTTCTGTGATAATTATTAGTTGGTGAATTTTATCTCCTCCTGTGAGCTTCTATAAGCAAGTGAAGATACAGCCTCTCGATCTAATGATAACTGTTATTTTATCGATCTTTGTTTGCCCTTTCATTTTTGGACAATGCTCACGCACAGACAGTCACACGTCATTTGCATAATGTCAGTACTTCATAACTCATTGCACTTCCATTTCAAATTTCACAATGAAAGAATGCCACAGAGTCAGCTCCCCCGAGCTTTACAGAATTAATCGTCTGCATCCTAATCTGGATCTGTTTCAGTGTGTCTGCGTCAGCCTTTTGCAGCTATTAGTACTATGATGAGAGAAAGGCTGTGCAGGTAAGTATCCCTCACCTGTGCTTGTAATTGTTTCTGTGGAGCATGCATAGAGAAACTGCTGGCACAGCCAGACATACCAATAACAGAAGAGGGACCTGGAGGGATGCAGCTCTGCTTTGCTACAGCTCAGTGGTCCTCCATCCACATCACAGCTCTCCCTTCTTTCCTACAGATTCAGCTCAGCTGGATCCAGTTTGCTGCTCTCCAAGGGAACCAAGGACAGCACCCTGCCCACTTGGACACCTAGACCTTCTGGCTTGGCTGCACATCAGCACTTCTAATTGAAAGAGCCGTGGGTGCTTTTACTACTGTTTTGTTATTGTAAGAAAGGAAGGTTGTGAGATTGCCTCAGGTGTTGAATGAGATGTAATTTTCCTATATTGTTTTTTTCTAGACTGTTTTCTTAACCTAACCCAGGGTCTCTTGCACTCCTTGTGGTGCTAAGCTACATGCACGTTGCTGAATGACTCTGTTCCCTGTGCTTCTTCTTCAGAGAAGCCCAGTTTGCTTCTGTTCCTCAGCCCAGAGGTTGATTAGGAAAGCTCTTACACAATATGTCTTTGCCATAGCCCTGTGCACTGTCCTGTTAGTTCAGGCATGGGAAAACTTAAGACTATAATAGCAATTAATTTAATTTATGTGTGAACACATTAATGGGAGTATGAATTCAGGCTTGGGCATGGTAAGTTGTTAAGCCTTCTAAACTACAACAAAATCAAGCACTTAATAGTGCTGAGGCTGTACCTTTTCCTCCCCTGCAATGAAATCCTTCATTTCTGTTGCTATTTTGCATCTGTTTATTGACGTCAAGTATGATACAGACCCAGGCTGATGGCAGGGAAGAGAGCAGCTGTCATACGGACATAATCTCGTCATGTAATGTGAGCACATCCACTCCTGAGACAGATGCCAGTGGTGGCTTCTTACCTCTTACATCTGGGGGAATCTCCTGAAAATCTGTAGTTTTAGAATTGTTATGAGACCTTTAGGGTGACTTATATAGCAGACTTGGCTTTTATGGTACCCTTGCAATTGCATGGAAAAAGAAAGGCTGGTGTGGAGCAGGTGGGGGCCTCTCCATTGCCGCTCTGCCTGGGGTTCCATGCGCTCTGAGCACCTGCCTAACATTCGATTAGCAAATTTAGGAAAAAGACTATTCACTGCATGTTTCTAGGAATCAAGACCATGTAAACATTTTCCCTAGATGAATGAAAACCAGATGTCAAGTCATTGTCCATTTTTCTTCCGGATTTCTGTGTAGTTACAGCTGGCACCAGCTGGCAACTGGGGACAGGTGGGCAGACAGGCAGAAGACATCAGATTGCTCCACCTGCCAGTGCCTGATGCAGCCAGCAGCTGCTGGACACTTGATAACTCTGTCCCATGTTTAGGAACAAAGCAATGGCTGTATCTATCTGTTTTGAAACACAAAGCTTGAAATCCTGGGCTAAGAGAATAAACGGCACAACTGTTGACAACTGTTGCTCTTTCCATGACTTTAACCTCAGATGGGAAATGCATCTCAGAGGACATAAATCAAAAGAGGCTCCTAAGGTAGAATAGAGTTGTTGAAAACTTTCTATTTTAATAAAGCCTTGATGTCACTGAAGGTTTGTGTGAAAGAAAAGCTTGTGGAAAAGTTTCAAAAATGTTAATGCTCTCAATATCATCATTCTTGGAATAAAACATTCCGATTTTTGATTTTGAAATGATAGATTGAGTCAATTTAAATATATCCCATAAAAATTGACTAGTCAAAATAAAAAGAATATTAAATGAAAATATTTCCATTGATCAGAAATTTATTATTGCCTCTAAAATTTTCCCGTGGAAAAATTTAAGGCTTTGGATATAGCTTTGGCTTGGAAATGTCAAAATCTTCATGAAAGAAGCCTTCTCCAAAGCATCTATACCATAAAGCTGCACATTTTCAGAAGTATTTAGAAAGGCAGAATAAAACTAGGAAGTTCAGCTGTGCGCACAGCCAAAAAGCCAGAATGGATTTACTGCGGGCCCTTCGGTGTCAGATAAAACACTCTGCCACATTGCACTCCTACAAAGCTTGATTGACTGGCAAATTTATTGTTCTACAATGTTAATAAATTTAAATGATGACTTTAAATAGATAATGTTTATATTTTTAAAATTGAATTACATGGCATGAGCTGATAAAAAATGTTTCTCTACAATTTCCTTCTACGCATTTAATTAGTATTATTTTTTTTTATTATTGTAAATTACGTACTGGGCATAGTTCCTAGGAGTAATTGGCTTTCGTAGGAAACAGAATCAGAGGACACATGAGCAATACAGACTGCGCTATCATTATTTACTAGGTAGCGGGAGGAAGGATTTACATGTACCATACACTCACTCAAAATTCACCTATTATTTGCTACTTTAATTATTACTATTTCAGGAAAAATTCCTTCTCTGAAAGAGTGGCCAGATGCTGGAATGGGCTGCCCAGGGAGGTGGTGGAGTACCATCCCTGGAGCTGCAGATGTTGTACTAAGGGACATGCTTTAGTGGGGAAATAGTGGTGGTAGGTGGATGGTTGGACTGGATGATCTCAGAGGTCTTCTCCAACCTTGGTGATTCTATGATTTATTCATTTATTTATTTATTGTAAGACATCCACATATTTCAAATGTTCCCTTAGTTTATATAGTGTCAGGCAAGCTCTCCAGTAATGATTTTAGTATCAAGTCAGCTCCAAAGGATAGTATTTAGTATTGCATGTAATCAATCTTTAAGTACGCTGCAAATGCAGCAAGTGTCCGTATTGATGTGTGATTGTAATCTGTATTGCTCTGTGATTTCACTACCATCATGATTCCTTTGAATGTATTTATGACACCGCTCTCTGTGTGTCATGAGTATTTGTGTTAGTGTAACATAATAAAGTGCTAGAATCTTTATGGCTGTGGGTCTTAACTTGCTACAAATATTGAGCAGGTATTTGTTGTTTCAGAGAATGAATTCCATGAACACTCTTATGAGTAAACTTTTTTTTAGCATACTCAAGATTATTAAAAAATGGAGCTGTTAATGAAAGTGATGATGATTATTAAATGAAAATGATAGGCTTATTAGTGCACAATAAACACATTCAGGTAGTGCTTTGGCGTACATACAGTCTAAGTTTGATCACAGAAACACGTTTCTATTTGAAAATAAAATATAGCCAAAGTCACAAAACAGTATTCCACAGTAAGATATTGTAAAATTAATATCATTTCTAGGTGGGTTTCCTGAAAGGAGATGGACTTTCTCCCCATCTACAATTTTTCTACAAACTTAGTGTGAGAGGACACACGAGTATGTAGAATTTGCATTAGCTATACTCTAGGTAGTAAGGAAATACCAAAACTTTTAAACCTCCTTTTTTCTTTTTTTTTCCTTTTTTTTCTTTTTCTTTTTTTTTTTCCCAGAGTGCAGTGATACAATTTACTTTTATTGTTTAGCAAAGCTCAGAGACCACGCACAGATGGATGGCTTTAATACCCATCTAGCACTGACATTTACAGAAGTGCCACATTTGAGACAAATAATTGGACGATAGGTTTTGCACTGTTAGCCCCAACTTCCCTAAAGACAGGCCACTGAAGAAATACATATGTTTGTCTTCCGAGGACAAAGAGGGCTGAAAGTCTGTTAATGAATCACACAAGAAAAGGGATTTTCAAGTGTTTCGACTTGTAATAATGTCTTCCCTGCTGAGAAGATAGTAATCTGTTGGCTCCATCTTTTCTCCTTTGAACATCAGTTTGATGATCTTCCATTATTGTTTCTGCTTGTAGCTCAAGAGAAAACAAATTCTTTGACCCTAATATTATGAGAAAAAAAAGCTTTTCCTTTGCAGTCGTAAAACAAGTAGACAAACATTTTTAGAGACCAACCTTCCACCTCTGCCCAGAGGAGCAACCACAGGGAACTTCAAGTCCATGCTCTGAACAAGACCTTCTGTTGGGCTGTACTCAGTGGCTTTTTTTTCCCTTGAAGAAGGATGACCCTGAATAAGAACTGAGGCTGCAGTCTTATGCTAATGTATGCGTCACTGATTCTTCACTACCAATTTCATCACAAAGCTATATTGAAGTTATCATGAGCGTACTTGCTTCAGTCTTTATTTTAATTTCATATATAGACCTCCCTTTTGCTATTCTAGTTTGGTAACAACAGCAGTTGCTCACAGGACATCCCTTCAGCCCTGCTACCAGCTTTGGTGCCTTCCTCTGGATGCACTTAATTGTGGGTGTCCAATCTTTTGTCATGCCTGGGCTGCACTGATCAAAGAGGAATTGTTTGGGCCACATCTAGGTAGGCTGCACCAAAAGTAATGCCTCCTATTTATTTCCATGGAAACAACAAGAGATACAAAAAAGCACAATAAGGGTATTTGGTAGAGCAAATTCTCAGCTACAAAACATTGTTTTTCAACATATCCACCACCATTACCTATGTACTTTCACCAGCGATGAACAAGAGCCTGCATGCCATACTTTGTGAAAATCTGCACCAGCAGATGTGACCCAATATCACTGTCACCACTGCTGAAAAGCACCACCCACTGCCCCACTGTGCTCACATCCACTGTTTGGTCTCTATAAACATTCAGCATCAATAAATGTCAACGGGAGCAATTTTTTTCTGCATGGAGTAATTCAGTGTCACACATTCACTTTGTATCCACTTCCATGTCAGATACCATTTTGTCGGACTGCCCCTCTGCTGCCATCTGTCACATGGCAACAAAATGTAATGGGATATTGGTGGGAAAGTTCAACCTCTGCTGCCATACCACCAGCATCTCCCATTTTCAGCCCAGTCAGTGCAAATTGCACACCAATGTTCAGCTGTTGCGATTGATGGGTGCATGCCCAGGGGCAGGCTGGGCCACTTGGTGGGGCAGAACCGATGCCATGATGGTGTGGGGCAGGGGGTGGCCACAGGATGCGCTGGGCCAGGCTGCATGCAGCCTGTGGGCTGCAAGTGGGACATGCCTACACTTATGGATCTTGTTTCAAAATCTGGGTTTGTATCTCAAGGTCTTTACGTTTGGAGTGCTTGAATCTTTGCTTCAACAAGGCCAAGTGGAACGTGTGACACCTGGATCAAGGTAATCCCAGATATGTCTACAGACTTGGATAAGAACTGATTGAGAGCATCCCTGCAGAGAAGGACTTGGGGCTTCTGGTGGATGAAAAGCCTGACATGAATCTACAGCGTGTGCTTGCGTGTGGTCTAATAGTCATAGGACAAGGGGCAGTGGTTTTACACTAAAAGAGGAGAGATTTAGGACGGATGCCATGAGGGAATTCTTTACTTACATGGCGTAAGGCACTGGCACAGGCTGCCCAAAGAAGTTTTGTATGCTCCATTCCTGGAGGTGTTCAAGGCCAGGTTGGATGGGGCCCCAGGCAGCCTGAGCTGGTGGGGGGCAGCTGTGCCCACGGATGGGAGTGGGAACTGGATGGGCTTTAAGATTCCTTCTAACCCAAGCCATTCTGCGTTTCTGTTATTCTTTGGTTCTATGATTCTTGTGACAAGGCTCCATGACCTAGTGGCAAAAGCTTTACAGACTAATCTAGAATAATCCTAATTAATCCATTACAAATGTGAAAACTAGTAACTGTGAGAATAAAATATTATGCTGCCTTGGGGTAATTTTTGAATTCACTTATTTTCAATACTTAGGAAAAAATAAAGTCAAATTTTAGAAGAGAATATTCAGAACAACAACAAAAAAAAAGGCATTTTAACTCATGAACCTTGTGGGATTTGTTTCTGAATGTTTATTTCCTCACACTTCTGAAATACATACAATTTTTTCATTGCAATTTTTTTTCTCAACCTTCTTGAATGTAGTGAAATATGTTTTTAGATTTCACCGCCATAAATAAGAACTCTGAGATAAATGACTAAGACCATTCATCAAAAAAAAAACAACCAACAAACAAACAACCAACAAACAAACAAACAAAAAAACCTAGAACAATTTTTACCTTAGTAAGCTGTGGACTTGGTTATCTACGTTATCAGATCAGCTCTACTTGTTAGCATATCTGTTTTCCGTAGAGCAAAACTCATTTGAACCTTAACCGTGGCTTGGGATGCAAAATAGTGGGTTATAACTTCTTCCTTATTACCTGTTTTGTAGTTGTTTACCATTGACTTCATATAGGAGCAACTCATATAAGGAGTAAGGCCAAGTCAGTCATGAACACCAAGAACAGTAAAACTAAGACCAATTAATAAGAGAATGTTGTGATCACTGCTGCTGCCTAAACATTGGTGGAGTGCATCCTCACTCATGTTTTAGCCTTGTACCCATGTGCGACTTTTACTCAGCAAAGAAAATTCCCTTCTTATTGGGTTAAATTGATTTTTTTCTTTTTTTCCAGAAACGAAGTTTAAGTAATCACACTTTTCCTGGAGCCTTTTTCTGAGTCGGATACTGAGCACGTGTCTATGAGAAGACATTATGTGTTTTCTGTGGACATAATGATGACAAAAGAGCCTAACATTACATGGAAGATTTGGAAACTAGGAAATTAGATGCATTAATTGTCACACAGTGAAAGATTTTTGTCACAACAAAGCTTTTAGCATCCAGCAGAGAGTTTATGGATAGTCTAATTCCTTATTAATCAGAAAAGTGCCTGTTATATTACTGAATGAAGTGGGGTTCCAAAAATTAACAGTTTAATTGCCCAGCTGGACTTGTAAACAGTTATCAAATCTGACTGCTAATGTCAGAAATCCAATGGATTATTGTGCTTAATCTTGGGCAGGGTTAAAATAAAAGCTGTGTTTGACTGTAGAAGATAAACTGTCAAACAGCAGTTGTCTCAGTACTGTTTAGCTGGATAATGGTGCTGCAGATGTTGAAATCGAGAAGGAAAATAACAGCAAATAAAAAGCTGAGGGAACCTGCTTTTCAGACCAGTACTAACCCCTTTGGTCCAGTTTATGGTGATGCTCCTGCTGCTCTTGGAAGTACTATGTTTTATAACTAGAAAATGTGGGATTTACATACTTTTTTGTTGACAGAATGTGCCATAAATTTGTGTCTTTTTCTGAACTGGTGATGAAAGATGTGAGATCAAGCACCCTTGGGTGGGCCTGCCTTTGTAGTGGGGTCAGTATGGAACAGGGCAGGGTAGAGCAGGATGTCAGATAATCCTTTTCTCACTTCCCCAGACTCCACTTGGGGAGTTGGGGACTTGTGCTGAGGGCTACGCAAACATGTACAGTGACATAAGACCCGTCCTAGCAGAGAGCTGAGGTAACCTGGGGCTCTCATGCTTGCTGCCTCTTGCTTTACTAGTTAATTTGATCAGCCTAGATTGCAGTTGTGCTATTCTGATTTCCTTGTCCTTGTCTGTTTCTGTCTTGCTGCTGGAGAATGGGTTCGTCTCCAGCTCATAGGCAGCAATTTCTGCAGTTATTTTTCATCTAGCGATTGTAATTAGAGTCTCAGAAGCACTGACACACACCTTTAAATTCGGCATGGGGAGGAGGTGGGAGCACCATCTTTTGCCTTCCATGTGAATGCAGGCATAGGATTCAAAAGTATTTGATATCTGCGTGGTTTATTTTTGGCAATATAGCACCAATTCTATCAGGGGTATGGATGAAATTTACTGTTCATTGGCAACCAAATACCTGTAGGGGAACTGTATAGATTCAAACAAAAATGTTCCAGAAAAGTGAATTTACTTCCCCTTCTTAACCTCCTTGCCCTACATTACCATATTTGGAACTACCCTCAGGAATTTTTCTGAAGCAAATTTCCATTTGTTGTAAGATATCATTTTAGTTAACCCATAATGCTTCACAAAAAAAATCTGTTTTCCCACGATTCACACTTCTTGTGAAGATTTTCAAAATAGTCAGACCATCTTTCTCAGATACTTTCAAAACGAGAAGTTTTGTGTTTTGTTCAGTCTATATTTTTGACTCTGCAGTTACAAGCATGACAAACTTCTAAAGAACACGCCATACTCCAAATGAACTACCTTCACAATATTTTAAGCACACCATTTTGTTTGGTTTCATACGGATTTTGGAAAGATTAGTTTTATAAACAATTTTCAAGATTTTGAATTTTGTCTATTTCAAGATGGAAATCGTTCCTAGACATTTCTTTTCTTTCCCTGTAGTGAAATAAAAATAAAAATCCCTTTCTATTTTTTAACTTCCAGCACCAGAATCATCCAAACTGTTCTGATTTACTATTCCTGAGGAAAAAATGCACTATTATGAATCACATAATACTCTCAGATATGTAAAATTAAAAAAAAACAAAAAATCTCTGATGGGCAGCAAAACTCTGCAACTGAAACTAATGTTTTTTCTCATGAACAAAGCTGTTGCTTTTCAGTATTAATCAAAGAATTGTTGATAATTTGATTCAAGCTTTCTAGTCATGCACTTTAATTTTCTACGTTTTGACCGTGTTAGGAAACTTGCACATAGTGAACTCAAAACCACTGAAGATGTTTAGAAACTAATATTGCTTTCTAAAGGCTACATACTGGGCTCATCGGGAACAACGTATAACCTCTTCTAGCTGTGCTCTACTGATCAGTCCTCTTACAATACCCTGTACCTCTCCAGATATCCTTTCATCTACAGTCTCAGTTGTTACAGCTGACATTTTCAAAAAACCATTGACTCACAAAGCGTGCATACACCTTTGTTGCTTAGACCAAGTGCATGTTTGGATTTCTCTGGAAAGAGAAGTGGCTATCTGGTTTTGCTCCTTATGAATGGGTTCAGTACTGAGATAACTGATTTCTGTTTTAGATGGAAAGCGAGCACAGAAATACATTCTCAGAGTGAAGAAGATGAATGCAGCATGCTTTCTTAGTAGTTCCCGTACTTCACTGTTTGACAATGAAAGTTTTCCCCTCTACAAAAACATACTATTAACTTCTGCTAAAGAGAGAGTCTATGATATCTTTTGTGCCATCAGTCACTGATTATAATTGTAAAGCATTACTAATAGTTTTGGGGATTTATTTCATAATAAGTTTGACCACAGGAGTTTTGGTGAGAGTTGTGCTAAGTAAATAAACCACTGAGTGCCATTGCTGATGATCGTTTTATGTTAAAAATTCGGCTTCGCAAGAACAGAGTTGATGCTGTGGCTCTGCCTTAGTGATAAGGAACCTCTGATGATAATATTATGTTTTTCTCTACCTTCAGAGGGAATATCGGTGAAATGAACAATACCATATTGGTGAGACCGATGCAGTTGTATGTCAGTGGGCTGCATGCAGAGATCTTTAATGCTCCCTGCTGATCATGAATAGTGTTTTAGTTATACAATATACAAATGTCCTAAGAGTTTACCAGGGATATATCCTGTTGAGGTTATTTCCCATTGTCTGAGTGTATTTCCCTCATGTTTTGTTGTGATCATACATATGGATGAACTCTGGAACAGTCATAGTTTGTGGTTCTCCAGAGCTGTGCTCTTTTTCCCTCTCCCCATACACATGCTGTGCAGACTTCTGTTATTCTTGGTTTTCCAAGTAAGTCTCAGCATCCATCCCAAGCTGGTGATATTATGTTGGCAGAAACCTTAAAAATGGCAGTACAGGTTGATACCCTCCACTTCTCTCCTCACAAGAGTCCTCCAGGGTAACTTGAACCCATGCCCTGCTCTTTCCCGACCCAGGAAACACTGTCTTGTATTAGGAGAACTCACTGATTTTTATAATCATATACTAACAGATAAGTGGAGGACATTGGTGATAAGTGAAGGAAATGTCTCTGGGTTATAAGCTGTGCATGACTCTCCAATAATAGCTTTCTGAACCCATGCAGTGCAGCCTGTTTCCTAGCATCTGTCTTTGGTCTCCCTTCTTGACCCACTAGAAAAAATAGCATTTCAAAATGCCAGATATTTGGGCATGTCCATATAACTACTGTCCATGTAACTACTCTTGCAGGATACTACACCTTTGTTTTAAGCAACTGGGTCCATTCCCACTGCACTTGCCTTCCGTGATGACAGGAGCTGGGTTAGACTCGTCTGATAGAGGTGAAGCATTCATAACTGCATATTATCAGTATAGATTTGTATAAATAGCTGGAAAATCAGCAGCTTGTACTTAGGAGTTTTTGAGTTTTTCTCATGACAAGGAGAAACTTGATGTAACGGCATAAGTTAAGCGATAACAATGGAATCCGTTGCTAGAACACAAGCACTTTATTATATTTTGTTTTTCAGCTCTGTTCTGGAATATCTTATCTGGAATATTTTAATTCTCACATTTTGAATAGTTTTCAGCTCTACCTTTGAATTTATATTCTTTTTCATCACAGAGCAAAAAGTTTTCTGCTCTTTTTCAACTTTTTCTTAGATCCCCAAGTGTACATGGCAAACGCAGGCACAATTATACCATCTCTAACGTATTTCATATAATTTAAATTTGTAATTCAATTAAAAATATTTGCTGTGGATTTGTTCAGTGATAATGGAACATAGGGCTCTGCATTCATTTCACGACTTAACTGAAATCTAATTCTGTGAAAACAAGGAATGATGTTGCTTAATAGATTCTGGGCATATATTAGCTGATCTGAGTGGGCCTGTTTCCTCAATAGTTGTTCCGTTTGCTCAAGAAATTGCAAATCCCACTGGTAGTTCTTGGGAATTTCCCTCAAAAATATTTCTGCTGTGTATATTAGCACAGACAGGCAGACTGCATGCCACTTCACAGCTTCATTTCTTGGAGCAAAGCTGTTTGATTTGCATCCAGACAGCAGCTATCTCCATATACTTCTCTAAGGCTTTTTTTAGTAAGCAGCCCACAATCCACAGAAATAAGCTTCTGTGGCTTTCTACATTCAGCTCAATCAGCTTAGTGTCTTGTGCTTGCCCATTATAGTTCTCTTAACTAGCCATTATTCTGCTCTATTGCAGTCAGTGCTTAACAATTTTTCAAGGTGCGCAGGCAGAGTAAGGGTTTTCCTTGTTAAAATAAAACAGAATTGTAGTGGTTGTGCTTAGAGTCACTGGTTACCTATACAGTCAGTGGATTAAGGAAAACCCTCATCCAAATTTACAGGACTCAAGGTACAATCCTCCCTCCACTGGAAGGAGAAGCAATTTGATCAGCTACTTAAGCTAGAGGGGATCCCTCCCCTGCATCCACTGGGGTGCTGATCAAAGCCCAGATGAGCCTGGATCGTGCTCCCCTCAAATGACTGACTGTCCCTCCTATCTGGAGAAACTGCCTAAGTTCCTTTGGGCAGCAAGATGTTTTCACAAGTCAGTAATGTGGAAATGCTCTTCAAAATCTGGTGCTCTTACTGGCAGTGAGGAACATCTTGCGGGATGCTTCCACTTGCTAGAAGAAGGCTACTTGCAGAGCCAGATTTATCTCAGTATGATTAAGAACAGGAAAGACAGGGACAAGAACTAAGCACTGGATGAGACACATCAAGTGGCTTATATGCAGCCTTCATTTCATTTTTAAAAAAAAACTCTGATTATCAGTCTGTACAGAAAGAGGATCTCATCCAGCACAGTGGAAGGAGCCACATAATCAGAAGCAAGGTAGAAACTGGAAATCCTTGATAAAGGTCTCAATGCATAAAACCTGTCTCTTGTGGTATCCCCTGCCAATGTTGAATGAAATTGCTCTTCTATGTGTCACACCAGCTAGTCTTATGGTTCAGTTAGCTCCATCACATGGAAAGCTTTCATATACCAGGCAAAGTACACAGCTTATCAGTAAGTCTTTCAGAAGAAGTGAGCTCTGGTGAATCAGCCATTGAACTATAACTGCCTGTGATATAGTCTACTCTACATGAAGATAAGCCTTTAAATCTGTAGGATTTAAATGGTAGGAAGGAGTGTGAAGCAATTCAGTGCGTAGCCAACAGTACTTTGTTAAACTTTTTCCTAGAAAAGATACAAAACAGCCTACAGAAATAACAATGATCTAGGAACTCTTAATATTAAATCAGGCCAATCACTTATGACAGCATGATAAAGCAAACATCTAACTTGTTTTATCAGCTCCAGTGTGGATCTGAGAGTCAACAGGAACATTTCCTGATCCTGCCTAGTCTATTGATACAAGTCAGTCTGAGCTGGTCTTAGGCTTTATGGAGGCAGCTGTCACTCTTATGCAGTGGAATTATGCTTCATAACTGTTAATGTATGAATGTAGGAAGTAAATCTGTCACCTGTCAGTCTGTCTGAGACGTGCATAAGCCTCCCAAGCACAAAGGAACTTAGCCAAAGATCATTAATTGTACACAATGACAGCGTGTGGTATTAGAAAGAAATGTTAAGCAGGGAAAGTTAAACAGAGAGTGTATTCTGCTCCTTGAAAAAGAATGAGAGATGATGGTGGAACTGGTCCAGGGAATAAAGCATACCAACTGTTTTCTTGACAAGTAAAATTACTCAGATCTCGGCAGAAAGCATTTCAACATTATTGGGCAGCAAGAATATTTTCTTTGGCGTCTCAGTGTGATACACATCACAAATGAATATTAGCAATAATTATCAGTTTTACATTCGGTTAAGTGAAACTCCACGTTTTGTTCTCATTTGCTTTCCAGTTTAATACATACTGATTTTGCAAAAAGATAGAATTTCATGGAAAACACTGGATGTCAGGATGAAAGTGCAGAGAACTATCAGACATTTCCATGCTCAGATTCCCTTTACAATGGATATTCTGAAATACATCTGAATTCAGGCCTGTTTTGATTTCCACCTGGGTCCCCTGGAGAAAGGTTACATGGCACACAATCCTGCCAGGCTTTGTACTACTGTATACCTTTTTCAATTGGCATTTTATTAGCTAGAATCCCCTAGGAGATCACATTTTGTGCACTGAAGGATTCTGTCCTGCCTGGTGTACTGGTTTATAACTGACACCTACTGAGGCAGCCGGGATGCTCTTTTTCAATTTATCCAGGATTTCCTCTTTATTGTCTTGCCTCTTCTTCCTGAACAAACTATTTGCATTAATCTCTATTCATTTATACCACTTCATTAGTTGTGTGTATTATTCTGCCATATCCTGTTACATCAGTTAAATCCTTGTTCTGGCTAAAAGCTTACAACCCCGTTGCCTTATTCCCCCTGCTTTCTGTGGATGGACACACTTCTTTCTTGTCCCCTCTTTAGCTCTCGTTTGAGCAATAAGATAGCTGGTTGTTTCTGAAGCAGAAATCTTGTGTCCTTCTAACAAATGTTAGATGGTGTATTTATGATGTTAAAAAGAGGAGCTGGTTATTCCTCAAGGAAGGTTGGTACTGCTCCATGCCCTGGTAGGTGGTAAGCTTAATTGAATTCCTTTTAAAATAAAAATGATTAAGTAGTCCTGTTTTTGTAATCACTTCCAGTACAGTGTATTTATAATGAGCAGTTTTCTAAAATCTGTAGAATTTTGCCATAATTGAAAGGACAAGTGGATGGAAATAGGAAGATTGATACCTAAATTAGAAGCCCAATCATTTATATTCTTGCAGTGAGTACACTGATTAGCTGCAGGACAAATATGGAAGCAAAGGACTAAAAATTCATTTCATAATTTTTCCATCAGTTTAAACATGAGTATCATCAAGCTTCATTTGCATCTAGCAAATCCATAGTGATCTGAGCAGATAATTTTCATTCAGTTGCCCAGAATTTATTGACTTGCCTGTTTGTTCCTGGTTATATCAACTGTATAAAGCAAAAAAATGCTACTGCCATTTTGTCATCCAGCCTGTTTAAAGAGATTAAACTGCTGGGAGAACTCTTGGTGTCATTTTCCTCCAGAAGACTGAAATCAGCTCTTAAATTCAATGCTTCCAAGCAGCCATTTACTTTTATGAACATCAGGCTTATTCTTCCCCACTACCTGCTGCATGAATTATGTTTCAATGAAGTCAGAATCTCTCTTCATTAAAGATTATGACAATATCATTTCCATATACATAAAAGAATTGAAATACTGTCATGGGCTTCATACTAAAGAATTATTCCAGGTAGAAACTCAGCATTCAGAGATACTTTTTCATTTCAGCCGATTTGCAGCTTGTACTAACAGAGGCAAGACTCAGCTATTCTATGCCAAGAACAGCTTGCCACAGACTGTGGGATGTCCAGGGACAGTGAATGGCTGCCTTCTTGTGACTCCCATGGCTACAGAAGGGGATGAGGGAGGAAGATGTGCTTCTTTCCACAGCCCAGACAGCATCTTGGGGTACAGCTTGCACTGTCATTTTCATATTCCTTAGGGGGAGGAAAATGCTCTGACTGTTATACTGATTGCTTGTTTCTTCTATCACTGTTTTAGAATTTAGATAATCTTCTAATGAAAGATGGGTCCCCAAAAGGACTTGGATGCATAGTTAAAATGCAACACAGTAGGAGAATGGCACTGCAGCAAAGGTGCTGGAATAGCCAATAGAAGAGATGTCTTCAGTGCAAATAAATATAAACTTACTTAAAACATATACAAAATATTTAATTAGTGCAGATGTTGAATCAATCTAGAAAAAACGTATCTTTAAACGACTCTCAATACTCCAAATACTGGAATCATGATTCTTTAAGATTAGCAGTTGCTATGTGTGATCCTCATTCAAACTGATAGAGAACTACAAAAATACTGGTGTTTATGGACATAGAGATGCACTGGGATCCCCTTTGGAAAGATTTACAGGGTGTAAAGCCTGAAGGGTATTCCATTAACAAAAGCCCAGAATAAGTGGTGCTTCCATTACCTACAGATGTGGCCTGATTAACTTTGACAGACAGAAGCAGGGTGCACATGTCCCATGACAGATGAAGTGTTGGTTCCCATGTACCGGCCCCTCCAGGCACCCACCTTGGCCTTAGGCTCCCAATGAGGCTGATGGAGACCCTGGTCACTTATCTCATTGATTGCAAGAGCGGGGCACTATGAAGAGGAAGCTTACAACATCCTGCATCCTCGCAGCCCATCCCTAAACCTAAGATGCCAGCTGTTTGGGCATATGTCGCCTGTATAAAAGGCCGGTTTTATGTGAATGAAATACAAATAACTATTTATGTGTTAGGTATTTCCTGGTGGGATTTGAAACATTACACCACTTCTATTGACATAGACTAATGACTTTGCTTTCGGGAAGGGAGGAGAGAGGACAGTGTGTGTCACCACCAGGCAAGGTGGCACATCCTCTGTGGGTGACAGTGAGGAAGGGAGGGATGTACAGAGCCCAGCTGCAGACTGAGGAGTGAGTCTGTGTTGGTACTCCCTTGTGTTGCCAGGGAACCCTTCAGGGGAGGGTGTCATGCAGGACTGGAGATGACTCCTCAACCTCACCAGTTGCCACAACCCTTGAACTTCCTGGCTCTGCACCTCTTACCTTGCACCACATCATCCTACACTATGCCAGCTTTGTGTATGGTCTGCTCCATTCCTGCCAGGTGACAGCTGAGTTCACCAAGTTCACCTAATACATAAACATATACATATATATATGTATATATATATATATACATATATAAGGTTATTTCTGTGTGGGATTCAATACTTGCACCATACACATGTCTGTTGACAAGTGTTTTTGCCTGGGGAAGTAAAGGTTCTGGGGAGACCGTGTTGTGACATTCCACGCACATACTTAAAGGGAGCTTATAGACAGGAGGGAGACTGACTTTTTCCTTGGACAGATAGTGACAGGACAAGGGACAATGTTTTTAAACTAAAAGAAGAGAAATTAATTAAGATTAGATGCTATGAGGAATTTCTTTGATCAGAGGGTGCCAAGGTACTAGTACAGAGAAGCAGTGATGTCACATCCCTGGAGGTGTTCAACGCCAGGTTGGAAGGGGCCCTGGACAGCCTGATCCAGTGGTTGGCAGCCCTGCCCATGGCTGGGGTGATGAAATTGGATGGTCTTCAAAGTCCCTCCCAACCCAAACTATTCCATGATTCTATGGTAAAAGTTGTCATCTACACAAATAATTGATATAGTATTATGCATACACTAAGATACAATCTTGTGTATAGGATGTGGAACCAATGACTTTCAGTTAATTTCTTTGGAAAGACACTGTAGCCATGCCTTTATCATCCTGCTCCTCAAGCTTGTGGCCAGTGGTGTAAGTGAAGTTATTATTATCCTTTATATAAACTGTTCTAAGATCAAATGTTGAAAACTCCTGTACAAGAAATAGACATCATTAGGTAGAAAACACTTTGTAACTGTGAAAGTTTGAGGTTTTATAGATAGATAATTTGCCAAAACAGAACGGACAAGTGGCTTTGTTTTCCTGTGTTATCCATGCTATATGAGTATGCAGCATGTTTTTAAGACATGAACTGAAAAATCAGGGATAGAGAACACTGTGCTCACAAATGACCATTGCAAACTGCTATTTGTATTCACATACTTAAAACAGTTTGAGTGCTGCTGATTGCAGTTCAGAGGCTGTTTCAAACTGAAATGGAAATTTCAAAATGTTTGGTTATAGTAAGCCAGAAAGGGCTGTTATTTTACCATTTTTGACAGGTATCGGATGATGTCAGTACGTAAGCATATGGAAACCTGTCCCCTTACCCCACATCTAGCATCTCTGGTATATCCTACCAAGTAGTAACAGTAAGGTACAAAGTGCTAATAACAACACCATGAGAATTTTCAGCTTACTGAAAAAACCCTTTGGGGGTTTTGATCTGCTGGCTTTTCTCTTATTGATGTCCTGAATCACCTCTCTTCAGCTCATTAAACTGTACACAGCATGAAAGGCAAAAGTAGATTTCTGTTTCCTTATGTGCTTTGTTTGCAGGAACCAGAACATCAGCTGATAGGTATTCAGTATAGTCTATGTCTATATTAATGAACTAATCAGGACTCTGATCTGCACCACTGCATTGCTAGTATCCTCCCTGGAGATTTTTGCCCATGTGCCCTATTGTTCTCTCAAGCAATGGCCAGGCAAGGTTGGGGGCCAGCTTGCATTAGCAGGCATTTCCAATAAGTTGCAGATGATAGCGGGTTAAAGAGTAGCTGTATGCACTTTATCTGTGTTTTAATACTTGGTTTCTGAGACAAAAAATGTTCCCCAGACTATTCAGGGGAATTCCAAAGGCAGAGCTATTATGACTTTACTGGAAAAGCACTTGCATCCCAGCAACACTTCTTAGATAAACCAACTAATATCATTTTAGAAAAGATTTTAAAGCTTATTGCATAACAGATATTATATTAAATGCTGTTTGTATTCCTATTCCTTTGTCTACAGACCTCAGATTGACATCAGTGCTGGCAGCCTTGTCTCCCACTGCTGAATGCTGTAACAGCTCACAGATTGAGATGAGAAATTTCTGATCTCATAGGATATAAATAATAAATAATTATTTATAAATAATTATAAATAAATAAATAAATAAATAAATAAAAATAAATACAGGCATGAAACAATTACACAGCTCAAAAAAATCAAGTTATTCCAAGAATATTTTTTTTAATGAAAACCATTAAAAAAAAGAATTGGCTATTCAGAGGATAAGGAATTGGTTGGATGATCACAGCCTGAGGGTTGTGGTCAGTGGCTCTTTGTCCAGGTGGAGGCTGTTGACAAGTGGTGTCTCTCCAAGGTCTGTCTTGGGATCAGTGATTGAGTGCACCCTCAGCAAAGCTGCTGATGACACTAAGCTGAGTGGTGCAGTTGACATGATAGAATGAAAGGATGTCATCCCAAAGGGACGTTGACAGAGGCTTGAAAAGGTACCACATGAACCTAATGAAGTTCAACAAGGTACAAAGTGCTGCACTTGGGTCAAGGCAATCCCAGGTATGAGTAAAGAATGGGAGAAAAACTAATTGAGAGCAGCCCTGAGAAGAAGGACTTGGATGTTCTGATGGATAAAAACGTTGGCGTGTGCCACCAAGGTGCACTTGCAGACTGCAAGGCTAACAATACCCTGGGCTGCATCAAAAGAGAGGTAGGTAGCAGGGCAGGGGAAGTGATTGTCCCCCTCTGCTTTGCACTTCTAAAACCCCATCCAGCTTCAGTGCTGTATCCAAGCCTGGGGTCCCCAGTCCAAGAAAGTTGTGGAGCTGTTGGAGCAGGTCCAGAGAAGGCCATGAGAATGATTAGGGGGCTGGAGCACCTCTCCTATGGAGAAAGGCTGAGGGAGCTGAGCCTGTTCTGCTTGGAAAATGCTGCAGGGAGATCTCATTGTGGCCTTCCAGGACTAGAGGGGAACTTACAAACAGGAAGGAAACTAACTTTTTACATGGTCTGACAGTGATAGTACAAAAGGGAATGGTTTTACACTAAAACAGGCAAGACTTAGGTTAGAAATGAGGTATAAATTTGTTACTCAGTGGGTGGTGAGGCACTGGCATACGCTGCCCAGAGAAGCTGTGAGTGCCCCATCCCTTGAGATGTTCAAGGCCAGGTTAGATGGTGCTCTGTGCAGCCTGAGCTGGTGGGTGGCAACCCTGCCCATGGTGGGGTGGATGGAAGTGGACGGTTTCTAAGGCTCCTTCCAACCCAAGCCATTCTATGATTTAAAAACAATTAATTATGTCAACTGCTTTTCGTCTTTCAGATTTCACTAAAGAAATAAGGAAAGTTCTGTAAAACACCAGCAGGGTCCTCTTCATAACTTGAAGCATGTTAATATTTTTCCTGGGACAATTTTGTTTTAACCTAAGTTATACTTTTATCAAGATTTTTTAAAATTCTCAACATTTCATTCTTTGATAAATAATTAACTTATTTTTCACGAAATTTTCCTCTGAGTGGGCTTAGATACAAACAGACCAAATCTTAGCTGAGGAGAAACTGTGGTACAGAATTAAGTTAATGGACATAAAGCAGTGATCAGTGGGTGTCATGGAAGGGCTCCCTGGAGACCATGTTAAGCCACTCAGTAGTGGCACGTATGATGGTATTTGCCCGCATTTTAAGATGAAACAGATGATGCCAAAGAGTCAGATTTTGACTTCAGTCAGTCCTTTATCTGATACCGAAATCAGATTTCCCATGTTGATGCTGATAAAAAGCTCCCTTTAAAAAGCTGTACTGAGACCCACTTACTGATACTGGAGGCAAGCGAGATGAGTACTGTCTTTGGCACTACAACAGCAGTGGTTGAGATCAGAACTGCTGAGGCAAAGAGCAACAGCCGGTGTGGGACCTGAGTGATTCACAGCTGAGCAGGAAAACCTGCTGCACTGGTTGCTCTGAGAGCGTAATTTTAGGGAGTTTCCAATGCATAGTCTCTAATTCCACTGTTTTGCCTTTCCTTACCAATAGTAAGGAATACAGGAGGAAAACATGACTGTGTGCTCTTTTAAACTACCCTGAATCAAAACGGGTTGACCATTATTTCTCTTTCCTGACTCGTCTTTGTCATAAGAAATGATAGCTGCTGGACCTTTTGTGTTCATTTCAAGATCAGATTGTTTCCATGAAGTATAAAATCTGTTTTCACCTCTATTCAAAGCAAAACTTTTTCTCACAAGAATGGCTTATTGCAATGTATTGGTTGCTTCATTTGTTCAGGCTTCATTCCTCAGACATTGTTTATATCAAAAGCTCTGAGAAGATTAACCTATTCTGAAATAAAAATGCAAGGAAAGAAAAAAGAAGATACAACATCAATCTATTTCCGCGACACTTGTGTTTTTAATCTCATGGATATTTGGGATGGCATGTACACGAAATGAAGGCTTTTGCATTTCATATCTGCTAAATGGGAATTTCTAGTACAGCTTCCTCAGGGAAAGAAAAGACGCTTCTGTTTAACAATTTCTCATATAAGTCACTGTAAGTGGATAAAAGGGGAAAAGAATTAATAAGGGGCATCAGGTGACATAAGTATAGGAATAACTTGGAGGGAGAAAGATGATTCTGGGTTGTTTTTCTTCATTGACTCAATAAGTGATTTGTTGAAGCCTATAAAGAACAGGCAGAAGTGGCTGAAATTTGGACATCAAAGAAGATGATCATTGTCTCTGAAAAATGAGAGATGAAGATGGAGCATAAAAGTTAGGCAATTCTAGAAGCAGGGGCAGTTGCAAAGGTGAAAATCTCAAGAGGAATACTGTTTGGTGGGTTTTCAGTAGGCCAATCACATTCATAAACAGTACGTGTAATTAGGAAGCCAATGTGCAGTCAGCAAATACAAGTTGTGAGAGGAACTCTGTGCCAAGTGTCGTCCTCCACGTTAGAGCAGATGGAAATTAGAAGCTAGGGTCACATGGAAATCTGTTACCAGCATTAAGAAACAGTCCTTGGTTACAAAACATTTGACTCAGGTGCTTCTGACCACTTAGTTGCATATGTCTCTGCATATACAGATATCCATCAAGAAAATTAAGCTCTTTAAGAAAGTTGTTTTTAATAAATCTCCTAGTTGAAGAATAAAAAATAATAATTGTAGTTGCTACAACATCTATGTCTTAGAATCATAGGGCTTTTTTTTAAAGAGAGTTTTCTTCCAATATGTTTGTCATTCTGCCAACTAAGGAAAAGTTAAAAATAGTATAAAAATAAAATAAAGAGTGATTTAAGCCAAGATTTTTTCCCTTTTACTGATTGCGGATGAAAATATATGAAATTGTTCTTCCTTCTGAAATGGGCTAGGAGAAAACAACAACGCCTCAGAAATCCCGTGGGACGATGAAACCTGCCGTGTACTGTAACTCTGTAAGCACAAAATAGATGAAATATATTGTATATATTATATATATGACATATATAATATATGCAATATGAAATACTGTACAATAATGGATGCTGTTACACCAATTTAATGGAAAACGGCATGCTCACAGCTTGCTCTAGGGATCAGCCATTGTGGGGGCATGCTGTGGACTCTGACCTTGAAGAGCTGCTCCTGTACTGTACCAGTGTCAGCACAAATCACGCATGAGAAGTCTGGGCCTTGGACAACAGCCGAGAGACTCTCATTTTGATAATTGGATTCTGCTAGACTTCAGTATTTCCCCTTTTCATACTGTGAGCAAAATACAGTCTTCCTGTTGGTGCTCTTCCTTACCTTAACAAGTAGGCACATCGTTCAGTTACATCAGCCCACATAAGTGACTTTGGTTTACTGTACTCGATTTTGATTTTGATTTCCGAGTAATTGGGGAAATCATACTTGGGAGAAGTGTTTGTATCTGAAAAATGAAACTGTAGGTGAGTGCATCAGTTTGATGGATTACAAAACAGAATGACAATATAGCCAGTTGAAAGTGACTTCCTTTTTCTTCAGATGAATTGTACATCTTTATGGTACTGGCTGATCCTTCACCATTAATCTTCCTTTCCGGAATACTGGATGGGAGGGAGTAAATCTCTCTAGATTCCTCCCATGGGAAAATGGATGAATTTAATAGCGTCTGAGAAAGACCTAACTAAGAAGAAAAGCCTGTGATGCAAATTCAGGTATTGACTGTTCTCCAACATAAAAACACTAGTTTGTTTCTGTCCTAGGAATCTTAAAATGGTGCTCCAGGACTGCAGACACAAACAAGCCAGTTTCACTGGCAGAGGATGAAAATATCTGATTCCTTTTTCTTCCCTCTATCCTTTTAAAGTGCACCGACAAAATCCCAGTGATGTCAACACAGCAGTTGAAGTCTGTTCATCAATCACCTGGGTAGAGCTCAAACACTTCACAAGTTTGTGCTTCCTCTATAAGCATTCCAGGAGCTGGTTGGAGAGGAGAAACATCATCACATTCTCTGTGACCTGAAAGCTCTGTTTTTTCCTGCAATCACGTAACGCCGTTGCTTATAGACCGTAGCCCAGTGGGGATTAAGCTGATGAAGAGTACCAAACACGTTTCAAAAAGACAAGGTGAACTCAGTTTCTATTTTTGAAAACATAACGGAGCAATTGGCTTTCCTAGGGGGAAAAGTCATGTTGTAAAAAGCTAGAGGGCTGGATGCCTCCAGTTCTTATAGTGAATGTGTGGCTAGATCATGTACCACTGCTGTACTGCCAAAGGCTACTTTCACCTTTAAAACCTGGTTAGGTAATTGTCCAAACTGGAGAGAAAAGATTTACATGCAGAGTGGAATAAAATTGAAAGGAAGGATGCAAAATAAAGCTACATGATTCCAGAGTGAAGTTTTTCACAGTCTATTTCTCAACATACTACACGAAAATGATAGTTTAGGGACCAGCCTTGCAATGTTATATAACATATATGTTTGACGATTATTACCTCCAAGAGTCTGGAAGTTGTCTCTTTGGGGTGGGAGATCTGTGGTTGCCAAATATAAAGCATTTAACATGAATTAAAAAATATGGGAAAAATATCAGCAGATTTCAGGTTTTGTTATATTCTGTTATTACAGCTGTTTGCCAACTTATCTCCTTTAAGGAAACTGGGCCAGATCTTATTGTTTGGTAGAGGTGAGGCTGCCACAGCTCCATGCTCCCAGGACAAAGCAGCAACAAGGCCAAATATTCCCAGTAAGCCTATGTGCACATATCACACAAATACATATTTCCACACAAACTGCATATATCCGTATATAAATGGCTGGCTTCACAGATCAACACTGATAAACACATCACGCACACAAACACAGACAGCACCAGTGGCCTCATCCTGCTCCCTCTCTGGTTCAGAAGCCCAAAGGATACTCTGGCATTGACCACAGTCCTGCAGAGAAGAACATGAGGGTCCTGGTGGATGAGAAGCTGGACATTAGCCAGCAGTGTGCTCTTGCAGCCCAGAAGGCCTACTATGTTCTGGGCTGCATTAAAAAAGGGGTGGCCAGCAGGGAGAGGGAGAGGATTGTCTCCCTCTCCTCTGCCCTAGTGAGGCCCCATCTGGAGTCCTGCAGCCAGGACTGGGGCCCCAGTACAAGAAGGATGCAGAGTTGCTAAGGCAGGTCCAGAGGAGGGACAGAACGATGATCAGAAGCTGGAGAACCTCCCCTGTGAAGAAAAGGCTGAGGGACCTGGGCTTGTTCAGCTTTGAGAAGTCTCTGGGGGGACCTCACTGCAACTTTGCAGTACTTGAGGAGACAAGCAGGAGCACCGACTTTTCACATGGTCTGATAGTGATAGAACAAGAGGGACTAGCTTTAAACTAAAAGAGGGGAGATTTACATTAGATAGATATTAGAAATAAATAAATTTTTTTACTCAGAGGGTGGAGAGGTGCTGGCACAGGCTGCTCAGAGAAGCTGTAGGGGACCTGTCTCTGGAGGTAAAGGCCAGGCTGGATGGAGCCCTTGGCAGCCTGATCTGATGGGTGGCAACCCTGCCCATGTTAGGGGTGTTGGAAGTGGACTACCTTTACGGTCCACTGCAACCTAAGCCATCCCATGATTTGATGACTGACTAATGGTGAAGAGTTTCATGTCTGCATACTAAGGGTGAGATCTCCTAGTACACCCCTGGGAGAGTATCCCTTCCTCTAAGTACTTCATTTGGGTTCCCACCTGCCCCAGTGCCACTGCGCTCCTTGGTGCCTGTGGAGGTGGGCCCTGGACAGACAGCCTCATGGCCCCTGTGATAGGCAAAGGAGTAAACCAGTAGGGTATTATTTGGACTCTCCCTTGCCAATGTCTCTCCCTGTTCCATTGTGGGAGTCAATAAGAACTTTTATTACAGAAGTTAACAATACCAGCAACACACTTTTAGCTCTTGTATACCTAGTACTAATAATTGCATGTGCTTAAAGTACTATTGGTTTTCATATTGAAGGCTATAGGCTCATGCAAGTATCCAGATATCTTCTAGAAGTTAATGTACTGATGTTTGGAAATAAGGCTATGCTTGATCTATGAATTTTAATAGTAGGTAAAATAAACATCATTCCAGGTTTTCATCAATTCACTGAAGAGATCCCTATATGTGTTTAAATAAATGGCCCAAATCCAAACATAAAAAAGTTTCTCATTTTAAAGCCTTCTCTTAATTTATAATTTTTTTAATGAAAAAAAAAAGAAAAACTGTTCATAATGAAAAAGTAAAACAAGTAATAAAAATAAAACAAGTAAAAATCATAGTTATTAAATATGTAAGATATTGTTCCCTGAAATGGTTAAAATAACTTAAAGCAGAATTCCATAGCAACACTTAATTGGCTGCAAGTGCCCTCAGCATAAGAAAAACAGAGAGCTGACGGAGTGAGTCCAGAGGAGGCCTGTGAAAATGATCAGAGAGCTGGAGCCCATCCCCTATGAAGACGGGCTGAGGGAGCTGGGCTTGTTCAGCCTGGAAAAGAGAAGGCTCCAGAGAGACCTTCTAGCACTTAAAAGGAGCCTATAAACAGGGGGAAGACTTGACTTTTTACAAAGTCTGGTAGTGATAGGTCAAGGGGAATGGCTTTAAACTGAAAAAGGAGAGATTTAGACTAGATGTTAGGAGGAATTTTTTTCATAGAGATGACCCCTCCCTCCCTCCTGACCCACTCTTGGGCCATATCTAGATGAGGGACTTCCAGGCTTTCTTCCAGTTGTATGTTACTTCCAGTAACAGGTTCATAATGAGAGCTTCGCACAACACATCAGGAACACCAACTGAGGTGTTGCTTTATTTTTGAATATGTCTAGGACCATCCAGCTGAGGGATCCACACCAACTGAGGTGTCATTTTATTTCCAAATATTTCTAGGAGTATCCAGTTGTGGGTTCCTGCCCATTCAGAGTGCTGGCCAACAGTGCTAGAGCGTGGGGAGAGCCAGTAGAACTTTATCCTGCAGCCTCAGAAATAAACATGAGGTTTTATTCAATAAACCTCCTTTCTGTATGTGCCTGGTGCTACACAGAGTGACACAATAGAGCCAGGGCAAGACACAGCCGGGGCCCTGCAACTGACGTGAAACAGATGCCCACACATGAAATGTGAAGAATGGAGTGGGCAGTGCTACTGGGGACACTCCAGAACCGTGTGCTGGGGCTGAAGCACTGCTGGTGCACATGCTGCAGGTGAGGAAAGCTCGAAGTGATGTCTCAGCAATGGATGGATGACCTCCATGGAATGGGCAATGATGTCCTGAGTAAAGGTTGACTGAAGGTGATGCCCAGTAGCATCACCAAACAATGACTTGTGATGTTGCCAAGCAACAAACTATAACATCCACAGGCCAGGGACTGTGAAAATGTGACTGCTTGAAGATGAGCATAGCGGCTCAGCCCATTAGCTTGTGCCCTGCCTCCCACCAAGCATTTGTGTGAGGACTGGAGCACAAACAAGGTACACTTCAGTGCTAGGACATGTTTCTGGAGCTGCTGCGGCAGCTCTCAGTACACATCTCAGAGCAACTTCTGGTTTACTCTGACCTTGATTTGCTGAAATCAAACCCTATAGCCCTATAGAGATATAGAGCAGGTACATTTATTCCAGCGCTGCGCATAACACCGGGTGCAAGGCAGATCGCTCCTCCTAACTTGCACACCCACAAACAGAAGCATTACATTTTTAAAAGTCAAGCTCATACATAATCAGCAGATTCCCAAGAACTCACTCGCATATTCCGTCCTTTTCTGAGAAATCATTTACAGAATGCCCCTCCTCCTGGGGCATGCGTTGTAGCCTCCTCTGGTGGTCGTTGGATGAAGGCTCGATGTCTTCCTCCCCATCTGGTGGTCGTTTTTGGATGAAGTCAGCAGTCTTCATCATTGTGTCCTTCCAACCTTTGTCTCAGTTTAGAGCATTCCCCTTATCTTGCATGCCTCTGCAATCCCTTATCATGTTTGTTCCCCTTTCCATTGTTCTCCCATTGGTCCCTTCTTTGCTGACAGGAGATAGCTTTCCTTTCGGGTTAGCTCATGGTTGTGCTTCCTTGGGCTAACAAAAGTTAAGCTAATCAAGTGCTTCCTTGGGCCAACAAAAGTTAAACCAAGCAAGCGCTTCCAAAAACTAAACTAAGCGAGCGTTTTCTTAAGCTCACAAAAGCTGCTATTAATCTTCTAAGTCCTGCATCCTCTAACTCCTTACTTCAACCTTGCTCAGAAATGGCAGCTGGGACATCCCAGAAACACACACACAGCAGCACAGGTAGGTGGCTTAGGGATGTGGAATAACACAGCCGCTGCCCAGTATGCCTGGAGAACTGGGTCAGTACCGCATACACTGTGCCATGGCACCACCATTTCTGCTTCCTCTGCATCCAGTGGTGGACTAGCACCAGGCCCCTGTGTTTGCTCTGCAAACAGGGTGTGTGTTCCATCATCCATTGTGTGCAGGGAGACAGGTTCAAGAAGCTGGCACTCAGACCAGTGGCAGTGGCATCCATCACTGCACAGAGCCTCCCAGGCCCCAGAGCTGCAGAGCTGGTGTCCAGACCTCCTGTAGGCAGCCTCCACCCTGATACCTGGCCTCCCTCTTCAGGGAACACTGGCTCTGCTCCAGCCCTGGCTGCACTGGGATCTGGAGCACATCCTTAGGGCTGAGGGTCCAGAGGTACTCCTGCTGCAGGATTCCATCATCTGCACCCTGAGCCTCCTTGGCCTGCAGGAAGTGATCCTGATCCAACTGCTGGATTTTGACCTCCAGAGCCTTTTGGTGCTGTTTGTGCACCAGTTCATCGATGTTGCCGTGCAGAGGTGTGGAAGGGAGGCTCACAGCCTGCTGAGCCTTGATGGCTGTTGTGCTTCTGGGGGGGCAGCAAGCCAACCCCGTGATGGATCCCAGAACAACTGCCCCATGAGAGGAGGCTCCTGCCCCTGGCCCGGCCCTCTCCAACAGCTGTTCCAACTCCAATGAAAATGTGATGCTGGGCACATCAGGACAAGGCCATGGTGGGCACACCAGCCACCCCCATTCCAACACTGCTGAGTTCACCATGGAGCAGGCAGCACCTTGCAAGGAGACAGCAGAACCCGTGGACACCAGCCCACATGGGGGGACCTGATGAGACCCCAAGAGGAGGACCAGCTGCTCACATTTTGTCCCTGTGCCACTGGTTGTGGAGGAGCTGGCTTATGACACGTGGTCATGCCCAGTCAGTGGGAGCTCCCAGTTCCTGAGGGATTCTGCACTGTCAGAGGTCTGCAGAGATAGAGTAGTCAGACAACTGACCTGTATCTCCTACTCCCTCTTTATCATTTGCCACAGAATATAATGTATTAAAGCATTATTATTTGCAAAATTATTTCTTCTTAGTCATATTATTGTTCCAATTTTTTTCTTCTCTTCTTCAACATACAGGTTATGCTACGCAAACAAAGTAGTAATTTCTTTTATCAGCTCTGCTATTCTAAATTAGACTGACCACTACATTAAGCTTCTCAATTTCTTTCAGCATTTCTGAGAAAAGCAGGGTGGAAAAAAGACACAACAATAGCTGTATAAAAGCCAATCTAACAAAATCCAGACTTTCCCTGAGTTTTGCACTGTGGTGCCCACCATTTTGTCAGAAATACTGCTTTTTAAAATTATCTCAAAACAACAAGGCAACATATATAAACAATAAGCTACTACACAATGAGTTGAAAGATCTCATAGCCTTGATATTAAGAGAGGGTGAATATTGCTCATACAAAACACAAATCCATTTCAAGTTCTGTAAAGATATATAAATAAATTCCAGAGTCTGATGGTGATGGATGTAGAAAGGTGTTTTGTACAGAGACTGTTTGGGCCACATTCGTGACTCAAGACATTGTGATTTTTGGCAAAGAATTTTGGGCAACTTAAAACAGGTCTCCACAGTGACTCTTCTGGCTGACCTGCCCCTCTAGATCCATGCTAGAAATATTTGCAAAGGCTGTGGCTGCACAAATATTCCCCCCTCCCAGACCCCTCTCTCTACATTTTCTCCCCATTGTTAGATTTGTTTCTTCACCACCACTGGTGGCAGTGGCACCAGGGAGTGCTTTGACAGAGGAGGCTTCATGGAAAAGCAGCTGTTTTGGGCTTTGTGCTTCTTAATCCCTTCCAGAGCTGGTCTCGTCTCCTTTTTTAATGCTGTTGCTGTCATTCATGGTTAGCCAAACCAGTGGTCATGTTAGATCTCAGGGGGAAAAAAGAATTTTAGCACAGACAAAGGCAAACAAATAAATGAAGAAACAAAGCCTGGAAGAGAGAAAACAAGCCAAATACACTTTTTCAATTGCTAATGAAGCATCAGAGTTGGCCAGCTTCATGTGACAAGACCTATCTAAACTCTGGATGTCCTGAAGCCTGCCGAGGTGCTCAGCACAGGAAAGGAGGTCACCCAGTACACCAATACTCGAAGGGAGTGTATAAACAAGAGAGGGAAAGACTGTTTACGAGGGTGGATAGTGACGGGACAAGGGGAATGCTTTTAAACTAAGACAGGAGAGGCTTAGGGTTTTCACGCAGAGGGTGGTGACGCGCTGGAACAGGTTGCCCAAGGAGGTTGTGGATGCCCCATCCCCGGAGGCATTCAAGGCCAGGCTGGATGTGGCTCTGGGCAGCCTGGTCTGGTGTCTGGTGACCCTGCACATAGCAAGGGGGGTTGAAACCAGATGATCATTGTGGTGCTTTTCAACCCAGGCCATTCTGTGATTCTGTGATTCTGATTCTAGTATTCATTGTACCCAGGCCGGGTGCTCTGGGCCCCTAAGCATGTGGAGCATAAGGGCATGTGAAGAGAAACAAAATGTCCAAGCAAGCCTGACCAGTTTTCTTTCCTGTCTTTAGCTGCGCTGGTGTTTAGACACCAAGAAATGGCTCCCAATGGGTTTGCAGTCCCAGATTCACTTCCAGAAAGCCAGCAGCTGATGTCTCGATGCAAGGGGTGATTTGCTTTGCAACAACCAGATAGTCTGAGTTGTGCTGATAAACGCTGCTGACACTTTGTTTTGCTATTTTTTTTTGGCTTTAGTCTTTGCATATTTGTGAGTGTACACATACTGTGCCACTGAGGGACTCACCAACAGGTGAAGTTTTCTGGTTTCTAAGGGTAGCCTTTCTGTCATTTCTGAAGAGAAAACAAAATAGACTAATCTGAATTTGACAAAATTGCAGATTTTTTTTTTTTATTGCTTTCTGAAAATATACAAGTTGTTTCATTTTCATTCCATTGAAGGATGAAAACGAATTCCAAAATTTCCCAAGTCATCATGAACCAGAATTTCTGTTCTCTAGCTGGCTCCTGGCACTACATTATGAGAGAAGTTGCTCTTCAGCTCCTAGTACTAGGAAATCACTTTTATCTAAACCCACAGAAGTTCTTACGTTTCACAAGCTTGCAGCTGATGTTATTATGAAGCTCATTCATTTTGAGCCTTCCTATACTCTTTGACTGAGTGATATTCTGCAGCTTGGATATTAGAGAAGCATATTCAGGCACCAGAGAAACAAAGGAATTCATTCTCTTTTTAAAACAGAATAAGTTTAAAAATCTGGGTTCACTATGGCAAAAAAAAAAAAAAAAAAAAAAAAGTTAATGCAAAATGATGCATTTAAGTTCAGTCACGGTGTATCTCTCAGAGCAACAAGTTTTTTCTTTTTCTCAAATGCCTTGCATTTGTATTGCGGCCACAGAGCAGCAAAGAGTAGCAGAGCTTTTGTGTTTTGAGTCTGAGGCAAGTGGTATCTTAAAAAAAACGTTGCTTTACTTGGAGCAAAGAAATATAGGGTGCAAAAGACTGAAAATCAGAGAATGGTTGGCTTGGAAGAGACCACCAAGTTCCAACCCCCTGCTGTGGGGAGGGCTGCCACCCACCAGATCAGACTGCCCCGGGCCCCAACCAACCTGGCCTTGAATTAAAGAAGATCTAAAAGTGATTTTGCTTGACTCTACCTGGTATTTGGATTATCTGCTGAGAGTTCTGCCCCTTAGTTTTTACAAAGGAAGAAAATAAAGCCTGCTGTGTAACACTGGGCAAAACAGTCTACGTTGCAATCACTGTCTGAAACAGTAATATAAAGAAATCAGGGAACTGGGACAAAAGGACCATCAACCATCAGAACACAGATGCTGATAGAGAGATTTCTTCCTTGAATTGAAAGCATTCTGATAATTCACATGAAGACATCTGGTGCCCAGGAAAACTCTCCCTGGCTGTATGACTGCTGGCTAATTGCTGCAGCTGGAGATCCGAAGTAGATTGTTCTTTGTGTCAAGCCCAGCTTCACATTAGCAGTCTGATCGTTAGCCCTGAAGAAACAGGCTCTCTGATCAGGACTCCAAGAGCCTTTCTTTTGAAAGAGTAAGCAAGCAAGCAGACCCTCCAAGCTGGCTGTGAGCAAAAGGGCCAGCAATAGCCACCCCTCCCTGCCTCAATGCACCTGGACACAGAAATGCAGAGTGCTGTGTTCTTCTGAAATAATGCACTGCTCTGGTGTTTTCCTTCTTCCTTAGATACTCCAGGAGAAATCTGGCATCCAAGAAACTGAAATGCTTTGTTAGTCTTCTGCAAGATAATGCTGTAAACCAGGCAGTACAGTGAGAAAACACTGGCAGCCAAATTCTACACGGTATAGAATAATTCCTCCCCAGTTTACCAGGTAGCCGAATTCATCTTTTAGCCAGAAGTTATTTTTTGCTATGTAAGGTTCATCTACCTTCCACACACTGTGAGGAAATAATATATCCCAGCCTCTCATTAAAAAATTGTCCTTCACAGAAGGGCAGTTCTGAAGATGAACTGTCTTGAAGTATCCTAAGGCTTCCTGTGAAACGCAGTTTTACCGAGTTAATGTTTTTTGTTTTTTTTTTCCTGAACTTGCTGAAACAATTAATGTCCTTCTTTATTCATAGCTATTTTTATCCCATTAGATGCTAGAGAATCTAATTTTCCTTAGCTTTTCCTAGCTAGAATGGCTCCTGTGGAATGACAGATTTCATCAGGAGTGCCATTACATTTAGCTCTTTGATGACTGTGTGGATTGAGATCCCAAGAAAGCGTCACGTTTGCAATACTCATTCAAGTATGTTTAACAAAAAGATGTAAGTATATATATGTGTGTGTACGTTACATTCCACTATACTTGACTTAGCCTGGTATTGGTCTCAAAGATAATTTTTTTCAGACAAGTGTAATTTCTTCCTTTGTTCCATTTTAAGGGGATGAAGAGGAAGGAAAGGCAGCAATGGTAGATGAAGTTTAAGGAAAATATCAAGCATCAAATCACAGAATAAAGAAAAATCTGAGAAACAACTGATTGGATTGACAAATAAGTGAAGTAGAAATAAGTACCTTACTAGCATACAGCAGAGTCCATCTGCAGTATATATGGGCATGGTTTAGTGGACATAGTAGTGATGGGATGATGGTTCAACAAGATTGTCTTAGAGGTCTTTTCCAACTGTAAAGATTCTGTGATTCTAAGCACAGCTGGGAATGTCCTGGTCTGTCCATATTTAGTGTTCCTCATCAGACTGAGTGATAAAATAGACTCATGCACTCCAGCTGCAGGCTCTGAGGAACACCTGTGCTGCTTGATGGTACAACACCTCATAGGAATGAGTAGCCAGGTGGGGAAATTTGATTACTAAGAATTACAGTTCCATTAAGATGTTCTCAGACTGGATGTTAGGAAAAACTTCTCAGAAAGGGTGGTGAGGCATTGGAATAGGCTGCCCAGGGAGATGGTGGAGTCACCATCTCTGAAGGTGTTCAAGAAGTGTGGAGATGCAGCACTGAGGGACATAGTTTAGTGGGCAGTATTGATGGTAGGCGGACAGTTGGACTAGATGATCTTAGAGGTCTTTCCCAACTTTAACAATTCTTTGTATTTTGCAGAGTATAACTTGTCTAATGCCTCTCCAGTAAGCATACTTTCACAAAGAACTCCAGCATTTAAAAAACCAAGGAAATAACAAATCATGTAAATGGACCCTAACCAGACCACCATCGTGGTTTTGCCAGCTTAAGTTTCAGGTTGCCTCTAACTTTCTTACAGGGAGCGAGCTTGGCCTTTTTTTTTCTCCTAAGAGGGGACTCATCTCTGAGGTCCTCCCTATGTAAAGCTTGCTGGTGAAGACGTAAAAAACCATGTAGAGAAAGGGTGAGGAGAAAACTGGTCCCAGAAGAGAGAGAACCAATGAAGTCCTTTAAAGGAAATATAAATCCCTCCAAGATGTTACCAGATTGTTCTTTTAGCTTCATAGAGGAACTGTATTATGCTCAGGTGAACCTTGTTTTTGCATCATTGCCTTCAAAGACAAAGGCAGCCCCACACATTCAGCCATTGTTCATTTGAAGACCATATTAGCCAGCATGAGATAGGACTCATTCCGTCATCACTGAACGAAGAAAATGAACAAAAAATAGCAAACTGCTTAAAAAACCTTTGTCGTTGGTGATGATTTACCTTTTATTGCTGTATTCACTTGTTGCTGTTGTGACACATGATTTATTAGGATTTTCAGGGTCATTTATTATTGTTGAATCTTCTTTAGAAAGGATGCAATTTAAAGTAAACTTTTGCTGAAGGCAGATATAGTAATTGACAAAGCAAATGGAAAGCACAGTTCTATTTCAGACTATCATCCTGAGAGATGAAAACTACTTACAAGTATGTACTGGTTTTAATGTCAATTCATCAGAAGGCCACACCAAATATGAGTGGCTTATGACTGTAATTCTCTGCACAAGTACATGTGATCTGTGACATGTTTTGTTTAGGTACAAACATAACCCATTTGCTAGAATGATCCTTGAACTAGTAAAGATAATTTTTAATTTTGCAAAATCGTAAAATAATATAAATTACGATTTTGACATTCAAAATACTTTTATGAAAAATGATTTATTTATTAAATATGTGTTTTGTATTTCTTACTCTTCATTTTCAATAAGTTCTGATGCCTATTAACATAGTAAATAGATTCCCATGGAAGAAAACTATCCTCCATTAGTTAAGCACATGGCCATATGATATTTGTTTTCCATATTTATTTAGAGAGAAAAAGAACAGAAACTTTTTTTTTTTTTTTTCCAGTTCTATGAGTTGTAGAATCAGAAGGATTTTTTAAGAAAGTCCTTTTTTTTTTTTTTTTTTTGGAATAACAGTACCCGCTGATTAGTTAATATTTTCTTTTCCAAATGTAGATAATGTAGGAGATAGATACCCTTAATCTGGAGTCATTTTGACAGGAAAGTGAGCCCTCAGGTCATGTATTCAGAACACATAAATGACATTAATTGCCTGGTCCTCTGAGGCACAAGGCAGAGCTACCTGCCTCCCAGGCTTTGTCACTCACCACAGAGGAAAGGCATACAGCAAGGTGATGAAACACAGCTTTATCTGAAGATATGAAAGAAGAGGTATTCTTCAATTACTCCTGGGGAAGGAAAAGCTTTTACTTACAAGCACAGTTTTACTTGGACAAATGACAGCAAGCATAGTGGTGTCGAGTGTTTTTCCAGTGACTTCCAGGCTGAATTTGCTTCACTTATTTTTCTGTTAGCTTTTATGCGGGTAGTCAGGGTTGGCTGGGGGAAGCGTTTCTGTGCAAACATGCCATAGATTGGCAGACTGGTTCTTGAGGACAGTGAAACATGGAGGATGATTGCTCCTTAGAAAACACATTTTTTAAAGAAACAGCGGAAATGAATGGGAGAATTGTTAGGAAAGAGGAATAGAGTAGAAGAATGTGTTGCTTTGGAAGGAAAAATTAGAAGGAAAAAGTTACGATATTAAAGTATCTGCAGACCTCAAATACATTTGCTATTTTAGAGACTCCCATGCTTGCAGAAGAGAGAAACTCTAATGTTTTTGATTACATTGCCTTAAAAGAAAAATGACTGTCTGGCTGCTGGGCTGCAAACAGCTCTTGAGAAACAGAAAGAAGACAAAAGAAAAATATCAAATTGGTCCATTAAATGCCCCTGGAAATCTGAAATGAGTAGAGACTCCAGAAGAGCAAGAAAACATCTCTAAATATCAATCTATATCTAATCTCTGAATAACATAAAAGTATATTCTCTTTTTCTTAATTATTCTTTCCTTGTCCTGTAATAGAAGAGGTACCATTGCTTATAAAGAAGAAGTAATGCACTGCATAAGTGAAAACCTTTTCCAAAGCATGTTTAAAAGTGCATGTAAAATGCATTGTTCATACTCAACGAACTACTAAAGACTATGCAGTGACGCATTAAGGTGTAGTTGTGGTCACTGCTTTCAGTCTTATGTTACAAAATCAGTTTGAAGACTAATGTATAGCTCTTAGGGTTTATTGATTAGGAAACATCCCTTAAATGTGCTGGCTGAGTACATCTCATAGAATTAGAAGGGAGTAGAAATGTATTTTTGTCACCCCACTGTGCACAGAAAAGTGTTAGTATACGGTACGCATTTCTTGAGAAAGAGTTTAAAATAAATCCCAGTACCTTGTCAAGGTAGGCTTAACATGTAAGTAAATTTTATCCCTATGGGCAAGTGCAGAGGTCTTAAAATCGATGTGAGCTTTATTTCACTTTCTAAAGAGGCCTCTGAGACTTAATAAAGAGACGGCATTCCTACTCAGCTGAGATCAAAGACATTGAACATATTTGTGGGTTGAACTTCCCCAGCTATTGTGAGACTTCAAACAGTTCTATTGCTTGTTCTTGGTCTGTGTTTGGTTGTTTACTTATTTATTTATTATCCATAGATTTTCTGGTGATTCTTTTATCCCTCTTCACTCCTTTAACGTTTTTGTGGACTGCTAAATTAAAGGGAAAGTATTTTCTTGCCATTATGAGTATGGAAATAGAAATTAGAAAGAAAACATCGTTCTCAGTGGCATTTGATTTAGAACACAATCAAAGCAGCACAAATATGTATTATATGAATTCTGAGAGAACACCTTCAGGAAACGGGAGTATTATTATAAGTGCCAAATATTGTGTATGTTCTGATTTGAACGCTTGCTGAAGTGAAGATAAGAAGTGGGAGAAATACCTAGAAAATATAATTTGCCATGCCATTGGAGTTTGGCTTTGGGAAGCTTTAGAAAGACACTTTGTTTTCTCTTTGCTAAGAACTGCAGAAAAAAAACTTCATTCCATCCACAGGGATCATCTCACAGTGCATAACCTTTATTATGGTGGTGAGCAGTTTTGTGTTGTTCCGAAGAAAGAGCAATGCAGCATGCAGGTCTGGAAGAATACTGATGAAATACTAATGTTCCTGTAAGTCCTACTGTGGAATGTCTCATGTGAATATATAACAGCCATATTTATGTTGTGCAGTATTTTGCATTAAAGAATTGTCTTCTCCAAATGTCCATCTGCACATTTATCTACGAGCAGTGAAATTAATTCTATACAAATCATTCTCATCTCTGCAGTACTATGAGTGGGATTTCTGTGTGGAAAGACTGAGGTATATGAAAAAGTGAGGAATAAATTTCAAGTCTCAGGAGTTTAATTTAGAGGAAAACAAAATCCTTATACTTTTTTTCTATTCTGGTGACAATTGGAGGAGCTGAATTGATTTGACTTAGTTAGAAGGTTCCCCTATGCATAAATTTACAAATAGAGAGATACATGTGTGGCCTTAAAGATTACAGTAGCTGAAATGTAATTAATAAAAAGTATGAGATGTGACACCACAATACATATTTTTTTGACAGCTGATTTGGTTCAAAGATTTTGCTGAAGAAGATGAAATTACTTGTTAGTCCCATCTGAGCTTTCTTTGCAAGTCAAAATCAATAAAATCATCATCATTACTGTCTGTTTTCTGATAGTTGTCTTCTGCACTGAATAGTAATGAAGCTTCAGACTGGCTGAGAAAAGAACATTAGAATGGTGAGAAAATTCTTTTATATTTCACTCAAACATGATGTCTCTATTGATTTGTCAGGAAGAGCATCTAGAAGGTTTATGTCAAATGATAAAAGGCTCTTTTCAAATTGAAGGAATTAAGACAAAGGATTAGAATGCTCTAACATTTATTGCCCGCCTTTTCAATCCTTTATGCCATTCTTTTTTCTTTTTCTTTCAAGAGGCATTGAATGCAAAACATTTTGCCCTGCTTCTTATATGCATAAGACCTTTACTTGAAAAGACTCCAGAGGATTTTCCCATCTGACTAGACTACAAGGATTTTCTGACTAATTCCATTTGCTATTTCTACCACGCTCTCACCTTATTACCTTCATCTCAGCAGCTGAGTACTGGCTGTGTGTTAGATAATCTCTAGCACTGACATTTCATTTTGGAGATTACTGTTTTCACTCTGTTTTAAGGAAATTTAAGTCCACAGGAATAGAATACTTGAATGTTTTACCTTTCACTGTAAAATAACCTTCAAGATAGACAGAAATTAAAAATGAAGGAAGAGTTTACATACTGTTGCCTGTCTGCTAACCATGTAGTAAAAACCTGATGGAGAGATATAGAGGAATTTCAGAATATAGACCTTATAGTTGTCTATTTCACAATCCCTAGGTCTGTTTTGCTCAGCAGGTTATCTCTGAAGACATTTGCACAGTCTTGTGTTTGGAATCCAGTCTTTAAACAAAGCCTTCTGTCAAATCTGAAACAGTGATGTTGCTAAAGAGAATCCTGTTTGGAGTCACTGATAACTTTATATGTTGATTTAGTACATATTTTGAAATTTTCAAAACTTCTTCTGTGATTTTAATTTCACTATTAAGTGAAACACAATTAAGGCTTACAATACCTATATCAGGGTTGTCTCCATTAGAAACACCAGTAACCACTGGATCTGATAACTGGAGCTGAACTCATTATCATTTGCTCTGGCAGTGCACTGTAAGGAAAGAAAGAACACATCCACACGTTAAGTCTCCCTTCCAGCTGATGGACTGTGGTTCCGTATAGACTGCAACTGGGATTTAATATTACATATCAACGAACAGTGGTATTTTTTCAGCTGTACAAACAAGAATAATGCACAGGTTGAGATGAGGCACAGTGACACTAAAATATTTTTGGGATGGGATTAAACACTTTCTGACTTTCTAAGCACTTCTGCATGAAAGCAAGAGAATATTGTGCTATGGATTCTGAACTCAAGAAATTTTGTTAATGGTAGAATTATAAGCAGTTTCCAACAAAGGCATCATTTTTGTCTTCTTAATTCCACTGCAAGAAGAGGAAATGGCCAAATCATATCATATCATGTCTTGAGTTCATTGACATTAATCAGACAGTCTCTCTGTTGTTGTTGTTGTTGTTGTTTCTGAGATGCAGGTAATCCTATGAAGAAGAGAAGAGCAGTGTTTGCTGGTACATGGTATAATATGCCATAACCAGAAATGCTTAGGTTGAACTTCTGCTAGTCATCAGTGTTCAAGTTGATTGCTCCTAATCAGGATGAGCAAAGCTGAATGTTTGATGCAATTCACAGCAGTGAATTAGATGATAGCATTTTTTTTCATTTCCTTGGATAAGAGGAAACGAGAGAGGACTCTCAGGGACTATGATTAACTTATCAACAGGAACAAGAAAATCTTGAAAAAATAAAATCCCCAAACCACTTTTGGTAATAAAAAGAATAAATGGAAACTGTGGGAATAAGAAAGAAGCATTTTCTCATTGCTGAGTTGCCTGTTTGTTTGATGTCCTTGCATTCAAGGTGTACCAACAGGAATAACGTGTTTTTGAGATATATGTTGATTTTTTTCTAGTGAAGAATAGATTCTTTGGACATGGGAGGAATACTGGAGGAGAGATAGTTTAAAGATTTCAACTCAAGGGTTGTGAAACAGTTTAAATGAGTGAATGTGTTAGAGAGGCCAGTTTTTGTCTTACAACCTCAATCTATGTGTAGTACTCAGAAGTCCTCTTTTTGCATCAGTGATGAACGGTGAACTATGATACCTTATTTTAAACTTGTTCTACCACTTTCAAGTGACTCAGGCCTGCCTATGGGCATGCTTTAGTCTGTGAGAAAAAGCAGGAAACACAGGGACACGCTCCCCTTCTGCACACTGTGAAGCTACATTTTCCATCTGCAGGTGTATTTCTAAGTTTGCAGCTATTCACAGGTGTAGTCTTACGAAATTCTTTTGCAGTTTTTCTTTTGCAGCAAAATCTGTTACACAGAAGTCATACTTTTCAAGAGATGAAGTATGTTCTCATTATCTTCATAGTCATAGATCATACAGTATCACCCACAGGGAGAAGGCACACCTTTGGAGTATTCTACCTCTGACCTGCTTAATTGTGACCATGAAATTTATGACCACTATATTTAAAACAGTGGACAAAACCATTCTTATGCTAAGGCAGTAGAACCTCTGGATAATGATTTTCTGTGATTCTGTGGCAAGGGTGACAGAGCACTGGAATAGGCTGCCCAGAGAGGCTGTGGAGTCTACTTCTGTGGAGATATTCAAGAGCTGGCTGGACACCTACCTGTGCAATCTATTGTAGGGTATTTGCTTTAGCGGGGGTTGGGGTGGACTCCATGATCTCTGGAGGTCCCTTCAAACCCCCATGATTCTGTAATTTGCAGTGGTCATCTGTATATATTCAGCTTAACACAACAGGGCTTTGATTTGGTTTGGGCTTGCGGATGTGTTTTGACATCTTAGCATGAATTAGAAACTGAGATCCTCTAAGATAGTGACAGTGTTGCTTTTACGGCTGTATTTCCCTGACGTTCATCACAAACTTCCTTCCCTCCAGCACTGCCTGGTGCAACTAGCTGGAAAGTATATAATGCCTATCTGGTAATTAGAATCTAAACTGGTTTACTAGAATAATTTTTTAATTAATATCATGTGAAAATTGATGTTAATATGTCCTAGAGGCTAACCTATTCAGATTTTCATATAGATTTACATAAACAGATCAGTGTTCTTCAGTAATCAGAATGAATTATGCAATGATGATTTGTGGCTTGAGCAATTAGAAAAGATTAGTTTAAGGTGCTCATTTCAAGGTTGTTGGGGAGTTAGTGGAAAGAGATCCCTTTAGCAATTTTGTCTGTAATGTCAGTGTTATGTGGACCCACCATAAAGTGGTGGTGTATTTCAAGTAAACCACCACGTGTCTCAGATTGCTTAGAATGTGTGGCTGCTCAGGCTGAAACCGTCTCTCATATCCTAGAAATGAAAGAATTTCTAGTCCCTAGACTTTTATTTTAGCTGTTACTTCATCATCCAAGTATAAGGAACAGCACTAGAAGAAAACGGTAGGAGAAAGCAAAGTGGTAACATTGGATGTATTTAAGACAAGTTATAGTAAGGTTCTTGATAAGCTTTTTATTATTATTCAGGGAGCAACTCTTAATTTGCTCATCCACAACTACTCTGAAATCACCAGTTTCCAAAGCACAGTTCCCACTCTACTGTACTGCCCTTCCTTTATTCACCATTTCTAGATACGCCATTTTGTCTTAAATGTTCCAAAAATACAGTTTGAACCGACTGGATTTTACAAAGAAATCTAAATTACTCTGAACATCTTTTTCACCTTCACATGGCCAATTTTTAGACCCAGCATGCATTTTATATTTTGTAAATTATAGTTCTGTCCAGATTTCTATAGATAATTTTGAGTAGCCTTGGGACTAGTGCGACTCCCAGGAGAACCCTGCTGTAAAGAAGTTCAAGCAATAATTAAAAATAGGTCTATTAGGTGGCTCTTAATGTACCTGAAATACACTTTAGTGGCACCACCCTAATTCAGCATTATCAAAATGTATGTGGCACTGAGACAGATAGCTTACAAGACCTGTTTTCCTTAAGACCGCACTGACTGGCACCAATTATATTTCCTTTCTTTAATATTTTCTGCAGTAAGAGCTGCAAAGAGCTTTCAGTTACTCTGCAGAAGAATCTCTCCAGGCAGAAATCTCCAGACAAGCTGGGTGCTCTCTCTTTGTGCCTGTGAACCAAAAAGCGAAGTACCCAGGCTGCCACTTTTTAATCCCAGCTGATTGAGATTTTAAGCAGAAAATGTTGAAGTACTAATTATCTTCAATCAGATGGACAAGTCTGGAGATCAGAACCAAGTACTGAGAATCCTGTTAAATTGTTCGGGCTGCAGAAGTGATAAGATACTTCTAGTGGGTTGATTCAAAACAAGCCAGGAGGCTGACCAGCCCTAACTTATTTAAAGTACAGAAGACTAATGCTGTTTCAAATCGTACACCAGATCCAGGAGGAGACATAACATTAATTCAATTAAAAATACAGTCTTCTTCCCTACAAATATGATAGAATAACTAGAGAGCTGCGTCAGTAGCAGGTGAAGCACTAGAAAAGCTGCAACAGAAAAGAGAGAAATCTAAAATCTGATAAAATGATGGACGTAGTCAAGGGTAACAGAGAAAACACTTCAGAGCAGATTGCCCATTCTTTTGTATTACCCTTCTTGTTAGGAGTGAGGAGTGCCAGTAAAATGGATTCATTTTCACTGAATAGGGCACAGGGCTATGGACCCACTCAGTAGCTACTCCTCAGTTCTCTGAGCATCTCCAAGATCACAAGCACTTACTGCACAACGCAGGGGACAGACCACAACTTGCCACAGCCATGACATGACAAGTCCTCACTCCTTTATTAATGTCTTTCCAGTTGTTTTGCAATCCAGAGACAAAAGGTAGAGGAAAACAACACTTTGCTAGAGAAATAGAGGAACTTGAGTGGTCAGGCACTGGAATGGGCTGCCTAGGGAGGTGATGTAGTCACTGCCCTAGGAGGTGTTCAGAAATGCTTAGATGCACTGAGGGACGTGGTTAAGTGGGAAATATTGGTGATAGGTGGATGGTTGGAATGGATCTTAGAGGTCTTTTCCAACCCTGGTGATTCTATGATTCTATGATAATATACAGACGAAACTGTAGGATAAGTAAACCAGAGCCATTTGGGCTAAAGTGTTCAGGTATCCATATGTACTACTTTGCATGTGGTATTATTTTCAGTACATATATAGATCTGCTTCTACAGGTAAAGCCTTTTAGGAGTAGGAGTTCTTCTGAAGTGTATTTATTCCTTTGCATTCAATTTCTGTCTGCTTTATTCAGGTGCCAAATGTGACTTCTCCCTTGTGTTGATGTGGGGGCAAAGGTGACCTTTCTCTTAATCCAACCCAGTTCAGTCCCTTGCTAAAACCTGTTTAACATTTGGCTTTTTTTCCCCCATGTATTTTGCTCAGACTCTATCACACAATTGTTTTCTTTTTAAACATCTGCTCTTTCAGTATTTCTTCCTTTAATTGATTCAGATTTCAGTCTAATTTAAGTGATCTGTTAAACAGTGTGACTTACCAGAAGATTCCTGTACGTAGCCAATGCACCAAACCCTGCAGAAAGCTCATTTTTGCTGGATAATAAAATAAAAGAGGAAAAGATTAAATTAATATTTTACACCTGATAGAATTTGTGCAACACAGCATCCGTTTTACCTCACTAGAATTCTGTTTTGCAGAAAGGAATACATATTCAGCCAATAACTGTGGTTCAGTAATGCATTACTTTAACTAATTGTTATTTTAATCACATCATCTGCTTTTATTTGTAGTTTGCCTAAGTAATAATGGTGAATTACTTATAAAATTGGAAAATGTTCATCTAAATTGTCCTGGCATATGCAGATGTTTGCATTAATTAAACTCAAAATGAAACACCAAGAGAAGTATCTAAATTATCTTGTTATGAATGGCAATTATAACTTAATGTTTTTAAAAACCCACTATCATGAGTGAAATCCTTGCCCTTCAGAAAGCAAAGGTAATACTTCCATTGCCGTGATAATGGGCTAGAATTTCAATTAACTTATTCAGATACTAGTGCCTTAGGCTATACAAACATTGAATATTTATGCAAACTAGCAGTAGCTACAAAGATGCTTTCAGTTGTCTGATTAGATGCCATCAGGCAAAGATGTTTAACTGATCAGGACATCAAGTCCTGTCTCAAAAAGACATGACGGTCAGAATGAGGTAATAAGGTGACTAGGTAAAGCCATTATCTTTTTGTTGTTTTATTTATTTTATTTATTTATTTTTTCTGTCCAAATCAACCAAACCAGCCCCATTTGGATTGTATAATCTGAAACAAATGGAAACGCTTGCAGGGTTCTCTTGCTGAAACAACAACAAAAACCTGAGGCTGAAAAAAGGAAGTGTGACAGAAGGGCAGATTACAGCACTGGTTTATATTATGTAAGGGTAGGTCTGGAGGTGCCTTGTGCTAAGTGCTGCCAGGAGAAAGTAGGACTTGATGGCCCAAACCTTTCTCCAGCCAATACTCTAATCACTGTACTGCAGTCTGAGAAGGTTGCTCTTAGTCTGAGGTAATCAGCTGTAAATAAGATCTGTCCCTACGTCTACTTTGGTGTTAGTGGTTAATGGTGTGGTTCAGTAGGTTGAAAGCAGTCAATGTAGTTGCTCTTCACATTTCTGTCAAAGGTAGAGGGTTTGCACTGGTCTGGGATTAATCTGCTCTTTTGGGCTAAAAATTTGTAATTTCCCATTAGCGTGCAGCTTTTTGGAAGGTAAATCTGCCCTGCAAGCCTCATTCTCAGCTGTGGGTCCTTCTGGTAAATGCTTTGGTCTCCTTGTGTTACAGACTGTTCATGGAGCACTGCCCCTCACCATGTAGGCACACTATTGCCCTTGCTGTCCACATCCAGCCCTTTGAGAGGGAATCCATCAGAGCAGCTCCCTGATTGGGGGAATGTGTTTGCCTGTGCATTTTCTGACCAAATAAAATACAGGGATTTACAGAGGGAGGAAAAGCTTCAATAACAGGAACTGCCAGGAATCTCTGCTCAAATACAGTGACTTTTGCACACATAGGTTCAGCCCTCTGACAGCTGGGGAACTGGATCTTTCTGCTCTTGGTAAGTTTTCTAACAGTTCTATCCCACAATGAAAGATGGCAGACACATTACTTCTCTTCCTTCTGTGTCTTAAAGAACCTGTACATTCATGTTTTAGAAACCAAAACTGCAAGAAGAATTCATGACAAAGAGGTGAGCAGTTCCAAAATAATCCTAACTATGTGGTGTTTTTATTTCCTGCCATATCTGGTGAGCAAAAAAACACAGTAAGAATAAAACCACCAAAACCTTTTTAATGGTCTAGCAGTCTGGGTAAGTCAATGAGTTTTTTGAGTCTTAAAGACTCAAAAGCAGGCTGACAATTGTGTTTTTCATGCTTTCCACACAGAAGTGTGATCTACCCAAGATCAGTCTGCAATATATATATATACTCCTCTATGTCAGAGCCTCAGACTTAGTGTGTTGCTTCATCTGATAACATGAGCAATCACGTTTATAAGTAGGGTGTCTGGTCTTTTAGTTATCATATTAATGCTTTTAACATTATACTGTTGGTGGATCGCTGCTTCAGCTACGAGGTGGCAGGAGCTTCCAGCAAGCAGTTTGGAAAGCCTGAAGCCACACAGAAAGGCTTTAAAGACAACCTGAAATCTTGAAGGGGAGGTGTAGGATAAACAGAAGAAAGAATAAGGCAGAATGCTTTTCTGAATGCTTATCTTTTCATAAGACTAATTTAAAATATGATGTGGATTTCTGAACATGAGAAACAAAAAAGCTTATTTAGAATTTGGAAACAGAGCCAGTCAAATCCCAGAGGATAGAGTGAGCTGCATTTTATTTTTTTTTATTGAGCTGTTTAATGTCCATTTTAAAGAATTTTATAAAAAGATCATCTTTCTTAGTCTGGCATGGAGTTGGATGAGGAAGAGAAGTACTTGCTCATGTGTGACAAGCCATGCTTTATAATGAAACACCGACAGCATTTCTTTCTGTAGGATTAATCTGTGAATTTTTATTTTTTATTTTTTATTTTTTATTTTTTATTTTTTTTTTTCCAGATGGTCTGTATTCCTGCTGAGCAGTAGCAAGTTTTTAGGTATATGTCTTTCCAGTCTGGACTATTAATCAGCCATGCTTGTTCTGACATTTTCTGAGTGTAGTTTGTGTAGGGGAGGTGGAAAATTGCTTCCTGTACTCTTCTTCCCTGACTCCTTTAACCGTATGAGGAGAAATCAGAGTCTGAGTGCTTGCAATGAAAATGTCAGCTAAGAAACACTGTCAGAGTAAGTGTGCTCAATGGGTCACCCAGCTAGGGGCAGCTGCAATGTATGGGGTGGTGCTCCTGAAAGGCAGCTGAAAACCGACAGGGTTTATTCCAGTTAAACAGTAGCTTGGCATTACCCATAGGGAATCTGGAGAGATGTAATGCAGTTAGAGACACCATTCACCTGAGTAGTATCCCAAGTTAAGCTAGTTACTTCCAGTTTCTTTTGCTGCATCCTTTTCAGTGTCTTTCTTAATATCCTGTGTACTAAGATGGTAAAGGCTTGCAAAACTTATCTGGTTCAACTTGTTTTGTTCTGAATGAGTAGTGTACTTAGGATGGCTAATGGTCTCTGAAAGTACTTGCTTGAATTTAAATAGACATGGAGTATCAGCAAATCTGCAGGTGGACTGAGAACAGCATTTCCTGAAACTATGTTTGTCTTGTCAATGTTGGTTTTTGCTTAGGAGAAATGAAAGAAAATAAGAATAAAAAAGGTGTAAAGGAAATGTGCTCTTGTCCTTCCCCTGTAGTAAAATAAACCCGCAGCAAATGATGGAGGGCAAGGATGGTAAGGTTTAATGAAAATTGCTTTGCTTTCCAGACATCCTGGCCTCAGATGCTTGCAGGGTAGGACGTACTGGAGCATGAGCATGGATGCAGTTTGAGAAGGGCAGTGCTATTTTTTCCTGAAGAAAAGGGAGGTGAACGAGGTCAAGCAGCAGCCAGAAGAAGTTGCTGCATCAGAGAACTTAGCTATCCAGGAAGAGTCATCCCGCTGAGTTCCTCATCATGCCTACAGTCTGCCCTGTTACACCTTTTCCAGGTCATCTTGTCCCTAACTCTCATCTCTCCTTGAGCACTATTCTTTACACCCTAACCAACTTATTACCAGTTCTTTAAAGTAACTTCTGCTTTTTTTCAGTCCTTTCGTTCAACTCACATTTTTCTCAGAAAATTCTCTTTCCTCATCAAACAACACTGAGCTGCAAACCATATGCAAAGTGAGCCATATGTAGTGGAATTTACATGACCATTGTTTTTTATAAAGCATTGTTTTTTCCTGTTTATGTTCATGGCCAGCTTGCCAAGATGAGGGCTGTCCTTATTCTGTGTTCATACAGTATCTTGCATAATACACTTCCACTGGCCTTTATAAAGCCTGATGCTGCCATGATGGAGCAAGCACAGAACTGGAGATCTCCTAATTGATTTAGAATTCATGTGAGAGCATGCAGTAATCTTTTTGCCAGTCAGGTCTGGTCATGCTTTACTGATTTCTTCCTGGAGTCCTGGGTCACTAATAAAGGAAATGTGTAGAACTGTCATTTGGAATGGAATGTTTTACTCCCCATTAAGATCATAGCACAGCCTTCTGAGGAAAGAGTTAAGAGTGACCAAAGAAGCCTTTCTAAATGATTTGGCATGAAGTAAAATGCAAATTCAGGGAGTAAGCAGGTAAGCATTTGGGAAAAAACGTAAAGCTACCTCTATTATAGAAACCTAGTTTTCATTTTTTTCAAGTTTATCTTTGAATTATCTGTCTTTCAAAACTTCATTAATGTTGCTAAATTTAGAACATGTTCAATTTAATTCTAAATAAATATGAACATTTGTGTCCTACTTTCAGTGCTGGACAGCATCTGTTTGAAAAGTGATGGAAATCAGGTATTGAAACCTACAGAAAGGGTCAGCTGTGAAAGGTGAATCATCAGACTGCAAGTAAGTTAGCAGAGACTTGATGACTACAGGCTCGCAAAGGATGGCTTAGCAATAGGAACACAACATCGGGTTTTGTTCCATTTGTAAGAACTCTGTAGTGCTTTTCCCTTTTAAAATTGAGTTATTTTTGACTATTGTGATTCAGTCGCTTTTTTTTCTCAACTAAATGAATTCCAAAGATTTCAGCCCAGATTCACTGACTCAGTGTATTCAAGTCCGCCTAAAATACTCAGTAGCTGCAGCCCAAGGAGCCATGCAGACCCATTTAACAAAACAAACAAACAAACAAACAAAAACAATAGAATTTGATGGCCTTAACTTCACGTTTAACCATCCCACCTGTAGTGTGTTAAAGCAGTGCCTGAGTAACTGGAGATGGAGAAGTAGACGCTCAGACACAAAGTAAAGTGTTGTCTTCTTTGCGTATTGTTTCAAATCCCAAAGAGAATTTACTCTTGGGCATTTTTTGTTTGTTTGTGAAGTGTTTTTTTTTCTTATTGACTCAGTCAGTGCTGTTGAGTGAAAAACCTTATTGTTTAGCTTCACTGAGCAGCGTAAAGCCCACAGCACAGGTAATTGGATGGCTGTTCTTGTGAAAGTTCCTCTTAGAAAATCCGCTGTCTGGCAAGGAGGCAAATATTTAATAGAGATGGTAGATTTTAGTTCTTTTCATAGCAGCTCAGTGATGTATCAGGAAAAATCTTATCAGCACATCCACTGAACTCGCAACACAGACTGCCTGTTTTCATTAGATCGCAGGCAAATTGCCTAGTTCATTTATTTGATATATTTATGATAATCAGTGCATCTTAAAAGCATCTCCGCAGATTCCATAATGAAATACTTTGGGTCTTTGAAGTCTTCAGAATTTCTGGAAAAATAATGGGCTGACAAGTTCTTTTGCTGTTTTGTGCTCCAGCTACACATGCCAGGATTTGAACTGTTTTGAATGCTTAAGCCTCGTATTTCTGCAAATGCCCTTTACAAAATTCAATGTTTAGGGATTTGTTGTTGCTGTTACAATACCCTAGGGACAATGTTAACTTAGAACAAAACACCCGGGAGAGAAGAAATGTGCTTGTCTGTAGTCTGGAGCAGAGGAGGGGATTGTGCTTGGGATGCTGTGTGTGCAAAGGGGGCTGACAGCTAGGGCTGAGCAGGGGGAAGCCATGGTGGCACTGGGGCACGGCTCCACCTAAAGCAGCACACAGCCTCTGCAGAGTGCTGTCTTGCTCACTTCAGAGTAAACGTGTGCACTACCTTTTGCGAGGCAGAAAAAGGGATGACTTTTCAGCTCGCTCCTGCTGACTGCATGGCACGTTGTGTTGATTTTGGAGAAATACACGGAGCCCAATATCAAAGTGTTAACGAGGTCCTACCAATGGGCCATCAATTTTAATAATAAGACTACAAATTGCTTTGGTCTGCTGTGACAATTACTGCTGAATGTATTGTGTTCCATTTTTAAAATCAAATAAATAGAAAAACAAGGGGAAAAGTTAGTGCTGAAAAGCTTTAATAATATTGCATTCTCCTGTTAGCTGTAAAGAATCATTTTAAAGAAAATTCCAAGTCTGGTAATCCTTTGTGTGAAATAGAAGCACCTTGGGTGTGGGGGAAAAGGGATTTATTTTCTGAAATGAACTGTTGTTGTTGCTATAGCTCTGGGTAAAACCTGGTCCCATTGCTCATTCTGGAAGCTAATTTTACGGAGGGGTCACAAAAAGATGTCACAGTTCGAAATACATCTTTTGCTTTTGCTGCTGAATTTTATTTGCATTCCCTTTGCCCAGCACAGCGTCACAACATTTTTAAGTCCTGCCAAATGTCTACTAGTACAGCTGAAGTCTCAACCTTCAGGCAGCTGCAGGATATGTGCACAGTCCTAGAGGGAAAAGACCAGGGCAGGTGATGGCCACAAATATGTCGCAAGCAAATTGCACACAATTAAAGTGGATTTTTTATTTATTTATTTATTTATTTATTTTTTCAACTGCAACCTACTGTAGGGAACTTGCTTTAGTGGGGGAGCTGGACTGGATGATCTCCAGAGATCCCTTCCAATCTTTACGATGCTTTGTGATAGCTCTTTCTTTTCATTGTCTGCTCTTTCTCTCTTGGTTTGAATGTGTCTTGAGCTAATCTGACCCCAGCTTTCAGTTTGTTCTTTTATTCCAATATTATATTTCATAGACCTTCCATATTTTGTCTTGCTGTCTTTATTTTCTTTATTCTTTTTTTTTTTTTCTTTTTAAATCCATCTTGCCTTTTTTCTCCTCTCGCAGCTGTTTTCCCCCACACATTTTCAGTTTTCAACTAGGAAAGACTGGCATGAAGAGTAAAATCTATACTCAAAGATCCTCTTTCTCTCTTTCTCTCTTTCTCTCTTTCTCGCTTTCTCGCTTTCTCGCTTTCTCTCTTTCTCTCTTTCTCTCTTTCTCTTTTTGCAAAATAAAAGATTGTCCACCACAGGGAGTGGCAGAGCCAAAGGTTACTGTCCTTTCCACTGATAAAAGAGCCCATGGGCAATGCTACCTGAGGGGGACTGGATTTTTCTTCTTTTCCTTGCTCCACTCATGACTTCGTTTATGCAAGTTCTGGTTTTTGTTCAGGGAATCAGAGCAGCTGTCCCCCATGTCATCTTTGAAGCAGCAGTGCTGGGGAGCTGTAACATTTGTGTTTTATTGCGGCGTGGGAACCCCTTACTGATTCCAGCTGACTACAAGTCAGGTCGCTGTTGGGGAAGGGACAAACATTAATACGCTGGCACAGTTTCTCTTGCTAAGACCTTCTTTGGTCATTCAAAACTTGAACAAATACTTGTAACTCTCCGTTTCTCAAGCAAAAACAGCTTCAGGCAGCCAAATAAACATGTTCAGACCTCAGCGACTGCACAAAACTTACTAATTCTCAATTAGTGCTTTTGTCAAATCTTCTTTTGCTGAATGAACAGTCCCTGCATTACATAAATCAGAAGGAATAGACTGCCGCCAGATTTGGCTCTGTTTCTTATTGGAAGTCAATAGCAAACTAATAAAAAGCAGACAACCAGGAGATCTGTTGTTTGGAGTCCATGCTAAGTGGTTGCTAAGTGTTGTGAAAGTCTGGGCTTCTGTCTTCATATAGATGTCATGGTTTCCACCTCTACAATTAATCATTCTAAATAATATCATGTGTAATCTACTTTGGAGTTTAAAATAAATAATAATAAAAAAAACCCACGGAAAACTCAGATAAATCATCGTCAGTATTTGAACGCATTTTTATTTCTCCTATGCCCACATTGACATATAGCTTGCATCAAGGCATTTTGTTACAGCAGTTGAAAACTGAGCTAAAAACCTAAAAGAATAAAGGCACTATCTGGGAAATTTTGTTGGCTTGTTCCCAGGACTGATACAAATGATACATGCTCCACCATAGTGCACCAAATTCCCACGCTGCATGGGTGACAACAGATGTCGAACCAGTAGCCACAGATTCATGCAGGATCTTTAGATAACAGAACCATGGACCATGGAATACTGGAGCTGTGCAGGCTGTGTTAGGAAGACCTTAGTTAGAGGTTTTCTTATGTAATGTACTTAAAAATGTTGTGGGCTGGTACAAAGTTTAGAAGAAATATGTTTTTAATGCCAGAGATTTGTAAAAGCTACTGGAGATGATACAACTTGGTGCTTTATTGAGGATGGCACTATTAGCCATTAGCTGGGCTGCTTCTACACCTGTGTGGCACAGACACCTGTTTTGACTGAGTGGAAATTTAATGGGAACACAAATGCATCACGGGTCACGATGTTAGAGCTGTTTCAGACAGATTAAGTGGCCTGACTACATTTTTGAGAGCTGAAGCACTACTCTCAAAAGAAAAGGTGTTTTAGAAGTGAACAAAACAACAGAGAAGCGGTTTGCTTTGAACAATAGTTTTGTTTTCCTTTTCCTTTAAAAATATTCTACGGGAAGTTTGCAATAGGGGGAAAAGAATACAAAAAAAAAGTCATGTTTGGTAAGGGTGTGGGATTTAATCAATGTGGAAAGATCACATATGATTCCCAGACTATGTTCTTTTAGAAAAACTTTGCTTCTTGGGTATCAAGGGAGGATGGGCAGGATGTAGGAGTATTTGGAAGACATTTTGCCAAATGAGTGGGACTAAAAAAACCTTTCAGGTCTGTTGTTTAAAGCTTTACCTCAGCCCTTTCAAAATCTTCAGGGCATTCAGCAGAACATGTGTAATGCTGTAAGGTATATATACCTGTGTAAGCCATCTCCCTTAGGTATTCACAAGCCTTTGTAAATTGCATTCTTCATCAAATCTCACCTCCTCAGTACAGTGTCATGCTGTAGACAGATCAAAATATTGCAGCTGTTTAAGACTTGTCCTTTTGTTACAAGGCCACATAAAATGAAATATGCAAGGAACAGGAAGTGAGCCCATGGGATCTAAGAGGAGTCCAGAGTCTCATCCATGGCTTGGAGCAGGGGAAACCAGTGACAAGTAATTTGTGAAGCTACTGGTGGATTGCCTTTGGTTCACAGCTGTCTTGTAGACAAGAAAACAATCCCTCAGTCTTACAAACACTGATATTTGGATCTTTATTTTCTCCCCTCATTTAGAATCCCTTCTCAAGACTGTGCTTTGAAGCATATGAAGTTCCTTGGAAAAGTATTTTGGAATTGAAATAACTTTCTCAGATCTGTGCTTGACACACCTTTCCGGAGACAACCATTCACTCAACATTATCTACATTTATTGTTCATTTAAATAACTCATTTAACTAATTTGGAAATCCCAAATTAATATATCTCCAATTGCTAGTTCATTCTGAAACACACTGTAAAAGCAGTGACAGATGATGAACACACACACACAACACAAATTGGGCTTAAATTTCAAAATTATGTTTACATGGAATGAACTGATAATGCACAAGCTCTGTGCATACAGGTTAAAAAACCCTAGAAGGCTTTTGAATTAATTTTTTAATGCCATTTTCTGTTTTCAGCAGATTAGCAGTTTCTCAACGTGCATACTTATTGCAGAGTATTTATTGAACCATTCGAGCATTATGGGGCATTTTCTTTGAAAAAGATGAATATTTAATATGCTTTTATGCTGCTTTATATAGAACGTGTTTCAGTTCATTAATATTCTACATTTCCATCTCACAGTTTTGGAATGACTTGTCGCAAACCTGAGGTCATTGCTGGGTCGTTGACCCATTTTCCCTTCCAGTGTTCCACAGTTTTTAAATGACTTCATCTACTCATGTAGGCCCATTTATCAGCTGTCTATACACTCCACTTGTCTGGCCTCTTCCTTCCATTTTGTCTGTTTCCCCAAAGCTCCCAGCTTAAAATTATAAGATGGAAGCAAATCCAAGTCCCATTAAGAACTGACAGTCCAGCTAATACGTCTGTTAGACCTTCTCACAAAAACTCAAGATTTCACTGCTATTTGCTTGTGCCTTCCTTCTGAACAACTGGCATGCCTCTAATGTCTCCTCCCCTGCACATGCCCTCAAATATTGCCTTCTGTTTTATTACTGCCTGTCTTTGAGAAAGCACCAAGGCGTACTGCTAAACACAGTGTGTTTCCAGCTTTATGCTAAGCTCTGGGTACTCTCTAGAGAAACCTTTTGCCTGATTCACCAATAGATGACATTGTCTCTGGGTTCCAGGAAAAATTTTTCCATACACAAGATGAAATTCATTTTACTCCTTTATATCCTATTTCTGTACTATTTTTTGGTGCTGTCAGGCAGCTGTACTGTTCTTGCAACTGCATATATTTAAAAGCCAGCCAGATGAAGAGAGGCATATGTAACAGCGAACGTGGGATAGGCATGTGTGCTGATAAGACTAATTCCTTGTCATCCCCTATAATGTTAAATCTGATTTGAATTGCAGCCCGTGGGACCTGCAATTTCGTTTGTCCATCTGTCAATAAACTGCCATTTTGGGTTCTTCTGTAGTTAATTGTTGTTAACATACAGAGCTTTTTCCTCGCTTTTCTTCCATCCCCAACATCACATCTCCTTTCATCTTCAAGGTATATTTAGAGCCCAGTGTAGAGGAGCAACACTGGCATGGCAAATTATTGAACAGAAACAGAGGATAAATATTATATCCTCAGGTCCAAGTAAAAGTATAATTTATCTACAGAGATACAAAGGAATAGGTATAAATTAAAACAAAATATTGCAGAATAGTAAAATAGGATGTAGGAGACAATGGTTTCCTAACACATATACTTTTTGTTTCTAATGTTTTCCTTCTTATCCATCAAAATAGTAATTTTAAGTATTAGGATTTGAATCTCTTTGTTAACATCTAGGATCAACTCTGACCTACACAATGACGTAGAGATAGATCCAGTGCCCATTGCAGTTCTATCCACAAAGATGGTGTGAGTCTCACTTAAAAATTTTTTTTCTTGGTTTAGTCATACCTCTACTTGTACTAGTCTGATGTACTCTAAAAGGCCTTGTGAAAATTCTTAATCCTCTGTGGAGGATTGAGAGAGACTTCAGCTTTTGAGCGCACTTCCTGCCTTCAAATCTTCTAAGCTTTTCTAGAAAATGACTGGTAAATGTTAACACACTGTAGCAAGTCGGAAGCTGAAATGTCTTGCTGCAATGCATGAACGTATATTGAAGATTAAGAATATAATGAAAAAGATATTTAAATTCTTATATAAATAGCCTCCCTGCCCCCCCCCCCCCCCAAACTTCTATTGGAAGGGATCTAATTTGACACCAGAATCCCATCTTTACTCAGTAAAAAATGCATACAGTGCCTATTTTCTACAATGTATTGCAAATCTACATTCAAATTGACCTGCTGCTATGAATCATTTTGAGGTAAATACTATATGATTTGTAGATAGTAAATTAAGTATGCCTCGCTTTCTGACTCATGTATGCCCCCTTTTTTTGTTTTCCCCACAAGACTGATAAGAATCATATTAATGGCATGCAGGGCACAGTCAGTAATCTTCCAGCTTTTGTATTATGGATGTATTGAAAAGCCTTGCTACTCCAGGTTAACCACATAATTATCAAAGGAAATAATGTATGTATGTTATCAAACATACCCACAAACTAAAATGAGATTTGAGTAAGATAAAGATCATTGGATAGATTGTTGCTCAGGTATGGATTTACTGGGGGAAAAGTGGGTGTGGGAAGTTGGCTAAGTGAGCAAGAGTTATCCATGGAGCACTACTGGATGTATCACGCTCAAGAATAAAGGATCTATGAAACTGCTGAGCTTCTCTTGATTAGACAGGAATTATATCAGCCTCTACTGAGGAACAGAAAAACCAAACGATGGTAACAGACAAGAATACAAGAGTGGACACAGAAATTCCAGTTTTACCCCGTGAATACAGAATTTCCTTAAACTCAAAGCTATAGTTTCAAGACAACAGAGAAAACACATGCTAGAAAATTATAAGTAAATAGACAACACTGCATTAAAGGTGTTATGATGTATTTTCCTTTGCTTTTTATGTATAGCACTTTTGATGCTGCTTCTCTAAAGAGCCTAGAGTCCCGTGTTTCATACAGCAGCAAACACATTGCTAAGTGTAAAAGAAGATAACGAAGAGAAATGCCTGGCAAGGATGCTTGAAAGGGTAACTACAACATTTTTACTCGAAATAATTTACAGAAGAAATGAAGATTTTGATGAGCAGAAAAGAACACAAGAAAAAGATCAGTAACTACCATGAAAACTGTGGACTAAGCAAAGCAATCAGAAGAAAGCAAACTGTCTATTCAACACCTACTTTTGCCATTTGTAAATTATGTGGGAATTCTAGAATAATACTTAGGTGTTGTCTGCACTTAATTGCATCAGGGACCGGAGTGAAACTTAAGGAATTACAGCCTTCTTGTAAATGGTTGAAAAAATGTGCATCTCTCTTGATCTGAATATTACTTGGCCTAAAATACACCACTCCTTTCTTAATGAACGCCACTCTAGCTGCTTTGCTCTGTTTGCACTTTTATTGTTTGATCAGTGTGTTGAACTGAAAAAGTGAAATCACAGCATTTTTGAAACAATAATGTGCTTGTGCATGTGCTTATGAGACCTCAGTAAAACCTTAATCATTAATTTTATGAGAAATATATTTGGGTAATTTAACCTATTCTTCCCCTATCTGTACACAGAGATGTACTCATGCTAGATCAGTAATTTCTTTGCATATTTTTCTTTTCCCCGTAAACTGAACTGGTTTTCAGTAGGTATTAATATTTGATATTCAAGCTGCTCTGGCTAGATTGACTTTTAGACTAATTTATAGAATTAGTAGTATGACCACACAAAAAAGTATTGAGTCCTCTGATATCAAATGCGTTATTAACAAGTAATTAAAAAGAATTATGGAATCTATAAAGCTTAACAGAAGGATGAAGAAAAAGAAGCAAATAAATGGAAAGTTGAGCAGGATAATACAAATTATAGGATTTGAGTACAGACTAGCTGAGCTCTTTCATGTAGGTTCCTCAGAACTGTCTCTGCTATGAGCAACAACCCTGCCAACTGCAAATATTACTGAAAATGAATTTTGCATGAGAACAGTTACAGGAGACATTCATTAACTTTTTAGTCAGTGAGACTCAGCTGCTTAGATTATCACAGTAAGCAAGTTCAAGAGGAAATAATCATTCCATTCATGTTTGGGGATTTTTACCAGTGCCCAGCAGCCTGTTAATGCTTCTGTTGGCAAAGTTAGATCAACCTCTCACTCCCCACTCCAGATGCCAGGTTGGCAAACCACTGCATTTTAATTCCTTTGAGAATGAACTTCCCTGAAATCAGGAAAATATCTAAACAATTATTTGTTATTAAGAAGATGAATAAATTTTTAAAGCACTGCCCAGCTAGACCTTAGTAAATGCTTATTTCATTAGGTACAGAAGAGTTTATGCAAACATGGAATGGAGTGCAGTTACACAGAGCTGTCTCCTTAGTATTTGCTACTAACACCTGCATATATTACTGGGAGACCCAGGGAGAGCTTAGAAGAGCTTAGAAGATCCTGTATGTGTCATTAAATGAATGAGAGAAGGGAGGAAGCAACAACTAGAAAGGAAGGAGATAAAGATGTGCCTGCATTTAGCAGTGTAAGAAGGCCACATGGATTTTTCTATGGATCTCCAGTTTTTGAGAATGGTGCTGGAAACTGCAAGTCTTAAAAAACTGATTTACTTCTTTGTGTATCTTCACATTTTTGTATGTTGTATGCTCCAGCCCATTGAATTACTTGGTCTTTCTACCATTTAAACAAGCAGGTGTCCTTCTGAAAGTCTTCTCTCTGAGTTCATAAACGTTCAATGCATATTTGATGAAGTCAACCAAAAAGAGGAAAAGAACATAATGTTTTCATGCTTTTAGTATAGGAGCCTTTTCATGTTGCTGCCTTTCTGCTTTTCTGTTAGAATGGTTTTGCTTCTATTATGAATTTGAGGTCTCTTCCTGCCCTTATCTTTTCTCTCTAGTGAGTCAGTAACACAGCATGCTTTTAATTCAGTTAATTCTTCATTTGCCTGTGTTGGGATTTTGAGTGTGTTCAGGTGGGTTCTGTTGGCTGTGTGCACATGTCGGGACTGCAGTGTCCCTGCCACACTAAGGGAAAGCTCTGACAGTCCAAAGGCTGAAGCTCTCTCTGTGGTCCCTTCTCACAAGGGAAACCTTATCTGTACAGACTGCAGTTCTGATTCAGGAAAACACTGAATGTCAAGCTTAGCTTTTACTTGAATCAATGTTTTTAAGCATTTCCCGAAGTACAGTGTCTTTCCCTCAAACGACAAAGATGTAGAACACAGCACTGTAAATTTAAGTGATTTCAGAACCAATATTTATTTCCTTATGGTTAGTGATAAAGGTTGTGATTCAGTGGCTGAGCATAGAGAATATGTACTTCATGCATTTGTTTTACAGGACCTAGCTGTTTGCCTTGTTATTAATGTAATACTAACATTGATCTTTGCTGGTCAAAGTTTGTTAGCAATGCATGGCAACTATGAAACGTGGGGATGAAGTTTGTGAGCAGTCACTGTCACAAAGTTGTGCTTTACTGAGCCACTTGGAAGCCATCTTGTATCAGTAATAATGGCATAGGATTCGCTCTTTACCTTACATTAGAGTAAGTGATTTTATAAGCTTTAGTGATGCGTATTACAGCATAAAGAGGTCCTAACTAAAGTCTGAACTTTGTTGTACTCAACAGAGTGCACACATGTGGTATGTGATGATCCGTATCTGGAGTCTTAGATTGTACCTGTGTCAGTACCTGCACTGGCAGGCTTTTTCTTCATTCTTTTGGCCAACTGCCATCATCTAGACACATCCATGCCATTAAACTTCTTAAAGGTTAAAAAATAGAATGGCTGGAGCCAAACTGCTTTTTTAGAAATAAGCCTTGGTCTAAGCTAACTCCTAGCTGGGAACTCTTTGGTAGAGCTCTTGTTGCTGTATGTAGAAGTTTTCTGGTGCCATTCTTACAACAAGAATTTATGATGTTGATTTTTATAATCAGACTTTGATATGGTGAAAGACTATATATGAAGATATATTGTGAAAGTTTCTCTTTGAAGCTAATCAAAGACTTGTGGTTCCACAAACTTCCTTACACAAGAAAAGTACTTCAGCTTTGGACTGAAATAAATTTACAAACTCAGGAATTACTAAAACAACAAAAATGTACCTGTTTATTAGACAAATATCTCTTTTTATCATAAATTCTGGTTTTAGTTATTAATATTTAAATCTGAACAGAGTTGTTGAGTTCAAGAGGCATCTGTCCTAGCATGCCTTTGTGCTCATAAATTAGTTATAGAGGCATGATATTTCCACTTTCATATTGATTAGAAGACTGTGTCCTAGTTTTTAAGTTTCATAGAATGAAATTACAGTTTTAAATTAAAACCCAAATGTGTCATTAAAATATTCAGATCAATACGCAAAACTGCTTTTAAAATTTGCTTTTCAAAAATCTACTGCCAGAATGAACCGTGACAGAGGTAGAATTCAAAGTGAGTTATTTCACAGTTGTTTGAACATCGATTTTCAGATGACAGTCTTAAAAATATCCAGTGGAAATGACTGTATTAGTTGCTCCTCTGGGGAACTAGCTGCTCTTCAAGTACTATATAACTCTTACTTAGTGTCTGTGACTAAGATAACACTGTTAATTATGGTGATCAATATTGGTAAACTCATTACTGGCATGGATTCTTTTTGTAAGCTTTGGTAGCTCTCCAGGGTGGTTAATCATCCCAGGGGACAAGTACCCTTGATGTGTCACTATCCCTGCCTTTTATGATACATAGGGGAGACAAAAGAGCTGTAAAGCTGTGCACCCAAGCATTCCCCTAGGCAGTTGTGACACTGCAACTTCAACATTTTGCAGCATGTGGACAGCTAGATCTGCTCAAAATTTCAAAAACACTTTTATTTGCACAATCACATAATATAAACATTAAAATAAATAACGTGTGAGTAGCTTTCAATTTTTGAATCAAGATCTAAACATAGTTTCAAAATACATGCAGATCACAGAATCACAGAATCACAGAATTATCAAGGTTGGACAAGACCTAGAAGATCATCTAGTCCAACCATTACCAATACTTCCCAGCTAAATCATATCCCTAAACGCAACATCCAAATGTTTCTTGAACACTCCCATGGTCGGTGACTCCACCACCTCCCTGGGCAGTGCATTCCAGTGCCTGACTACCCTTTCCGAGTAGTAATACTTCCTAATGTCCAGCCTGAACCTCCCCTGGTGCAGCTTGAAACCATTCCCTCTAGTTCTATCACTGATTACACGAGAGAAGAGGCCGACCCCCCAGCTCACTACAACCTCCCTTCAGGAAGTTATAGAGAGCTATAAGGTCTCCCCTGAGCCTCCTCTTCTCCAGGCTGAACAATCCCAGCTCCCTCAACTGCTCCTCATAAGGCCTGTGCTCCAGACCCCTCACCAGCTTCGTAGCCCTCCTCTGAACACGTTCCAGAGCCTCAATGTCTTTCTTGCAGTGAGGGGCCCAAAACTGAACACAGTACTCGAGGTGCGGCCGCACCAATGCTGAGTACAGGGGGACAATTACCTCCCTGTTCCTGCTAGTAACACTGTTTTTGATGCAAGCCAGGATGCCGTTGGCCTTCTTGGCCACCCGGGCACACTGTCGGCTCATGTTCAGCCGAGCATCAATCAGTACCCCCAGGTCTGTTTCCTCAACACAGTCCTCCAGCCACTCTGCCCCAAGCCTGTAGCGCTGCCTGGGGTTGTTGTGGCCAAAGTGCAGGACCCGGCATTTGGTCCTGTTGAACCTCATCCCGTTGGCTTCGGCCCAGCTCACCAGCCTATCCAGATCCCTCTGTAGGGCCTCGCTACCCTCAGGCAGATCGACACTCCCTGCCAATTTGGTGTCATCCCTGAACTTACTGAGGGTGCACTCAGTATGTTTATGTAGTATATTGGTTTTCTACAGTAATCTTAGAAATTAGATGTCCTCTCATCTGGGCCTTCTTTAGGCTGTGAAGTTCTTGTATTTTCTGTGTTACTGGAGGAAGGTGTGAAGAATAAGGAGATGTAACGCTACTTACTGCTAATTTTGACTATTTATTAACTTAAACAGTCATTATTCTTAGTGATGTTATAGTTGAACAAATACAATGAGGACTTCAAGCTGTTTACACAACATGGCTTTGGAAAGAACATTGCTCTGATATATATTAGCTCATGTTAGAACCGCCTAAATAGACCTTGATAATGAAATTCTGTCACAACCCACGATAAATGTGTAGCCATTAATTAGATTAAGCTTCTTCAAATTCTAAGACAAGCATCTCTAAGGAGAATTGCATGGTAGAGAATAAGTGAAATAAAAGTGTGTGACAAAAAGAGAAAAACAGACTGAAAAGACTGTCTATGGCCGAAGATAAGTGACATGAAAGGTGTCTGATGGCTGCTGTAAAAGAAAGAGCCACTTAGCTCAGAGCATTCTGGAGATATCTGGTTAGGAAAAAAGAGATTTCTTGAAGTCATTACATGTACAATATAATGTAAGGGAAGATGTCAAGCCTGCCACAATAAATACTGGAACTGTAGGTAACAGTAAGTGGTTGAAAATAAAGAATATAAGACTGTGAAGAAAAGGAGTATATGACCGAATAAAAATACCCTCAGCTGTAATAATGGACGAAAGAAGAGCCATTTGTCTAACATGCATAGATGTTCACTGCGTTCAACTGGGTTTGTATTTTGTTCCTTTCCAGGGCAGGCAATAATACAGACAGTGAATGGCTTGATAATAGGGGGTATAAGGTGAAAAACCTATCCTAAGATTTTCTTTGCACTGCTCTTGAGAATACCTGCCATTTGGTGCAATCCTTTCCATTTTTAATGGAAAGAAAATGCAGTTCAGGCAAGGAAGCTATGTCTGGAAAGGACTGCTTAGCAGGGAAATTGTCTCGTTTCTTCCTTTAATCAGGAGGTGGAATTTTAACGAAGACCTTTCAAGGTACTGTGATACCTTCCGGCCCCTCGCCAAACGAGCATGTTTGCTAATTTTGCCAGCATTTTCTCTATGCCCTGTGAGCTGGAAAGTAGGCTGAAGATATTTCTCTTTTCTCTTCAGGCTTTTGGCTGCTCTAATTGAGGGCAGAAAACTATTTTGTTCTTCTTTTGAAAGATATTTTATAAAATGGGTTTCTCTCTGTACTTCCTCTAAGGATATTCAGCTTCAAATGCTATTCTCACAAACCTCTACCATTTTAATTACTCCGACATATTCTTTACTTGGTATGAAATCTTTAAATAAGGTAGAACTCTTACATATATTTCATTTATCTAATAGGAATCTCTTCAACAGAAGAACACGTGAGCCATATATTTTTATTAAGCTTGAGAGGAACACATAGAAGAGGAAAAAGCAGACTTTGTTAATTAGTGTTTATAATGCAAAAGTAACCTACAACCCTCAAACCTCTTCAAGTTACATCAAGAAAGGTGAACATGACAAAAGCATTAACTTATGAGAAAGTTTTCTTAGAAAAAACCGCTTGAATTTAAGTTTTATGTATTTCTTGAAAGGTCAGGAAAGAATCTGTATCAGCTTGCTCTTTTGACAAACACTGACGATCCTTTCCTAAGTTGAGCTGTGACTTGAAAATAAAATGTCACGCATGAATCCACGGTGGAGAAGAAGGAGGGATGAGTCAATGGACCAGATTAGAAGTCAGAGTTGTAACTGGATTTGCACTGTTTTCAAATCAGCTCCAGTAGATGACTGCAGTGCCTGCAGGTCTGATGTTGCAGATCAGATTTGTGAATGGTGATATTTAATTGGCAGTCTGCCTGGAAAATGAGAAGTGGTAGGTATCTTTGGAAAATGTTAAAATAAGGCTTAGGAGGTACTCAAGCAAAAGACACCGAAAAGTGATGTGTTTGAAAGTGGCATGTGACTTTTTTAAAGTCAAGGCATCTGTCTTAGCTGTCCAGAGACCAGAACTAGCTCTGACTCCTTTTAACATCATTAACTGCTAATTTTGTGACAATTAATGGTTTATGCAATGTAAAACAGAAATAATTTAGCCATGGCTTCTGTGATAAATAAGGACAAACTGTGCTGCAGGATGAACTGCTCAGTGTTTTTGCTCTAAGATACACCCAGTCAACATGCAAATCCAGGATTCTCTATTTGTCTGGAAAGATCTGGCTACTAAAGCATTTTTTGATGGCTTTTCTGACTCCTACTAACATTCTGTTTCTCCTTTCCAAGGAGATTTACAATATATTTCCAAGGATATTTACAATATGCACTGAATGTCAGAAGGCACAGAGCTTCTTACACTGCTATTACTGACTGCATTGTGTCAGCTCAAATAAAGTAATGATGAAAGTAAAGCACATGGTTTCCTTAGCTCTGCTTGTCACACCAAGGGATTCAGCTCCAGGAAGCATTGCCTGGTGACATAACAAGCGATAACAAGGCATTTAACCCCAAACAAGTCAAGGATGCCCATGCCTCAAGAGTACTAACCATTTTTACTGACATAGTATCCAGTGCGGCTCTGCAGCAGGCCGGAGAGCTGCCCTTGTGGTATTCAGAAACAAAAATTATTTTGTGTGTTTGTGTTTTGGTCAACAAAGCAGAATTGTAACAGAATCGCTCATTAGTATGGAGTAGTTGGGGGTGAATTATCCATGCCTGGACTCCATCTCATTATGACAAAACTATATAAGGTATAGATATCCAAGAGTAGTGGGATATTGGAATTAATCGTGAAGCTAAGTTAGCAGCATAAATATATTAATTGTTTAATACATTAGTATAATGTATTTCATAATATTACGTTATTTGTTAAGAGCAAATGTGAGAATAAAGCACATAAGATGATTTTAGTAGTACCTTTTTGTTTGTTTGTTTGTTTTCCTACTGGAGCAATGTATTTTCCAGCAAGAGAGCCCTCTGTCTTTCCATTCACCATCTAGAGAAACTTTCACTTCATGTAGGAAAATATTTTATAGACAAAATGTACATTTACAGCATAGCAAGAATTAAAAGAAAAAGACATTTACTTCATATTGAGACATGAGACGGTCATATAACACTTTTATATTATTCAGATTAGCATTAGGCAGGGTTTCGTCTGAGGTCTTTTAAAATGTATTGTTTCTAGCAAGTAAATACAAAATCCTTTGCAAGAAAATGGTCTCCAAGGGTTCACAGCACTGATTTAATGAAAAGAAATAATGATTTCCACTTCTGCAACCCTCTGTTTAGTTCTGTCTTTATATGCTTTAAAAGAACTTTTATAAAGAAACAATCTATTTGTGCACATGATAAAATTGCTCAATTGCACAGCTGTGGCTGGGGTTTATGGGGTGAATTACAGGCAGAAGGTGAGTCTCAACAGTACTGCTTATTGTTGTGGATGCTTAGGAACCCGGTGTGAGTGTTTGAGAGGCAACTGCTTTCGTTCCTTGTTATTAAAGATTACAAAAGGAATGGTTTCAGCTATCTATTGATCATCACAAAATGGAAGCTAAGGAGAACCTAGAATTAGTTTTCCTAGGTGCCCATCTGTAATAAGAATGCTGTAACTCTGCAACTAATGAATCAGCTTTCCCCTTTCACCAAGATGAGTTAGAGAGGGTTATTTTTCCTAGTGTATTTATATTCCCACAGGTAGAGAATGTAACTGTTAGTTAGACATGCAGTTACAAAACAATCTGAACAACCTGTTACTTCCAGCATCTTCTGTCCTCACATTTACTGTCAATACTACTTTTTTGAAGTTGTATGCATACAAATGTGATGAGGGAGTGTGAATCACCCTAAAGACCTATGACTTTGGAGACATTTCTGACATTTTTCACTGTAATACTTGGTGACTACTTGCTTCATCAACTTGTAACACTCATCATTGGCCAATATAGTAATTGTAAAAGCTAATGGGTGTTCTGTTGATACAACAAATGATGCTTTACTTTTTTTGTGTGTGTCCCTGAATTTGAGAAAGCCAAACAGAAATTAAAAAAAAAAAAAAATCCCCAGCATAACGATGCTTAATTTTCATCAGAAATGAACCTTACTTCTTCCTTATCATCCAGAATGTGTACTGTATTAAGCATTCATAATATTTTTGGCTGGTACAACAGCCTTTGGCTGGTATATCTTCTTGTCTCAGGGAAAGATTGCATCTCATATAAGTATACTCAGTAGACCTGCTTACTGGAAGTCTTGTTATGATTAAACCAAGAGATCACAACATACCAGCCAACATTAAATGCTATCAAATACTGGCAAGCAGAGGAGTAATGTATTTGGAGGGTGAAAGGAAGCAATTTCCAGGAATTCAGAACCAGACACTTTCACAAATTCATTTATAAATATTAGCATATTTTTGATAACTAGGGTCAAGATAAACCCACATGAACTTTTTTTTTTTCCCTACAGACAGAGATGAGGAAAGTTCTGAAGCAAATTGGAAGTGGTAATGCAAGAGAAAATTTCACAAAGCTCATGTGAAGCAAGAAGGCATTCACTTTTTCACAGCTCATCAAAACATCAGGAATTTTTGTTGACAAATGTCTGAAGAGAATAGAAATGGATATAAGAATATTCTTGCAGAAGCAAGGCAGAAGTGATAATAGTTCTGTTTACTCTTGCTGCATTGCTTTGTTATTATAGTATGTGTAGTCCTTCAAAAGCCTTACTCTAGATTGTATTTTGCTAAACGTGTTCATTGACAAATGCTGACCCTGACCTGAAGAGCTTTCAGTCTACAGCTTCAATGAAGTGAATTTAACAAAATGGAGGAGAGGATGCCTGACAGTACAGCAGCCACAGTTTAGGTGCCAATACATCAAGAACTATGAGTCATAAGGGAATATATTCTCCTATTACAAATAAACAACGTCTGCCACTTCAGCTACTGTTGGCTTTACCTTCCATTAGGTGGGCTCTACCAGCTGCTGGCTTTTCCTGACTGGTATGATTTTATAACTCCCTTTTCACTGCTAGATGTGAATACAGACAGGAGAACTTGTGCTTGACCAACTCCTCAGAGAATGTTTTACAAGATTCCCTTCTGTGCTCCATATACACTACTGCCCTCATCTTTTCCTTGCTATGCCCCTCTTTATTCCACTATGGCTTTTTCCTTTTGTTCACGTAAGTCTTCCAGCTAAAGGACTTTCTCTTAATTCTATATACAAAGTGAACAGAATTTGTTCATCTGTAACATGTTTGTTACGGAAGTTCAAAATGCTAACAGCTAGCAATACAAAGCATTACAACCCACTGTATCCTTGTACTCTTCGGGAAATGAGAACTTTCACTGCACTTCTGCTTCTTTAACCGACCAATCTGACCATTTTACTACGGTTTTCTTTTATATTATTGTTTTGGGTTTTTTTTGGGGGGTGGGTAAAGTTCCCCTTCCACATTCTGCTTTGAGTGCTTAGGTGCATATTGTTATTTACATGTCAAATATATACTCAGTAACCTCTCAGAGCAGGAGAGGGAACTGCTGAAGCTACTCCAGTCCTTTTATTTGAAGTCTGTGTTCCTGACGCTTAGAAAAATCACCTCTTCATGCGCATAAGCTTCATCCAAATGCCAGTAAATGTGCTTCTCTCCCCACTTGCATTTTTTTTTTTTTGTCTCAAAATTATGCAACACTCGTATGACTAATTTGTTGTGAATAAAGCCCAGAATTTTAATTTGTGCCTATTCTCTAGAAGTGGACTTTTGAGGATACTCCTTGAATACTTTCTGCCAAACATGACTGTTTGGATATTTGTGCAATTACAATGGGGCCTCCCGTGCTTCTGGCAGCTCTGCTTGTAAGTCCGGCTGCATTTGGCTTGCTTGTAATGCAGTAGAATCTCATTTTGCCTCTGACTTCTCTGCTTCTTAAAAGCCAATAAAATGATTGAGTGGGGCAATTTAAATGGTCTATGCATTTGTCAGTAACTACAACTGTTTCTCCAATTAATTTACTTTTAAATCTCATACTGATTACTGTCAGTTTTTTCACTGACCTCACAATCTGATCTATCCTCTTTTTGTTACTCAACATTCTAAATTCAGCACCAAAGGTAAATAGTGGAAGGTAGCTGTACTACATGGCATGAGTTTATCACTATTGACAAAAGAACGTGATTTAATAACACACTGGTACATTCTAGCAACAATTCAGTAAAACAGAGGGAAACAAAGGAACTGCTGTTTGCAAGAGTCATGAAGATCTCGTATAATTAATCTAGCTGCTGTTTTTTTTTTTCTCCCTGTAATGTTTATTTGTGTGTTTTGCATATGTGATTATATACATATTCAGCTCCACAGTATTAGCATAGCATAGAATGGCTAACTAATAATAGCTGTTTTCTTTAAGGCATACTTTGATGGAGTACACAGACCAGCTGTGCCTGCCTCCACCCTAGAAAGGTCAGGGTTTGTGGTGCAGGAGCCATGCACTGCCATGGAACATGTGCAGAATCTTATCTCTTGGGAGCTCACCACCCAGCTTTTCTGCATGTGTGATAGTTGTCTGTGCTTCCCCAGAGCAATCCCACTGCAGGGTGCCCAGTGCTTCTGGGAGCTGCTGGACTTCCCAGGCTTGTGCAGAAGGTTTGGTTATGGGTGGAGGCCAGGCTCTGCTGGCTGGTTTTAATGGAAACTTGAGACAAACAAAATCCTCATGGAAAACAATGGTAGGAAGGGAATAAGGCATGGATCCACTGTAGACCACTGCTGACAGCCTGACAGTGCTGGATTTGGCTGCCTCCTGCTCTCAGATAAGATCTTGAGGTCATTTTTATACAGTTCTGTCCCAGTTCCCACTCTAGATTAATAGTTTCTGATCCCTCCTATTTTTACCTCCTATGGAACGGAGTGCATACTGGCATCACAATTCCCAACACATTACCTATTGTTGCATTTAACCATGCATACCAGTGTGAAACACAGCTAGAAACTATACTAGTGGTAGCGATACCCTTCTTTCCACCCTCTTTGCCCTCATCTCAGACATAAGGAATTGATCTGCTTCAAGATATTTTTGCTTTCAAACAATCCTTGAACACATAAAATGGAATCATAAGGTTGGAAAGACCGGTAAGATCATCTGGTCCAACCATTAGCCTATGCCTGTGACTGCTTTAGACCATATTCCTCAGTGCCACATTGTAGAGGAACTGTTATGTCATGGCCTGAACTGATGATTGAGCACCTGGTGAAGAGAGTGGCTGGCTCAGGAAGCACAGGTACAAGCAATTCACCTGTGCTTCCCATGTGACTAGAAGCTCATGTAAGGGCAAGCCTCCAAAGGGAAAACGTTTCTTGGATGAAGGCCATTTCCTGAGATGGAGTGTTCTGTAGCCAGAGTCCTACCACCAGTCAGCTAAGCCAACTTTTTCCTATATACGATTATTGATATTCCTAATCATACTTTGCCTCCTATCACAAAGATTTTATCAAAAGCAATTTCACTGCTTCCAAGCACCAGCATACCTCTACACAATTCTTGAACACCTCTGGGGATCAAGACTTCACCTCCCTCGGCAGCCCATTCCAATACCTTCCCATTCTTTCTGAGATATTTCCCAACATCCTACTCAAATCTCCCCAGCACAATTTAAGGCCATTACATCTCGTCCTGTCATTGTTACCTGGGAGAAGAGGCCAACCTACATTTTGCTACAACCTCCCTTCAGGGAGTTGTAGAGCGCAATGAGCTCTCCCCTGAGCCTCCTTATTTCCATATTAAACAATCCCAGTTCCGTCAGCTTCTCCCCATAAGACTTATGCTCCAGACCCCTTACCAGCTTCACTGCCCTTTTCTGGACACGTTCCAGGGCCTTGGTGGTTTTCTTGTAGTGAGGGGGCCAAAACTGAACCCGGTACTTGTGGTGTTTTTCATCACTCTATGATCCCGAGCTCTTTAAAAATGTGCATCCATTCAAGCATTACTGGAGACCGTTAGTTTGAAATATTTTCTATTCATTTTAAGCTCTTGTACCCTGACAGTTTTTCTTGCTTTTTCCTGAAATACATAACTTGTTGTTTGGATAACTCCTGTAGTACAGCTATGTAGAGAAAGCTATATGCACACATTGTAGAGAAAGCTATATGCACACATTGGCCTCCACTGGTTTCTTTTTTTTTTTTCTTTTTTCTTTTTTTTTTTGTTTTTTAAACACTGCCATTATATTTTTCATTATATTCTGGGCTGAAAAAGGGACAAATAGTGAGGTGGCTGAGTTTGCGATGTTACAAAACTATTCAGGATAGACCGGAGCAGACCACATAATTGCAGATGTTGCTTATTGCTATTAAGTACTGTAGAACTAACAAGTATATAATTGATAGGTATACAGAATGGTGCAGTTAGAAAGGGATAATCAGAAACAGATGGAAAATACCTGTGTAGGCTCACAAGAAATACACTAAGAGGAGTGATCTCCAAAAAGAGATCCTTCCCCAGTGGCAGTCAGCCCTTAAATGGGCTCTAGGAGAGGTGGAGACAGGCTCCACCCCTTCTGGTCACACAGCTGAATTGCTTTCACCTGTGCTCCCATGCCTGACTCATTGATCGCATCAGGTGGTCAATCAGAGGTTCAGGCTGTGATTCAACAGTTACCATCCAGCAACCAAATGTTATACAGAGGAATCTGTGTCTCTTCTACATATACACTCAGCTCAGAGCAGGGACAGCAGTGCCAAAGATTTGCCATTGCCCTGAAAACAAACAGTGGTAATTAATGAGATCTTTAAAACCATGGGCAGCTGTCATCTGCCTAGTTTCTTACTTAGATGTGTTGCAGCTGCCTACCTTACTTTCAGGCCGTTAAAATAACATCAGTGTAATGTCGTCTTAAAAATGCAAGAAGACCTTTTAGCTTCTCTGCTGAAACCTCTGCACAACCTGCTGAGTTCTCAACTTCTTGGCCCGGCTCTGTGCCTGAGTTCCCTGGCTTTCCTTAGAAGCCACATGAGAATCAACTCATAGAAGTGAGAATCACAACGTAATTCACTTTTGTTCCTTCATAAAACATCTGTTGATAAATCACTATTTACGCTGTGAACAGCAAGGAGGAAGAGGTCTGGAGAAGTTTGGCTTTGCACCAAGGAGTGGTTGACAGGTGGATGCCTCAAGTGGATTTGTGTAAAATGACTTTCTATAGAGCTGTTCTTCAACCTGTCTTTGGTTGAATAACTCTTTCAAAAAGATTCTTTCTTCCCCTTTATCCTTCATTTGTGTCAGTTCACCATGAAGGATTTGTTCCTATGTCCTGCAGTTCTTCATGAAAGACGTGATACTGTACATTGAGAGAGTAAGAAACAGGAGAAGTAGTACAGAGCTGCATTTCTAAAATTTGTCATAGTATCTTGGGCAATGTGTATTTGTTTCTGTTTCCCAGTCTGGAGGAAACACTTTCTTGAGGCTTTTGGTAAAATTGCTGAGATGAAAATGGCTCATGTTTAAGATAATGCATCCCCTCTTTACAATCAAGTATCCAGCTTCATTTCAGTCAACAGGAGAAGGGAGGTGAGTGCTTCTTATCTTCCATCTTGAGTCTACTACTTTCCTTACATCATCTCTGTGTGTTGTTCAAACATGTTCTTCCAGCCTTCACCAAATCCCCTGAGGAATACCACAGTGTTAACTGGGGTGAACTAAGGGAGCAGCGACCGCCAAGTGAGCAGGGAGAGTGGGAGGAGTGGTGGAAGGAAGAGCCACAGACACTACTGTGGTGGTCATCTGGTGGTGAACTATGACTGTAAAGCAACTAGTGTTTGTGTACCACTTGTGAGAAATAAAGTGCTGTAAAAGGCATGAGAACAGAGCACTTACTTAGATCTCAAATGTTCTGAATTTGTAATGTACTCCATTATTATGCGTAAAGTGAATTTTCTCTAACTACACGAAAGGCTTTACATTTTTAAAGGTTGTCAATAAACTATTTATTTGCTGAGCAAGAATGCGAGGATGAAGACAATTTGTTAATCTTAGTTTCTACATTGAGCTTTTAACTAATTTGACAGTGGTTCATAAAAATACTTCTGGGATTGTGAGTATGTCTTATTTGGTAACCATCATTAAGCCAAACAGTCCTTGCAGATGGAGGACCCGGTTCTGATCACTTGTGTTGCCTTACTGTCATTTTGCTGACATCACACAAATGATTCCCTGTTTATAACACAAATCAAATTAGTCTCTGCCCAAAAGCTGTGAAATGTCACTGTGACCACAGAGCGCATAAAAAATTGACAGCTTAGGAAATCATTATTTGGGCTGGGAGATGAGACTTTTTTAAAAAACATTATATAGACTCTGAGTTTAGAATACTTAAGATATAAAAAATTAAAAAAGAAAACAAACCACTAATTAGTTTTCCATGAGTTTTTCCTTCAAATGTGCTTATACCTTGCCCACACATCGCATTTTTCACTCAGTGGTGTCACAAAAGGCTGTAAGTTGACAGACTGGGACAGATCACTCAGATCTGCCTCTGGCAGTTGTCAGAATTGAATATGTCACTAGGTTTCACTAAAAACAAAGTATTCTCATCTGTCAAAATCAGTAGCTGTGATTGGGCCAGCAGAAGGCTTTCCAGTCAATTGGTTTCTGTTGTCTAGCATTTGCCAAACATTCAACCACAATTAGTGGCCTTTGCTTATAGTATCTGAGAGATCTCCAGTCCAAATCTGGTCCAGAACTTAGTTTTCAAGATCAGATGGATTTAGTTTGGCATAAAATGAAAATTTGGACAATTTATTGTTACAAATGAAGAAGAGCCTTTCTGACTCCAGTCATAATGTGTCAATACACTGTATATGATGTACTCTTCCACAGAGTTTTAATGGGTTGTGTTGGGAATAGGATAAAAATACATGGTCTGTTTTTCACATGATATACCCATTTTTCCTTGCCATGACTCTTTTTTCCCCCCCCCCCTTTTTTTTTTCTGTGATGCCCTCTCTTCCCTTCACAGAATAAACACTCCCCACTTTTCCTATCCATTTATATGTAAATATCTTATTATTTCACACCTCAGTTTCCAACCTCTTTCTTTCCTTGAATTCACCATATATGTCATGTTAGCTTTGGTTAAAAAGGAAAGAAAGCTAAGTAAGGGCACCTGGATAAAAGAGCATAAAAACGGAGTACAGAAACTGAGCAAAGAAAACCAAGAGACTTGGATTATAGAATCACCAAGGTTGGCGAAGTTCTCTGAGGTTTTCCAGTCCAACTGTCCACCTATCACCAATATTTCTCACTAAACCATGTCCCTCAGTACAACATCTAAATGTTTCTTGAACACCTCTGGGGACGATGACTGTCACCTCCTTGGCAGACTGTTCCAGGGCCTGACCACTCTTCCAGGGAAGCAGCATTACCTAATGTCCAATCTGAATCTCCCCTGGTGCAACTTGAGGCCATTCCCTCTAGTACTATTGCTAGTTGCATGAGAAAAGAGGCTGCAGCCCACCACACCACAACCTCCCTTCAGGGAGTTGTAGAGAGCAATAATGTCTCCCCTGAGCCTCCTCTTCTTCGGACTAAATAATCCCAGTTCCCTCAACACACCAAGGATATAAAATTATTCTGGCTCTGGTTCTTAAAATATTCAAGAAGTGTATTTTTTTATTTCTTTATCTTGAGAAAGAATTTATCAAAATTTTCTTGAAAAAAATAAATAAATCCGTTCAACATTATAGATTGGTTTCTGGCTTAATTTTGTTATCATTTGAAATCTCCCTTTCCAAATCCTAGTATCCAAACTGTTTATTTTGACACACACTGAGCATTATAATGCAAGATCACTGTCACTGACAATTTTGCTATTTGGAATTATATTTCAGCTTTCTATGTAAATATTCATTAGGAAGAACGTATCTGAATTAAATAATTACTTTCAGCATTTTTTCCTGCCTATCAATCTTGTTCCATTTCAGCACATATATTTATTTTATTTCAGTTGCCTTTACTTTTATCTGACTTCACAACCAAAAGATTATCTTGGTTGTTTCTCCTTGAAATTCCTTCTTGTAAATACTGTAGTTTATAACCGTTCAGTCTGTAATCAGGCACATCAAAGTTGTTTTTCTCTAATTGGCAGAGCTGCTGTTTGAGTTTTGTGATCAAATATTTGGATGCACTTAAGGATAAATGAAACAGATTGCTAGGGAGAAGCAAGAGATAATACAAAATGTATTGTTGAATACAAACAGAGGAAATGAGTGGCAGAGACGCCTTATGAGAATATGAGGATGAGTTATTTGTACTCATGAGTTAAAAGAATTCAAACTACGTAGTTCTACTGTAATGGATTTTGAATGAAAATTAATGTAGCTTTACAGGCAATCTCTTTTTAAATGGAAATTGCGAGTACTAGTATGCTACATATCTACCTCTATCCTTAAATGTTTTGTACAATACCTCAGCAATCCCAGTCATTTTAAGATCACTGATGTACTGTCATGAGACAGTGTTAGTATGAAGAGCAAACAACATCTGTTCAGTGACAGGTAAGAAAACAAAAAGAAGTCACAAAGTATATATCACATTTCCCTTTAAGTTAATAACTTTACCCTTTTACTTAAATAAATTTGTACATAATGTTACAAACTTGGAGCAGTGTGTTCTATGCTTTCCAAGAGAATACAGCCTGTCATTGGTTATGGTCAAGTCTACATCAGATTTGTATGGAAAACAAATTTGAATTGAACTGTACATGGAAGAAATCCCTTGTTCAGGCTGTTAATCTGATTCATGTGGGCTGTTGTAGCAGTCTCTTCTCCATACTCATAAGCCCACCTATTCCTGCATTCAAGGTACATTGCTAAGGAAGACAGCTACAATTTTTAAGCACACTACATGAACTTCCATTTGACTGAGCTAATGTTGTCTTCTGCACAATGCATAAAGGATTAACTTAGTCCCATGGAACAAGGAATTGTACCTACTAAGTTCAGTAGCAGAAAGCCTGTGTAGACACCACATGTCAAGAACTGTCACTGTTTTGTTGATGTCCAACAAGGGTAAACCAATAACATTATGCTTTTGAGGTTTATGTTGCTACGTAGTGGGTGGTTGTAGAGAGAACAGAGCTAGACTGCTGTTGGAGGTTCATGGTGGCAGGATGGGAAGAAACAGAGGCTCTAATGACAAAGCTTACCGTTAGATATTAGGACAATATCAATATGTGGGTGGCCAAACACTGTAACGGGTGATCCAGAGAACCTATGACATCTCCATCCTTGGAGATATTAAATACTTGATTGCATGAGAATGTGAGCAACCACCACAATTCTGAGATTCTTTGTATTACTTTCTGGTTCTGTGAGTGCAGAAATGGCCACTAGACCATTAATGAAAATACCAACACAGCTGCCACGATCTTCCCCCCTCCTCTCCCTACCATTCTATGCAATTATGTTAAGGCTAGCATGCATGCCATTTGAGAATACTGATAGTGCACAGAATAACTCATGCCATCTGTTTTTCTATTGTTAAAGTTTAAAAATAAAACTCTGTGAACATTTAGTATGTTGGCAGACTGAAAAGCATAAATCAATACTTTATCTTTCCTCATTTAGATAATTAGCAAATGTTACAGAAATAGGTGGGAAAGGATAGGAAAAGGAAAGATAAAGCCTATCGTGCATCATACTTAATTATAATTTTTAAGCAATTTATACAAAGTTTATTACATTCCCAGTCCTCCTAAATCCTTCAGTTCTCAACATGTAATCTGCGTTAATAAAACAAGGGCTGATTGTCCAGAAGAACACAGGGAATAAGAATGCTGCCTTCTGCTATAGATGAGATCACTGCCATGCCAGCCACCTTCCCCACCCTTTCAGCAGTACTTGCTGTCTGCACTGGAGAGGGAGTGGAGTGGGACAGAGGTCTACATCCATGCTAGAACAGTGTCTGTCTACAGAGGACAGTGTACTTGTGCTAACACAGCTCATGGTGCAAGACAGGTAGCCAAAACAGGGCCAGCAGTGCCTTAATTCCCAATAGGCTTCAGCTGATCTGTTAGTGACCTAATCTTGGAAGAAGAATAGGCCACCCACATTAGTGGTGCCAAGGTTTGCCTCCAGCTACCAGCAGCGCACATGCTTCTGAGAAAGTCAGATTTCTTGCTCTCTGTCCAAAGACAGAGCACCATCACTCCTGTCTCAGGATAAGGAGTCTCTCCTGCAGAAAATGCAGCTTTTCACTGAACTCCCTGTCTTAGCAAATCACTGCTTATGGGATAGCCAGATTTGGGTTATTTGTGTAGATATTATATAAGCTGCCTCCTATCCGTGAGCACCACTGTGACCCACAGTGCTGTAGCCCTGTCTGGTTGCACTCCTTCAGCATCCTGTGCTTGAGCTGGCTAAGCCTCACATCCTTTCCTGGCTGGCAGTGATTGCCCCATTTTCTTTGCATAGTTCTGTTTAATTCCTGTTTCACAAGACACAAAATTGCTCCTCAAAGGAAGCTCGTTCAAAGATTTTCCTTATGGAAAACAGCACTTTCTTAGAATCATAGAATATTTAACGTTGGAAAAGACCATTAAGATCATGAAGTCCAACCATCAGGCCATCCCCACTGTACCCACTAACCCATATCCCTCAGTGCCACATCTCCATGGTTCTTGAACACCTCCAGGGACAGTGACTCTACCACCTCCCTGGCAGCCTGTGCCAGTGTCTCACCACTTCTTCTGAGGAGAAATTTTTCCTAATATCCAACCTGAACCTTCTCTGGCATAAATTAAGGCTATTACTTCTAGTCGTATCACCATTGCCTGGGAGAAGAGGCCAACTTCACTGAATTTTGTCAATTTCCTGTGTTGCATTGCTGAGGAAACTGTGCTGCTAAGAAAAACATAAAGTGTGGGGGATTTCTGCTGTGCAGAAATGGGGAAAAAACACTACCAGCACGTGTCCTGAGCCTATGCTTACATACATTCACTGAAACAAGTTAAAATCATGACGATTGCATGTGGTCAGGGAAGCTGTGATTTCTCGCTCTGAAACTGTTTTGAAGTTTTTCTTAGTGGCATTAATCTGGTGTGGATTTCTCTTTGCCTCTTTCCTGCTCCTTGGCTTCACTAGTTATGGTATGACATAAAATGGTTTTTGGTGAAATGTCATTTTGCCCTGGTTTTTTGTTTGCAATATAAGTGCTTATTGCAGCAGAGTTGTAGGTGTTGTGAGAAGTACAGCTGTGTTTCAGACATTTTATTAAGAGGTCCCAGAGTCAGGGCAATAGACTTCACCTTAGATTTTCTCTACTCAGACTGACATTAACAAGGTTGGCTTAGTGTTAGGGAATATAGTGTGGCATTTTTAAAAATAACTTATTTACACATCTCTTTAGAACCACTTTTTAGAACAGAATACTGAAAACAGGTTTATGCAGACAAGTTGTTATGCCAAAAAAAAAAAAAAAAAAAAAAAAAAAGTGAAGGGAAAGAAATTCTCTGACAAATTAATTGAGATGTGCTAACTAATTATAAATACAATGTGCCTTAGAGGGAGCTTAGCCATTTTCTGCCTGAAACTGTCACTTAAAGAACTGTAAATTCCAGATAAGTAAACATTTTATGAACAATTAGCAATGAAATTTTCTGTTCCCTTGAGCAGAATAATATGTGCCTGCTAAATTCATGTGATTAGTCCACGCATGTGTTAGATACTTGCATATACTACCTTTTACTATTATCAGTTAAGATGTGACTGTAATTGTTTAGCATATTAACACTTTGAATCCAAAAACTGGTACAGCTGTAAAGCTTTTGAAAGGAGCTAGAAGTATTAAGAAGGTTCTGCACATTAATTCAAAGGTAAAGCTAGGTTATCTACACGGTACTCCAAGTAACATCTCTGCTTACTTTTTAGTTAGATAAAACTCTCACAACACTCTCCTCCAAACAGAATGAGAATCTTAGTTCATAAGAAAATAATCCCTTCTTCTTCCTTGACTTTCTTACATAACATAAAACATAACATGACAAACATAGCATATATTCCTGTTAACAAATTGTGGTGCTGTTTTATCTCACTAAGAGCTCTGAGGTCATCCTTTTAAATGCTTCCTGATAGTATGCAGATAAAACTTTACACTTAGTTGTTTCATCCAGCTGCATCAAGACAATGCAATTTGAGACTCCTAAAGAAAAACGAAAATGCTGAATTGTGTTTATCTGAATGCCCTAAAAAAAAAGGTATGAGTTTAAACATGCTAGGAATGAGAATGGCTTAGAATTTATTCCATTAATACATTGTTACATATTTTTCTTGTGATTTTGGCTATCTTCTGTCGCAGGGATCTGAACTGAAGACTCATTGCCTGCAGTGGATTTTAGACTAAGCAGTTCTATGCAGACCTCCTTGCAGTTATGGTAATCTAGGAAGACCTGTCTAGAGGCATGAGTAATCTCTGCTAGCATAGTTGAGTGACATCCTATTTCTTTGGACATGGATTATAGAGTAGTTCCTTCTAAGCTATGTCTGTGATACGCTTTACAATTAAAATATTTCTGTATTTTCACAAACGAGGCTTCCCAAGTCTTCATTTATTTCTTTATTATTTTCCAGTCCTTTCCTACATTATCAGTGTCTTTCTTTAACTGGGGATATTTTGGTAGCAGTTGCCAAAATAGTAAATACAGAAGCTCCAACCTGTGTTTCTCAGGTTGAGTATCAGTCCTGATCTCTGGGTTTGTTTCAGATTGCCTCTCAGGGATTCTGTTCCCTATTGTACAAGTGTGGCCATATTATTTTCTTTCAGTTTTATGTCTGAAATGTTTCTTGTTCTACAGATCAAGATATCTTTTTCTACTTATAAAAATGCCTCTCACGGTAGTAGGGATATTATATCACTTTCATTTGTATCCATCAGAATTGCAGAATCATAGCATAATTAAGGTTGGAAAAGACCACCAAGATCACCAAGTCCAACCATCAGGCCATCCCCACTGTGCCCACTAACCATGTCCCTCAGTGCCACATCTCCATGGTTCTTGAACACCTCCAGGTATGATGACTGCACCACTCCCTGGGCAGCCTGTTCCAATACCTCAGCACTGTTTCTGAGTAGAAATTTTTCTTAATATCCAACCAGAACCTACCTGGTGCAACTTGAGGCAATTCTCTCTTGTCATGTCACATTGAACTTTTAAAAGTGATGTCAACACAGGCTGATGAGATGGATTTTTGGAAGATTTGCCATTTGCTCTACTGTTCATTTTGATACTGTTTTATTCTTTATCTGTTTTTATTCTTTATCTGTTTCAGATAGGTGTCAGATAGACAAGTCAGGAATTGACTAGACTGTTGATTAACTTTTACATTTTGTAACAATATAGTATTTTAAATTTATGAAGTAAATTTTAATTCAATTACAATGACTTAGAGAGTTATTAAGCATTTTTTAAGCTCCTAAGTGCAAATTGTTTTTAATCTACTGTCTAAGCATGTATTGTTTTAGATTTAGTTTAATATTTGATTGATATCACTGTCAATCAAAGGAGATTTCTCCTCAATCTAAGGAGAAGAATTCACGATCTGCAGTTCACCTATCACTGAAAACATTCAGCAAATACTTCTGCTTTCTCTGCATTACCATTGACAATTCAACATATTCCTAATAATAGGCTAAAAGCATAGTGGGAAGTCATCACTTCTTGTTCTACTAGATAATAGATGCCTCTATTATCGGATTTCTCTGTTATTCTGATGCAGTAATTAAACCATTACTCAAGACTTTCAAGATAAATAGTAGAGCTCTTTAAAAGTTTGAGCACACAGACCCAATACAGCAGTTCATAAAAGTTTTCATTTTGCAGTCAGGCTGCAGCAGCCATGCTGCACTCATCATCATACTCAGCAAAAACACTCGGGTATGATTTAGCTGAATCCTTTCAATTGTGTTCTGCACTGAGTGCTATTAGCAGCTCAGCTGATCTAGAGTAGCTGCTCTTTTTAAGCCCCAACAATCTCACTTATGTCTCACTTAGGCAGATATTTCAGCCACAGGAAGACAGCGCTGTTGGAAGCCTGGATAGAAGGAAGTACAGCTACAGAAAAGCAAATGGCCAAATACAAGAAGGACTGTGTACACACTGCAGCAGATAAAGAAGATTTCAAGGAGTAGCTGCAGGAGGAAGGAGCCAGGCAAATTGCATTGCTCTCCTTTGAGAAGCAGGCTGAAAGAAAAATAATGGAAGAGTATGTTGCTTTTTTTTAAACAATAAAAGGTAAAAAGAATTACAGATGGTGAGAAAGAACACCTGATACTTTACAAAATAACTTTCAGCTTCTCCACGTCTGCTTAAATCATTTTATATGAGCACTGGTTATTTTGATTTTCTAATGAGGCTGCTCAACAGGACAGGATTTTGAGGGTAATTAATGTAAACATCTCAAATGACAGCACAGACAAATCAAAAGTACCAAATAACATATGATAAGACTTGGCTTCCTACAGATTGTTTTTTCATATTTCTTTAAAGCAGTTACTTCTATAAAACCTTGAAATGCAAATTACAGAGGACACCAGGCTTCTGCAAATTTCTCTTAATGCAAATGCTACTTTATAAGGAACTTTTATAAGAAGCTATTCCCTATGAAGCTTTTGGAAGCATATATATACATTTCTGCTGCATCCTACTGATTATCACACCATCACTGGGACCTGAGGAGAAATAGGAGAACATCAGTCAGCTGTGGCTAAACTACTTCTGCTAAGTTCACTCAGTCAAGGATCATGCTTGGTGAGGTTTCTATATAAAGTATTCGATACAACATTTGCTACTTGTGTTGTGAGAGCAACCTTAGAGGATGGACAGTAGGTTCATTACCAGTGCCAATCTACATTGAGAAGATGGGCAGGGGGTACTCTGGCAAAGTCTCTCATCTTCCCCACCTTGTGTTTGGGCTGCTGTTGGCAGCATGAGGAATGTTGAGCTGGTAAATCTGCCGGGAAATTTTGAGAATATCCAGCTCTTGTAGGGAATTTAAGGAGGCTCCCTTGAAAAGGAGAAGGCAATCCCAAGATGAATTTGATGGATGGAAATTTCATGTTTGACAACACAATTTAGCACAGCCCGTGTGGCCAGGCTCTCACATGTCAAGGCTCTTCCTTGCCTCCTCACTTCCCAAAAGACCAGCTTTCTCCATTGCTACCAGGCAGTGAAAACACTATGATGGAACTGAGAGTATTTCAAATAGGTTGCCCTAATGCAACTTGTGTTATGTATCAGTGTTTGTTCCAAAAACTGTCCCTGTGTTAGGTGAGATGCATGAGTACTGGCAGAGCAAAGAGCAAAGCTGATAGTCTCAGATATCTGGACAAGGTTTGCATCCACTCCTGGGTTAAGAAATGCTGGTAGATCTTAGTGTTATCCAGCTTGTAGCTATTATTTTGGTGGTAGAATTCAATGACATGGATAGAGCAGGCAAATAATGGTCTGTGTGCTACATGTGTGGGTGTTGTGGGTTAGGTGCCTTGAAGAACAGTGTCCCAATCTTGGATGTGACTGGAAACTCTGGAGACTTCAGATGGACTTGAAATGTAGGCAATGATGGGCTCTTTCAGCCTTGGTGTTGTACCAGGGATGGCATTCAGGAGTCTACTGGGAGGGTGTGGTTGATGCCAGATTACAGAGGAAAACATTAGTCTCCTTTTATTGTTACCACAGCCATACTGCACAGCAATTTCATTTAAAAAAAATCTTCCCAAGTTATTTCCTCATAGTCTGCAGGGTCTGAGTGACACCCAACATTTATATATTTGTACAGCTAGAAATTAACCAGAAAAATTATAATTCTCATTTTCAGTCTTATTTTTTTCTGTCAGGCTAAGAAAGAAATTAAATATACTCTGCCTTATCATTTATTAAGAGTCGTGAATACAGAGCACTTCTTCATCATTATGCAATAGTAATAGGAAGCAATATAGCTTCATCCGTATCTCCGTACATAGCCTTATGGCAGTAAAAAGAATCATTCAGTGAAGCATTCCTTGACTGCTATATTTGTCTACTTATATTTTCCTGTTCTCAGAGAAAAGGGATAAATGGAAAATTCTGTTTCAAGACTATATAGATAATTGGTAATGACTTATGAAAGGAAATTCAAATTATCAGCCTCCAGTGCACCGCAGTTGTTTCTGCAAGTGCTTTGTATGGGGCTAACAATGTTTTCCATTTATATGTATATTAATATTTCAATTTGCTTATGAGAACAGTTGAATCTCTCTTATTATTAACATTGGGCTTGTTGACATTTGAAATTACTATTCTTATAAATTAACATTAAATAGAGGAATGTGAATGCAGGAATGCACAGCAATATAGCAGCTTTTAAGATATCTGTAGATACTTTTTTTGCATTATAGCAGAATCATAGAATCATAACATTCTTTGTCCCATGCATATAACAATTCAAAACATTTTGCCAACTGGCTTGTGCTGTATTGACATGAACAGGTGAGAAGTTAAACAGAACACCAACACACCAACAGGTAATGCACTTTTTTCCTGGTTTCTGTAGGTTATGTTCTTCATTAATTTATAGCCAAGAGGAGATTCTTGCCATAAATGTGTAGGATAATGAATAATTTGCATTAGTGTGTTACCATATAAAATCTGACTTTCATACTACTGCTGCTACTGCTTTCTACTAATGCTGGAATAGTCTCCTTGCTCAATTTGATGTATGCAATGAGAAAGAAAGAAAGATTACCTCTAATTTCAAGACTGGGTTTCTGTTCTTCCTGTTTGGCACATTGATCCTGACAGAAAAGTCCCAATATAACATAAACCAGAACAGCCTCCACGCCACCCTCACAAAGGGACAATGGATCTGGTGTGCTTTGCACAGGTCCTCCAGCAGCCACTGAATTTGAACTCAGCCACCATCCCGGAGCGCATCGTGGATCAAACACAGAGCTGGGGAAGGGAGCAATAAATCATTCCCAATGTGGTTCAGGGACAGAAAGCAAATGTGTCTGGAGAGATGAGAGGTACTTTGGTACTGAGACACAGAACTTGATTATAAACTGATAGGGACCTGGAAGGTTTCTGCACAAGACAGTATGCACAGCTGCAGGCTTCAGGCCTGGGGCTGCCTTCACGTGATGGCTGGAAAAATCCATGGGGTCTGTTTAAATTGCTGAAAGTAAGCTGTTACAGGAAATTCACTAGCATTTCAATAAGCTGCTTTTATTATATATTTAGCCTTTCAAAGCATGGCTGTTCCCTGCCAGTGGCAATCAACTAATGTTTTTGAGAATTTTATTGCTGAGACCATATCACAGAATCACAGAATCACAGAATTATCGAGGTTGGAAAAGACCTAGAAGATCATCCAGTCCAACCATTACCAATACTTCCCAGCTAAATCATACCCCTCAACGCAACATCCAAACGTTTCTTGAACACTCCCATGGTCGGTGATTCCACCACCTCCCTGGGCAGTGCATTCCAATGCCTGACTACCCTTTCCGAGTAGTAATACTTCCTAATGTCCAGAATAATAATAATAATTAATATTAATTATTATTATTAATAATAATAATATCACAACTTTAAACATTATTTCAAAGGAAAGATGTGAGTGAAGACTTTCCTTTGGATGCAGGGTGCTAAAAATGGGTTGAAAATATGTGATTTGTCAAGTCTGATGAGGATATAGTGATGCTGTAACTGGAATCCTACATAACCGGGATGAAATAGGCACTTTAACTTAACAACAAAGCAGAAATCAGCACTATTTGAGTTTATACGGAGGCTCAAATGCCATTCTGAACAGAGATACTTTCCTGAGATAGGATCCACAGAAGACATTTTAACTTCAAATACATATTTAACTGAAAAAATAGAAATGAGGTTTTTCTAACTTTAGGCCTTGTGCTACAGTTTCCGTAGTTTATCAGCTGCCCCTGAATATTAGCAGTGATAGCTCGCCAACAGTTTGATATGAATCTAATTTTGCAGTTGTTGGACTAGGTTTAGAAACTGCTGGCCATTTATGACCTATCTCTGGGAATCATAATAAACAGTTAAAATTGGTCTTTTAATGGCTGTAAAATCAGACAACTTTATTACTTTAGGAATACATATTAATTAACAATATTTGCTTTGCTGCAGCACAGTACCTTGTTTGGCTAGTGCTAGAGCCTGACCTTTGGCTAGATACTGAAATCTAGCCAAAGGTCAGGAAAGAAGAGAAACAAAAAAAATCTGTGCCTAAGGTTGTAGAAATTTCTGTCGTTTACATCTCATATTTACTTATACCAATGACAAAGCTGTCTTTTATTTGCAGATTGACAACTTGAGTGTGGCCTTCGGCATGACTATGTATTTTTCTCCTGGTTATTACCAGGATATTGCATGGATCCAGCATTTGTCAGGAGGCGGTAATGCCACCTCACAACAGGGTAAGAAATTTTGCCTCAGTCACAACTGCTCTGGCACTGAAATTATAGATCCTTCTGGGCTGTTGTTCAGACTGAAACAAAACCTAGTGCATAATCTAACACTGAGTACGTGAAAAAGAAAAGTGAATTTCTCAGCAAGCTATCAAATCTCTATGAGGCAAATTAAAAGTCAGGAAGGAACAAAGGCCAACAGCCAAAATTCAAAAGAAGAAAAGAAAAAGTAAAACTTGAATTGAAGAAATACTTCCTAAAGTTTCTGGCAAATGTTAATCATAAACCTTTTGTCTTCACTTCTTCTCTCCTCAACCAATTCCAAAATCATACTAGGAAATCAAGCAGTGATAAAACATACCACGGCCTTACTATGACTTATTGTGTCTACTGCAACACTCAGCTTGGTGTCATCAGAAAACCTGCTGAGGGTACACTCAATCCCACTGTTTCTGTCAGTGATAAAGACGTTGAAGAGCACTGGTCACAAGACAGACCGCTGGGGGAGACTGCATTTGACTGTCTCCACCTGGACATAGAGCCATGGACCACAACTCTCTGGCCATGACCATCTAACCATATAATAGTTCACCCTTCAAATCTGTTTCTCTCCAAGTTAGAGATAGGTATGTGGTGTGAAACCATGTCAGAGACCTTGCAGAAGTCCAGTTGCACTTCCTTTATCCACCAACCTTGTCACTCAATCATAGAAGGCCACCAGATTGGTCAGTCATGATCCACCCTTGATGAAGCCACGCGGGCTGTCTTGGATTACCTTCTCATCTTACATGTGCCTTAACATCTCTTCCAGAAGGATCCACTCCATAATTTTCCCAGGCACAGATGTGAGGCTCACTGTCTGGCAGTTCCCTGGGTCTTTCTTTTTCCCTTTCTTGAATATGTTTCCCTTCAGATAAAGTGAGATTAATATTTTATTTATATTAACTGCAGATAAAATATTAATGTGATCTCATCCATCAGATAAAGTTGATAGGGCACACTACTGACCTCATTTTGTGAAAGATGCCATCTTTCTGTACCCTACAGATCATATTCTGTTACATTGGATCCAATGTCATGTGCTTCAGAGTGGTTCTTAGGCTCCCATCTGTTAGCTGACGTACAGCAAAATATTCTCAGTAAGTCTTCGGTGTTTTTTGGAAAATATGGTGTAGGTAAGTGTAGAGGAAGGATTTTGCAACCACAACTCTGGCTTTGGATTTTATCTGTTGTCTTTTTCTTCAGATCAGACAAGCAGTTTAACAACAGAAAACACTGTTGGATGATTTCTCACCTATAATTCTGGGATACTGTAGAAGTTTTTTTTTTTTTGAACAAAAATTTTAAAAGAAAAATGGAGAGCCTTTGAAAAGGAAAGTAACCCTAATATGCTTGCTAGAAGATTAAAAAGGCAAAATTAGTTTTGAGAATAAATAATAAATTGTATTCTTTGACCAATACTGCACAGAGCAGAAAGGAAAATATTATTCTAAATGTTATTCTTTTCTGCTGCCTCAATGAGACAAATCACTTCTTCCCTAAAAGTGCAGAAGAACAAATTAAAGTTATGAAATGCAGTAGCTAGAGGTGACACATCTAACTTCTTGGGGAATGTAATTTTTCAAGTCTGTACTTTAAAGGAAACCGGCAGTGAGTACATTTTTAGGATATGGCTAGGACTACTGAGCCACACTCTCATCAAATTTATGAATAAGTATGAGGTTTTTACTTCTTTGTTGTCCATCTAATATTATTTTTAGTAAAATAATGGATAGAATAAAATTATGCAGTTGAACCACAGGGCAATGTAGAAACAAGATCCAATAGCATTTTAGAAAATATGTTTCATGTGTTTAAACTTTGATGTGAGCTGAATTTGCACTTTGGTTTTCTTCATATGTGGCTTGGAGAAGCTACTGCATAATTTCTAACATTTTATTAGAATGAAGGTTGTGTGCAGGTGGAGCATATTTGTCTTGTCTCTGCATTGTCACTCATTGCCTGCTCCTGGAGGAGATGGAGGAAAAACCTGCGCCAATAAATTAAACCCGCAATTTGTTCTACGGTTCTGCTATGCCCAAGAGAAAATTCATGTTCATGTGGCAGATGCTTATAACTCTCTTATGGTAACAATTGTCCCTTCTTCCTAGCTCTTTATTTTATCCAGGACTCAATTTCCAGATCAGTCTGAAGATATCTAGGCTGACTTGCCAGCTGCATCTCCTGTTAATTTTACAACAGCATCTGCTTGTGTATCACTTCCCTGGCACACATGTACACATCATGTTATCCCATACTTGCTTTGTCTCTACATTGTCTTTTAGACCTTGGGCCTGATCCAAACCCATTTAAATAACTGAGGAGACCTCTATGGACTTGCATGATTTCTGTACTGGGCCTGCAGCCTTGCAGTCACACTACAATAGCTGTTAGGTATCCCTGTTTGTGACCTTTAAGGGTTCCTTCCAACTCAAATAACCCTGATTCTACGATATGCTCAAAACAGTATCTGAAATGCCAAGAGTAGTTCTCTTCTCAGTTTTATTCTGTTATTTCAGCAGTGCATCACTTCTGCAGAGCTGGGCTGTATCTCTGTTCCTACCTAAACTTCTTTGTAAAGGAAAATGACACATTTATCTTCAATGCAGCCTGCTCCAGCTGGTCAGCATGTTTTGCAGTTTTAAGTCAAATCTGGTCCACTGCCCAGGCACCTTAGCGAACAAGCAGCTTGTGTATTCACTGGAGAGTATTAATTTCATACATTCTGTTTTCACTCCACATCTGAAGCCTTGATATCATGAGCATAGTTATTTGGCTGTTGCTTCTTTATCAAATCCTAGCCTTCTACAATTACATTTAACAGTTTATAAGCAAAGTCCAGCAAAATGTATGTTGAATAATGTGCAAGACTATTAGGCTAAACTATCCAATACAGAAATGGTGGAATGAAGTAATTCTTATAAATCTGTCTTTACTCTCCTCAAATTTGGGGCTCCCCAGCCAGTCCTATCCTTGCTGTTTTGTGAGCTGCTGGCTGCCTGGAATACCAGCATGATACAACCCTGTGCAATACATCAACTTTGGCTAAATTGGAGGCTATTAAAAAACACTTTATTTTTTCCCTTCTACTGTGGACCATTACCTGAACATGAGGGAATCTAAGTTGAAATACTTTCGAAATACCTTAATTATGAGTCAAGATCCCAGAATTGGGTCCCCAGAAGGTAGCCATTAAAACTTGTCAGACAGTTAACTTTTCAATCTGAATTTAACTTTCTCAGTCAGTAAAACTTGTTTTCTTGCTACAGTATGCATGAATTGTGGTGCTTTTTCAACCAAGAGGGATTAATCTTACCTCCTTTTAACCTGCAGTGCTTGATACGCCAATAATTAAAAACTAGGTGATATGTGAATGCATTTTCCAAAGTAGGTAATTATTTAGGAAAAAAAAATCATTTTCTCGAGTTTAAATGAAACTCCTCTGAGTACAGAATAAATTAAAAAGGAAAAGGAGGAACTGACTGTTGTAGATTCCTGGAAGTGTTTTGGAGGAGTGTGGCTGCCTTCCTCTCTGTTTATACCCCTTGTTCTCTACCTGGCTTGACCCCTCTACTTCAGTTTATCATAGCTGTGAAGGCACTTCTCAAGAGCCACTTTTCAGGTCTTTTTTCTAAAAGTCCATTATCCCTTGACTAACAGTGCAGACCATTTGGGACACATATTCATTTATAGATGTAAAGATTGGGAGTATTTGATCTGGATTGAACTAGGGGTCAAGAATAGGACACTTGGAAGTCCTCAGAGTGTACCTGTATCTGTTCAGCCTACCTTGATGCCGAATGTTGAAGAGACAAGGTCTGGAGGAACACTACTGAAAACTGACAGGTCTGAGTTTCCCAGAAGCAGGAGGAATGAATCCCAGAACAATACAGCTCCCAGCAAGTTCATTTTCAGTATTTCTCAACTTGTATCTGAACTGAGGTTTGAGCTAGCAGCTTTCTGATGTGCCTGTCAAGCTTCTTCACCCAGACTACCAGGGCTAATTTAAGACAAGTATTTACAAGAAATTTTGCCTGTTTCATAAGTACATTGTGGTACCTTCACCCTATCAATTTTTGACAGCTGTGGAAAGAAGAAAGACTGAATCTTCCCAGAAAAAATTCTTAAAAATTTAATTTACTCAATGTGTTCCTGTCCTAAATGGCTCAACTAGCTGTATATCCAAGTTATATACATAATCTTCATTGCACTCAACACACTGCAACAGTGAAGAATTCACTGAGTTGAGTACTTTGGAACATGGGTATCTTTTCATTGTGCACTGTTTTCCATTCCAGAAAACATATTATTGAATTGCTGAGAGACCTCACTCTCTCGCATATGCTCCTGAGAGATCTAAATGTGTTCCTTGACTCCTATATTTTACATAACTCACCTAAAAACTTAAAACTTAAAAGTAATAAATGTGGTGGTGAACCTTATTTTCATAGAAAATTTCCTCTAGTGTGATTCACTTTTTAAACTGCTGTAACTGGTGTTGTTATGTGAATTAAACTATTTTCTATCAAAATATGTATTGGACAAATGCAAAAGGATCAACATTGGTGTCTTTCTGGCATCTTTCTTCTTTGTTTTTTGTTTTCCCTTCCCCTCTTATCAGATGCCATCTGCCCACACAAAAATTTGTCTGATTTTTCAACAGCACAGGTTGTAATGCCACATAAATACTATTCACAATCAGTGAGCCCATTTAACATCACTATTTTTTCTATTCCATCTAGCAGCTTCATGTAGGTTTCTTTCATGACCAAATTTGAAATTCTAAAACAGTGACAATTTTTAATGGTACACATTGGGATTCCAACAGGAACACAGGAGCTATGAACTACAATAAACACTGTCTAAGGACTTGTGGTGTGTAGATGATTTGGCATTTTCTCCCTCTTGGGAATTCCAAGAAGGTAATACTTTTGTGACTTCATCACAAAAACAGATTTTTTTTCCTCTCAATCTCAAAAGAACAGTCCTTGTATGAACAGCCTGCCATTTTCTGGAAATAATTAGAAGGACTTTAAAGTCATTCATGACTGTTGACAACTGAGAGCCAATTGCAAAGCCATCAAGTTACTCATGATATGAAAAGGGCAATTACTATAAATAACAAAATTATTTATGGTTTCCGATAAGATTTTTAAAATTGTCTTTCTCAGAGCAGTTACTATTTCAATCTAGAGTAACTTGAATATTTCAGTAGTAACGCTTCAGTAATCCTGAAGTCTAGTCAAAATCAAACATTTTATTACTGTTTCACCAGTTAACACTATCAAAAATGAAAAATAGGAAATAACCGGTTAATCTTTTGAATCTGAGTCAAAGATTAATGGTAGAATTAAAGAAAATTAAGCATCTGTTTTGTCAGTGAAATTGAAGAAATATATTATCCAAAATGATTCTCTAACGAAAATATTGTAGGAAATAACTCTTATTGTTGCCAAAAGAAATCTATACAAATGATTGTGACCACGAAATTTGTATTTATATTTCGCTTCCACTGTATACCTCTACCTTGTGAGAAGTCAGTTGCAATTGTCTTCACAAATAGAATTAAAAATCAAATCTCTGATGCAAAAATGAAGTATTCATATCTAGGTTTTATTTTTTTAGAACAAAAATTGAATTAACTAGCTCTCAAGGGGATAGAAACTCTTAACTATGAGAAAGTTAAGCAATGCCTAAGTCTGACTCTTGTTTCTCTGTTTCCTCTGTTTCCCTGTTCGAGTCTTCACTAGTAAAATTAAGTCCTTTAATCAAAATTAACCCCCCCTTTTTTTTTTCCTTCCTTTCCCCCCCCCAGGGATATGTAAATATTGCAACAAATATTTGCTAAGAATATTTACAATATTACTGTGAACAATGTCTATCATAAAACTGAATAAAATCCAACACAATAGAATTCTGTATTGCAACACAGAAATAACGGGTTCGCATCTTCTGTTTGTTGATTCTGTCTCTATGGATTATTCTGGTTTGAATAAACTATTAGAACTATTATTTGATAGTGAACGTGTTCTTCTTCAAATATGGCTCCACTGTCCCACATAATGGATTCAACTGCAGCATTATGGGCAGAGCAAGACCCTTCTTTTACAGTGCTCAAATAAGCATACTCTTCTGTGGACATCTCTGTGAAAGAATAATGAACAATATGACAAGCCTAACTCTGCTGTTTTACTAATCTGTACAATGAGAATAGAGATCAGGTTTATTTTGAGGAGAATTTTGAAGTGGAACAGACTCTATGAGGATGTTTGTATCAGAAATAGGGTGGCCAGCAGGAGCAGAGAGGTAATCATCCCCCTGTACTCAGCACTGGTGAGGCTGCACCTTGTCTATTGCGTTCAGTTTTGGGCCCCTCACTACAAGAAAGACATTGAGGCCCTGAAACATGTCCACAGAAGGGCAACAAAGCTGTGAGGTGTCTGGAGCACAAGCCTTATGGGGGGCGGCTGAGGGAACCTGGATTGTTCAGTCTGGAGAGGCTCGGGGGAGACCTTATTACTCTCTACAACTCCCTGAAAGGCGGTTGTGGTGAGGTGGGATTCAGCCTCTTCTCCCCTGTAACTAGCAATAGGACTAGAGGGAATGGCCTCAGGTTGTGCCAGGGGAGATTCAGGTTGGACGTTAGGAAATACTTCTCCAAAAGAGCAATCAGGTGCTGGAACAGTCTGCCAAGGATGTGGTTGAGTCGTTGACCCTGGAAATGTTCAAGAAACCTTTAGACGTTGCACTAAGGGACATGGTTTAGTGGGGAAATATTGGTGATAAGTGGACAGTAGAACTGGATGATCTTGGAGCTCTTTTCCAACTTTGGCGATCCCATGATCCTATTCTATTATCCGTAGTAAATGTTCTTACCCTGACTTCCCCCTGCTCAGCTCTAACCTTCCCCATAGCCTGGACATGAGATTGGTTATGACTTTCAGTGATGTGCTGAGGAGAGACAGTGACTCCCAACACAACAGTTCTCCTTGAGTTGGCAGGTACTGCGTACATTGCTGAAGGTAAACTGAAGTATTCCAGGGTAAAGGTAACAAAAAACACCAGTAAAGCAGCCATGTGAAATCCCCACGTCATTGTCCTTATCTGCTATATTTTCCACACTATGTATCAGTTTTTAATGCTTCATAGTGAGTTATTGGTTGAAAAGACATGGATAGTAGTGAGCAGTTGACTAGTTGGCATCCTCTCTCCCTGATGTAGTTTGTCCATTAGATCTGCAGGCACTGGGGGCATTTGGCTGCATCTAGTTCCTTGGCAGTGCACATTGGGAAGAGTGTGTCTGTAGAACAAGGCAATGGCTGCTCAACAAAAAGAAAAACAGTAACAGAGAGCCCCCTTTTCAATTCCATCAACCCACTCCATCCTGGCACTGCTGTTGCAACATACCACTCTTGAGACTGCTGCAAGTCTCTCAGAATTAATGCTGAAGCCAGTGGACCAAGTTATATTTCTAGTGAAATCAAGTCTTATCAAAAACTTAATGTCTTTATAGGCTACCTTTCTTTCCTAAGACATATTCAGTGCTCTCATGAAATATTCCTGAAAAATTTCCTGATAATGTGAGATGCAATATTCCTGTCTGATCTTTTGGCAGAGCTTTTTACTGGTGGTGGGCAGCAGTATGAACAATTGCTTTGAAATTCTTTGTGGTTCGTGCCTGAATATTTACTGTCTCCAAATCATGTGACCTGTATCTTGTGTAGACGTTGATGCACCTATTTCCTAAAGTTGGAGGCAGTGGGCAGATATCCCGGGGTTTCTGTGGGGTGGTGAAACACAATGAGCACATTAGCAACAACCAAGTTCTGATTTTCATTTCAGAAATCTCTCAAACCATCTGAAAACAGAGGCTTGTATGTTGTTGGGCAAAGGCTCTCCTAATCATACCGAGAGTCCTGGAAGCTCAGTCTTTAGGGCCTGTAATTAAATCTGTCATTAGGTACTTGTGCGCCATCATTTGAAAGAAATGCTGGTAGTGATCATTCTGTCCAGAAGTAAATTTTAAATTGGAACAACTTTGTAGAGTTTTGTTAAAGGTTTTTTGAATACATTCAGCATTCTTTTTTCCACTTGGAGATGAAGAAGTGCTGTTTGTCTTTCAGTTTTCGTGCTAATAATGTAAAACTTGTACTTTATGTAGAACCAGTCAACAGCAACAAAAAAGCTTAATTAAAGGGTAGTAACTATTATGATGTGCCTTGCTGGTTCAGTGCTCGTTTACAGCACCCAGCACTGAAATCATCCTAGAAATTATTTACTGATTCTTTCCATTTTAACAAGGTGGGAGGAAACACAGTCAAAAAAAGTAAAGCAAAAAGGCAGCTTACTGTCATGCCTTTCAGGCTGACCACAGCACTTCCTGCAGAGCTAGCACTGAGACTGTCACAAGAAGCAGTGTGAGCATGCTGGAAAAAAAGCATCAGAAAAAGCATTCCCTGACACATCGGGCACATTTGAATTCCAGAGCACAATAACTGGGCAACAAAGTTGTCAAATACACTCTGTCTTTAATATAAACTGATTTCTTGATTGCTCAAGTGGAAAATTAGTTGAGAGAGGATGCAGTATAAACATTGTAAGTAACTGCATAAAACCTTGCCAAGTTTATAATCAATAACATGCCAATTTTCTTTCTAATTGCTTTGCCACCAGTTTTGGACAGCTCTGATGTGCTGGATATATGTTATTTTCAAGACGAGTTGCATGCACATCGAACCAACAGTTTGTTAATGGTGAGATGTTGATTTGTTCAGCTGTGCCAAATGGGAAGGACAGATGACTGATGTCTGTCGTGACTGAGTATTCTCCCTTTTTCCCTGGTAGCTAGGCTTTCTGCAGAAAGTGTGCTGTACTTTACAGCAGTTTCTGAAAAGGTTTCAGCTGATACTGAGAATCCTCAGTTGTCCAGCAGCTCCGTTCCCTCCACCTTTGTGTGGTCCTGATGCAGTTTTAGCAATGTCTTTTCCACACAAAAATCTCCACTTCTCCATCTTACAGATGATCAGCCCCCAAGCTGACAGCTCAGTTTACTCTCTCTCATTTCTTAGATTTTTGTTAATAAATTTTGATGGCACTATTTCTATTAACTCCCAGATTAAGCCCGAATATCTACTTCATTGTCTTAATGAAGGGAATACAGACTTGTAGAAATGCAGTTTTTAAAATCTAACCTTGTGTAATTTGAAGGAAGATTCTACAGGAAAATTGCTTTTAGTGAAATTGCTTTCAGTGAAAACTTTATTTGATGGCTAGGGGTAAGTGAATAGATTTCACATAGCCATTGTGAAGCTTTTAATTCACATGTGAGTATATTCTTTTTTTTATTAATCCAAACTTCTTTCCAGATGCTTTTTGATGCTCCAGAGGACCATGTCTCATTTCAGACTCTCTCACAACAATGTCTTTTCTTCATACAGTTTGTAAGCAGAAATGCTGGAGGTAAAAAGAAAAAATGCTTTAAAAGAATATAGCAACAAATGACCTGGATAGTTTAGATGAAATGGAGATTACCAGAGAGCTTCTGTGTGAAGGAAGAATTTCTCAAACATCCAAAGAAAAAGCACAGGCAGTGTTAAATAGAATTAACTCCTAAAATGTTAATTACATACATATTTCCCAACTTCAGGAAGCATTTCCATGAGGGTTCATACTTTATGGGACAGCAGAAGACACAGCCAGAGGGCACAAGAAATGCAGCTTTCACTTGATGTGCCTTGCACTAAATTGCCTACTTACAGATTATAATACCTCTCAAAGCATGCATTTGTAAAAGTGTGAACTGTGTCTTGTCCCATTTTAAAGCTGTGGGCATGTCAGAGCTCTCATGTGTGTTTTCCTAACATTTATAAAGTCCTTTTAACTCTGAATATCAAATTTCTCTAGTAGGTACTTCTGTGTTTCCAGATCAGGGCCACCATAATGATGTCATGTTCTTGGAAAAATTGAAGAAGAAGGTGCATTTAAAAACTGGACTATCTGTCAAAGCTAAATCAGATAGAAGTTGTTAAATATTCTCACCCCAAAACAATGGGTTTTTTTCAAGTAATATGTTCTGTGGGCACTTAGTTCTTTTTTTTCTACACTCTGAACATCCTTCTGACAAGGTTTTACACTTCAGCCCTTCAGTAGAGCCAAACACCGGTGTCAAGATGCTCGCAGATAATGACTGTCAGTAACAGGTATTTGTCCTGAAATTGCTATATTATACAGAGAAAGAGGAACACTTAGATGTGAGAAGAGAGTAGTGCTAACCCTTTGGCCAGTACTCTGAGAGGGAAAATGAACTGAGATAGCGTGAATTACAAGGAGATTTGACTGTACTATTCAAAATCAGAAAACTAAGGCCTTTGTATTATCTCTGGCAATTATTCTGAGTATTCTGTGTAATAAGGGTCACAGAGGAGGAAATCCTTTTGTATAATTCAAAGGACCAGCCAAAGTGAAGCAATCTGCTGCTTTGTTTTTCAGTTCAAGCATGGTATAGGATTACATAACTTACAATGGATGTGAGAGTGCTAAATTTAAAGTAGCAGTGTAAAGGGGACAGGCTGAGGGAGCTGAGGCTGTTCTGCCTGGAGAAGAGAAAGCTCCAGGGAGACCTGAATGCAGCCTTTCAGTATCTAAAGAGGGGCTATAAAGAAAGAAAGGGACAGACTCTTTAGCAGGGTCTGTTGTGATAGGACAAGGGGAAATAGTTTTAAACTCAAAGAGGAGAGATTTCAACTGGATAAAAGGAAAACTTCTTTTATGTTTAGCATGGTGAGGCACTGGAACAGGCTGTCCAGAGAGATGGTGGGTTTCCTGACCTTGGAGACACTCAAAGTCAGGCTGGACGGGGCTCTGAGCAACCTGATGTAGCTGTAGGTGTCCCTGTTCATTGAAGCAGAGTTGGACTAGATGACCCTTAAAGGTCCCTTCCAACCCAATTATCTGATTCTACAAATCTAAAGGTAACAGTAAGACTGGGATCTTGCATTCAATATTTGTGTATTCTGGAAGAGTTTTAGAATGTTTGCCTAACTTATCTTTCCTGCCAGCCTTCTTGGAGATTCTATTAATTACAAGCTCAATTTATCCATGTAATTAAACATAAAAATAATGAAGTTCAAGCTCACTGTATTAAGTGTTGCTACTGAATGCCAGTGAACAGTTCAGTGTTTAAACAAAAACAGCTCCTTCCTCCCCCACGTTCTTTGCAAAAGAAATTCAGAAGAATTAATAGTGATCTACATATGCCATTATAAATCTGAATTATGTGTGATAGATATAAATATTCTCCCCAAATTGTTTGTTAATTTAAAATAACACAGTGGAAATCAAAGCATATGCAGGGAGGGGAGAAAGAAATGTCTGAAAAAATCCTCTCTGATATATTTGACTGAAAGTAACTGGTGTCTTTTTCCCTCATGATTACTCCAATTCACACAATAATACAGGTATTCGTGTTCACACCAAATTGCTTTCACTCAGAAAAGTTAAGAGTATTTCATTGGTTTCACTTCTCCTGGCATGGCTATTCACTTCCTTACACCTGAGAAATATCAGCCTCTGTGTGGGTACCCGTACAACCAGAGTTTGGACAATTAACCATAGCAATGTATGTGATGGGCTGTAGGGGACAGCCAGAGCATAGATGATGTTTCCTGCTCGTGTCTTCATACAATGCTTGACAATAAGGAGACAGTGTGGGATCTATAAAGATATGTGGCTCTTCAGGATTTTTTACTTTGCACTGCTAGAGTCCAGTTAATGAGATTTTATGTTAACAAGATGGTATAATGGCCCTTGTATCTAATTTAGAGATTCAGTTTTCTCCCTACAGAATCTGCTCAATATGAGGTTCAATCCAGGGTTAAACTCTTGCTGCTCTGTATTGTCTACGTTATTAATGCCTGCAAATAAAAATGACTGGTCTCCATAGCAACTAGCATCTAACTAAATCTAAGAAGAAATTTTCTTGCTTCTTTCTCTTTCACCAGATCAGACCAAGAACACGATGTCCTTACAGAATGAAAGGAGCGTTGTTGAAATATGCATCCTTCCAACACTTCCCAAGCAAACCAACACAACTTTAATTTCTCTGTTGTTTATTTATCTTAACAATGTCACTGTTGCTGTCATGATATTCCCTATGCATTATCATCTCTTTATTTATTATATAAAAGAATGGGGAAATTCAGATAATAAAATACACTTGCATTATGTTAGGATCCTGCAGCCAGAAACATTCAGAGGAGTTGTATGAAAAACTAGCATGAGAAATTTTGTAGCTATTTTCTCTGCCAGGACACTGAACTCCTGTCAGAACATTGCACAAAACCTATTATTCAGGCAAAGTGGTGCTGTTTTGTCTTGTCTATTGACATAGGTAAGACTGAGTTCTAGGCTTTGAAAACTGAAAATCAAATAATGAGACAGAATACAGCGTAACAGAAGTAGAGTGCATAATGTTTTGGGTCTGGGGCTATATTGCTTGTGTTTCTTTACATGCCCTCTCTTTCTTCTCCCAGAAATTTTCTCCTTTCTTCTCCTTAGGACTCTGGCCTTTTTTTTCCAGGTTTTTTCAGATTCCTGACAAAATGGCCAGTGATAGTTCTGTGTAGGTGTGTGGAAGTAATGTACATGTCATATATAGATTTTGTTTAGGTCTGTAAGCAGCTGGATGCATTGCATTGGACTGCTGAGACTAGTTCCATCATACAAATGCAGGAGACACTGGGATGTCCTGACATGTGGTACATATATATTCTGGAACACATCAACTCTTGTGAAGGATATAGCTCGTATGAGATGTGTCCTTGTATTTAAGTCACAGAGCTTATACACATATTTGTATGTTGGACTTCTAAACCAATCAATATAACCACCTATGAATTTACGTCCTCCAGAACTTGTTTTGCCCTTCATTGTCCAAATTTAAGATGAAATTGTTCTCCTCTGGGACATACAATGTAGTTTTAATAACTGATCCTATGATCCTTATCTTTTTTTTTTTTTAATAATTATTATTTTATATCCAATTCTGAATTAAAGGCAGCCTTATGAAACAGGACTTCTAAGCAGAGGACCTTTATTATTACAACTGAGTTCTGAAAACGGAAAAGCTCTACAACTTCTGTCTTTGTCTGTTATTGTAAATAGGGCTGCAGAGACCTTTGTCATTTAGATATCTCTTTGAGTTTAGCAAGCTTAGTTTTTACATGTAAAGGGATTCTGATATTGAGTGTCAGAGACTGATGTCATGAGCTTGGGTTTTCAAATGACTTTACATCACTTTCAAGGAAGTGATGAGCAATGTTCTTACACCCTTCAGCAAATACAAAATAAAAATTTCTGAAAATAGCTAAAAAATCGATTTCCCTTATCTGAATCATAATTAAAGTATTACATACAGAGAAGATTTGTCTTTGTCAAGCAGAAATAGGGATGAATGGGTCATTTTTGAAGGAGGCAGAATATTTGAACTTTAATGATTGTCTTACAGCTGGAGGTCAAAAGTACATGGACTCTACAACTGGCCACTTTTCAGTTAACTCTCCAAGTCTTCCACATACCTTAGTAAACCTGGTGGTGCCAAAAGCACCTGGAGGAGTCAGCATTTTTCTTTCCAGTTTGTACAATGCTTCCTTTTCAGATTGAAACGTTATTGATTTTGAGTGACATAGAAATACGAGGGAAAATACTGTGGGATATACTGCCCTCATTCTTATGAATGACTTCAACTTTTCTCTAGAGCGCGGATGCAGAAGACAGAAGGACAACAAAAATGAGATTTTCCAGCTCTTCCCTTATTTGTTTATCAGTGCCCCATGGCACCATCCTGTGTCGCAAGGATTCATTTAGGTGTTAGTTGAATATAAAAGTTTATTTGTTAACATACTTCTTCTGGTTGGGACTGTGCCAAATAAAGATAGACAGTGAAATTTGAGTATATGGGTATAGATGGTTTTAAAATTTTCTCCTTATGTTATTCATTCCAAACCATGTATCTACCTTTGTGGCCGGGCCTACAATGTTCAGCTATAGCACCCTGGCCTAAAGGTCTGCCTTCCTGGTCATACACCCTGCCAGCCGTTGATCTAGAAACAGACAGAGAAGCGTGTGGCCCTGATCATGATACACTTTGGTTCCACCTTCAGCTCTTCTGCCTGAAATGTGTCCTCGGGCCTTGCCTCAAGGCCTGCTGGTCCTGCATTTATTCCATAAGCCAACTGTCCTGCTCTGCATGTTTCTACTTCTGTGCTATCTTGGTGTCACTGCCCCTTTGTTCGTAAACAGATGATACTTCATCAAACTAAACAATTCCACCAGATATTCGGCCTGGAGTGGGAAAAAGATCCATGTTACTTTCCATTATAGAGGAAAGACCATTTTTGTAAATGCCAAACAGAGCACACTCTCCAGGCCAGCATGAATTAAGAGTCCTTTTCCCTGTTTTAACCAGGGAATCTGTGGAGAAAAGAAGGCAGATTTCAGTTGTGCACTTTCAAAATGCAGCATAGAGTAAAGAGCACACCATCTCTGCTTGCCAAGATGGAGCAGGCTGACTTCAGCTGGCCATGAATGATAACTCCTGAAACGTGGGTGGAAGAACAAAGTTCTGTTGCTACAAAAGACAATGAGAAATAGCTTTCTGTACTCACAGTCTCCAGGAGAATAACATGGAAGGCTGGTAACAGCATGAATTTCCCAGCAATAAAGACAAAACAGAAAATTTGTAATCTCAGAATCTTGTAGGAATACCACAGGAGACTTCCATCTCCCTTCTCTGAATACTCCTGTGTTGTCTTGGAGAACCAAAGTAGCTTCCTTGGCCACAAGAGTTCTGAGAAGGAAGACCATCAACAGTTGATAGACAAACCCAGCAGCATCTGCAGTGTTATCATGTTGGTGATTCACTCATCAGCAACAGATGAAGGAGGTAGGAGAAAAGAGAACCATCTGTGGGGTTATAAGTGCTGGGGCGGTGAGTTTGTTTCCCTCTTGACAGAACTCTCTGGAAGTCCTACCCTTCATTAGTCTGCAGGCTACAACAGATGCCAGTGCAAGTGCAATCTACAGAGACCTTAATATGTGGTGCAGGGTAGGGCCATGTGCTCCATCACTGGGATATGCATTACGGAGAGGAACTGGAACCAAAGAAGGTTCTGAAACTCTGGTAGGGTTCTGGGGATTGTTGTTCCTCAAGGTGCTCAATGCAGAGGGTAGTTGAGGTGTGTCTGCACAACCTGTGAGCTCGTGAAACTGGAAAGACCTGGTTGGCAGTCGGGGTAAACCATAGGAATGCGTAGTTGGACAAATGTAAACCAAAGCATTCTGATGGAGAAGAGCAGGAAATAATGCATTTTGTTTTTGACTAAATACAAAACAGTATTTCTTAGAAACAGTGAAAATGTTACTGCCGTCACCTTCTTCCTTAAAACTTCTTTTTACCATTTCGGCCACTTGTGTGAATTAGTTTTAATTTCCATGTTACACTAACATTTTCAACATTTAAGTTCCTGGTTATTTCAAGTCAGCACAAAGTCAGCACATCAACATGACCTGCACTTCAAACACCACATAATACTGAAGTATGGAGTTATGTTTACTTTACCGTACAATTGGTATTGCAGATTAATTTTAAAAAAATTGCACAAGTACATAATTTCTGAATTTTGTCAGTTTGAAGTTTAGTCACCTAAGGAAAAAAAAAATCAAGTCGATAAACATATTTAATCACCACTGTAGTAAAGCAGATGACCAATGAAGGAGAGCAACATTTTCTTGAGTTTTAGGCATGTGGAGAAAAAAAAAAAAACAACAAAAAACAACATATGGCTGTCACAAATGAATGTTTCTTACAAACAGGTAATTATTCATAATGAGTGACATAATGATTTCTCTCATTTTCTTTGGTAAATTACTTCAAGACATCAGTGATGACAGATTATAGACAAATCCATAAGCAAAGAGCACAATGGAATGCTCACCCTGTTCAGCAGGTGGGTGTTTGAGCTGTATTATAGCTATGTCTTCTGAGCTCTGCAATTCAGTAGATGCACTCTTTGAGCTTTCTGGCACTTTAAAATACATTCATTTTCTCCATGAGCTGTCATTTCTGGAAGGGATTACTTTAAAGATTTAATTGTATATCTTAACTGTTTGCACAAGAATCTGAAAGTCTGAAGGCAAAAATCAAGCTAGTATGGATAGAAATTTTAAAACATACAACCAAAGGTATGGAGCTTATCTTCAAACATAAAATGAGAGGAGTCTTGCACTCATAGCTATAGCAATAGCTGTTAGTAGGCATCTGCTTTTTCTTTTCTATTTATTTTTTTTTTTCTGATGAGAAACTGCCCATCATCTTAGTGTTGATTGTGTCAGTAAATATCAGACTAGGTATCATGCGTAGCTGCAGTTGGACTAGATATTTGAAGGCCCCTTACAACTGAACTGAACGAATTCTGTTCTATGCTATGCTAAGCTATGCTATGCTATTCCATTCCATTCCATTCTCGTATCACAGTGGAAAGAAGGTAGCTTGAAGGAGGCTTAGGACTATTTCAAAAATTTACTAGATTGTAACTCATTAAACAATTCTCATGTCATACATTAACTTTCAGCATGAGAAGTTAATTGCATTTACAGGATTGCAGGTGTTTGCTGAAGCAGCAGAGACTGAAGGCTTGAACTTAACTAGATTGGGTCTGTTGTGAAAGGTCACAGTGAACGGACAGTAAGCCATAAATGGTGGCAGTAAAGTAAATGCAAAAGCCTGGGAGGCAGTATACTTCTGGTTAAAAATAAATAGGCATGGAAAGAATTTTAAACATTTAATCAACCCTATCAAGTAATTATGTGTTCAGCAATTAGTGTTGCTAATGAATTTGATTAATAAATTGTATCGTTGTTTTATAATGAACCTGCATATGAGAAGTAATTTTTTAATTTTCAATAATTGAAAAGAGTGTTTAATTATATGCATTATTTTTTGAACAGAACAACAGTTGCACAGCAGAAATGCTTCTGAAGATCACAATAAATACAACATTCTTTATGTGTAAAAGTAAATAGAAAGCTTAAATTGAAGTGTGTAGTATTGTATAATAAAAACGAATGTTGAAGATTAATTTTTTTAATATTTTACAGAAGAAAAAGTGCAAAATTAAGAGGCAAATATATGGGAACAAGGAGCAACATGGTTTAATTGTCCTGTTTTCTATATCCTTAGCTACCATGCCTTGCTGGCATAAAACAAAGTGGTAAAAGTTTAAACAGAGGCAACTTCTCTTTCATTCTGTTATTTGTGCTGGGGTAAAACAGCAGAGTCCAATGAAAATCTAGTGCAAGGTATTAAGATTTTGACAGCAAGCCATCACTGATTCTGATGTTACCCATACTATACTGATCCAGGCAAGAAAAAAAAGACTAGAAACAAAAGTAGAGTGCTAGGGATCATTTACTGTTTGCAACCAGCTTCTTACTACCAAAACTTGAAAAGAATCCAGATGGTTTTCTTAGATTTTATAGCTGGAAAAAAATAAAAAAAGATATTTTCTATGCCTGTGACAAACTGAGCTCCTGCAAGCACACAAAGGCTATGCCATGGGGAGCCAGCTGTCTGCTCTCCTGTGCTATGTCCTCCAAAGAACAAGATGTGGAAATTTATCCTTTAGGGCATTAGCATTTCAGTAGTATCACTCCAGATCGTTGCTTATGAAGTTTGTTTTCTTGATCAAGCCATCAAAATAGTGCTCTTTTGATGCTGATTCTGCAGAACAGGTTTCAATGCTGTAAGACTAATATTTTATTCCAGGATGTTTCAAAATCTTCCCCAGAGACTCCAGAGCCAAAGCAGTTTGTCAGTATGACTGTTCTGATATATAATGGCATGCTGCTTGTGAGGTCTGTGGCAATGGGATGGATTATTGCATGGAAGTATGATTTCAGACCATCATGCCATGAGATATAGCTGTCAAGCTAAATAGGAAAACAAAAAGAATTTTATTAACTTCCCAAGAATGAGAGATGCACATACTAACTGGTGATGTAACTGGATTCAGTCTTCTTGCAGATAGTCCACTACATCTGTTTTGGCATGTGCCCAATTTTCTTATCTTGTTTGGTAAGTGATAATTTATTGCTCTCCCTAACATATATTCAAGGAATACGATAAATAGACTCCGGAGCAGAGAATCTTCATGGCAAGTGAACCACTGGAATGAAGGGACGCTTTTGTGGGGACTGTTAAACTGAGTGGGTCTTGTAAACACAGGCAGATCTTCCTATCACACATCGACTGTCTATTGCCAGTAGCCAGTCAACCCAGTGAGTTACAGGGTTTTCAGCTGGACCTCCTCAGCCTTGAGAAAAGAAGACTCAGAGGTGATTTTATTAATGTTTATAAATATCATAAGTGTGGGAGTCAAAGAGAAATGGCCAACCTCTTCTCAGCGGTCTGCGGGGACAAGACAAGGGGAAATGGCCATAAACTGGAGCATAGGAAGTTCCGCACCAACACGCGAAGGAACTTCTTCATGGTAAGGGTGATGGAGCACTGGAACAGGCTGCCCAGGGGGGCTGTGGATTCTCCTTCTCTGGAGATTTTCAAGACCCGCCTGGACACCTACCTGTGCAGCCTCCTGTAGGAGGCCTGCTTTGCAGCGGGGCTGGACTCGATGGGCTGGACTCGATGATCTCTAGAGGTCCCTTCCAGCCCCTACAAGTCTGTGACTCTGTGATTCTTCTTATATGTAAAATTACTTCAGCAGCAGGATCAGTAACATCTACTTCCTAAAGGACTGTGCCTGAAGGCTTTGCATGAATGTGGGTTCTTTGATGTCTGAAAAGGGTTGAATTAATATTTCGGCCTATGATTTTCTCTTCTCAATCCAGACACTTTTTTCCATTAGGCAAACAGAAACATATGTGTCTGCCAAATTTGTTTAAATTGACTTATAAGCTAAAAGTTATCATGGAGAACAAAGAAAGAAAGGTAGAGGGAGACATGCCTCATTTTCTCATGAATCCAAGTTAAAAACTGCTGGGACATTCAAAACTGCATTTGAAACTTAATCCTAAACATTTGATTTCCTGACTAGAGCTGGAATAACTATTGAGTTTCTGGAAAACAGGCTCATACAACATGTATTATACAGCTCGCAAGGCTGGAGCAGCTGGAGTTTTCATTTGGAAAAGCACTGCAATAAATTGAGCAGCTGTGAAAAGCACATGGAATTGGAATTAAAATTAATGTAAAACAAATGTATGCCCAAGTTTTATTTTCTCATTTGAATAAAACACTGAATTCAAATAGGAATCATTGCAAACTGTTCAAGTTAGAAAAGAGCATGCAGAAAGGAAAAGTCTGTGCTGAACATTCACAATTTCACTGGATTTGTGAGAATAGCTTAAGAAAGAGAAATGAATAGTAATCGTGTATTCAAATCTAGGTTTCAAAATTTGCCAGGGAAGTTCTCAGAAAGTATTTTAACTGAACCACAGTATGTAAATCTCCTATCTACTATATTCCAAATGAAATTACCTTAGTCAATGGCTAGATCATAACACCCTGGATAATAAGATTCATTACAAGTTCCCAAACAAAGGCTGTATTGTGTCATTTCTTTCTCAGGTGTGTGACTGTCCACATTGAGGCATTTATGGGTTATGGCACTTAATAATCTTGCTGTTATGGGATCCGTTTCTTAAGGTCATTGAAGGTGGTCTTAGAGAGTAAATTGATTTATAGGAGGTACTAATTATAAAAGCATTCATCCAATAGCTTAAATATGATCTTCAATGCCTGAAGAGACTGAATGGGTTTTAACGGACAATCCTGCAATATATAGATGAAGTAACTTAAAAATGGAAACCTTCCTCCTGAAAATGGACATGTAGCTGAGAGAAGTATGAGACATGATCTCAGGACCAAGTTCAGGTCATGGATGGAATGCAGTTCCTATCCGTGTGAGGAAGATCTGACAAGCTCTCTAGTAAGCAACCTGTGTTCAGTCATGCTCAGAAGAGCCTTCTTGTCTTCAGAAACTAGAGCTTTACCTTCTCTGGTACATTTTCTGGTTCCTTCTTGTAGTAGCTTGAATAGCTCGTCACTAAATAGACAAAGAGGGAATGTGACAAAGTTGTTTTATTTTGCGTCACTGAACAGTTGTGGACATCAAGGCTTTCCTTTGCTCTTTCAATACTGTAGGGTAAGACCCATTTTTTTTTTTTTTTTTTTTTTTTTCTGGCACATGGCTTAGCATTTTGCTTGTGGAAATGTTGTGGGGAGGCTGACACGAAAAAAAGTTTTCTGAATATACCGGGACAAATGTCTCAGATACGTCAGAGCACAGGAAATACAAGCAATTGAGGTGACAAAGTACCACATTGTTGACATTGTCTTTATTATTTGTCTTGAGTTATTTCTTCTTAAATAGCCATCAGCGACAGAAGGGGAGTGGAAGTGAAATGGAAGAAAAGCAAAGTTTATTGCTTTTCGCAGAAAACATAATTAACTATCCAGAATTAAGCCCTCTCTTCTTATTTGTTCCCCAACCAAAGTTTTCCTTATTGTTAGGAAAAAAGTATAAAGAGAGCACAAAGCCAGGCCTCTTTTTGCTTGCACTGAAGATTTCAGAAACATCTTGTTATGTGCACGGGCCTTGAAATCTCCTTCAGAATATGGAGATGTGCTCTGAAGAAACTGAAGAGTTTTAGGTAATTAAGGTACTCTTTGTTTTCTAAGAATGTTGGAGATTTTAGAATTAATGAGATTTGGTAATATTTGCAAAATGATGATTAATTTCCATGTGATGAAAAATAATATATAAGCTTATGAGATTCTGGCACACTTAGCATTGACTTTTCTATGTTTTGAATTGTTGAGGCTTTTGGCAAGATGAGAATGAGATGCATCACACAGCCTTACTATGAAAAAATTATCTTTTCTTTTCAAGCATCTCTTAGCTCATTTCAAAAGAACAGTGATAACAGCACAGTTAAAATTGTAATTCCAACACCAGGCTCCTTTTAGACAGCGTGCCTGATAAAAAGTTTGAGTCTTGCATCAATGCCTAACACAGTTTTGAATCTTAAGGGTTGTATAGCATCAGTAGTTGTAGGGCTAACCTGGCCCAATAGGTTGACCCAACAATCCCCAATTTGTAGAAAGAAAATCTCATTAGAAAGTGCAAAACTAATCCTCTTTGCTTTTAATTTACCATTCATTACATGTTTCAGAGAAACTGTTAAAAAATCTTCTGCAGAACTTGGTAGTCCTAGTTCTGCTTTAATTCTTGTATAACTATGGAGAGAATACCTAAATGATCTTTTACATGTCAAAAAGGGTTGCACAAGGCAGTCCACTTCATTTCCATGCTATGACAGTAATTAGAAAGAACAGAACGTTGCATGGCAATAGTGCTTCTGCCTTTCATCTTGTCTCTATTAAGTACAGGAAAATTTATGTTCTCTTTGATGCAGCTGAAGCCAGCCTCGCATTTTGCATTTCCCACCTAGTGCAGAGCTTTCTTTAGAAGAAAGCCTTTGAGTTGGGTCCTGGAGGAATGAATTTCCACTGCAGTAAACAGGGAGAAGCATGGACAAATCTTATTAAAAAAAAATGATGTGATTGAAGAATTTAGCTCCTTATGCATTGCTTCTAGAAGGCTGTTCTTTTACACACAAAAGAACTCTGTTGTTAGAACATCATTATCTATGTGTTTGTTGATACTTTTGCTTCAATACAAAGAAAAAAAATGTACTTTTCTTTCTACTTCGGAAACTTATCATTGAGAATAGCTTATCTTTTTCAGAAATCGATTTAAATGCTTTTCCTTTGATGATTCAGAATAATAATAGGAAAGATCCATGAATAATCATTGTAGGAAATTTAGAGTGTAATTGTGGCAAGCAGTTTAACTTCAAAGACGAAACACCTAAGATAAAATGGTATGCTGAAGCCAACTAAAAAAATTCTCTTGAGAATTAATTGAACTCAGGAAAAATTTAAAAAGAATTCCAGCAATTCTGCTCTGTGTGACTGTATTCAGCATTCTCAGTGGTATATTCAGACGTGACCATTCTATGATTCTGTGACTGAACATAAATATACTTAAGCTAGTTTACCCATGAAACTTCTCACATTGAAATCTTGAAATTTGTTAGGCTTCTTGAAATAAAAAGAAGTGGCTTTCTAGAACAGACTGAAAAATATTCCTTTTAAAACAAACCTTGCTATTAAAGCAAAACATAGAAATCCACATGGCCTATAGTAATGCAAAAACTTCCTATTGCTCTGTAATCATTTAAAAAAAATAATATTTGCATGGTGTATATTGGACTCAAGTTTTAAGGAAACTCAACATAGTGAATTAACTGAACAGCAGATACTATAATTTTCTGTATTAATAGAGCAGCTGTCGATAACCTTATCTATTCTGATGATGCTGAATAAGTTTTTCTTCATTTTCAGTTCATTACTTAGTCAATTCAAACTTTAAAAATAAGATGGCAGTTTCTAAAGCAAATCTTCCTGTCTAGACATAGAAATTGTCAGTTTTCCCTTTGACCAATGCCAAAGATGGAGATGCAAGAACAGAAATAACCATCATAGCCATAATGGGAGATGTGCTGTCCAGTGTAACTGTAGCCACCATCCCAACCCCCTGTACATAAGCTAATGGAAGATTTGTAAGCTCTGCTATGCAGAGGAATAATGCATTGTTGCAATGTGCCATAGTTCCTGTTTAAAGTGAAATGAGAACTGTAACCATAAAAGCAAGAACAGATTTAGGAGGAAATGAAGGCTTGGAAGGAGAATACATCTTCCTCCCTCTGAAACCACTGTCCTGCTGTGCCACACGGGGTGGGCAGGCATGTGACAATCTGAGTGATTAAATAGCCTGCCAAATACATACAATAGCTTTTATTTTATTTTATTTTATTGTAAAGTTGTCATATATTAACAGATTTCTAAGGCCCTTGCAGACTTTTTTGTCCTTACAGTTAACCACTTCACTTGATCAAGTTCCCTATCCTGCAGTTTGTGCTGGCTAACTGAAACTGGATCTGCAGAGTGGATGACCTCAATTCAGCAAATCCAAGTGCAAGGTCCTGCACCTGGGTTGGATGAAAGGATTGAGCACAGTCTCTTTTTTGCTGAAAAAAACCTAGGGATACTGGTGGATGGGAAGCTGGACAAGAGCCAGCAATGTGCCCTTGCAGCACAGAAAGTCAATCATATCCTGGACTGCACCAAAAGTAGAGTGGCCAGCGGGGTAATGGAAATGATCTTGCTTCTTTACTCTGCGCTGGTGAGGCCTCACCTGGAGTACTGCATCCAGATGTGGAGTCCTCTGTACAAGAGAGACTTGGGGTGTGTCCAGAGAAGGGCCACAAAAATGATCCAAGGGATGGAACACCTCTCCTACAAGGACAGGCTGAGAGAGCTGGGGCTGTTCAGCCTGGAGAAAAGGAAGGCTCCGAGGTGACCTGATAGCAGTTTTTCAATATCTGAAGAGGAGCTACAGGAAAGAAGGTGACAGACTCTTTAGCAGGATTTGTGGTGATAAAACAAGGGGAAATGGTTTCAAACTTAAAGAGGGTAGATTTAAGTTAGATATAAGGGAAAAGTCTTTCACAGTGAGGTTGGTGAGGCACTGGCACAGGTTGCCCAGTGATGTGGTTGATGCCCTGTCCTTGGTGAATTTCAGGATGAAACTGGATCAGGCCTTGGGCAACCTGATCTTGCTGTGGATGTCCCTGTTCATTGCAGAGCGGTTGGACTACATGACCTTGAAAGGTTCATTCCAACTCTAAGGATTCTATGAGTCTGCGATTCTATATGTATTTTTTAATCAGTGCCTTAGATGTCTGGCAGCAGCTGTTAAAACACTTAGAAGCTTTAACACTACAGTAAGAACATCTCACATTCTTCCTGACCCTCTCTTTGGGAGCACTGCCTGCGGGGTGCTGAGCCACACATCCCTCTTTTTGCAACGCCTTCATGAACCAGGCAGCCTGGGTGTTATGGCAGCACAAATGATGGCAGCTAGTGTGTGCTGCTTGCCCTACCCACAAGTGTAATAGCAGGGTGCAGCGTGAGCCTCTCCTTGTTGAATTGAAAGTATTAAAGAAGCCCACACTTCATTAGCACCTACAGTATTAATCACTGATGCTGCAACATTTACATGATTAACATTTGTGTAAAGATAATCAAATATGCCCTGAAGACTGTAATCTTGCTTATTAAAAGCATACTGTCTTTTATGCTTTGCCTTTGTGTAATTGCTTGAGCTGTGGCAATAGTTAAATATGAACAAGCACTTGCAGATTGTACTTGATGAAATTACTTGCAGGTTCAGTACATTTGTCTTTTGTGGATCAAGTAAACTTGTCCTCTGTATATTTTTCTGCAAGGAACAGAAGAAGCAACCACAGAGGGAAGACTCTCTGTAGCTGATGTTACAGTGGAAACAAAGGCTGTCTTGTGAAGGGAGAAAAGATGTTTGGGATGTAGTGGGTTGAGTTATTCATCTTTAATAGGGCAGGTTAAACTCTAACATTGTTCAAACGATTTTCTTTCCTTCTTTCCTTCTTTTCTCCTTTCCTCTTTCCCTCCTTTCTTTCCTCCCTCCTTTCTTTCTTTCCTTCTTTCCTCCACCCCTCCTTCCCTTCTTTCCTTCTGTTTCTTCTCTACCCTTAGCACTTCTCTATTCTTTCTCCACATGCTTTTTTTTCCAGCAGGGCTGGAGCCAGAGGTGCTTTGTTTCCAGCTGCAGAAGCTGTTAGAGACATTATGGTGAGTAAAGGAATTGTCCTTCCTAACGGAACTTTTGGCTCCTTTTCTTTGTTACTACTAAGCCATAAATGATGGTTGGCGTTCATTAGGACAAATGGAGTTCTTTTATTCTTTTTATATGTCCATTTTATTATTTTTTCTAATATTAGTATAACTAAGGCAAACTTTGAAAATATTATAAATATGTCTACTTTCTGGTCAATGTGGTTTCTCCACACTACCAACACAAGTTTTATGTTATCTAGTTCAGCTTGACTCCTGAGATGGAAATCTTAATGTGTCAAGTGTTCACTCCCACACATATTCTTCATGAACTGCACTTTTTACTAAGCTGACATTGCGGGAAATTGCATGTCTTGGGTCATTTGATTTCAGAATTAGGGTGTAACTTGTCTACTCTGAGTTCAGGACTTGATTTTGGTCCAAGCTGATACCTGTGATTGTGACCTAAAGAAGATAATTGAGGATCTTTCTGGAAAAAAAAAAAAAAGAAAAAGGAAACAGAAGGACAGGCAGTAAAGCTGATGTGCAATTATCATTGTATTTTAGAGTGGTGTCTTATACCAAATGTATATCACCTTCCAAAAAGACATTTCTTCTGGAAGAAAGTTTGACATTTCTAGAAATACTGCACTGCTGACATCTCTGAGAATGCTTCCTCACTCACACTGCTGTGTCTTATTTCTTAACTTCCCTCATTTCAGTATTTTATAGTGACTGTGTTATATGCCAGTATATTATCTTTAGCTAAAAAAGCTTTTAGATATTCTTAAGTAATGTCTTAAGTAATCCAATTACTAGCATAAGAGCTATTTGAAAAGAATATGTGAAAAAAAATCCCTTCTCTTGAAAAAAAACACACACAGAAAACACTTAATAGTGAAAGCAATGACAGCAGTGAGCAGAGACTGCTGTTTGTTCAGAACTCCAACAACTTCACCATTTCTGTCATCCCTTCCAGGTATATTGTCTTGCCCTTGACAAACATGTGCAGATATTCTGACACACCTTGCTTAAAACAGAAGAGGGAAAAAGAGCTGAAGAAGAGGACCAGAACATCTAATGGAAAAATGGAAATGGTTAAAAAAGAAAAAAAGTCCTAATGATTTATTTATTTACTTTAATTCCACCTCAACATCATCAAAATGTTTCTGGGAAATAAATTTTGCCAAATGCTTTCATAGAGTTATAGTATCATAGAATCACAGAGTGGCCTGAGTTGAAAAGGACCACAATGATCATCTAGTTGTAGGCTGTGTGCAACCCAGCACAGCTCGCAGTGTTGCAGCCTTCTGTCCCATGCCATCATGGACCCTGTTCAGCCCCTCAGCATCAACCAAACGTCACTGCACTATGAACACCATCAGAGCTGAAATCAAGGAAAGCACAGTGCAGTATCTGGTCAAATTATGGCAAATAAGTTTATGAATTTTTATGCATTGACTAAACACAGTCCTGTGAACAGCAAAGAATATGCAACTGTGCTTTCCTTTTTGATAAAGGAATTTGAGAATGGATTTCAAGAGTGCTGAAAAAATTATCCAATTTTGGTTTGTTTGCGACTCCATTTTCGATCAGTTTCAATATATTACTCATGAATTTTCAAAAGGAGTGTATAGATTTACAATCTAAAATCTGATCATCTCTCTTTATAAGACTTTCATAAGCCCTCTCTTACCAGAAGTATCCCTCACTTCACCATCACACCTTGTTTGTGTCATTGCTTTTGGTGGTATGTACATTTGTGAACAACTGTTTTGATGGATGGAGTACAGGAAGAATAAAATTTCATCAAAAATATCTACTGAATGTCTTGAGAGCTCACTAAGAATTGCAGCCAGTGCCACCAAGCCAAACTGATGCTTTTGTTTCACAAAAACAGGGTCCTACATCCCACCAGTTTTATGGTTTTGTTGCTGCTTTGTATGTTTTAACTAAAAAAAAAAAAAAAAAACCACATTAAAAATGAAAATAAGCTTTTTTATATATATTTTACACACATTAACTATATATTTTACAAGGGTTGCTCCAAAAGTAATGCCTCCTGTTGTGTTATGTTGTCTTACAATGTCATAGGCAGATCACAGAATGGCCTGGGTTGGAAGGGACCTCGAGGATCATCAAGCTCCAACCTCTATACCACAGGCAGGGCTACCAACCCATTTAATACTAGACCAGGCTGCCCAGGGCCCCATCCAACTTGGCCTTAATTACTTCCAGGGACAGGGCATCCACAACCTCTCTGGGCAGCCTGTTCCAGCACCTATAGACGTTGGTGCTATGGCAGTAGAGGGTGAACCTTTCCACTAATATTCCATTACATGCTGTTGATATACGACAAATGGCACCAGAGGGACAGTCTGACAATATGGTATCTGATGTGAAAATTCGTATGAAGCAAATGTGACGACCTTAATTCCTCCATGTGGAAAGGATAACTTACTTTACACTGAAATTATCATTTTGTGTTATAAGCCGTAATTCTTTCTTAAATTTTCTCTAAAAGGACTGATTAACTTACTACTTCTCCCTTCCTAGCAGGACCCATCATGTGTTTTAACTTGTCTAGCTAATAAACATAATTAAGCTAAATACAGTTAAAGTCAGAGCAAATGTTCCCAAACACTTTTTAAAAGTTTGCTGATACTGGTTCAGACAGGATAAAAGGTACTGAGATACCCTGTTTTTTCAACAAAGAGATAGTACTGCCTGCAGACATGGCCTCCCTTAGATTATAAAAAGCCTTTGCAGGTAAAACCATTCATTTCAAATTATGCACTAAAAGTGAACTTGAAAACTTGAAATTCATAGAAAGTTTAAATTAAAGAGAAGGTTGTGGTTGAAGAGTTTAAAAACTAGGGAATTACACTTAAATTCTTTTAGCCACTTGGAAATGGTAGTGAATTTACTACCATTGACTCTTTTAGGTTGGATACTCTGATACTGCAAGGTGGCAAGGAGCCAGTGGAAAATTTACCAGTAAACTCTATGTTGGCACAACCAATAGGTGATATTGACATTGAGGGTACCAGCTTGAAGGGAACAAAACAAACATACCACATCTTTCAGGCACAATTTGGTATTACTTAAAACACCTCAGTACTGTGTTGAGTCCTGGTAGGCTAAATTCAACCTGCGCATAAGCATTCTTGGTTTTAGGCACAATTGTTTCAGTTGCGTCATTCTTTAGTAACTAATTAAAATATGCTATTCCTTATAAGATGACTCATCAAAAAATTACAAGATTATTTGGATAAATCAATTATTATCTTTCTCTGAATTACAGCATTTTGACCTGGTAACAAACCATAGTTAATAACATAAAACACAGATCTTTCTTAAACTTATATTTTGACTCGCATGACCATGAAAACCTTGGTAAAAGGGAATGGGAGGGTGACACGTGGTGCTTACTCTTTGTTCTTTCCAGTGTGAAAGTGAATAGAGATGGAACGACAGTCAAATGTCCCATTTGTCCCCATATAGGACATATGGGGGCAGATGATCCTCTCTGATGATCCCCTCAAAGCTCTCTGACTTTGCCCTGGCCAGAGATCTCGTCAGTCTCAAAACCTATCTACCTGTAGAGCCTTACATTTTGAGAAACACAGGGATGCTCTCATCCCAGTAGTCATGGTTGGTATCCTGCTGTGGTATAGACAGTCTCTTTCATGAGAAAATGTTATTTTTCTTCAGTTCCTAATGACAAACATCTGGGAGCAATTAGGAAAGGACTGCCAGTGTATATCACAGTGACAGCCTCAGAGAGTCTCAGCTCTTTCGATAAAAGCAATGTGATGGCTATTCTTAGGAACAATACATTGCTGCTTTGGTTTAGATCACTCCATAACCCTAATGAAATTACAACAGAAAGCTTCCACATTACCTCCCTGGATATTGCTGGGATATACAGTGCAGCTTCCAGCACTGCTGTATTGAGACACCTTTGTCACTTGGCTTTAACATATGCCTGCTGTTCAGTTGCCAGTGACTGTTGCAGAGACTGTGGCATCAAAATTGCAACGAGTGCCTGCATATACATTCGATAACAGCTCAATTAAATTGTTACGTGGGTCCTAACACTAACAAGGAGACAATGTGTGCTTGCCCATTTTATATGATGATTTTCAAGCCTGCTTCAGTGTAAGATATAGCTAAATGAAAAAATTAAATAGCAAGAGAGAAATAGCATTGTGCAGTATTAGTGAAAATTAACCACTGAGGCAAATTGAAAAAGTGACAACTGTTTTTCCTATTTGAGTTAGGCTACACTTCAATTACACATGAGATCAGCAGGATCGGATTTCTCAATTATTCATCAAGATCTCTATAATTGCAGGAGGTATGTAGCTGTGGGCTAAGCAATTTCTGCACTCGTTCCACCACAGAAATTATTTGGCAGGAAAGGCCACTGGTTGTTGATGAGCTTTTCACAGCAGCAGAACCAGGACTTAAATATATCTGAAACTGGTTTGGTTTCTGTTGCTGTTTCTCTGTTGTTGTTTTTTCTGTTGTTTTTTTGGTTGTTTGGTTGTTTTGTTTTCATTTTTTTTTAACAGCTGGAAAAGAGGTAAGAGGAAGAAATTAATGAATAGTAATGCTATTCTGAAAATTAATAGATGCAGAACATTTCTCTGCCTTCTGCTGATGAAACTTATAAGAGTTCATTGTTCTTAAACACAGAGAGTGAGTGTCACCTCTCTGTCTCTTTTTCTCTCTCTCTCCTCCATCTGCCCTAATGGCTGTTTTTTGTTTTTTGTTTTTTGATTTTTTTTGTTTGTTATTTTTTAATATGGGCAGATATTATAAAAGTAAAAAGTGGTGCATGTCTACCATAAGGAATTTCTATGGGACTCACAAGAATCAGTGTTCTGTTTGACAAAACAAAAGTGCTTGAGATCTGCATTTGCTCATTGCCTATTTGCTTTCTGGCATTAAGAAAACAAGGTCATTGGATTTAAGTTCTGTTAGCAGTTTTCTTTGTTTTCTGCAATTAATTTTCATACAAGCAAGTTAAAGAATAAAAAAGATCTCCTCAATGAAAAAAGCAACTGTTCAGTTTATTTGTAGCGCTTAACTCACAAGCTAGAAGTTTTTAAACTCTCTTTGACAAATTAAGAATTGATTCTGCCATTTTCTTCTCTGCTTCCCAACTCTGAAAACAGCATCTGTAAACCAACTTTTAACAAAGTTTGCATCATTGGCACATATCATGCAAATGTACTGGTGTACAAATATTTTCCATCAGGAAAAAAAAAGGAAAAAAAAAAAAAAAAGGAGAAAAAAAAGAGCAGGTTTTCCAAGTGAACCATTTCCTTATCCCTCTGTACATTTAAAATCAGATGGCACAGATAGACCCTTCATAATTCTCTCCTATAACAAACAAATGCAAGGACTGAGAATTAGTTATGTGAATTTGAGTTCATCAGAAATTTTCATTGGGAAAAAAAAGACTTTTTTTTTTCAAAGATGGCATCTTCCCCAGGTAAGTCTATTTCCATGATGTTTTCTGTGGACAGTTCTCTGTGCTGATGTTCCCTGCTGGCTTCTGCCAGCAGCTCACACAGCTTCTCATTCGTGCAATAAACTATCAGCAGAAGAGTGCATGTTCCTGAATATGCTGGAAGTCCAGTCTCATAAACAAATTCTTTGTTCTCCAAAAATTTGTACTATGAGTCTTGCAGGTGATTACAAAAAAATACCCTTCTCTTCATCAGACGAAGTAGAAGTTTTAACTTTGCCTAATTGTAATTATAGCAGATTACGGGCAAAGGAAATAAAAGTGGTGGAGGAGGAGCGCCCTACTGGCACAGGTTATCAAGTGAAATCATTGATGTAATAACACCTTTCTGAACTATCCATAAATTATTTTGTGTGATTCATGCATGTCATGCTTTTTTTTTTTTATAAATACAGTGAGCTAGATTAGGGCTTGAGTCCCTGAGAGTTCACTGCATTGTGTTACTGAATCTCCATTCTTGGGCATATCCAGAATTTGACAGGACAAGGCTTTGTGCAATGCAATCTAGCATCAAAATGCATCAAAAATGCTTTGAGCAGGCTTTGAGAGTTGCTGTCTTCCTGAGATCCTTTCCAACCTAAATCAGTTCCTTGACCACCGAGTCCATTTTCACTTGGTGCTTTTCTAATATCTTGTTTTTTTCTTTTCATCATTGTTTTTGTTGTTTTCAGTTTTGTATTCATCATCTCTCTTGTTAACCAAAGGTAACCTGAGCTGTAAGTCAGAAATTCTTGCTCTTTCTTTTGTCCTCTAACTTGTAACTATCTATTCCAGATTTTAACTTTTCCATCCACAAATTATTATCTTGGACTCTTGGAAGTGCTTTTTAAATCTGATGACCCTAGGATATGTATGACATTAGGATCTATCTCATTATGGAGTGTATGTTAGAATCCATGCATTCTGTTAATTCTATTTTTTTCCTGCTACTAATGTGGTGTTTTCTAGTGATCTAAACCCTGTTCTGCTTTTGCTATGCTTACATAGGCAGCAAGTTAATAAGTATTGGTATAGTAGTGTTATTGATTACTTGGTAAACTTTAAATCTTGCAAACTGAAGAGTTCTGAAGAGATATTTTTAATCTACTCTTTTGAGGTCACTCACACTTTCTGATTAATGTCTCACACTTGACTAAAAGCAAATATTGTAGAAGTGAAATATAGAGATTGACTTCAAACACACTTGAGAAAATCTCAGAGGTGACTCCATGGGATTGTTGCTATCTTGGAAAGTGATGCTGTATTCTGCCCTTTTGGTGAGAAACTGACAAAGCATGTTAATGGTGAGGGTGACATTTGGCTAATCGTCAGAATATGAAAAACTTCTGTCATGAAGCTTCAGACATAACAAAAGCCTCACCAGCTCAGAGTGTTGGGGGATAGGGGAGCTGTATAGATGCTACTCTTGAGCTCACTGTTAATTATAAATGTACTCTGTAGGCCTATTTGCTTTTCATGTCTACCTATCACTTCCACGTGGAGTGGCAGTCTGAAATTTGCAGTGAAGAAGCCTGCCTGAAGATGTGTGGAAGTTTCTGTTAGAATGTTGCAGACTGAGAAATATTGCTGAGGTAATGTAATAAAAGGTAACAGATGATGAGAAGCTGGGCTTGCTCTTTCTTGGTACCTGTATATCCAATCTTTAATGCCTATTGGATTTGTTTTTATACAATTCAAAACTTCAACCAAACATGGATTGCCCAAATGGCTGTTGCCTTCTCCAGGAGAAAACCTTTAGAACACAGATGTCATAGCTATGCCAAGTAGCAGTGTGAGATAAACGTCAGTGTGGTTTCAGCGCTTTTATCCTCAAATTTGCTTCTCCCTGCAGTGGCAGAACAGGCAACAGTTTATAGCCTTTGCAGGTACTGAGTTCTGACAATATCTAGCAGAATTTGTAAATCACTTAGGTATTTCCCATTTCATTGAGATATAAATATGTTGTCATCAGTAAAGAGATTATAATTCAAAGTTACCGAATGAGGTAGTATTCAGCAAAAGAAGACCCAGAGTGCCAGAGACATAGACAGCTCTAAGACGAGGCACAAGCTATGTGATTTGCCACTTCTCCATTTCCTAGAGTAGCCCAGCTTACCAGCAGAGCTGCTCATCAACAGCTGCAGGCTTGACTGACATACATCATTGCAAAATGATCAGACAAAGAGTTAATAATGAAGTGGAATGAATAACTCAAGCATATTAACCTCTACAAAGTTCCAGAAAGGGATACATTGACTGCTGTATTAAGATTTAATATATGATTTACAATGCAGTAGTGATTAAACTTCTTGATTCTCAATATATGAATTGTGATATGACCGAACATTTTGGTTAAGTTAGAATTTTTGGAAACAGCCATCGGTAACCCACTTTAGCTGTCTCTGCTTGGGGAGGGCTTGGACCAGATGACCTTCAGAGTTTCCTTCCAAACTTCACCATCCTGTGATTCTGTGTATAACTTAATATGAGCATGTTACATGCTTATGTTAGAATTCATTACAGCAGACACTGCTTTGTTGAAAATATGCTTTGTTGACGTTGTTGCATTCTTTTAGGGGCTAGGGAGCCTTGACAGATTTCTTTCAGTGTTATCATAACCAACCATGTCCCACTGGTCAGTAGCCTTTTAGGAAGCTATGCAGACTCCTAGTTAGGAAGCACATGGACAATTGTATTCAATGTTGACATCCATCTCTATGCTTTCTTTTCATCATTCTTGGTTGTGACAGCCCTGAGAAGGAAGATAAAGTGATCAGTGTAACAGAAAAGAAAACAAAACACAAAACAAAACAAACAAAAAGAAACCCCACAAAATGATCATTTTTAAAATATTTTGTTATTTCTCACTGAAGAGGAAAATTTGTGATTTCTATTCATAATGTATAACTTTATGAGTTTATATCACATCCTAAATTCATTCTAAATGGCAAATGACAGGTGATTTAAAACTAAACAAATAGCACAATAGCAGAAGTACTAATCTCCATTTGATTATGAAAATCTAATTAATCTGTTCCCTGCACTGTGACAGTCTGTCTCAAGGGTACTTCCTTACTTCTGAGAGCTGAGCTGAAGCTGGAGCAGCGCAATCAAGTTATGGCTCTGGGGTCATGCAGAAATCACCAGTATTACCGTACTCTGTGTATTGGCGTAGAAGTCAGTAAATTTCCTTTTAAAAGTGTTGATATTTAATTTACCTAATTGCCTTAGATTAAAAGCAAATGTAGTAGTTTATCTATGCCCCAGATGGTTTGAGTTTGGTAAACAATCTGCAATTCATGTTGTACAGCAGGAAGGATTCTGTGTGTTCATTTCTCAATTGCTTAGGAACAAAAATCACAACATTCACAAATGGATTAATTACTCCAGAAGTAACAACATTATTTCTGGAAATTAATAGTGAGTGGATCTGCTCCCTTTCTGCTCATACATCAACAGGGAAAATCCAGGGAATAGATCAAGTCTCTGTTCTTGTCCTCGATAAGCCATGTTTAGTAAGGAGTGGTACAAAAGAAGCAAAGCTTGAAAATGTTATCATATGAGCATAACTTTTTCCCCATACTACTTTAACGGTTCTATAACTGTTCACATCAGCACCATCTTTTTGCACTGTACTGGTTCCTAGAGTGTTAAAGAATATTCTCTGATTTGTGCTTCACTAGGCGCTAGGATCATAATGTGTTTTTCTCCTCAGAAAGAGCAAAAGATGCACTTTCACCAAAACAACAACAAATAAAAACCAACATGTTAAGGATTTTTATTTTCTAGAAACCATTTATTTTTCTTAGCTTCTCATTCTGCATTGCGAAAATAAACAATCTTCAGGAAGACTGTTTTCTTACCTCCATTCAATCTCATGTGGTATACAGTATAATTAGAGTTGCATTGTTAATATGCCTCAGAAATAATCACATATTTCATATGGATTAGTTATGAAAGCATTCATACACTCATACTAGACAATGAAGATCTTTTTCAACTGCAGAGAACACCATTTTCACCTAGGCACGTTGTTGGAACATTATGTTATCAGCAGGACCTTGAAACAGAATTCATTCTGCGAATTCAAAGATGCTCAAAAAGCACACTTAATTACAACTGTTCCCATAATCTGGTACCAGACACACTGCTTTAAATCAAGAGAAATTTGATGGAAACAAGTGACATTACTTCTGCTTCATCTCATGGTAACTAAAAGAAAGTAATTCCCCTTTAAGTAAAAGAATCTGGGTTTCCCTAAAGACTTTCTGAAACCTTTAGTGAAATCCAATAACCTTATCTAATGGAAAAAGAGGGAGAGATGAACAGAGCCTAGAGGTTCTAGAAGCCAAAGTTGTGTTCATTATCATTTTCAGTAGTGCTGCATATCCACAACAGATTTATAAATGAAGAGATGAGATCCTATTTCTGTGTGTAAGGTGGCACGTAGGTACACATCAGAACATATTTTAGGGTCCCTCTTGCTCGTATATCCAGGCAGATGAACTGGCTGGTGGTCCAGTTTAGCTGTAGCACCTACCTTTGCTGTGACATGTCCTACTTGGCAGTGTAGGACAAGTAGTTCCACCTAATGGGTTGATGTTGAAGAAGTAGGCTGATGCCTTAGTTTGTTCAACTGCAGACATAAAACAAAATATTCTGCATCCATTGCTAAAACATTTCCTCTTCCAAACTGGGAAGATTTCTCAGTATCTTCCATATCTTCACTAATCATGCATGCTCATCTGCTTGAATGGTTGGCCATAAGCCATCAGTGATGTATCCTGGGGTGTATTAAAAAGAGCATGGCCAGCAGGTTTAGGGAGGAGATCCTCCCCCTCTACTCTGCCCTGGTGAATCCATATTCAGAATACTATGTTCAGTTCTGGGCTCTCCAATTAAAAAAAGACAGGGATCTCTTAGAAGGAGTCCAGCAGAGGGCCACAAAGATTATTAAGGGCCTGGAGCATGTCCCTTATAAGGAAAGGCTGAATAACCTGGGTTTGTTCAGCCTGGGGAAAAGAAGACTCAGGGGGGATCTGATAAAGGTTTATAATTGTCTGAAGGGAAGAAGGGAGGTGGGAGACAAATGGATGAGGCCAGGCTCTTCTTGGTGGTGTGTAGCGATAGGACAAGGAGTAAGGGCCTAAAACTTGAACATAGGAAGTTCCATACAAACATGTGAATGAATTTCTTTACAGTAAAGGTGACGGAGCACTGGAACAGGCTTCCCAGAGAGGTTGTGGAGTCTCCTCGTATGGAGATAGTCAAGACCTGTCTGGACACCTACCTGTGTGTCCAGGGAACCTGCTTTAGCAGGGCGGTTGGACTCGATCTCTTGATGTTCCTTCCAACCCCTGTGATTCTGTGATTCTGAATGACTCATCTCCATACAGCTGAATGGTGGTTGATCACTTCTCACAGTAGCTGCTGGTGCTTATGGTATATGATTTTAAATTGCCCCACTCCAAAAGCCAGGTAAAAATGATTTTGACTAGATGTCGTTGGTAAATCTGTGATGAAGAGCATGGTTCAGTGGTCTGTATAGTGGCATTTGAGAGGTTGTAGGCTGATACCCCACCAGGGTATCACCAGGGTATCACTATTCCCACCTGGAAGCTTCCTGCCCAGAAGGCTACAGGTCTGCCAAAGTTCTGCTGTTATCATGGCCAGAATCGTGCAGGTGTTTTGATAGCCCAGTGGATATGAAAAGTGATCAGAGGCAGTCCTTCCCAAACCTTGTTGCAGTCATTTTCTATTAAGATGGTAGAGGTGGCCAAGAAAGTTTCACGAGAAATATCTTCTAACTCTCCCATTTGTCCTTCAGCTTTTGAGGCTATAACCCTTTTTACATACATTTCTGCATCAGAACTGTTCTTTGTTCTAGAATAGAAGAAGTGGACTGTTTTGCATTGAGCTAGAAGATGATCAAGGTGTATGAAACTGAAGACACGTAACTAAAATTAATACCATTTTGTAATATTTGCATATAACAGCTATACAGAAAGATTAAAATACTACAGGAAGTTCATGGCGCTTTCTCCTATCAACCTTTCAGGTTAGAGTACCCAGATTAATATGCCTACCACAGTATCAAAAAATCCCCCACAAAACTTTGCAAGTAGAAAAGTTGCTGTCATTTTAATATATTGACAAGAAACAGAGAAGTCCTGTGTGACATACAATAAAGGCTTATACGCAATTGAGAACAAAATCTCTTTTTAAACTTTTAATAAATCATTTAAAATTGAATACCTCTAATTTAGGGCAATTATGCAAATATTTCTTCCATGAATGAAGAGTATGGTATGTTTAGCATATTCCATTAATGCAAACTTCACTCCATTTTTGTCTGGTATGATTGAGGCTGTCACTTGGAAAGAAGAATGTATTCAATAAAACCAGAGTATTTGTACAGACTGCTAATATATTCCAGTGCCTGGTGAAGCTAGAAGTAAAAAAAGTATGGAAAATGGTGGGCATTCAAATCCTGTCCTACTTAACAAAGCATCGTTAGCTTTAAAATGTTTTTTTTTTTTTTTTTTAATGGTGGAAAAGTTTAACTAAAATAGAAGTGGGGGGAGGATAAGCAAGTTATTGTGCATGTATGCTTTTCATGTTTCTCCTTTAAGTGTCATCAATACATCTTAATCTTTTTTGTTATATTTTTTCTGTTTCACTGACTTGTCATTCTTTAGTTATTAGTTATATCACTTCTGACATCTACATTGCTGCCATAATGGAACTTTTCTGGAGCTTTCTGTCAGTTCTGCCTAATTGGAGAAAGATTTTTCAGCACTTCAAATTAGGTGTATAGTTGAAGAAACATCTCTCTTCATGTCTGTGGCTTAATATATTGCTTTGAAATGTGTTAGTTATTCTATAATCCATATTAAAATACAAAACTCTGGTTTCAGGTGGCTTTGAATTTGAAGAAGAAATAAATAGCTAAAAGAATTGTTGGAATGAAATAACACCAGAAAGCTCGTCTAAGCTTATTGTAATGTCCAGTATGAGATTTTATGTAGATTTTATTTGCTGGGATAATATTTTTTCTTTTCTGAAGCAAAGCAAACTTCCAGTTATGTTCACTCCATCTGCAAATGCGTGCCAAAGGCATGAATTCCATAGAAATGGCTTTTCTGTGGTAAAATATTGTCTTGGGTCTATAGACCACACTGTATCCAAAATCAAGCATTTCATTCTTAGCTACAAAAAATATATAAGAAGACATACATAAAAGAAATGCAGGAAGATGTCTTGAAAGTTTAGAAAGGACATTACAGAGAAGTTTGAACTATAGCTGGTTTACAGTTGATCTTCAGTTGGTTCACTTATTTTTATTGCCCTCTCCAACTGCATGAGGTGAAAGAAACGAATGGTCCAGGCATCTGTTTGAAATACAAGTACCCTCTGGGCACTGTGTCAGCTGAAAATCCCAAAGGATGAAACTGACATGATTTAAACTGCATCAGAAAACTGTAGTTAATTTAATCAGAAAATGGCATTCTGGAAACATACTGAAGGGAAAGGGCCAATTTACTCTAATCAAGAAAATGAGTTCATCAAGATTAAAAAAAAAAAACAACAAAAAAAAACCAAACAGAAACAACCACAAACCCCTTCAGTTTTGAAGAACACCTTCAATTCCCAGAAAGAACACTGAGATAGACTGCAAGAGTGTTCATCAGTACAAACACAAGAGAATGATAAGACTTCTACTTAAGAACATGTCCTTGTTTACTGAAGAGTGTATTATTGATATACTAAATGGAAGAGGAAGATGGCAGAGGTGCAAGTGGAAATGAATAAAGTTATGCATTTTTCTCCTTCATTGTCTTTTACCCAAAGATGGAGAGGTGGGTAGTGGATCCTGATGGATGGCAGCTCCGGAAATTGACTGCTCCTCTCCTCTCCTCTCCTCTCCTCTCCTCTCCTCTCCTCTCCTCTCCTCTCCTCTCCTCTCCTCTCCTCTCCTCTCCTCTCCTCTCCTCTCCTCTCCTCTCCTCTCCTCTCCTCTCCTCTCCTCTCCTCTCCTCTCCTCTCCTCTCCTCTCCTCTCCTCTCCTCTCCTCTCCTCTCCTCTCCTCTCCTCTCCTCTCCTCTCCTCTCCTCTCCTCTCCTCCCCTCCCCTCCCCTCCCCTCCCCTCCCCTCCCCTCCCCTCCCTTCCCCTCTCCTCCCAGATCCTAAAGAAAAAAAAAAGAAAAAAAGAAAAAGAAAAGAGACCAATACATTCATTGCAACCACAATCAATGCAGTTAAATAACCAGTCTATCCTATGATTTAGGGTAAATTCTTGTTTTTGGTGCACTGACTTTTCATGTTAATTGGATGCATTTGTGTCCACTAAGACAACCATGTATATTTTCAAACCTAGAAGTTAAATGCACATCTTTTTTTTTTTTTTTTTTTTTTTTTTTTTTTTAACAGAAATGCTGAAAGGCTGTGTTGGCTTAGTGAGACTTCCCCAGAAAAATTACATGTGGCATCTTGTGTTGTTCATGCCTTTCATTTCCTCTGTGATCAGAGACAGAAAAGTTGAAAGGTTACTCTTATGTTTCACAAGAACACAGTTGCAAGTCTTCAGTTTTGTTCATGTCAGATCACCCCCTTCTCTGGAGAAATAAAACCATGAAGACAGCTGTAGCATTTTTTTACACAAATGAAAAGCCTTGCTTTGTGAATCTATTTTTCGCCACCCATTGTTTCCCCAGTGAAGTCTTCTCCTTCCCACATCTCACTGAATGGTTTCTGTGATCTGAGCCTCCTGGTAGGTACTAATCCTTCTGGGCAGATACTTGTAATAATGTCATGAGGTCTATAGTGTGCTTAGGGAATGTGTCAGATTCATGCTCCAAAGGATCTGAGGAATGCCAGCTGCTTGTCCAGACACCTCTTCCACCCCATCAAGATATCCGGGCTGTGAGTTTCAATATTTTGGTAATTACATTAAGAGATGAAAGCTGATTGGTAAAGTTGCTTGGATGTTTTAAATTGGTGAAGAGGGGAATCACACAGCTTATGAGATGAAACTCTTTCCAGTTAATGTCACGTGGGCTTAGGGTTTTGATTAATTTAGGTAGTTTAGTAATTTGTGAAAAACGTCTTCAAAATGGAAAAACAGCTGTGGCTGTAAGTAGAGAATTCTGGGTAATAACAGAGCTGTTGTTCAGGGCTCAGAGTACTCAACAGCTGAATAGATCTGGTCCTATAAAACATGAATTCGACTAATATATTTGCCTTATGTCTTGGCCACATTCAAGTGGGTTGAGCAGAGCAAAAGGCACAGCAGATCTCTTCATTTTTCTAGTCAAAGTACTTATTTTTTGTGGCAGCTGCTCTAATTAAAGGATTTCTGAGTAAACGCAGCTTTCATGCTTTGTTAAAAGGAAATGTTTTCTTATTGGATTTATCATGCCTACATACAGTGGCACAGATGGGTGAGTCCTTGGGCACCAACGTCTGAGACTTTCTGCAGTGATTCAGCTGTTCTCAGCTGTTAGCATCCAGCTGTGGAGACAGGATTTGTTTTTTGTCTGACAGTAGAAAGGGCAGGGGCTCCCAGCAGTTTCAGCGTTCTCACTTGGACAGGCATTGACCTCTGGTAGAAGACGGATTTGCTACAGCAGCTTCAGGTTCTCCAGCTGCTTTCCATCAGTTAGGGAACAAGGACAAGGAATGATCAGAAAGGAAAGTTTCTTTTATAACTTATGCAGTATTTGATTTTCAGGTGGATTTCCAAAGGAAACTGGAACTTTCCAAGGAATGTTTTCCCCACATTTTGCACAAGCTCTAAAACTCTAGAGATGGAGGGCAGTAAAGGTGGATTTTGCATTACTTTTTTAATGATGTCTACATGGAATTGATTTGAGTAACTAACATGCTACACAGAAACTCTAGGTAAAATTTCTTGTCACTTATGAGTTAGAAAAAAGTTCTCCTTGAACTGATTCTCTGTCAAGTGGAAACTGAGAAGTGAACACAGAAAGAATTCCACATCTTTCAGTCTAATGTCTTTATGATGTTTCTTCAGATCTGACAGTATATAATTACAGGTTGACCAGGAATTTTCCTCTCCTTTTCCTCGTGTTGATTTTCAGGCTTCCTCTTAACCATTTTTGAAGGATAATTCATGTTTGTAATTTTCTCATCTCCAATGCAGATGAAACAGAATATTTGCTTTCACAGCTGCAGCTTTCCTTCTGAACTTTGTGTTTATGGAGCACCAGAGACTGCAATTTTATTGTGTGCTTTTGTAATGTTTTTGTGTTTTGTTTTGTTTTTTTTTTTTCCTTTTTTAGTCTTTTTCTTTGCCCATTATGTTCTTAACTCTGTGTTTGGGAACAAACCTGGATATGGCTAGTGGTAGCTTTTGACGAAAAACCTGAAACATTAAGCCCAGATGGTAGACAGCTGGATGGGAGATGTAATAAGCACCAGAGCCAACTAAATATTTATGTTCCTAATATCCCACTGAAATACTGTGGAGCTCTGATAGCTGAACCAAACAGTCATAGAACCTTAGGACTGGGTTTGTTGTACATTGATTGAAGTACATATTGATTCTTTGTTTCTCGTCTATGGTGGCATTTGGATTTAGAGGAGACCAAGTGACATATCTAATCCTTGTAATAAACACAGCAATAAATGTCACATTAAACATTTCTGCTTAGATAGTTCAACACGAGATTTTCTTGCCATTTTCTGGAGAATCAATTGCCAATACGTAGAGGAAGATATCGAAGCACCACAACTCAACCCTCCACATTCCCCTTATTTCGTGCTCTACTTGCCTGCAGGTTAGGTTTGAATTATTATTATATTAAAAGAATTATTTTAATATAAACCCAGAAAATACAGAACTTTGCAAAGGTGTTGGGTCTTGGTGGATAAAAGAAATGGTTACTGTATTTCTTTGAATAACATATGATTGCTCGGTTGAGGGCAAAGAATCTCTACTATTTCACATCTCGGTGATTAAATTGTGCTTGTGTTTTCTAGGAGAGGTGCAGAACAAAGCTGCTGGTTGGTTCAGTTAGCCAAAACTGGAAAGGATAACTGCTGCTATGAAGAAATCTAAAGAAGAGCATAATAAGGAATGTGCGTAATTCTTCCAGTTTTGAGAAATACTAGAAATCCCATCTCTGACATAACAGAGACATGATCATACACATAACAGATAGCTTGCAGACAGAAGTTCTCACCAGAGCCAAATATTAGAGACTTTCCTTCTTATCATGAGTGGACAAATTCAGGTGGATGGAATCATTCTATCTATCTGAAACCTGGATATGCTGTTCCATCACAAGCCTTTGCTTAACCATGTTGCAACACAAATCCATCAACAAAACTCTTACCCTTTAAAAAAATGTTTTTTCTATATTTTCCTGTTTTTTGTTTTTTTTTTTTTTCCTGAGGTAAAATTTTAACAGGATCAGTACCATTGTAATGTGTACCACAAAATTTCAAGCATGTCTCTACTCTTAAAAATAGGTTTAAAACGTAGAAATATTGTGACTAACTTATAGAAAAGGAGTGGAAACATAAGAAATAATCATGGAGCAATATTACTTCTAGGTAAAGAAGACCATAGCCTTCAATGCCATCTGTTTGATAAGTTATATATTGAATATATTGAATGATAAAATCAGCTTATATTACTGATGCAGAAAATAAAGAACATGCTATGTATAAACATAATCAGACTATAACCAAACAATTCATAATCTTCTTGTCCTATTGGCAGATGGAAAAAAAAATACTCTGAATCAACCTGAGTTTCTGTTGTGTTCTACTATATTCCTTGCCTAGTAAATCTTCACCTTACAGATATTTTAGTTAAGGGAGAAAAGAAGGCAGAAGAATGAAGTTCCAGATTAAAACCAAAACAAAACAGTTAAGGAGAATCTGTTCATTTTTCTGCAGTGCTCACTGCTCCATAATCTCATTTGTGCTCTGAGCTGCCACTTCATCAGTTTACACTTGCAATACGTCACTGGATCAGACAGGTTGCCTCAGTGACGTTTACCATTTATGATATATTACATAGGTTACTTTCAATTCAGTGATAAATGGCAAAAGAAATCTTTCTGGACATAACTTGAAGATATCAGCAGTGAAATACTTGTTACATATATCTAGAGTCAAATCAGTTTTTTGGATCTGGACAATTTAACTAACCTGTACTAAGATGTACAGTGGGATCTGTCCCAGTATCACTTGTTTTTGATTTTAATTTTCTGTTTGCTAGTTTGGGCAGAGGCAGAAATTATTCAGATAACCTCAAAATTTCCTTTTTTTTTTTTTTTTTTTTTTTTTTTCCGTTTACTTCTATCTTATTTTACCAAGCTGTTTGCTGAAGGATTCTTGAGGACTTTTCCTAAATGGTTGTCATCCTGAATAGCTCACATAATGACAACCCAGATTAATACCTCTCAATTTAGAAGTGATGCTTAAGAACAGAATCCCAAAAGGGCTGTACTCTCTCCATGAGACTGAAGGATTGTAGCAGAATTGCTCTGAAATTAACTTTTCTTCAGTGCTTCACTTTAAGAACTTTCGTGATAGAAGCTGTACTTTGTTTATTGCAGATTTCAAACCCTCTGTTCTCAAACAATTTTTTCAGTTACAACTTCATTCTCCTCCTTAGTGTTTCTATAGAACCAAAGAAATGGACCATACCTATACTCAAAAAAATTCTCTAACTAAAGACAGATCCAATCTAAAACACTGAGCTTAAAGAAAACAAAAAAACAGCACACCCTTATGACCTTTCTTCTTGGAAGAGCATAACTGAAATTTCCTGTGTCAATTTACCATGCAGTTCTATTAACTATGATGCATCAGTTCTGAAGGATGAAAATTTTTGATTCACTCTCTTGAAAATGTCTACTTACCCCAGAGAAATCTAAAATTCTCTAAATTTTTTAGCTGAATATATAATAGTAAATCTTCTCAAACTCATAACCATCATTAATTTCACAGAAATACACTAATGGCACAGTGTAGTATTACTAAGAAAATACCAGAAAAATTACTTTCTTAGTAATACTACACTGTGCTATTAGTGTATTTATCTGGATTATGTACAATTAAGCAAACATTGTAGCCAGATCTCAGTAATTGATTTTACTATGAGTCATTGTGTAAGCAGTCAGCAGATAAATGTGTATATATGTTACCTCTGTTGTTATTTTATTAGAGTCTAGGTTCAGGACAAAGAAGGGTTGCTTATTTCATTGTAAAAAATGCTAATGATCTATGATCTGCAGACAGTTTTCTCCCCAAATATTTCAGATTTCTTTACCGTTGATTATCTGTCAGTGGATTGGCAGCTGTCTGTGGCAGGCCTCACTCTGAAGAAAGAGATCTTTGAATCCTATGTATTTGTTTGCCTCTGTCAAGAAGGAACATTTCAGATAATATGTACCATCTACAGACCAAAATCACACTTCTCCTCTGATCACCACTCACCCCTCTTGACAAATAAAAGGTATTGGCACACCAACAAAACCACCAAAAGAAAGCAACCCAGGATATGGTAGGCCTTCTGGGCTGCAAGCGCACATTGCTGGCTCATGTTGAGTTTTTCATGAACCAACACCCACAAATCCTTCTCCTTAGGGCTGCTCTCAAGCCATTCTCCACCCAGCCTGTATTTTTCTTGGCTGCGAAATTTTGTGAGCAAAGTTGTCTCAAAGCTTCCCAGTAGGTAAATGACAATTCAATCTAGTCACCCTAGCAATAATAAGAAAAGAAGAGCTCTTCACCACACCCTCATCATCCTTGCTGCTGGAGAAGCCCAAAGCTCATGCTGTGGCTGCTGAGCTGTTGTGCAGCACACTCCACTCCACTCTGTATCCTCCTGCCAAGAGTCAGGAGTGTAAAAAGGGTATGTCAATGCAGATTTGAAGGCTCTGTTAGCCCTGCTCCTTCTTTCCTCTTGGAAAATCCCCCATCACATTCAATCTATGCAATTTAGAACAAAGTTAAATAAAACTGATCACTTCATACTATAAAATATTAAGAAAAGCCGCACACATTCTGAAAATGAACCAATTCTTTTTGCTTTAATTTAGTATTGCCTTACTGAAAATGCCTCTGTCTGTATTCATTTACTTGAGATAGACTTCAGGAGACATAAAGTGGTGCTACTGAAGATGTCTGTGATAACTGTAAGCTAGCTACATATTAGTTTTGCAGTACTGATCTCTTGCTGTGCAATAACTTACAATTTCAGGCTTAATAATACAGTCTCCAAAATAAGCTCCTACATGTGATAGGAATGCCTTAACAGTAACTGTGGCTCTCTTGATGTGCAGCAGTGATATAATAGTCAATTTTTATACATTTCTCACTGTCAAAATGACTTTAATCTCTATTTGTTAGATAGTTACTAATTTCTAGGTTCCTAGAAAGACAAAATGATATCAATAAATCATTTCTTTTCCATGCTGGCCTTTATGGCTTCAGTAGAGATGTCAATGAAGCACACAGTTGTTTTTCCATCCCGATATTTCACTGTGACATTGCCTTCTGGTTGAACTGTTGTGATATTGCTTCCCAGTACACCTTCAGTCTGGCTGTTGTCTTGCTCAAACACTGGACATTGCACCCAAGGTCTTGCTCAGACAGTTGGTAACTATGGTATCGGTCAAACCTGAGATCCTGCTCAGGCAGATAGCAACCACAGGCTGAAACTGGGTCCTTGGAGGAACTGACAGACAGATGCCTTGCTCAACATTTGAGGATCAGTTGACCATACGCTAGAAAATATGATTATATGTCAATCATCTTGCCCTGTAAATATGAAACAGCTCAGCATGCAATGCACTGAGCTCCTTCCTGATTGTCCCTTGAGTAAGGATGCCTCTCAAGGTTATGTCTGCTGCAGAGATCCCTTACACCTTGATATCAAGAGATTCCTTGCTGCCCCAGACAGTTAGTCATTAACAGTTTGCTATGCTTTGTGAGTTTCTCTAAGGTTTTATCTTAGAATGACTGTGTACATAAAATCCTTTAGACACAAACCAGTGACCAAGTCTGGGACTAAGAGTAGATTCAGCTGCACTTAGCATCCTTACTTCTTTGGTTCAAAGAATTTACAAAGTAAGAGGGTCAGCTCTGAACCTCCTGACTCAGTGGGAGGGTCTCCTGGATAACTGTGTTTATTTATGCAGTTATCAGGTGTACTTACCTGTATTGAATCTTGCTAAGTCACTGTCTTATTCATGATTTTATTAAATCACTATTTTATACCAATAAATATTTTGCTCCTTCTATCTTATGAGTGAAGGGTATAATTCTATTTGCAACTGCTGGGACTGCTCTGATGTATCCTAAATCATCCCCAGGCCATAGAATAGTATAAAAGCGCAGGAATAGAAGTGCTGCTGCTGAGCAGAAATCTGTAACAGACAAAAAAAATCACCTAGTACAACATTCTTGTGTCTGAGGCCCTCAACACAAGGAGGACATGGAGCTGTTGGAACAGGTCCAGAGCAGGGCCATGAAGATCAGAGGGCTGGAGCAGCTCCCCTTATAAGAAAAGGCTGAGAGAGCTGGGGCTCTAGAGCCTGGAGAAGAGAAGGCCCTGAGGAGACCTTGTAGTGGCCTTCCAGTACTTGAAGGGGCCTACAGGACGGCTAGGGAGGGACTTTCGTAAGAGCATGTAGCAGCAGGATGAGGGGAAATGGTTTTAAACTGGAAGAGGGTCAATTTAGAGTAGATATTGAGAAGAAATTATTTACTGTGAGGGTGGTGAGACATTGGAGCAGGCTGCTCAGTGAGGTTGTGAATGCCCCCTCCATGGAAGCACAAGACCAGGCTGGATGGGGCTTTGAGCAACCTGGGCTAGAGGGGGTTGGAACTAGATGATCTTAAAGGTCCCTTACAACCCAAACCACTGTATGATTGATTATACAATTCAAAAGGGAATCCTTAGAATTATCAAGGGTTTAATATTAAGGATTGCACAAAAAAGTTATCTGGTGACATCAGTTAAATCTCTGTAGGCAAACAAAATGCTTTAAGAATCTTAGTAATGGCACAGAAAACCTGTGATTCTGTGAAAAGACGTAGCTGTTTTTTAACTTTTATATGTGTCACAGCTTCACTTTTGCTAACAGACCTAAAGGATGAAGCCTGAGGAATAAGAGTCCTTCCGCAAGTAACCTACAAATAAGTGAAAATCTTCATTACCACAGTGCCAGTCCTGGATGTTACTTCTCTTTTCACTTAAAACCTAAAATGATTTGCACCAAAGTTCCTCTTTTGATTTCCCCCCTGAAACATTAGAAGGAACACTGGTACCCAGAGGGCAAGATAAAGACAGCTGTGCTGACATTCAAACTGGCAAAGCACTGCAGTGGGAATGCATTGCCCTGGAGAAATTTATGAAATGTGCATATCTAGATTAAGTATATTCTTTTTTATTGTTTTGGACTGTCTCTGAAGCTGTTGAAAATGCTTAACTGCTTACCTATTAAATGAATATGCTTGCCTTTGGGGATAGCTTCACATGAAACCAGAGATCTAGTAAATACAGAAGTCAAAATAAAACCCAAGAAAACTATAAGCGTTCATTGAACACATATAGTAATTTGTTTCAGTTGTGCTAATCAGTTGTGGTAATAGCACAGCATGTACTAATGCATCTTATATTCTTGGATTTGTACTCAGTAGAGTCATTATGTGAGGGGTTCCTATTTTTTACTAGTTACTGCATATATATGAAATTGAAATATACTTTCCAGGGACATTAAATACATTCTAAGATCAGGCATTCAAATAAATGTATTGAAAGTTGTTTTATAAGCATCAGCAACGTGACACGTTGGGACAGAGTGGCTAGAAGACCGCAGGTTGCTGTGGAATCATTTTAAGTGTCCCTGCATTAATGTTGAGAAATGGAATTGCATTTCCTCAGGTCAAAAAACTTTTTTCCTTCTGCATATGAGAAATACTTCCAATATAAAGAAACCGAGAAAAGAGAATATTAAATTAAATGTGCTTTCTTTCCCTCTCTTAAGTTCTTCATATGCTCCTACATTCATGTGAGAGCTTTTGTTTCTTCAAAAGAAATGTATCCTGAGAAAATTCCCAGAGGGTCTGTGTTCGGGTCCAGATGAGAATGAGTGGTGAATACACCTAGCTGAAAAGAAATCTCATTAGTTTACAGCAGAACACTGCCACCTACAATAGCAGTGAGGAACAAATAAGAAAAACACATTGTCTACCACCGAATATCGATTTTCTGAATGCAGATTATGATATGCTATTTCAATGGATTTTCTTTGTCTATCACCTGTTCAGAAAAAGATGTTCATTGACGTGATCATTCACATACGTTTATTCAGGACAAGGGACTTTGCCTTTTCTCTGTTGCATCAAAAGGAACAATGCGTGTGATTTGATGCACTGTTCTCCCTTCTCGGATCACACAGTAATTTCTTTTTGGGCAGAATGAGCAGAAATAAAGAGAATTGCATACATTTCTATATTACAATTTTCCTGAAATGCACTGAAAATAAACGTTATTTTCCAGTCTCCTTTTAGACATCTAATTCTTTAGGTTCTGGGTAGTAGTAACAGTAATGCATTTAGCTGCTTGGGTAAGATAGCATCCTGTAAAATTAAAAATGTAGAACCATAAACTTGAGAATTGGGATTGTACAGCTGGCTTTTGAGGAGAAAAAAACTGTGTTGTTGTTTTTTTGTTTGTTTGTTTGTTTTGTAAATAACTGCTCAGCAATATAGTTCTCAGAAAATTAAGGTATCCCATAACTGCACATTTGCATGAGCAATTGTATAGGACTTTATCTACACGGCCAAAGCAGATGTGATAACAAGTAAGCTGCAGTATATCTAAAAATGGCAAATCCTGTTTAGTCTCCCAAAGATGTTGAATATTAATATGCCACTAGAATTACAAAGAAATGAACAGTTTCTTTAGGAACTGACTTTTTATACTACCCTTCTTCTCACCTGGCAGAGGAAGAGCTGGATGAGGCCCAGTGATGAGACAGTGGGAGGCCTTTGGCAGGAGGCCCGTGAGGATAATCTTGTGCCACATGCAAGACTGGTGTTGATGTTTACATCTGATTTGATGTGATTATTAAGGTATACCCAGGCCCATAATGGAGGATGTTTTCCAAGTTTCATGCTCCTATAGAGTTCAATGGGAGTCACTGCTAAATTCACTTGCAGCCAGATCTGCCTCCATGATCTTTTTGCTTATCTGTTTGTTGGATTTTAGTGTTATGTTCTTCTCTTCTTTTCCTTCTGGCACTCAGGTTCACTTGATGAATCTTACTTCTCTTCCACTACTGTGATTTAAAAAGCAACCAGCTACTGGCTTTGCATGGAGTGGGCCAGACATCAGTGGCTCTTCGCTGTACTTGATGACATGTGCTTGGCAGATGATCAGTGTCTTTGATTAGAAGCTGCTCAGGGCAGAAACAGTCACCCCTGGCATTGTTGTATGCAGCTGGACCTGGCCTTCCTGGGCATGCAAGCACATGACAGAACCCGCACACACTTGGTGCACACCTTGCAGCCTGCCATACCCTGCCTAAACACCAACCTGGGAGCAGCCCCTAGGGTGGGAGTTCGGTACACCTTGGTCTGCAGGCACAGAGACCTCCGGGGCTCTGCAGAGCCTCATTCAACACACAGCTCCTGGCTGCAGCCCAGACGTAGCAGTCATCAAAAGCTTGATGGGTTTCGGGTGCTCCTTAACCCATGGGTCAGCTGAAGTGGGTGTGAATTTAGGAGAGAATGCTAAACTCTTCAGATGCAAGTTTTATGTGGCTCTTTTATTCCTGTGTACTAAGCTGTTACATCAGAAATTGTTTTCAAATGTGAATAACCACTCAGCACAAGGCGTGCAGTTAGAAACAAGTTTACATTTATACTTCCACAAAAAACTACTCTTCAGGAAACTCAGAAAATTGTTATTGTTATTATTTTAATAAAACTTTACTCTGTAGCTTAATTGTAGATAATGCTCGTTTACTCCACAGCCTAATCACAGTCTTCTTCTAGACTCAATCTCCTGAAATAGTAAATTTATTGAGAAATTGTTCTCACAAACATAAGTATACGCTATTCAGTCACTTATTTCACTGAGGCAAAATATGTTTGTGTGTGTATATGCATATATATATATATATATGTCAACCAGTCTACCGAATGTCTCAGTTAAGGTTTAAGAAATCTATTTTCCTTGTGTGAAGGAAGGAAAATATCTTCACATTTAATTTTCTACTGAAACATTTAGAACATACCTGTGGAAGTTCATCAGAACCCTCTAGAGATCATAGAATCATAGAATCATGGAATAGCTTGGGTTGGAGGGAACCTCCAAGATCATCTAGTTCCAGCTCCCCAAAGAGATGGTCCAGATGAGTACTGACCAGGGGATGAGTGCAGGCATACTACCTTTGTTACTCAAGATTGTTCTCCCTGTGACCCCTGCTCATAAAATCATAGAATCATTTAAGTTGGAAGGGATCTTTAAGAGTCATCTAGTCCAACTCCCCTGAAATGAACAGGGACATCTGCAACTAGACCAGGCTGCTCAGAGCCCCCTCCAGCCTGACCTTGAATGTCTTCAGGGATGGGGCATGCATCAAGTCTCCAGCATATCTTGTCATATCTCAGGCTTCCTACTTATCCTATACAGCCTTCCTGTGCCCTATTAGCAAGGAATAGGCCAAGTATTTGTCAGCAGACTGTTCACAGACATCATGTTAGATGATGTGGGATGTGCAGCAGAAAACTACGCAGCCCCTCAAGGGAGATGGCTTCTCAGTTAAAGGCTAACAGGAGTACAGATGTCATCATGTCCCATGCTCTGGGGTTTGCCCAGGCCATGGCATTGGGAGCTCAAAGAGTAGTAGATCAACATTTTGTGACTGAACATACATTATCACAGTGATGTGGTAATATTATCTAATACTAAAAAATAATGATATTGATAAAGGTAAAAAATGATGCTGTTGAAAGGAAATAACAAGAGACTGATAAACTTAAAAAATCTGAAACATTTGAATAAATACTTAAGGAACGAGATGCAAATCTACCTGAAGCTCCATTGAGTATATAATCATAAAATAAACGGTGTTTAGACTATTTGGAAAGTCACAAAATTTAGAACAGTTATATATACTAGATATTCTAATAACAAAGTTTATGCTGATGTCTCTGAATCTGTTTTTAAGTTTCTTTCTTTCTTGTTTCAGACCTTGAATTAAATAATCAGAATGATTAATACTAGATTAGAATTACTGTGCTCTGAAGCAAAATCTATGTTTTGTATGAAGATGAAAACAAATTCTTGACACCTGCAGTATGGTATATCCCAGTCTTAAAGTGTTAAACTGCTGGTGTTGAGAAGTGCATTAATAGAAAAAAGGGTACATCGCTATTGCGAGGAAAGCTGTGTGTGTGCTGGTTACACACATGCTTTTACTGTGCCTCCTTTTACGTCAGCACCAATTTTACATCTTTGCCAGTTGGCTCCTTTCACTTTTCATATTAGCCATTATTCATTATGTAAGCCGATGTTAACTAATAGCTCCTGGCTTAGTAATTACTTATGCTTTGGTGTACACGATCACTTAAAAACAACAACATTGTGAACTAAAAAAACTTCATGGCCTTTTATTCCAAATGGTAATGCAGTTTTCTCTGTTTCCGTGTTGAAACAGTCATGTGACAGAAGAGAGAGCAAACAATTGTTTGCTACGTTATTTAGGAATCAGCACACTTTCTAGATGGCATCTACATTAATGGTTGACGCCACACAACCAATTTAATGGATTTTGTTTCTTATGAAGATTTTTTATGAACATTTGTAGAATAGACATAGAAACACAGAACACTTTGAAGTGGGAAGTACTGTTAATGGTTCAGTCCAGCTCCCTGCAATGAGCAGGTACACCTGCAGCTACAGATCATGTTGCTCAGAGCCCCATCCAACCTGACTTTGAGTGTCTTCAGGGGCGGGGCATCCACCACTTCTCTAGGAAATCTGTTCCAGTGCCTCACTACCTTTATAATAAAAACTTCTTCCTTACATCCAGTCTAAATCCCCTCCTTTTAGTTTGAAATCCCCCTCTTTTAGTTTGAAACCATGTCCCCTTGTTCTATCACAACAGACCCTGCTAATGAGTCAGTTATCTTCAATTCAAATTGGGCGTGGATAAGTACTGGAGAAACTTCTATGGGACATCAGCTGCTCTCAGCAGAAAAGCAATCTAATGTTTAAATAATATTTTTTGGAAAGTGTCACAGGAAAGAATTACACAGTAGTAAATAAAATATTCTTCAAAAGAAGTGTTAACAAACATAAAAGCTGAAGGCAAAGGACTGGAGAAAAAGGTCAGCATTACGGTGTTCTTCATCTCGGAAGGTCAGCTCTGGAAAAAATGGCCCTATGCAGAGTCCCTTGTCTTGTGGTCAGGCTGGATGCAGAATGTGGTAAAGATACTGGACAGCCTGATGATGCCATACTGTTTATCAGCTACAAATGTCAGTTTACAGACCTTAAATAATAGAGGATCTGACTAATCTAAATATAGCAGGAAGAAGACAAATATAAATGTCAAAATCCTGGGACACAGATTTGTGGTTACAGGAAAAGACAGACTGGAGTGCAGGCCTTTTTCAAAAATGTTATAGTCTACAGTACTGCAATAACTCTTTTGTGTTAAATTCTATGATGTCTGAAAATTTCTGCCCGTTTCCAGTACTAAGTAGGAGTTAATGTCTCTCCTCAGATTTGAAATCCATGTGCAAAGAGACTGTTATGAACTCTAACTACAGAGACATTTAGTTATTAATCATAGAATCATAGAATGGCCTGGGTTGAAAAGGACCATGATAATCATCTAGTTTCAAGATAAAAACCGTTTGTAGATCACAAGACCCCCCTTTTTGTTTTCAACCGTCTGGCTCGTCTCTGTTGCCGGTGCCGTATCGCTCCAGCTTACTTAGAGTAAGGCTTTCAGTTTTTGGACGCTCTATCTCATTTCACAGTTTGACTCTGTATGTAGGGTAGCTGTTGAAGTTCATCTAACTACTTGCTTATTGTACATGCCTTACAAAGAATAGCCCACCCTGATCAGAAAGTCACAGCAGGATTAAGAGTATTTTCACTGAAAATTAAGAATGACCCCCAGAGGCATGCTGTCTCATTGGGGAAAAACAAACACCAGTGCTCCCAAATTTCTGGTATGGGCAATTCCTTTGTAGCAAAATACAACACTGTACAGGCCTCCCACGGTTGTACAAAGCAGCATAGTTGCTCTTTACAATCTATTTTATTTAGATTTCAACAAGTAGGTTAGATTCCTTGCACAACCCTTGTGGGAAAACTTGAAGACCAATATTAGTGAGACACATCCCCAGTCTGTGTACTGTGTACTTTGTGCTTTGTACAGTGTACAGTGTGTCTTAATTTCATGAAGATAAAAAATACCCAGTGATCTTTTTGGAGACATACTAGAATACTCAGCGGTCATGCTGAAAGATGGAATCATAGAATGGACTGGGTTGAAAAGGAACACAATGATCATCTAGTTTCAACCCCCAGCTATGTGCAAGGTCACCAACCACCAGACCAGGCTGCCCAGAGCCACATCCAACCTGGCCTGGAATCCCTCTAGGCATCTACATCTTTGTGTAACCTTTTCCACTGAGTTACCACCCTCTGAATGAAAAACTTCCTTCTAATAAATAACCTAAAGCTCCCCTGTCTTAATTTAAAACCATTCCCCCTTGTCCTATCAGCGTCCCCCCTCGTAAACAGCCATTCCCCCTCATGTTTATACGCTCCCTTCAAGTACTGGAAGGCCATAATGAGGTCTCCCTGGAGCCTTCCCTTCTCCAGGCTAAATATGTTTACGTTTCTATAAAGTTATATAAAACCTGTTGCTGTTTCTCTAAAAAGATGTGATGATGAACTTTTGATGCATTTTAGCAGGTTTGAAAGGTTGTGCTTTAAATTTAGAGGGAATAAATAATATCTGTAGATGATAGTTTGCCACAACTATCCCAAGGCTGGAGTATGTATGAGCAGTTACTGGCTGAAGCTGACTTTACTTAAAATATTCATCTTTATTTCTATCAGTTCTAGCATTCACCATGTTTTTTAATCTCTCCTGCTTGGAAGCTGTGTCTGTCTGTCTTCGTTTTCTAAGGAGACAAATCATTCGATTAAGACTCTGTGTTGATCCTGGAAGAAAAGGACAAAATGCATTTTCCAGCCATGTCTTATACCTTTTACAGTGTATGACTGCAGCAATAAACATAAGGCCTGTGCCGTCTGCCAGATCTGTTCAGTGCTCTGAGTGAATTGCAATGGAAGTGTGCTGTAATTTTGACAGATTCAGAAACCTTTGCAGTCTGTGTTTTCTGACAACAGAGACCACTGTGAAGATGGAGGGAAAACTGGTGTTCTGAAAAGCTCTCTGTTGGTACAACTACCAGTTGGTAAAAGTGTTTTTCCTATAGATTAGTGTTTTCCCATCTAGACTCCTCCTTGTTTCCAGAGGTGTTATGATGGAGTCCTTTTTCAGGAAAAAAGTTGGACTAATAAATTTTTAGCAGCTCCAGCAACATCACTGAATTCACTCTCCATCTGCAGACCTGAATTTCTCAGGTGTGTTCTCAGGATGGCCAGAAGGTGCACCACAGAATTTCCCTTGGATTCGTAAAGAAACCTGCACTCAGCAGTGATGATTGCTACAGCTGCACGTTCCCAATGATTCATCAGTAAGGGGGATCACTCTCACTGAAAGTGTCTGTACTTGAGATTTATTTATTTATTTTACTTTTCTTCTGGAAGAAGAAAAGCCTTTGACTGCAAAAAGTTTCCACAGTAACATTAAATATTACCCATCTATCTATTTGATTTTCAGCACTGTGATATATTTTATTGTGATATTCATACCCCATCTTGGCATCCAACTTTTTCTTCCTCCCATATATTTACATCACCTTTCTCCAGAGTATTGCCTAAATTCTTATAAACCCTGAAGGCAGTGTTAGAACCATCTAAACTTGACTAGGGTGATATGGAAAGGCTGGGCAATATTTTACTCTGGCAGGAAAGAAATGCTAGAGAAAAAGATGTAGAGCTGAGATACAAATATGGCCCGTAGGGAGAGGCTTTTACAAGCATAATAGGGAAGTATCAGGAGGAAAAAACCTCTCTAGCAATCATTAATCTGTGTTGAGTGTTGCTGTGCCCAGAAGTTCAACTCTTCCACAAAGCCACGAAGATTTTTATAAGACAGAGAAATCTAACCACATCAGCCTTCTACTGATTCCTCTGTTTAGTGTATGTGAAAAGATGTCAGGCTAGTCTTATGCATCTTTGCATCCAGTTGCATCTCGTTACAGTGAAAGTCACAGTATACCAGAAAGCACTGTTCACATTTGGGATTTTGGTCAGAAAGGCAGAGGTCATGCTTTGTCTCTGCACCTGAAGGGACTACACATCCAAAATGAGCAAAAGACGTATACAGGGTAGGTGAGTTTTAGATTAAGTCATGCTGCATGTTTTGTGTTGGTTTTTTTTCTGACTGGATGTTAAAGAAGTACCAAGAATGTTGTGATGCCCTCTTAGGACGTGCTTTTGTTTTTAGGTAGCTTTATGTATTAGCAAATCCATTGGAGTCTTAGTCGGTCTTTAATTCCAGGCATCTGTCTGACACAAACACCTTGTTTGGCCGCATATCTGGTTTACAAGTTTGTACCACACAGTAATTCCTAGTTTACTAAGCACAGTGGTAGCAAGTCCCATAAGAAAGTCATAAAGGAAATAATCTGCTCTATGGCCCAGTATGAAGGCATAAAAGTCAGGCAGCGTTTGAAAAAAAAGGGCCAATAGTTACAAGTCATCTTTTATAGAGCTCTGATTACCACTATCCACATGTAAAATGAATGAGAAGCTGAATTAAAAAGTTCCAGGAAACAGACTCATCCCTTCCAAACACCACTTTCTATTCTCTGGGCATTTGAATGAAAGCAAATTATATCTAAATCTATTTGATGCAGAAAAATGCCTTTATGCTATTAGTACCAATTGAAGGTTTGTACCAATTGAGGTTATCTTTGTGAAAAGGCAGCTCTTTCCCTAGTTCTCAAGTGGTATGTTTACCATGAAAGACATGGCCTCCTCCCTTGGATTTCCTGACTTTATTACAGTATTTTCCAAAGGTTAGATTAAAGAAATTTCAATGAGCAGGAAGATTTTTGTAATCCCCAAAAGCTAATGTTATAGAGTTGCAACAGTTACATTTTTGCCATAAGTAGAAAAATAAAAGCTTCCGCCCCCCCCCCCCCCCCACCACCACAGTGTGCCAATAGAGTCAAACTCACATCCATGAAATCAAAGAACTTACAGAACAACACATTTATCATGAAAGCTGTTGGTAATACACATTTTTCAAGCTTTTAAATTCTTGACATATCTTACCATGTGGCCTGACTTTGCTAGAATTCAGGAGTCAAAATGAGAGATACTTGTTGTGTGAAGCATTATTTTATGCAAGCGTCCTACCCAGGTTCCTTTTTTACACAGCAGTCATCAATTCAAGCCTTTGAATTTGCCACAATTGAAGATGCCACAATTCAAGCCACGTTCAATTATCAATTCTTCTAGTGTGATGACTGTGACACTTTAAAAATATTTACACACTTAAGATCTGACGATCCTTATTTGTCCAATAGTCTCTGATGACTCAGTGTAAAGCCTTTGTGGTCAAAAAAGATATATAAGCGTTTGATCCATCACCAAGTATGCAAGCATACGCCTTTCTTAGCTCAGTGTTTGCATGCCTGTATGAACTCTCAAGCTGTTTTGTCCTCAAGAACAGATCCCAGTAACACAGAAAGCAAACTTTATCTAGGAAAAGTTAGAAAATTGTGCTCCAAAATCATAACTATTTATTTGTACCCATAATTTGAGAGAATACTTGGCTATTGTCAATCATTAGAATAGCTTGAAGAATGAATCATCAGAACTTGGTGACAGAAGGGTTGTGTTTCAAGGAAAGCACAAATGTTAAGCTCTGACAAATTTTAAAGAAATAATAATATAGTCAAAATGATATGTGTTGTACTGCAGGCAGTTACATTCCTGGAGTGGCATTTAAAATCAGACTCTGCTGTTATTTGCATTGAAAAGTGCCAGTTAATGAGGCTACTTGCAGAGTTGCTCCCAATTAGAGTCTCCAAATCAAGTATTTTAATATATTGCTCTGTAGGCTATGATCAATGTTATCTTTAATTATTGTATGGTGTTTGGAGATACCATTAAGACAAAATTTTAAGTATTACATTAGTTAATGCAAATTACAATGGGAGTTCACTTCTTCCTGTCACATTAATTTCTGCTTCATGCCAATAGTTTTCTTAGATGGAAAACATGTGACAGTATAGAACAAGTTCTTAGGCTTATGAGCTAGAGAGAGGAACAAAGAGAAAGGAAACAAAGCACTCATAGGTTGAATGAGGTGTGCATCCAGTTTTCTTTGTGAACCCTTGAATTCCATGAAAGGGGAAGATCAAATTCTTCATTTTGTGAGATGGAGTCCCTACTGCGTGCTTTAAATACAGGCCTATCCCTCGTAGAGTTGAAGATATGGACTTAACCCACCCATTTCAGTTTTGAACAGAAGCTCGATCGGAGCTTCCCTGGGCCCTAAAGTGTATCTTCAGGCAGAAGAAATCAAAATACATTTCTTCAGCAGATACTTTGGTGCAGATACATACTATTGCAGCTTGCAGTGGTATGTGAGGCTTTGGTGACTGGAGATTTGGTAGAAATGAGGCACTCTAAACCAAGATGAGGTCCAATATTTCTTCTTTTGCTGCTAATTTGCTTCCAAAGGGAAAGTGATGAATGACAAAGTATGGATGAGCTACTGTGGAAGCCAGGACTAGGACTGAAAAGACTTTATGGTGAAATGTCAGCCGAAGTCACATTTTTGATGAAGAAGTAGACATTGCTGAAGGAGGTGCTAGGATCTTAGACTCGGCAAAGCCCAGACCAGGTCAGTGATGTTGCAGTGACTGCGATCAGCACAGCAGTAGCCCTCAGAGGACTTTCGGCTGTACCAAATGGGAGCATAGGTGTGCTGCCTATGAGCACAGATGATTAACTTGTTTAAGCAGCAAGAGCTAAAATTGGTGGTGTGACTGCAGTAGTGTGAGGCATACTGCTTCTTCCTGCAGAACATGGACTGTGAGAACAACTGCAGAAGAGGGGAACGCATGGGGACTTTTTCCACCATCCCAAGTGACTGCCATTGGTATGGCTGGTTCTACAGTATTGGGAGTCTGTTCTCTGTAAATCACAGACCACAGAATACCTTGCTATAGTTTGTAAAAATCGTAAGCTACTTAGTGCAAAAGACCAGCACCAACAAACCTTCTGCGTGCCAAAGGAGGACAGCAGAAGACAGAAGAAATTGGTAATATCCCACAATTTTATTTTATTTTATTTTATTTTATTTTATTTATTGAGAAAATGCTTAGCTAGTCCTAAGATGTGGAACAAAGATGTTCATTCTACAGAGAAATGTGAAGCCCCAGGGATTCCCTCCAGCAGTCCTTCCAATCCCCATCTCTGTTCCTTGGTTCAGCCTCAAACAAAAGTAGGAACCAAATTCATTCTTTCCCAGTGCTTAAGGCAGGCACCACTGCAGTCTATCCTCACTGCGTGACTACGACTCAGGAGCTTTGTTACACATACTGACAGAAGAAAGCCTTCCTGAACTTTGTAGATGAGCAGCAGAGCGCTGAAGCGTGGAATTTATTATATACAGTAATTATTTGTTTTGGCAGCATGACAAAGACCTGATAGCAAAGAATTTATTTAGTCAGTTGAACTATTCAAAAAGTGTTATTACATTTTCTGAGCTCTATCTTGAAACAAAGAATGTTTCTTGCCGCTTTTTCATTTAAAAACTGCTCCGGAGCCTCTGCTACTATGATTTGAGCCTCCCAGTACCAATCGAAGCTTGGCAAATACTTGTGTTGCTGCAGAAACACTATCCTTTAATTGAAACAGTTATTTCCCTTTTTCTCTGGAATCTCTATAGAGAACATTCTTTTCACATAATCACCACATCACAGAATGGTTGGGTCTGCAGGGGACTTCTGGAGATCATCTGGTCCAACCCTGCTGCTCAAGCTTTTCACTTCATACTGCTAAACTACACCTAATGCTTTGAAAGTTATGGACTTTTTACTCAGTCAATTAACTTCTTTTTTTTTTTTTTAATTATTTTTTATTTCTATTTGTATTCATTTGAATTGATGTTTTCGGAGCATGTGTTCCCCTCAAATCAATTCCATGGGTGGGTATAGGGGAAAAAAGTCCCTCAGAGAACTAAAAACCAGGCAGTTTCTTGGATTCTGTTTATTTTCAGTCTTGCTTTCACTTCTGTAGAGCACTAGTGGAACACAATGGGAGTGGCTGATGCCCTTTCTATGCAGGTCTATACTAACAGAATCTGCAAAAGAGGGGGAAAATGCTCTGTACATGCAATAATATGTATATATATAATATCCCAAGATAATTCTTCCCAGTTCTTAAACACCGTAGATTGACATATTTTTTCTTTATTTGATGTCACATTCAGTAGATTTTTTCTGAAATTAAGAGAATTCCCTTTCCTGGGTTGTCATCATAGAATCATAGGATGGCTTGAGTTGGAAGGAAAGTTTAAGCCCACCCAGATTCAACCCCCTGCTCTACATCTTTATTAAAACAAAAACAAACAAGAAGAAACAAACAGCAAAAAAAAAAACAAAAACAACAAACAAACAAACAACAAACCCAGCTCCCGCTGGATTTCACAGACCTGTGAATTTTCCCATGACTTACTGTGTTGTTTCCAGCGTGCAATCAAAGCATTTAAAATCCATTGTTGCTATTAGATTCTACCATTTAGGAGTAGGTGGAAGGTCAGACTGGATGATCTGGAAAGTGTTTTCCAACTGTGGTGACTGCAAGATTCCATGATTCTATGACTTTATGAAGTCAGAACTCTTTTTTTTTTTTTCTTTTGTTTCGGGATTTCTTTTTACTTCCTTTGTCTAGAAGCCACACTTCCTATAGCAGTGTAAATTACTTAAATTAATGCCAGGACATGGATTTTTCGTGGAAGTTTTGAAAAGAAACAAAGAAAAATCTGCTCTTAAATCCATTGGCACAGCACGGCTTGTAGTTAATTTTCTGGTTTATGTAATGACCGTGCAAGAATTATTGATGTCATTCAGCTACGGTGATTAGTCAGCAAGTATCTGCAAAGTGATATGCAAATGTAAAAGTGGAATTAAACGTTTCTTCTGCCCGAGGTAGAAGATTGCTCAGACACAGTAATTTCACCTTTAAATACAACAGGTGTTTAACAATTTCCCAATAGAACAAAGGCAACAGAGTTCATGACTTTTGTGCCATGAGTGCTTTTCTGCAGCTTAGTAGGCTTAGCAGTACTCCAGTGAATGTCCAACCTAGTGGGAAAACCACATGCGTGGGCAATCTCTCCACCCTGTAATCACGAAGTCAAATTAAGCAAAACCAGGTCTGCAAGTGGAATTTTTTCTTGTGAGAGTGTGAGTGTTAAAAGATGTTCCAAAAAACAAACATTTCAGCTTTACAGTAAAGAAGGAGTTTGTGCATAACAGTAAGCACACATTTACAGGTGCAGAAACCTTTCTAATCACTTCAGAGCAAACTGGCAAACAACAGAACTTGATGCTTTTTGACTTGCATGAACTTGACTTGTTAGCAATGTATGATTTCTGAGAATATAATCAGAACTCTTATAAGTGCATGCAAGAACAGAGTAATGGTTTGGGAGTCCGAAACTCAACTCAGGCAATGTGAGGCTTGCAAGTTAATACCTATCAGTGATAATTCAGAGCACCTCATCCTGCACTGAGCTTCCCCATAGAGTGTGTTAAATGAATTCATCCATTTATCTACCAAATCAGATGTCCTGCAGGTCTGTGTATGCGTGATTGTGGGCACATAAGCCATTTCAAAGGTCTCCATTTTTGTTTCCTGAATTTGTACAAGGGTTTACCTAGAATCTCACAAGATTCTACTGAAAAAGGTGTAAATAAAGCACCAACAGCTAATTGCTGCACCTCAAGATGATGGTTATCTTTCAATTGCTGTTAGAATTTCACTGATTTATAGAACAATAGAATCCATAGACTTGGAAGGCGCCACCGAAGACCTTCTAGTGCAACTCCCCTACAATGAACAGGAACACCACAGCCAGATCAGGTTTCCTAGGGCATTATCCAGCCTCACCTTGAAAGTCTCCAGGGACAGGGCTTCTGCCACATTAGTAGGCAACATGTTTCAGCACCTCACCACGCTCACTTCTTTTCCTAACCTAAATCTATCCTCTTTAAGCTTGAAACCTTTTCCCCTTGTTCTGTAACCACAGACTTTGCTAAAGAGTCTGTCTCCTTCTTTCCTGCGGCCCACATTTAGATACTGAAATGCCATTATCAGGTCACTTTGCAGCCTTCCTTTTCTCCAGATTGAACAGCCCCAGCTCTCTCAGCCTGTCCTTGTAGGATAGGTGTTCCATTCCGTGGATCATTTTTGTGGCCCTCCTCTGGATTCACTCCAAAAGATCCACGTCTCTCCTATACTGAGTTTGATCAAGTAGGATTTGCCCTTGGTGAAGTCATGTTGGTTCACCTCCCTGTCATCCATGTGCCCTGGCGTAGCTTCCAGGAAGATCTGCTCCATGATCTTCCCTGGCACAGAGTTGAGACTGACAGGTCATTAGTTCCTAGGGTCATCTTTTTAACCCTTTTTAAAAATGGGTGTGGCGATGTCTTTTTTTCTAGTCACCAGAGACTTCACCTGATTGCCATGACTTTTCAAATATCATCGTGTGTCTTGGGGACTACAGAGGAGTTGTACCAGAGGAGGTTTAGATTAGACATAAGGAGAAACTTTTTCTCTCAGAGAGTGGTCAAGCACTGGAATGGCTGCCCAGGGAGGTGGTGGAGTCGCCGTCCCTGGCAGTGTTAAAGAGGCATCTGGATGAGGAGCTACAAGATATGGTTTAGTGGCTTGTGGTAGCAATGGTGATGGCAGGATGGTTGGACTAGATGATCTTGTAGGTCCTTTCCAGCCTTGTGATTCTATGATTCTATGATTCTATCAGCTAATTCCCTTAGGAGTCTGGGATGGATCTGTTCGGGACCCATAGACTTGTGAATGTTCTTGTTCCTCCGGTGGTCACGAACCTGATCTTTCATTACTGTGGGAAGGACATTGCTTCCCTGATCCCCTCCTACCAAGCCAAATGTTTGAGGGCTGTGTGGCCAACAATTATCAGAGAAGATTGAGGCAAAAATGTAAAGTACCTCAGCCTTCTCCTTGTCTGTTGTTACCAGCCTGCCTGTGCCACTCAATAGGTGTATGCCCTCCTGGATTTTACTTTTATGGTTGAGGTACCTGTAGAAGCCGTTCTTGTTCTTTTTGGCATCCCTCACCAAGTTCAGTTCAGGCTGGGTCTTGGCTTTCCTGACCCCATTCCTACACAGACTAACAACTTATACTCTTTCCATGATACCTGTCCCGGTTTCCACTGCCTGTGCATGTTCTTCTTGCTCTTCAGTTTGACAAGCAGGTCCCAGTTCAGCCATGCCAGTTTCTTGCCTTCTTTTCCTGACTTGCTGTACTTAGGGATGGAGAGCTCTTGGGCTCTGAGGAAAGCCTCCTTAATGATCTGCCAGCTCTGCTCTGCACCCTTGCCCATGAGGACAGTTGAGGTATTTCTGCTGCAAATGTAATTCTCTCCAGACAGCCTGTTTTCATTGTATTAATTGCATGTAAAAAGGTAAGAGTTATGCAGTTGAATCACTTGCTCCACTGGGAATACAATAGTTTAAAAACAATTAACAGGCAAATTTGATTTTTCTATTACAATTAAATACATTTTTCCTTCCATGTATTCCATTGGATTCTTTTTTATTATTTTTTTTAATAAGACCAAACTGCTCACTACTCTCTTGTCCAATTAAATCTTCAGCATTTGAGCCAAAAGTTGGCTCTTTACAAGGACTCTTTACATGGGCTCTTCACCTGAGGTACCCATTGGCAAACAAATGTAAAAAGCCATTGCTACTGTGTATAAATTCAACTACCAGCACTTTTCACTGAAATCCTACCTGGCAATGAACAGGTCGCTAAAAGCAGCTTCAGACCATGGTTCATAGTTTCGTGGGTGAGAAGCACCATCCCAGTGTGCATCCAGCCTCCTACAGACTACGTTACAATATCTTTCTAGGGCCCCAGCATCAGGCTTTCAGACATGGAGGGGCTGGCTCATAAGCACTCTGATATGCTTACATACATCAAGCGTACCTATGGGAATTTTTATCTACCTATCTATCTATAATCCATAGTCTATCTGTCTGTCTGTTTATTTGGGCAGGCTTGTTTATACCCTATTTTATTCCCGTGTCTGTATAGAAATACCACTGCCGTTGAATTTTCCTGCCACGATCTACTAACCTAGTTTTTGACCTAAACTCATGAAAGGATACCATATTCAAAAACTGTGAAGACCTTGGTAGTCAGTAGAAGTAATTAAGGGAAATTACCAGCATTTTGGATGCAGAAACTGCAGCGTTCAGTAGATGACCTTGCTAGTTAGCTGAACTCTGACAGTGTGCATCTGTACATGGCAGGGAACTATGAGCTCAAGAGCAGAGACTGTGGCACAGTGGCTTTTATCCAAACTGCAGGGTGAAACCTCTGAAAGACACACATGACCTTTCTATTTACTGACTACTTCCATTTAAATTTGTTGAAAACCAAAGGTGAAAATTAACTGAACTCAAAAATAAACCAGATATAAATTAACAATCAGAGAGTCTTACCCACTGCCTCTCTTCTTTTTCAGGTCACAGCTATCTGTATGTTTGTTTTGAAGGCATATGGATTCAAAATATTACATTTTTCACGTTTCTATTCCCCAGTTATTGCTTAAAATTTTGAAAATATCTTATGCTTCTAGACATAAGCACATACTATTTCCATTCAATATTCATGTATGAGAGTTAATGTCTGCAACCTTAGCTTTCAGAGGGCTCCCGGAAAGCTGGAAATGGGTAGAGGTGGAGTGTGTAGGACAAAAGGAAGGGAGCAGAGTAGGAAAAAACATTAGATACTTATTAGAACTTAGATGCTAGTCAATTAGCTTGCGCTTTTAAAATATCAATTTATGTAGCTTAGAAAAAAAATCTTATTTTCACTGTCTTTTATTAATTTTATGAATTTTAACATCATAGAGTCATAGAATCATTAATGTTGGAAAAGAGCAGTAAGATAATGTACTCCAATCATCAACCCATCCCCAGCATTCCCACTAACCACATCCCTCAGTGCCACACCTACACATTTCTTGAACACCTCCAGCGATGGTGACTCCACCACTTCCCTGGGCAGCCTGTTTGAAAGCCTCACCACTGTTTCTGAGAAGAAATTTTTTCTAATACCCAACCTGAACCTCCCCTGGTGCAACTTAAAGCCATTCCCTCTCATCCTACAACTGTTACCCGAGAGAAAAGGCTGACACACACCTTGCCACAATCTCTTTTCAGGGTGTCATGGAGAGTGATAAGGTCAGCCTCGAGTTTCACCTTCTCTAGACAATCAGCAATCCTATCATCTCAATGGATAGCTTTCGTTTATACGTATAATCTACTTAAGAGATCACAATATCACTGAGAATTTGTTAGAAATTTAGGATACTGATTAAAATTGCTATGTAGGAAAGTCAATGCTGGTGTGGTGTTCTTTCAAATTGGCTCAATTTTGGAATGCAATTTCCAGAAATGTGAAACCTAGATCATTACATTTAAGAGAAGTGAGTCTTGATTAAAACATCACTTGTGTCTTGATAGCATTTAAAAATAAAAACTTAGTTGCTATTTTTATTTTAATACACTTTCTTCATTGGTTATTTAGGACATATTTACTTTCTGCCATTTCTGCCAACTAGAACACACAGACACTTGAAGGTCGGAAGGACAGATGAACTCTGTCGGGGTTGAAAAACCTCCATCGCTCCTTCATTACTTCTGACAGCAGTAACTAAGGAACAAAAAGGCAAATGTTAATAATGGAATGTCAGTTTGGAGATTTGTCACTAATTTTTGAATGTCCTTGCTCAGGGTATAATTTTATCAGTGCCCTGACATTCTCTTAAAACATTCACCAGAGGAAAAAACTCTAAGAGAGAAGCAGTACAATATCTGCTTAAATGGGAGACATCTTCCATGAGAAAATATCCAAATACTGTTGTTATTTTGGAATCACCATGGGGATCAAAAGGGTTTTTTTCAGATTTTGAGTCATGCTCTGTCCTAGATTCATGAATCCCTGTAACATCAGAATGTTTCTTCAGAAACATGACGTAAAATCTAGGGAATTTATGGCCTATAAAATGTATTATTTGGAGATGCTGGACCACCCAGTAGTTTCACAGGAAAGACTTATGCCTCCAACCACTTTTCCTGCAGGTCAGAATAGCTGGTCCACATCTTCAGTGTGCTCACAAGTGCACTGTTTTCATTTGTTTGAAGTGTGCATCTCCAGTATTTCTTGGTCAAGTTAACAAAAAGAAAATGACATATGACTGAAAGCAGTAGTGGGGATTACCTTATCACACAACTGCTGATCTGGTCACACCATTGATCTGACTACTTCATTGATCTAGTCACACCACCTATAGCTGATGTCAGATCTCAGACTCTCACCTCTGGAGACTTCCTAGGGGTTCTGAAAACAGATAGTGGGTTGTCTTTTCTCTGAACCATAGAAATTTTTTGTACTTACTGTTTCTGTTGCACCTCTCCAGTCAGACCCCACCAGATTAACAGAAAAGAATTGACAAATGAATAACAGACTCTAGAAAAAACGGAAAGAAATTCCTAAAAATCCAAATAGATAGCAATTTTAGTTTTTTTAACCTTCTTAACCTTAATTTCTGAACTGTTAAATAGCCTGTGCAGTCTGAGCCTTACATGACCGTTACAAAACTATATTTGTTGAAATGACACAGGGGAGAAGAGCAATCAACGCATGTTCTTGGACAAAGATCTTGCAGTCTGAATGCAAAGTATTCCAAAGACCCATCTGGTTGTGGGCTCTACTCCCAAAAGTGGATTAAAAGCTCCTTTCCCATACATCCCAGCCTGTGCTCTGGTCTCAGTCTGGTATGTTGGTTATCTCAGAAAGATGTCTGTTGTTGGGAATCCCCAGGACATGGCTGTGGGGTTTTCCCACCACAAGTGTTGTGCTTGCAGAGAGGGCTGAAGCTGTGGGAGTTCCCATGCATGTGGAAAGGTGCTACACGAGTCCCAGCAAGCTTTGTCTTGGAGCAGCATGAGGATCTGATGTGGACATTGATTTCTGCAGGCGTTTTTCTACTTCTATGTACCAAAATGAAAAGATAACTGAAAGATAGCAAAGAATAATGAACAAGTAAATTGTCTGCCGTGTCTTCTTATTATGGTTAGGGACCAAAACTATCAACTGCCGTGGTTTTGGAGTGAGAGACAGACAAGAAGATGGATGGAGCCATTAGCATTTTCAAGATTACATACAATTCCTGTGGCTAAGTGCCTGAGTGGGCATAGGTTTACTCAAAGATTGTGGTAATTTGTTTGCATGAAAACTTTGTCTTCTGAACCAATCATTTAAGTTCTTCTGTTCAGCAACTTCTGTGAACACGAGAGAAATAAAATTGGACAGGTGAAACTTTTTATTTGCTTAATCATTTAAAAAGCCCAGAGCTTCAGCCTCAAAATGTGTTCTTGTTCTAATAGTGTTTTATAATGGCAAACCCTTGCTCAAGAAGATAAATTTTTCTTGATTCATAGTACTTTTGCATTCACAGTACAGCAAAACGATTTTCAGACCAGAGACATATTAATTACCTCAGGCTCCTTTCTCCTACATGTTGTAATCATGTTTTTCAAATTTTCCTGTCTTAGGGATAAATTATCTTAAACTTTATTCTTTTCATTGTTCTCCTTTCTCATATTGTATATTTGTTTTTGCTTTTGCAGCTTATTTACCAAAGCAGTTCTTTCTGGCTGGTTTACCATGTAACCAGCAAGGCAATTATAAACAGCACCTCTGCCCACACCAAAGGTTTTCTGAGTATCTCAGGTAGGACAGTCCAGTTCACTGCTTAATATTTCACTGTGATTTCTGTGCTTTACATTTCCTTCCCATTTCATACGGTAGTATTTTAAAAATCATTGTTGGTTTCAATTCTCAAAGTAATTCCAAACAAAAGCAGAGGCTTCTCATTATGTGACTTACATGAAATCCTCTGAAATTTCTCTAGATGTCCAATGACATCAATAAACTCCAGGTCACCTCTTGAACAGAAATGTTAATGCTCAGTAAGCATCTGTATGTTGAGAAGTCCTGGCAAAATTTGCACTGATTATCATGTAAGTGATAAATTTGTTAAGATCCAAAAACAGAGGATTCTTGCAAAACCATACCTGAGTAGCAACAGATGGGGAAAAAGGTAAAATCTCAGACAGAACTAGTAACAGATAGCAATGACGTATCTTTCAGTAGGAATGATTTGTTTTGCCAGCCATGGGCATTTTAAATAAGCCACAATCTAGCGAGTTACCTTGGTTTTGCTGCCATAGAAACTTCAAGTGATTAGAGTTCGAATAACAATTCTTCATCAAAAAAATATTGCAAAGAAGTTTCCACTTCAGAAAAATGCTGATCGTGTACACACCATAAATAAAATCGGTTTGGGAGGGAAGCACGTGTTGTACCTTTTCTGGTTGCAGAATTTGTCTCAAAGTCATAATCCCCAAGGAATGTATGGCCTGGTGAAGAACAGAATTCATTGTGGGAAAGAGGTTTTCTGCTCTGTTAGTTTTATTCTACTCACTAAGTTTATTCAATAGAAATTATGTTTTTGGATGATCAGAAGTATTCATGAATATTTGTCAAATTGTCCCAGGCAAACTTAACAAAAATGTGTTACAGAGTGGAAAGAACAAAAAAGCAGTGTCAGAAAAGTTAAAACCTTTCCCTTCAAAACACAAGCTCTCTGACATTTCATTGTAAAGTTTTCATTGCAAAAATCAGTCTTAAAAAGTAATGTTTTAAGTTGAAGAAAGCTATGAGATTAAAAGCAAATATCTCTATTTTTCATTAAAAAACTGAGTGGATTTTTTTTTTTTTTCTCCAGACTTTGCATGTAAATCTCTACCATTTTTTTATCTACCGTCTTAGCTCTGTTAACATCTTATTCTGTTTTCTGCACATTTTAATGACTACATCAAAATATGATCAAAACACAGACACATAAGACCGGAAACGTATGCCCTGGAAAGATTTCCAGTTTCCAATTTACCCTCATTACATTGTATGAACACAGATGGAATAATTTATTTAGAATATTAGCAAAATTAGTTATTTTTCAGTAATTATTAGCTAGGATGATTCTCTTGGAGAGTTATACTCTTTGGCACCTAAAGAAGATACGTGCTGTATTTTAAAGTGTTCTGAAATGTTTTCAAAATGTTTTCTTTGGAACTGTTTGATACACATAAATATTTAGAGGCGTGAATTTTTTTTTTCATCAAAATTACATTCTTGGTTTCAGTTGTCATTTATAAGTTGTTGAAATGAGTATTGAAGAGTTATAACATAGTATCACTTAATATATCCATTGGTGCTATCCTACAACTGGTTCTGTGGTTTAGCAAAATATCAAATATTTTACAGAATAAAGCCCAGAATGACACATCCTCTCAGTACCCTGAATATTGTCAGTTATTGCTACAGAGTAAATATATCCTGTTTCAAATGGACTTCATTTATGCCACTACTGACAAATAAAGATACTCTGACATTGCTAATAATTAATGTGGAGCATATGCTTTTTTCAACAATTCTGATATTGCTTAAAATGTCGCAAAAATAATTTGCAAATATATCTTGCATTAATTTAAAAATATTAGAAATAGCTTCTTCAAATTAGGTAATAATGTCATATACCTCTTAAACTAACAGTATACAAAATATTCTACTAAAATAATGCAGTTGTAGTAAAACTAGATAAAACGTGAACGTTTCTGATGGTTTTAAATGTTTCCATTTAACTACTTATTTTCTTTATCTCCACCTAGCTAGTTTGGTAAAATTGCTCCACAATATTTCTATACTGATTTCTGGCCCAAATGGATTTATCTAAATTTCAGAATATTGAACACAGCTGAAACCAGTAAGTCTCCTTCTGTTTGTTTGCTGCTAATAATGCTGGAGAAATACTTCTGACTTTCTCACCTGGAGAGCACATCCAGATGAAGTCTGTTGCATCCTAAATCATCTGTGTGATATTGCAGAGCAAGTGCCAACATTTCTTTCGCAGAAGACATCTTCACTGATTTCTTTATGGCTTTCCTCAACCTACAGTAAAGACAGCTGATCTTCAACTTTCCCAGGAACTGCCAACACAGCGAATTTCTGGGTTACTCCTGAGTCCATGCCAAGGTAGTGAAACTGCATTGTTTTCATTCAAACTCAAAACCACGCCTTGTGAAATTAAATCTCTTCCTCCACTGAGTATTTTCAGCTACTTATTATACGCTGTGACTGAAGTACTGAAATGGAGCCGTGCAGCAGATGACTTTGGTACTCAGATGTGTCCTTATGCCATAGAATATACAAAATAAGGAGAAACAGGGATTGGAGTTTGTGTGTAGGTCTAAGCAGCTGACAGGGACAGAAAAGAGGACAGGAGACAGCTGAAGGTTAGGTATGACCTACATCATGCTTCTGATCAGAGAACTCTTGACTATCAGCAGCGGCCACTGGAAAGTTGTACCCTAGGAAAGAAAATCATGTTTAGACTTCATGAAGGGATCCGTGTACATTCTGCGAGCAAAACAAAATGAAACAAAATTTGAAAGTAGGATTTAAACAGAACAATGGAATAGAATAGAATAGAACGGAACAGAACATTTCACTTGGAAGTGACCTTCAAAGATTATCCAGCCCAACAGTAATCCACATAAAATTGATACCGATTGCAGTGAGAATCCAATCTCTTCTTTGTTGTTAAGTCCATAAGAGGACAAATCAGTGTTTTATTCCATTAATACTTTGTTTCTGCAGAGACATTTAAGAAAGTTAAAATGAATTAACTAAAGATTTAAATTTAAAGCTCACAGAGCAACTTGCATTAGACCTTTCAGTGGGAATACTTGGAAAGAAACAGCAAATTTAATTTACTTCTTTACAAACCAAGCCACTTAATCCTGAGAGAAACTGTGTGAGTAAAAGTCTGTGAAGGTTTAACACTTTCCAGATATTCATACCTTGAATAAACTCACTGCTACTTCACAGACAAGCCCTGGAAATTCAACTGTCACAAACAAGTTTAGATTATTCCTTCTGTCATAATAAAACTCGTGGAAAATTCTTGCTTTTAATCAATCCTTTGAGTGATGTAGTTTAATGTATTTTTAACAAGAAAATCAAAACTAAAAATTATTACATTTGTCTAGCATCCATGTGTTAGCGATTTATAGCAAACAGATTTATTAGTATTACACGAGGAACATTTTTGTAAAAACATTTAGGGTAAAACATAAAGCCCTACAGGTGAAGTACTTCAACTTTCTTACATCAAAGCAGCATTAGGGCTCCATTGTGAGATTTCTCTTGAATTTTTGACATTTCACAAACCACGTAAAAGGTAGAATAAATAACTTTGTAAGGATTAGGTATAAAAGTGGTAGGTTTTTAAGCACATCTTGCAGTAGGATCATGTGTAAATCCCCACAGACAAATGAAAAGTCTAAATACTCATTGAGAAGTAAATATAGAAATGGAAATTGAGTAGGATGGTTAAACAGAAATGGGAGTCAAAACAAAAAATTACCTATTACGGGGAATAAGGTGGCACTCCAAAGAGTTTGTATAATACAGGTACTCTAATCCAATAGTCTTCTCATTTCTCTTGTCCTGGGGAAGAAGATTTAGCTCAGAAACTACAGAGAGATTTTAAATCAAGAGGATAACGTTTTCTTTCTGAAGGAATTAGTTTCTTAAAAACTACTGGTTGAATACAAGGGGAAATGATGCTACTTTGAATTCTTTGTATTAAAACATTTGAAACTCATGAAAATAGTCCACCTGAAAAGAAAAAAAAAAAAAAAAGCTTTTCTGTGCAATATAGAGTCAACACAATTGATTAGGAATTCATAAATAAAACTACATGCGAAGTAGCTGTTTGCCAACATTCTGAGGTAATATGTAAGCCTTTGGACCTGTTTTGAAGAAAACAGGTCCAAAGAAAAAAATCCAAATCCATTTTTTTCCCAAAAAATCTCATTTACTTTATACATGAAAGGAGGAAGAAATGAAGAGGTACTCCTTTCCTTGGACAGTAATTAAAGACTGGGGAGTTTATTTTTTAAAAAAGACTTGGCAAAGTCTGTGAACATAATACCTGGCACTTGTAACTGTTTATACTATTTATAGATAATAAGATAAATAAAAGTATGGGCTGAAATTAAAAAAATGCCTTAGCAAGCATTTCTGACTGAGTCTTATATATAACTGTGTATCAGCAACCTACTGACAAGGGTGCCCACTCTGTGTGCCCTTAGACTCTCCTTGTCAGCCACTTGGCACTTCCTGATGCACTGTCCTTCCTTATATTTTACAGGCACATCTTCGACATGCGAATCGTGGTATCATAACTACTATCACACTGTTAAATGTACAGACTAAGCTGCTATATAATGGCATACATTTACCCTTGATGAATCTCACTAATGTCCCACACATGAATTGAAAAACCATAGAATCATAGAATCATAGGAGAAATGAATCATAGAATCATAGAATCATAGAACCACCAAGGTTGGAAAAGACCTACAAGATCATCCAGTCCAACTGTTCACCTATCACCAATAGCTCCCACTAAACCACGTTCCTCAACACAACATCCAATCGTTCCTTGAACACCCCCAGGGTCGGTGACTCCACCACCTCCCTGGAAAAACATAGGAAATGGATGTGATTCCACCTGTGATTTAGGCAGATGCATTTCTTTATGTGAAATATTATCCAACAGCAGAGATAAAATCAAGAAATTACTTGCAGTGTAAAAAGTATGGCCAGTGGAATACGTTTGCCACTGGAGAATTCACCCTGCATTGAGAAAAGCCTTCATAGCATTCAGATGGAGCACAGACTTTCTGGCTGATTTAAGGGAGGTGAGAGTCACTATTTCTTATTTAGCTGCTGGTAAGAAAAGCCAAAATGAGGCAACTGAACATGGTAGAACTTCAGACTTATTTGAAAAAGGCTATTTGCAGGCTATCCATACCTTGATCAGTAAGAATACATATCCTTAGAATCATATCAGAGCCTGGTCATGGGGACATCAGAGCAAAATAACTTGGCTCGCACTGCAAGCATTGTATGTTGCGAAGTTTTCCAAGGTTCTTGATACTAACTCAAACTACATAAAGACATTTAATAATTTACAAATGTACCTCGCATTCACTTAAAAATACTTGCTTCTGCATATTAGGTAATAACATCTCTTCCAAACTGAATAGAATGCCATATACTGTTCAAGCTAAAAAAAGAAGAAAATAAACAATCTAAATATAAACTTATCCTCTAATAAGATACTAAGATTTTCTGTACATGATCTTGATGTCCTTTTTCCAATTTTATCTCCTAACAGTGTCTGTGGACTTAGGCTCATATGTGGGAGCTGAAAGGTCAAAGCAGTTCACCTCCATGGTTTCTACTTCTCTGGGGTGGCTGAAGACACCACACTGTTGACCCTGTAAGGGGCTTCCTAAAGGAAATCTTTAGCACTGGAAAGTTCTAGACCTCTTGTTGAGCTGTGCCAGAGGCAGGGTGGCACACCTCAGAAAGACATTGGATGGGGAGGTGGAAGAAGTTGCTACACCACCTGGCACGTTTTAATCCACATTGTTTTTAAAAAGCTAAAAGTAAAGGACCAAATTATAAATCTGGTCACCTCTTCCTTCCCCTTGTGAGAGGGATGTGACACTAAAATAGCCTCCCTCCGTACTGCTTCCGGAGTTGCACAAAGTCCCTTTGACTTCAGAAAATCCTTTGCAGACAAGACCCAAAGGGCAGTTCATCTGAGACAGGCTGAATCTGCACACAGAAGCTTTGGATGTTTGAGCAAACATGAATATTAGCACTTTCAGAGACCAAGGGACAACTGAGAGCTGAAACAGTGCACTGTCTGACAGACGGCAATTAACTGAAAATTGAACTCTTTGCTTCCCTTCTCTTTATTTATTCTCACAATACAGGTCATACATTTTTCATGAGAAGCAAATATGTATGCAGATCAGTGCTTGCAGAGAGTGCAACTGGGACTCAAGAACCCAATTTGAACTCAGCTATGAGAGTACTCTTTCGAAGCTACTGACTATAATACAATATTGTAATGGCTTAGAAGTAATATAATGGAATCAGTACTATGTCCTGCTTCTCTGAAGTTACACCATCCTCTAGACTCAAATGAAAACACAGATCAAGAACAGTGAAAGGCATTTCTCGTTTATTCTCATCCGTAGACTGATACTTGTAAATTAGTCTTCACATCTTACCATATTTTACTTGCATTATATTTGCGTTCCTGTGTCTGAAGTAGAACAATGAAGAGATTTAAAATCCGTGAGTGGCTTTGAATGTCAAGGTCGAACTCGATAGGCTTGATTCATTACTATTCTTCACGTCAGCTTCAGCTTATTTCTAAAAAAACCCCATACCTCTATGTTCATACAGAAATGAGTGCCATCTGCAGTGTAGTACAGATATCACTTGGAATCACATAAGAGTTGCAAACATGGAAGACAAAAACTCCACCTCCATGCATAGAACACAGGAAGATACACAATAAGTTGAAATAATTTAATAAGCCTAATAAAAGTTAAAAACAATGTTCATAAACACTGTACCTTGACAGTTGTTTTGAAAAGGGATGGTATAAAGCTTGGACCAAAAATGCTCCCACAATTTTGTTAAAGACTGACAGTTCCTGCCAGGTATTCCCCTGTATGGACAGGAATTAAGGTAGTGATTTTTCCAGTTATGAGTGCACAAAGCCTGTTTCTGAGATGTGCAGATTTATTGGTAAATTGATTACAGGAGATGGAAGGGAAGCAGGGAAAGGGAAGTATTGTGTTCTTGGTGCTGGTATTGGTCAGAGTGATCTTTAGCATAATTTGGGGAAGCCTTGTACAATGTTTGATTCTTCTTTTCAGAGAAGTTCACTGATAGCAGTTGGAATGTCATCTCAGCATTATTTCACTGCAGAATCACTGAATCAGGGATAGGTCTGATTTTGTTGGGACTGGTTTTGTTGCCTTTCCCAAGCCTCTTGAATTGTTCATCTTACTATACTTTTTCCAATTACAAAGTTGCTATAAATGCAGGACAACATGAGAATCACTTTCACGGGTTGTTTTAGCCACGTGGTTCTCTACTGCTAATGCTTCTCCACAAAGATTTAATTGAATCAGTGACAAGAAATGGAAACACATAATGTAATAAATAGAGACTAATAAGCTTATTGTTTTAAACTAATCGTATTTTAGGGCTGTTTGTGCAAGGATACATGCACAGAGGGACAAATAAGACAACCTATTAAAACATGCCAGGACTGTTAATTGTTAGACCAGGCTGAAATCTCTTCAATTTTCAAAATGACTTTTAGAAGCAAAATGAAACCGAACAAAAGTGGTTTACATGAATTGTGTAAGATGTGAATGAGTGTGGTAACTTTCCAAGTGTTTGAGAAGTTAGTCCTAGCAAAATTTTCCCTTAATTTTATCCAACATTTGTAAAAGGAGCTATTATGCATTTCATTGGTGTCTGTTCACTCCTGCTCCTGATTTTCTCTACTGGAGACTTCTGTAAGAAAGATAGTCTTCAGTATTTGTGCATTCTGGTCTCCAAATTATATACATTCACTTAGTGCAAAATAAGGCAAGAAAATGAACAAAATTTATAGACTATAGTTTTCAGTCTTTGTAATTGTAGAGCTTTGAAATCTGTTGCATGAAGTAATAGCAGGGCCATGTTACTTCTTCTAAAAAACATTATGAAAGATGCATGTCCCTAGGAACTCCCCCACGCTATAGCACGATGGCAGCAAAAAGGTGTCTTACTAAGAGGATCATCAGGAGAGTGATATTTCCCTGAGTTTTTATCTGGAAATTTAGTCTGGGTCGAACAGGAATTTTAACCATTTCCTTGGGATTGCTGCAATTCCTGTAGTTTCATTTGGAGCAGAGCATCACACTAAGCTGGTGGAAGTCCGAGGGCAATGTCTACAGTGTGTGCCCACTAAGTCCAGTACATTTTAGATACACCTATTATTTAGATAGATCTATTTAGATAGATGTTTAAATAATTTTTGCAGCAATTGCATGGTTAGTCAAACATAACTTCGTGTCTTGAACTTGCTGCTTATATGTCACAAGGCATATACTCTGCATATCTGCCACAAAGCACATTCTCACGTATTTCTGTCAGATAGAACCTGGACAGAAACAGGAGTGTTCTGCATTTAAGCTCCTAAGTCATGCATCTTTGTGTTCAGAATTGTATATATGTATACATATATACATAAACGTGTGTACACATACATGCATGGAAATGCATATATACACATCTATTCATACACACAGGCCATTCTGATAGCAGTTCTTAAGTTCTGCTAGAACTTCAGATGTTTTACTCATAGCCATCATTCTCTAGCAAGTGCCCATGCCCCCAGGCACTTTAATCCTCTAAAAATCCCAGTGATTTTACCCTGGAAAAGCAGGGCAGACTTCTGAAGCAGGGTTGTAATACAGCTACAGATAACACGGGAAAAGTATTACTGGCCAAATCTTAACCTTCACATCCAGGCAATTCTTTGGACCATCTATGAGTCAAGAATTTATTCAGATCTGATTATTTCTAACGTCTCCACATAAATCGTAAATTGTTTTGGTTTTCTTCAGCTAAAATTGACCCACTTTGAACTACTTTATTCTTCTCATCTTTTGTGAACAAGCCACATTTTCTGCAGTCTCCATGCTCGTATGTCTGAGCCTCAGCAGTTGTTTTCTAGGCATGTCTTAATACATGCTTCCTGCCTGTGCTCTTTCATAAGAGTTAGAGAGGAATAAGTGGATACAAAATACTATCAGTTCTATAGAAGTGTCAGCAAAAGAATATGTGAGCAGAAAGACTGGGAACTTACTGTGATGTTTAAATTACAAGAAATGCAGACAAAATATTTAACTAGAGAAATAATAACAAACATGAGACTGTGATCCATTTGAAAACTGTCACAATTTGCTCACTGGATTGAGTATTTCCAAACTTCAGAGCTCTTCGTTTGTCCAGAACTGAATGAATTGAGCTCCTTTTAGCTTGAAAGATATGTATTTGAAACCCATTAAGAAGAAATAAAATCATAATCAACTTGGACTTTCCAAAATTAATGAGATCACAGAAGATAGTTTGCAAGCGGTGCTGAGACAGAAACAGTGAGATCCTGAAATGGCTATTTTGACGTTGCATTTTACACTTAAATATATACATATATACTTAATGGCATACCTTTTTACCAGTGTTTTTTAAGGAAAGTGTTATGTCTTTCTTCCTCCTAATAAAGTTTTTACTGTATCAGAGCAGTTTAAAATAAACTACTTGTGTATCACAGTCAGGACATTTACAAATTAAGGATGAAATTCTTTGCCATGTTTCCTTTCAAAATCTCTATAGAAAATAAGAGAGATGATTGCAATGACTAAGATTTAATAACGTATTACATTTCCTTCTAGCTATTAAAAATAAAACACTGTGCCTCTTTTATCAGGCATGATGCTTTAGTTTCAGATTGAGTTTTTCTTCTTTCTGTTTTCACATATTCTTGCTAAATAGAATGAGGCCAGGAGCATTTGTTGCATTGGCTATGATTCATATGATACATATTCAAAGAACTATAGACTTAAACAGAAACTTTCTTTAAAGCTCAAGGTCCAAATAACACAGAAGAAATGAGGGGATGCAGAATATTCTCTCTTAACATCAACTGAGAGTAGCAATCATTAATCAAGATGAAGAACAATTGCAGTGCCTTAGCTAGGGAACACAAATCAGGTTTATTCTGGGAGTCTTTTTCCTTTTTTTTTTTTTTTTTTTCCAAATGGTTCCTTAATCTGAGTCATGTGGCTACTTGGTTATTTTTAGTAGAAGAGACTGGTGCTCCTAATGACGCTTGAAGGTAGAGCTTACATTATTAATACAACTCCATCCCCCAGTATTGTCCCCCCCTCCCCATCCATTAGTAAAAGCATGATTGCCAGAGTTCAGGACTCTGGTCCAGTCTTCCACCCCTGGGACTACAGACATTAAAGGCATGACAGAACCACGTACTGTTCCCATGGTAACTTTTTTGGCATTGACGCTTCCAGGCAAATGACAATGCTGGTGAATGTTTAAAGAGCAGGATTTGAAATGCCTCTTTGAAATATTTCCCAACTCCTATTTGTTGCTTAAAGGAGAAAGAGAATAATAATAAAATACTAATATGAATAATGATAGTGTTCTGACTCATACGTGTTGCCTTTAATTTAATTTGACATTGGTGTAACTACATGTCAGCATTCGTTTTGGACTGGGCACTATAATTTGGTGTGATTTAGTAAAGCTAGAGGGGTTCTTTTTCAGGACCAGTTTGGTGTTTGTTTTGCTTTTGTTATTTACTTTCCAAATGCTGAGCTGCTGCTGTATGTCTGGGGATTGAAGCTTGCCGTAGGTTATTTTGCTAGCCTTCATCAGCCTGATACTGGGAAAGAGGGGTGTTATTTTATCCATAGGTGCATCTTCCAAAGTGTGGTACTAGAAAACCTCCCTTGTGTCCATCCTCCATCTCAGTCCTGCCTGCTGTAATTTGCACAGCAGCAGTTTCCCCAGGAAGGCTGGGGTCTGCTCCTGGGCACCAAAGAAGGAGGGGATGCAGAGCTTGGTCTCCCTGAAGTAGCATCTATTGTTCTTCAGGTGACAAGGGGAAGTTTCCTTTAGTATTGTCAGCCAAACCACAGCAGCAGGTCTTGGAGGGGGAGCAAGGGGGAACAGTTTCTTCCCAGTTTTCTTAGAAATCCTCCACAATTGGACATGGGCAGAGATGAGAAGTATAGTCTTGCTACTTCTTGCTGCTGTGGGGCAATCCTACTGAGGAGCCCAGGGCAAAGCCCTTCCTGCAGATCTTCACTCTGGGCACAGACTCAAGGGCAGAACACTGAGAGCTTCTTTTCTTGATCTGTTCCATATTGATTTAATCCATTCAATATTTTGCACTCCTTACTGCTTAGCCTTATTAGATAAATTGCACTGTCATGTTACGTGCCGTGCTTGATTACCACTAATTACTTTTCAGTTCATAAGGTACTTCCCCCCAAGAGTATAAAAGGCCACTTTTCTCCAATAATGTCACATACTGTTCATAAAAAACCAACTAATTTTCTTCTCTGAATAATACCCCCAAATACAGAAAGTTAGACTGATTAAAATTAGCAATACTTCAGAAACAAACGTATTCATTAGAAAATGCAGAGTGGAGAAAAGAGAAACTAAATGGCAGGGAACAGGGAGCTGCACAGCTCTGTGCTCCTATAACAAAGGTTCCAGCACTTGCATTCTTTGAGATGATATTGAAATCCCCACCACTGAGCAAAAGGTGATAGATAAGATCTGAAGTATTAACAATACCACCCCTCCCTGAAAATATCTAGCAGTGGTGAAAATAATGAGAGAGAAATTTGTACAGTTTTCCAAAAAAAAGGAAAATATATAGGATTGTACTGAGCATCCATTTTCCTCTCTCCCAGCAGTGCTCTCCATGGTTACTCTCGGTGGCAGAGAAATGATCATGACCAATGGAAATTTTCCTTATGGGAGAGGTTGTGAATTTGGCACAGTGGGCAGGTGCAAGTGTATGTTGTCAGATCCTGGGGCTTCTTTAACGTAGCCTAAGACAGGGCTGTGGGGAGCTAACTGTGTGCTATAGCAGTATGCTCAGCAGTGCTCTTGGTTAATTATCCTAAACCGGCCAATTCATGGCACTGAGTTTGAGGGCTTTTCTCAGCAAATGTGGAAGAGAGAAAAGGGTTATTGTTACAGGTGAACAGCATGTTGACCTTCCTGGGAAATACTGCCATCACTAGGCTGGTTTTGCTTAACATTGAACAAAAAACAGTGTTACAAAAGGAGCAGAAATAATTAATTATAGCTTCACCTTCTGAAATTGTTTCATAAATGAAAAGTGACTGTGAGGTGCAGCCTGAGCAGGTACTGTGGTGCATCATTGTGGGAGTATTGGCAAGCTCCCAAATACAGTGACCCAGGACACACATAGATTTGTCTGCCTGAAATCACTGCCTTAATTCAGACTGTGGACAAAGGTCACAAACAATACTGAATCAAACAGCCATGCTAATCAGTAATTCTTTTATGCATTAAACAAATTGATATAAAATATTGTTTTTCTAGGATCAGAGATATTCTCTAGCCCTGTAATAATGATGGAGTCACCTTTCTGATGCATCTAGCTTGAAGAGGGCTAACAGCATTATTCATGGAAGGTAGATGGAAGGTATGGTATGGTACGGAAGGTAGATGAGATGTCAAGGGCTTTGTTTTCCAGCTTATAACCCTCAATCTCATATGGCATGGGGTAGCTGCATTGCTCTGTTGGAGGGCACAGTTTCCATCCCCAGGTAGGAGAGATCTGAATGCTATGCCACCTTCTGCTAGAAATGAGGAAGAAAAGCAGTAACTCAAAGCTGTAACAGACAGGAATGAAAAGTTTTCCCCACTTGGAATTAGAATTGTGGGAAATCTACGGAGAGTCAAAACAAATATTATCATCTATACTGAATGTTTTCAGGAAATCCTGGTATATCCTGTCAGAATCACAGTTATTTACAAATCCTTTCTTTGTAGCAGTTGTACTTTAGGAAGTGCAAAAGATTTCCAGTATTGTACAAAGAGTTGAATTTACATTCTGTTTTGACACAAGTGTTCTGTTTACAGCTTGCCTAAGCAAAGGAGGCAAGACAGATGAAAACAATCTGAATAAGGCAGTGGAGTTAAAGTGGCTGGGAAACTTTGAGTAGAAACTCTCCTTTTGAAGCAAAAAAAACAAAACAACGATAGAAACAAACAAGCAAACACACAAAGCAGAAGCTTTATCACACTCTGACTTAATTCTTCTGTTAAAATAATCTTCACTACTACTGTTTTCTGGGTACAAATCAAAATTAAGTTTCTCTTTCTGAAGGTCTGTGGTACTTTGTGATCAATTTTCTAATTTTTGCATAAAGTTCTGTGTTGGAACTTGGGTAGGAAGCAATCAAGGAGAGCTTAAGTGATGAGGGACTGACCTCACTGCAGCTGAGTGGACAATCACATCAGCAAAGCAATCTTTCCTAATTGAAGGAAAAGATGAGGGGTTGGTTAAGCAGCAAGGAAGAGGATGTCACAAGGCCAAAATGTTAATCCAAAAAGCACTGCTAGATCCCCAACCCCACCAAAAGTGGGGAGAGGGGAAAGGCATGGAAGGGAAATGTTCAAGGCCAATGGAAAATTATGGTGGAAAGGGAAAAAAGTAAAAAAGAGGCTATTTCTGCTGCCTGTGCCATGGAGAACCCTGCCTGTAGAAGGTGGGCAGTGTTGGTGTAAAGTTGTTGGTATAAAGCATCATGAAAGAGGATAGCCAGGATGGGTTTTGGAAATAAAAGAAACGGGGGTTTGCACAAAAAACTCATCTCTGGCTTTGGGGTTAAGAAGTGATTTTCAGGTTTTCTGTTTAAACAAGAGAATGATCAAAAGTTGTGGGAAAACAAGAGTCATAAATTCTCCCTTGTTGCTTGAGGTTCATGCCGAAGCAGGGAACTAACAGCCTGAAGTGAACTAGTAGGTGGGCTGTGCCTCTGGTATACTACTTAGAATTATATTTCTAAATAAAGGAAAAAGTGTGTCTCGATCACTACAGAAGCCCATATTTGCCTTTGAGATACAAATACTCATTCCAAAAGTATTTAGCATTTCTGGTACAAAAACTTGAGGGGTGCCTCTGGGAGCCTTTCCAATAGTAAATACCTGCACTTTCAAGAGCTATCATCTGTAGCACAGCAAAGGAAAAGAAGCTTTGGGATGAAGATGCTTTGTCTTTATCTGTCCTCTCCAGAAAAACAAGCAAGTTGAAAACAAGCCAGCTGGGTAGCCAGAAGTCAGGCTGTGCTTCTCAGAGCACAGCTGTGGATGCGGTGCATTTGCACCTTGGTGGTGCAAATGGCAGAAGCTCTAATGCTCCTCAGTGCAACAAAACAGTGAAGAGCACCTCATCCTGGCAGGGAAACAAATTTTTGCTGAGCTCTGTTTAGCCTCAGTTGAGCACTTTCTGCACCCATAAAGACCAAGATATCAGTGCTACAGTGCAGCCTGAAAGAGAGAGACATATTTTCTGGGAAGTACTTTAGAAAGAGGTGTGAGCGTAGACTAGAAGTAGTCATTAACACCATTTGAAAGACCATCAGTTAATGGTAGCAAAGAGGCTAACTTCATATCCCCAGTGCTTACAGGTCAGTGCATCACATCCCCCTTAGGGTTTCACAGAGTGTTGATGTAATGAGTCACTCACTGTGGGGATTAGAGGAGCAGATCCTACTTCTTGCATTTCGGATAGAAGTTCTCAGTCCTGATCGGGTGCACACCTACCACCTGCTGCTGTCCTGCATCTGGCTGGGGGAAGAATCTAGCTCAAACCATGCTGCGGGCAGGGTGGAACACAGCCCACCTGCTGGCTTATAATTGCAGATGTTTTCCAACTCCTATCTTTCTTTTAAGATGAATCTCTTGCTCCTGGGGCTCACAAGACTCCCTGCAGTTTGCTAGCAGCTAGGAAGAAGCAGTAACGTGATTAATGCCTCACCCAGACCAACAGTCCAACTTTCTGCATTGGCCTTCACCAGACAGCAAATTATAAAACAAGTCTCAAAGGGGGCTTTTGCTGTCTGTTAGCAAACCCCTCCGTAGTGTGCCTGAATCAGAGGACAGTGTCCTGCCATAGTAGCATCTGTGCTGAAGCATCCCTCACTTTGATGGGAATGGTTTTCCACATGAGATTTTTTTTTGGGCTGCAGCCCTGATTTTATTACACTTATTGGAGGGTACATTACAGTCCCTACAGAGGCAGCAGGGCTATTCTTGTCTTTCCATGTTGATATAGTTGTAATTCTAAAATAATAAGAACATTAATATGATGGCGTCAGTAAATCTGATGGCATTAGCAGGATCTAGTTTCCAAATTAAGTTTTTGTTTTGTTTTGTTTTGGTTTTTTTTTTCTGTAGCAGAGACTTCTTGAAGTAACTTGTGCACTTTTTATCTTTACTATTTACCTTTCTTGCTGTATGTGCATTTGTATTCATTCATCCTTGCTTAAGGCAAAGCAGCTCTTTGCAAACACTCTGCAGCCTTCCAGACTTCCAGGTGAATTTCAAAATCTCTGAAGCACACACAGTCCTTAGAAAGCAAAAGCAACAAGTTGGCGCACACCTTCCACACAACTCTGCCACAACCTCCTTTGCACATGACCCAAGCCAGAATAACTTCCAGCCTCTCCTGATAACTGAAAGCTTTTATTAAAGATGTTATGTATAAAGATAGCTTGCTCTGGTTCACACTCACCTCTGTAGAGGTGAAGATGTAAGTCTGACTTTAGGAAATATCATTCAGTAGTGCAGTCCTACCTGCAAGCCTGTTCATAGGAATGATTTGCATGAATAAATTCTCCTTGGATGATAATGAAGGTTTTGTTCCACCAACATCAATCTTCTACTTTCCTCCTCATCAGCCATTGCAGAGAAGAAAGCCCTGCTTAACAGTTAATGAGTATCTTCTAAAATAACAGTCTTCATTTTAGGTTGCAGTCCTGACATTGCAGCAGAAAGCTAAGAACTCTCCTGAAGTCAAGCAGTTCATTACAAACCACATGAGAGCCAAGCCGAGAGCATTCTGTTTCCAGGTAGAGTCCTCTCACTTGTAACAAGTACTAAGGAAAGAGAAATTATGGAAAGCTTAGCGTTTGCAATACAGATGAGTAAGCTTTTTATTTGTTCTCTCTCAATTAAATATACATATGTACTGGCACGGTAAATGTTTCAGAATCTCAGCTTTTATTAATGATGTTTTAACTCCATCAGAGAGCAGCAGCTGTTTGTGCTGACGTGGATTTACAGCAGTACACTACTTCCCCTCTGTGGCATGGTTTGATAGCTCACTTGTCATGTAGCAGCATAGCAAGGAATAAAGAGGGAGGTTTGCACTTCTTTTGTTTCTTAACAATTTTAAGAAAGATAAAGACCAAAAAAAAAAAAAGTTAGGAATACGGTTTCAGAGATACTAATCTGAAAGTGTGTCTCCAGGAAATGCATATGATCGCAGCCTCAAAATTATTACTGTATCTCGGGAAACGTGATATATTGGTACTTTCAGTGATGCAAGTGAGTAATTAAAAATACAGCAGCAGTTTTACAAATATCGATCAATCAATAGCTGAATTTTTTTCTCTACATTACAGGGATCTATACAGAAGTCTGGTTGATCTGCATAACTTTTCTTCACATGTTACTCTTCTATGGGGATGGTTGGACTAGATGATTTTGGAGGTCTTTTTTAGCCTTGGTGATTCTATGATTCTGTGATCTTCCTTTTTTCCCTTGGTTTGTCATTTTATCCTCACTAGACAGTATTTACAAAAGAAGATGTTGCTCATGATTTTCCTTTCTTGCTCAAGCCCCATTGGAGGTACAGATCTAAGCCAGATAGAGAAGAATATGATGCAGCTGCAGATCCTGGCAAGTGGAATTATATCCCAAAAGACCCAGTTCAGTAAGAAATGTGCATTGCAACAGTAACAGGTGAGGCAGCTCAGTTGTTAATTGCTTAAGAAACATTTCTGAAATCATTAACTGTCATCAACTGGGAGAAAAGGCACAATTTTTGACACTGCGTGTCGGCAAATGGGGTTGGGAAAATATGGTGGACATCTTTAAACACTTCAATCAGAAATGAATAAAGCTGGGCCAGATACTCTGTTTTACTGAATTCTGAAATGAAAGCCAGTCATTTGGGGCTTCCTGGCTACTTGTCAATGATGCAGCCAGAACTTGGTGCCCAAAACTTGGAACAGCAGAACAGCATCTTCAGGGAGTAGCCTGGGAACATTCGAGAGCTGCTTGAGAGCTGTGGAAGCCCTCCTTGCTCTTCCATAACTCTTTTGATGAGATTAGTCACGAGGGCGTAAAGATGATCTATGGCCATTTCCTAACTGTTAGAATGCTGAACTCTTCTGGTCAGAACAATGAAAGTGAAGAATTTTCTGAGACTAATACAACATTGGTTCTGAAGAGCAATACATTGCTTCTTCACTTCAATAGAAATAGAAAAAGACTGTGATCTTACAGTTACCTTTAAGGAGCTGCAAGCACAAAGCAGTAGCAGGTCAGCATCACGCAGGCTATGTGGTGGCAGGCAAGAAATTCAGCTGCTGCCTTCTTGCATCCTCCCTCCTACTGTCTTCCTGGCCCTGGCCTGAGATGTTTCACATGAGCTGTCGTGTTGCCTTTCAGAGCTTAAAGAGATCTGCACAGCGATGGGGAGTGCTCAAGGCAGCAGGAAGGCACTGTAGGGCTGGGGCTGCTCTGTCACTGAGTCTAACCCACTGCTGAACAGCTCCTGGTGTGGAGGTTGGGGTAGGGGCTGGAGGGAAGGAGATGGAAAGAGTGATAGGAAATAGGAGAGGTGTGAAGCCATTCTCTCCTCTAAGTAGCCAGGAGCTGACCTGAGGCCTTTTGGGGTATTTCTAAAGGCATTTTCCTGAAAGTTTTCTCCATTGCCTCTGCATCTTAGAGAGAAAAAAGCAAATTCCCCAGTGAATTGCATTGAGGGATATGATTTAGCTGGGAAGTATTGGTAATGGTTGGACTGGATGATCTTCTAGGTCTTTTCCAACCTTGATAATTCTGTGATTCTGTGAAAGTTAGTCTTGCAGCCTCTCAACTGCAGGGGTTAACCACATTTTCCTTCTCAGGGCTGTGTCTGAACAGCTGGAGTTCTAATGGTGACATATGCTCCACAGAACACATGAAGGTCTATCAGACTCCATGATTTTGTGCTAATAACCAGTTGAATTTGGAAATAGTCCTGGATTTGTATGTTTTCTTTTCTTACTAATTTGTTTTCCTGGCTTGTTTGAACTCTGTTACAATCTAAGGAAGTAACTCACTTTCACAGACGATGGCAGTAAATACAGTATTTCTGTATAAAGCTGAAGTTCACATATATTACAGAATCACAGAATCACAGAATCACAGAATTATCGAGGTTGGAAAAGACCTAGAAGATCATCTAGTCCAACCATTACCAATACTTCCCAGCTAAATCATACCCCTCAACGCAACATCCAAATATTCAATATTCAATATCCAATTTTCAATATCAAAATTCAATATCCAATATTCCTCCTGTTTATGTTCTTGTGAACTGTTAAAGCAGCAAAAAAAAAATCTGCATTAAAAAATAAAACAAAAGCTACAAGGCAAATAATAATCCAGGGGAAAACAAAAACAAACAAACAAACAAAAAAAAAACAGCAAAAAACACTGGAATTCAAGTCTGCTCCAAAGATTTAGTTCAAACTTCCTTTGGCTGTGCCTTAAGCTACAGGTGTCTCCTTCCACAGTCATCCTCTACTGACCCGACCCATGATCTGCAGAAATACTGAATGTTCATGGTTTAGAGAAGTCAGTAAGAAGTGCACTTTAACCATGGGAAGTCTGTTATAATGCTAAGGCATCCAATAACCCTGTGAGAGTTTTTGAAGTTGGAATTTTTGAAGTTTTTAAGAAATGTCAGGTGGAAGAAATTTCTGGAGGTTGGTAGTCCAATAGGTTGCTCAAGCATGACTATTGCCAACCTTAGATCTGGTCTCTGCTTCTTCATCTAGCTGCATCTTGAAAACCGTCGAGTTTGGAGATCCCATAACCTCTTCCCACACATACCACCCTCATTGTGAAAAAGTTTTTCATAGAACCATATAATCAGCCTTCCCAGGTACATCATCTGCTACAGGACAGCAATTTCTTAGCAATTTCTTAGCTGCCTCCTCCTGGTGACTCTCCAATTTCTCCAAAGCAATCTTGCAGGAAGGTGGGGGTCACCCCTGAGCACAACGTTTGGGTGTCGTCTCACTGTCACCCTTAATCTGCTGTCCATTCTCCCTAATAAACCTAGCATGTGTTTTGCCTTTTATTTATTTATTTACTTATTTATTTAGCAATGAGACCGTTATTTTACTCATATTATGGTGTCCATTATAAACTTGCATTTCTTTAAAAAGGATCACTTATTCACCTCACAAAAATATGCAGATGTATTTCAAACATCATTTTTTTTTATGCTTCTCTTTTGCAAATATTGAGAGACTGAGTGATACATGAGCACTCTCAAAAGACTGATTTGCAATAGTGAAAATTTGAGGTGAAGCTGAACTTCGTTGCAAGGACATGGCAAAGAGTGTATTAAATCAATGGAAGTATAAATTCATGCTCAGTTTTCAATTTGCCATTATACTGCACTCCAAAATGAATTTTCTAAGTAAGTGTGACTCCAAATTTTCTAAATCCAAATGAAGAGGATCTGAGTTCTCTGGAGGATCTGCGTTCTCTGAGCGCACAAGTCAAGTCAGTCCCAAACTGCAGGCATATAGCTGCAAAAAGGAAGAGCTGCTTATTCCCTGCAATTTAGTCCCTTCTCTGCAAAGTGGAGGACATGCTGTGCCCCTGGTTAAATGCACTCTTGCCTCCACTTTTACTGTCTGTGGCACAGGAAGAAAGAGCTGAGGCTGTTCGAGTTCACTTAACCTCAGCCTAACCCCTTCCCAGTTAATCCTGTCCCGGCACTGCTTACTGAGATGGAAATGCATCAAGAGAAGAAAAGAGGAAGTGGTAATTTGGAAAAAAAAAAAAAAAAAAAAAAAGGTTTCTAGATCAGATACAAGTAATTTAATGCCTCACAATAGGCAAACAGACTTTTTTTTTTCTTCACTTTTCATTTCTCTGCAACATAAATTGTTTCACAGACTTGTTTCCTGTTCCTTTTGTGTGCACTGCACTGAGTCCTCAAGGGCTCTATGACAGAAGAGAAAAGAAACATTATCTCTGAAGTTTCAGATGGCTAAAAGCTTCATTTATAAAAATGCTCAGAAATGTACCTATCCTGTCACCCTACACAGAAAGGAAACTCAGGAATTACTCCTGTAGAAAACCACAGCCATACCTGGCGATAAAAGCTGGAACATCCTAAGTGCATCAGACTTGAGATGCTCCATCCATTCCGTAACTTTGGGCACCACAGTGGTGACACAGAAGCTCAAGCCTCTCTCTTCATATTGTCTGGGCAGAAGATTCCCAACACCAAGACACCGAGTCTGTATATTTCAAGTAACTTCTTGGCAAGGCACTCATTTTAAAGGACTACTACAATTAATCTCTCAAAGAGGAATATGATCACAGTGATACTAGGTAGCCCTTTGCCCATTTTCATTCCGTACTTGTTGAAGGCAGAAGTGTTAACAAAAGGGACACAATATGATACTTGTAATATTGTTCAGACTCTTACCTTTTAAAAGGTTAATAAATAAATAAATAAATAAATAAAAACTTCAAAGGCTAAAGAAGAGTTGACACGGGAAGTCTGCTATTGTCGAGGTTATTAATAGAGTGAAATACAAAATTTTTCCAAGAAGAGAAAATCATTTCTAGAAATACTGCAAACACTGCACTGCCACTCATCAAAATCCTTATTTTGTATTATTTGTCTCATTTTTTTTTTTATTTTTTTTTTCCCTACAGAGAACACACACAAGGTCAGCAAAGACAAATAGAAATGAATGGGCCATCCAACAACGAAAACGTATTTGTAACATTAGTTGTTTATTATTACAGAAGCAAACCCTTCACGTTTTTTCTAATATATATCAATCTTGTGATACTGAAATGTTGACACATACAAGAAAGAACTTTTCAATTTGAAATAAGCTCCGGCTTAACCGATGTCAGTTCAAGAGAAAAGAAAACCAAACCAAATTGAAATGTAAGCTGTTTGGCTAATCTATATCGATTTTCCTGTTTTGGCTTAAAAGTTTTATGAAATGCTACTGATATAAATTTTCTTCTTGGCTGTCAGTTCATTACCATCATAATTTTTCATCTCAGTTTGGTTTTAAATATTTGACCTAAGCCGATACAAAGCAATCTTGATTTCATTTCCAGTATCATCCTCCTTTCTCCCTCTCCTTCTTCTCCCCCTTTCCTGGACATGATTTGAGATGGACTCAAGCCACAGAAATTCAAACCACATTCCCACAAGGAATAGGGAATGATAGAGTATATGAATTATTCATGCACTTTTTGTCCCTCAACTGCAATTTTCATAAGAAGGTTGAATCTCCTATATGGAATTTCAAACATGGGTACTAACTGTTCTCATTATCCTTTTTTGAGTGATTCAGCAGATATGGCCTCAGGAAAATTGCTTCTCTCTTAACTACCGAGATCATGCCAGACTGCAGGTAGCAAGAGGCACCATCGTATCAGACTCAGCATCAGGGAGATAATTTTCCATGGAGCTTTGTTTGTCCTTAAAGTGGCTTTCATAAGGGACAGTATTAGACATAGAAACAAATCCGGAGTTACTCATCAAGGACGTCGCTCTGACGATTCCAATCAGTGCCTAGAACTAAAAAATTCTCTCTCACGCACACACAGAGCACAGTCATAAGATGCAGTCAGAGGGCAGTCAGTGTTGCAAAAGCTGACTGTGACTATCAAGAGCAAAGAAAGGCTCCGTGCTTGCAGGTGTCAGTGATACAAAGCACTGTAATTTCTACTGAAAAAAAATTAGCTTTTATATATTTTTAAGTATTATATATATATATATATTATATATATTAAAAATCCCAATCTATTTCTTTCACTGACTGTCATCTCTCTTTAAAATCAAGATGATTTTTTAATATTTTCTCTGGCTCTTGGTTCTTGTGGACTTTCTGGAATCTGCACCATACTGCTGTGGTAGGCAGGGACCTATTTATGTTAGCTTCCCCCACGGGAGCAAAATGCCGTCAGCTGATGACAGGTTTAGGTTGTAGCACATAAATGCTCTCCAAATCTCTCAAGAACTGCAGAAGCCAAGAGCAGAACAAAGTTACTTTATGTCTTCGCGCAGAGCATGCGGACATATAGACATTTTCTTTTTTACATGTTGGAAGGCAGCAGTCATTAGAAGTCCTTGTAGTGTAAAGAAAACCAATGCAAAGAGAGCAATAATATTACACTTTTGATCTTGTGGGGTTTTTTTTGTATGAGACTAGAAAATGGTTGTGGAGGAAAGTACTGCAAGCATCTTGTAAAAGAACAGATGAGAAAATTGCTTTTTTTTTTTTTTTCCTCCATGTGAGAAATGAACAAAAGGACCAACAAATGTCAATGACAGAAATAAGAGAAAGTTTCAGACAATTCCACGCAGCACGTAGCTGAGAAAATATCAGTGAGCAAAGAACTGTTGCTAGTACCGAGGCCAGAAGGAGCCCAGATCAGTATGACAGGGGTTTGCAACAGGCCCGAGTATGCTGCTGCAAAAATACAACATTAACAGATAAAGGAGTGTATGACAGTTCTTGTGTGCAGGAAAGGCCAAATTAGAAGACTGCTCTTAGCCAGCTGGAATAATGTCAAATAATATGAAAAAAATACATTTTACATTAGCTGGAGAACCACAATTTGGTGTTTCAATGTCCGTAAAACAGGGTGTTACAACGATGCAAGCAACAGGATAGGCTTTTAAATTTATTAATCTAAACCAATAAAAGTATGCACGTGATGGGTATCTGTTTAGATTTCAAGAAAGAATACAAAAATAAATAAATAAATGGGGGGGGGGGCGGGGGGTGGAGATGGGGGGTTGTGTTGTGGGGGGAGGCATTCAGAGAATCATAGAATATCCTCTGTTGGAAGGGACCCATAAGGCTCACTGAGTCCAACTCCCAGCTCTACACAGAACCACCCAAAAACCAAACCCTATGTCTGAGAGCACTGTCCAAACACTCCTGGAACTCCAGCAGCTCCGGGCCGTGCCCACTGCCCTGGGCAGCCTGTTCCATGCCCACCGCCCTCTGTTGCAGCCCCTGTCCCTAATCCCCAGCTGCCCCTCCCCTGACACAGCTCCATGCCGTTCCCTCGGGCCCTGTCGCTGTCACACAGAGCAGAGCTCAGCGCTGCCCCTCCGCTCCCCGTGAGGAGCTGCAGCCGCCATCAGGCCTCCCCTCAGCTCCTCTGCTCTGAGCTGAGCAAACTAACAAAACCCGAGCTGCTCCTCAAGCATCCTGCCCTCCAGACCCTTCAACATCTTTTAGCTCTCCTTTGGATCCTCTCCAATAGTTTTATGTCCTTTTTGTATCGTGGTGCCCAAAACTACACATGGTACTCAAAGTGAGGCCACACCAGCGTGCCATAGAGCAGGACAATCCCTTCCCTTAACTGGATAGCAGCGCCAAGAAGAAAGTCAAGTCATGCTGATAGTAGATTAGATAGGAATATTGATGTTTTCATGAGGCTGAACTGCAGGAGAAGCTAAGCTGATAGAAGTGCAGGAGTTGCTCGTCTAACAGAATCAGACATGAGCAGTTCACTGGAAGTGCAGGTAGAGTGGTTGTGTGCTTAAAACCTCTCAAAGCTTGGATGTACAATTGTCACAGTTGAGATTACTGTCATGATTTTCAGAAGCAGAATTGCACGGAAATGAGCAAGCACACAAACATCTTCACGCGAAGTTCACACCGTGACTTTCAAGCTCTATACTACAAATAACTGTGAAATCTGGGGATGCATTTTAAGAAGTCTGGAATGAGCTACTTCATAGAAATACTGTCAGTATCTTAAACTACTATACACAAATTTGCACTTTTGCTACAATATTAAATAATAAGTAGAAGAAAAAGTGTGCATTCGACATAAAAACAAGCTGTCCAATTGAAGAGGAACAATTCACTGCAGCCCTCTGATTCTGACCTCAGAACTCTGCGGGTGTCCTTTTAACTGAAAACATCTGCCACATCTGAGCAAAACCAGTGAAAGACTTTCTCTTGTTAGAAAGAAGAGAAAAGAAGAGTGAGGATAAGAGAGGAGAGGAAGGGAGGGGAGGGAAAAGGGAAAGGGAAGGAAATTAGGGAGGTAAATTCATAGTCTGCAGTATTTCTGGCTCTTCAAGGCATTCGTGAAAAGACAGAGCCCTCTACTGACCACTTCATTTCTTTCCCCAAGTTTGGTAGATTGAAGAAAGGCTTTGGAAAATTTACCTAAATAACCTGCAGGACAATAATCAAAGAACAAGGACTTATTGAAACAGCAAAATAAAATAAAAAAGTAATTTTTAAAAATCTGTGTAAATTCAGGCCTTTAGGAACAGCATGTGTATAGAAGAGAGATTTAATCTTTCTCCAGCTAAGAAAATAGTAACAGTAATTTAAAAGATTGAAAATTTTTGCTTTTGCTTCAAATATCTCCAACATGTTCTAAGGTTTCAGGAAATTACAGAAAGCATATTAAAACACTCACCTTTTGTATTTGATCCCCTTTATGCATTTCAATTGTACACTGACCCATACAGAAAATGGGTTTGCACTGAGCTATTGTCCAGAGAAGAGCAACGAGGCTAGTGAAGGGCCTGGAAAATCAGCCCCATGAGGAGAGGCTGAGGGAGCTACAGCTGTTTAGTCTGGGGATGAGGCGGCTGAGGGGAGACCTTATTACTCTCTTCCAGTACCTGAAAGGTGCTTACAGAGAGAGCAGGACTGGTCTCTTCTCAGTGGTGACAGGTGATAGGATGAGGGGAAATGGCCTCAAGTTGTGCCAAGGTAGGTTTAGGTTGGATATTAGGAAACACTTCTTTACAGAAAGGGTGGTTAAACCCCAGGGAGGTGGTTGAGTCACCGTCCCTGGATGTGTTTAAGAGCCGTTTGGATGTGGTGCTCGGAGATATGATTTAGCAGAGGGTCATTAGAGTTAGGGTACTATGGTTAGGCTGCGGTAGGACTTGATGATCTTTGAGTGATTCTATGATTCTATGATTTGTTCTCTGCAAATACAAGGACACCAGAATCACCCAGCCTGGGCGGAGTTCAGATGAGAGGAGCACAGACTTCTTGTAGTCAGAACTCTATAGTGTGTTCCTTCGGAAGAAAAATGTATGTTTTTAAAGAAGGAAAGACAAAATTGAGTGGTTTCACAAAAGTAAATTGAATTAGGGTAGACTAGCACAAAGCAGGTTGCTTTTTTCATTCAGAAAACACCATGTAATTTGAAAGAATTCCTGTAATTTGGAGTCATTTTACTTAAAGTATGCAATAAGTAAAGGGTCACCAAGTCTAGGTACATAGTAGAAGTGTTGGGTGCCCATTCTACTTCATCTGACCCAAGTGCAAAGCATTCCCACAGCCCTTCCTGGCTGCTTTATTGGGCTTTCATCTTTTCTGTACCAGCTCAGGTCAGGTGAAAGTGAAGGGAGACCTTATTGCTCTCTTCCAGTATCTGAAAGGTGCTTACCATGAGAGCAGGGGTGGTCTCTTCTCACTGATAACAGGACAAGGGGAAATGGCCTCAAGTTGCGCCAGGGTAAGTTTAGGTTGGATATCAGGAAACGCTTCTTTACAGAAAGGGTTGTTAAGCACTGGAATAGGCTCCCCAGGGAGGTGGTTGAGTCACCATCCCTGGATGTGTTTAAAAACCATTTGGATGTGGTGCTCAGGGACATGACTTAGTGGAGGGCTGTTAGTTAGGGTAGTGTGGTTAGGTTGTAGTTGGACTTGATAATCTTTAAGGTCTTTTCCAACCTGAGCAATTCTATGATTCTATGCCAAGCAAGAGTAAGCTCTGCTCCAGTGGTAAGGTTGGATTGGGACTAGCATCAGTGGCTGGTTGGTGTCTTCTCCAAGGCACCAACAAGAAACAGGTCCAAGCATAGGTTGAACCTTTGATGTGACACCTGTGGAACCCCCTTCCAACCCTGCACCTACACTTTGCAAGATGGGAAGACTCAAACCATTCTGTGAATCTATGGAATTACTGGAATATACTAGACTGATTACTTGACTACATCACATGCAAGGGCTCTGAAAACACTCCCATACAGTTCCTGTATCACATTTTGTCTAGGTCCTAGGCTCCAGAGCTCAGCAGCCTGTACTGTTACGTGATCCTGTTTGACTTAAGCAAACCAGCTCTATCCCTCAAACTTTCTCACAGTTCAGTTGACCCATGATCCCAGGACTCTTCTCAATAAGTCCTCCACATGCAGCCGCTCAGTTCTGGGATCTAACATCATGGCCAACACATCATGCTGATGTGAGATATTAAAGCATCTTTTGACTTATTCCGTGGTTTCATTTATGAAGAATGGTGCTTGAACAGAAAAAAAAAAAAAAAGTAATAATGGTAGAGTTTGGCAGAAAATCATGGAAGCAGAGACTCAAGCAGAATAAGACAGTTTAGAAGAGTGCTGGGGAACTTCTTCAGAACCAAGAATGTGAGGTTTCCAAGAACTCCATTATACAAATACATCATCATATATAAAACAAAACAGTAGAGATCTCTATACTCATCATAAAACTTGGTTGAACCCATCAATAATTCCTCGGGTAGAAAACCACACACACAGGACAGGCATAGCACAGCTGAAGCAGCCCAAGATGAATCACCAGAAAAATAATCTGGAGCATAAAGAAATGAGAAACACCCAACAGAAAGACAAAATATAGAAAACATCCTCACAGTCCAATATTATCAGAGATTTTATTTATAGAATTGTCATTTCAATTTGGCACACAATTGGAAAACGGGAACACAATTTGGTGGGACAAGAGTAAAAATGCCAAAGTGTTGCTGATCCTTCGTGGGGAGGAAGAGGACCATGAATTACAAATAAGGAGCAACGAGGGCTGAAAACAGTATTATCTGAAGGTAGGCTTTTATCAGCTGTAGACCATAAAGAAATGAAAAACTTTGAATCTTAAGCCACTTGGATGATGTTTCCACCTAGTAACCTAGGGAGAAATAAGCCACCAGACATGAGTTTAACACAACCCAGGTTCTTTTTTGTTGGCGGAAGCTGAGCTCTTCACAACTTTGCTTAGCTTTCTGTACGCATTGTGTTTGGCTTGCTTCTGCTCTCATTGACATCAGTGGGAGTGTACTTCAGGAACATCAGGTCTTTCACAGTAAGTCAGTGGAGCCCCTCCTAAGCAACACAACTCTGCACCCAAGGGATCAGAAAGGCGAAATGGTTGTAATATTTCACCAGAAAACAGTTTCCTTTCCTTCATTTTAAAAGAGTTTAACTTCTTCCTAAGCCATTTATACCTCTTCTGCATGTTCAGTGCTGCCAGTCATACGAAATTCTCTTCAAGCTGCCTTTATTTTGCTGGCATCTATCACTATCTACCATCTTTGGTAAAGTCAGCACCTTAGACCTTAGTCCCAAATCTTACCAGCTGCAGGATAAAATATGGTTGTGAGTTTGTTGCTGTGATCCTCTCATCCAGAAGCTTACATCTCCAATCCCTTGTCTTTCTTGTTCACATGGGCTAAGAAAGAAGCAAGGATCAAGAAGGCACAGACAAATAAGGAACAGCAAAAAGAGAAAAGTGGCTCTCCACTGTCATCAGAAAACCACAAAGCATAAGGCTTTAGCAGCCCCTTGGTATGACCTGTGAGTAACATTACCAGCTTGAGAGGTGGGAAGACCCTCACAGCAGGTGCTGGCACCTCACTGTAACAAACATCCCCCCAGAAGGTCTCAGACCTCATAGTTACTACCAGCTTGTCCCAGCAGCTTATACAGTGAACTGCATTCAGAGCTGTTTTTATGATGGAGGATGGCAGGACAAACTATGAATGTTTTGGCTATTTTTAATTCCTAATTGTGTCCATGGACCTCAGTGTGTATGACAGAGCACTGAAATAAGGCTTGGTTTGACTGGCCTGTAAAGAAGCTGTTCAAGCTTTCTAGGTTAAAGGTATTTCCCCCTCACCCTGCCAGAGCCTACAATCACACAGGCATTTATCAGATTAGTTATGTTAATTGTATGATTATCTAAACTCTGAAAGAGTAATCAAAATGTAACTTAAATCAATAGATAGAAACAAGTGTTCTCCGCTACAATTTCCCCAGCAAAGTCACCTGCTTCCTTCCCCTCTGTTTTTCTACTTAGGAAATTTGATCCACAAAGCAGGAGGGAAAAACAGAGGGATGTAACCTAGGAGACACTCAGCACAAGTAAGTCCCTTCTCATTGCAGCCCTCTGGGGAGGGCAGAGCACTTGTTCTGTATGTTTAGGGCAGGAGCATGAAGCATCACACCACTGCTGTGCAACTCATCAACAAAAAAGCAGAGAGGAACTCCAGTGCTGACTGCACTCAATATCTGATCTCCAACAACTTGCAATTTAAAATAATAATAAGAAAATCTCATACCTAAAGCCAGTTTGAAATTTTCTGTTCTTAATGACTGTAGAGGAAAAGCAATTATATGAAACGTCACAACAATCTGCATGGTTCATTCATCACCCAAGTAAGCTATCTCTGCTCATTATTGTTATGCACTCTGTAGATTTATTTAAGTGCTATTTGTCCTGATCTGTCTGTAAAAGCCTAGCAAACAGGTTAAAATCAAAACGAATTGAGTACAATATTCAATCCTTCTATTTCTGTGTCCATTTATTCAGGAAACACTCATTCAAGGGATGTGTCTTAGGACTTATGGTACAGCACTAGGTATCACTGGTGCTACCATCCAATCTTCTTAGCAGAACAAAAAAGAGAAAATATGTATGACTTCAGAATAATTTCACTTATAATTACCATAATCATTTGAACAAAAAAAGTCACCATCTGAAAACCGATGCTAAAATAATACATTCTCTTACTTTCCTTGCTTCGTGCTGGGACAGTACCATGAAGGCTTTTTTTAAAACTACTATTTTTTGAAAATATACCTTTGTAGGACTCACCTACATTGAGCAATTGTTTAAGGTAGCAGAATCACAGAATTACAGGGCTTGGAAGGGACATCAAGAGATCATTGAGTCCAACCCTCCTGCTAAAGCAGGTTCCCTACAATAGGTGACACAGGTGGGCGTCCAAATGGGTATTGAATAAGGAGACTCCACAACCTCTCTGGGCAGCTTGTTCCAGTGCTCCATTGCCTTTACTGTAAAAAAAGTTCTTCTGCATGTTATAGTACAGAACTTCCTATGTTTAAGTTTTAGGCCTTTGTTCCTTGTCCTATTGCTACATACCACTGAGAAGAGCCTGGCCTTGTCCATTTGCCTCCCACCTCCCTTTAGATATTTACAAACATTTACCAGATCCTCTCAGTTTCTCCAGGCTGAACAGATCCAGGTTACTCAGCCTTTCCTCATACAGGAGATGCTCCAGGCCCTTTATCCTCTTTGTGGCCCTCCACCAAACTCCTAGGAGATCCCTGTCTTTTTTGAACTGGGTAGTCCAGAACTGGACACAGTATTCTAAATATGCCCTCACCAGGGCAGAGTAGAGGAGAATCACCTCCCTCAACCTGCTGGCCATGCTCTTTTTAATGCACCCCAGGATACCATTGGCCTTCAGGGCCACAAGAGCACACTGCTGGCTCACAGGGCCAAGCCGTTTTCCACCAGGACCCCCAGGGTCCTTCTTCACAGAACTCATCCCTAAAAATGTTACAGCCTTACGTGGAAAAGGCTAGAATGTGTAGAATAAAGTCCTATCCAAGTAGTGAGACACCAGAACAATATGAGTTCCTACTCTGTTTCAAGCATAAGCATACCTGGAAACCACAAATGAGAAATGTGTATTTCAGCCAGAACTGCAAAATATTTTAGAATGGAGTGTAAATATGGCCAAATAAATAGGTGTACAGAGTGTTAATAGCATACACACAAACATCAAAGTACACTGGCACATGTGTACCACACAAGCACTTCTGAACACCTGCTGCTCTGCGCAAGAGTTGCATTTACATCAGAACCAAGTATTTACCAGAGGCCCCTGTATGCTCTCACCTAAATGGCTTCTCCCTCAGACAGACTGGGAGCTTCCGCACAGCCACGTCTTGTGCTTGCAGCTACACAAGGTCCAGATGTGCTAGAGGTGACCAAATGGGGACCTCACTCCCACCTTTCCTGCACTAGCACAGGAAATGAGGGAAATGAGACTAGGCAAAAAGGAGGCCAGAAGTGGAAAGGTATCAAACACTGTGATCACATCTAACAAAGCAATTTAGAATACCAGCAGGTCTGAACAAACAAACATCTTCCCAATGAAAAACTAGATATTTTTGCCAGCATATGGGAGAAAGGAAAGGAGAACTGGGGTTCTTCTTCATACGATTTTTAGCTTCCTAAGGAAAAACAATTCAGGCAAACACTATGTGCCTTCAACTAAAATGCCAACAAGCTCTCTTAGGATATTTAATGTTATTTTTCCTTTCTCCCACTGAAGCTGTCTGCTCACAGCTTATGCAAGGAAGTGATAGAGTCCTACCCAAATGAAAAGCAGTTACATTTCACAAGGTAAACGTATACATGCTTTCAATCTGAATCTAAAACTACCACCTCCTACAAACATTAATTATCATAAGTATTGTGCATCCAAGCTCTGTGACACACTCAAGTTTTAACACCAGGACAATTATAGCTATTTCTCATGCTTAAAATTTCATCCAAATTCTTTAACTACTAAATAGAAAAGCTTTTTTTTTTTAAAAAAAAAATTAAATTATTGTTAGGCTTCTAGCCACTTCTATCAGCATGAAATGGGGGTGGGGAGAAGCTGCAATCGTCTTATAGAACATTACTAAAGCCTTGGTAAATATCTGGATTTTTGTTCTTCATTGAGGTTTGGAAGCTCAACAAGGTGTGTTTTTTTTTTTTTTTAAAAAAAGATCAGCCTCTTTGCTAAAAGGGTATATCCACTTATCCATCATAGCATATAGCTGTTCATTAAACTTAAACTGGAATTTAAGTGGCTTCATATATTATCTACATGTGTAAAAGCTATGCGCAAATAGCAGCAACAGGATGAATTTCGGACAAAAAACATCTGAAGAAAATCTACCCGTACCAAAAGGCTAGTGAGACTAAGCATCAGTCTACCTTGCCAGCTAGTTTACAAAATAAAAGTCTTTACCTGTAGTTACGTAACAACTGAGGAGGTCTTTTGGAAACACAAATGCGAGCAAGAACATTAAAAGATGTATCGTGGCACACTCCACAATTGGCACAAGGAGAAAAACCTCTTTTTTATCAGAACAGTGGGAGGGTGAAAGAAGTTACGATAAACACAAACATGAGAATTTGGTTTAGAAAGCCAAACTGAAACTGCTGTATTAATTAAGAATTTTAGTTTTTGTGAGAAGAAATGGGAGCCTACTGATAACTAAAATAACAGGTTTGTTTTAATCTTCCGGAAATCCCTTCAGAGGGGTGGCACAGAACAACAAAACCGATGGTTACATTCCTGTGCATACAAGTCCACCTATTTTAGAGGTACTCTAGAATTAACCACTTAGTATCAAAGGGCTCACATTCTATTCACAGTGTGAGTTAGACTCACAAATAGCATTTTTTCAGTGAGGTTTTGTGGATTCTGCTGGACTTCAAGTGCCACTTGTTCTTCAAGCTTGCTTGAATAGGCTCAAGTTAACAGAAAACAGTCTACATATGTATAAATTAAGTAACCATAAGTAACTTGCAATGGCTCAAGAACTAATAGCAGAGAAGAATGCCCCTTAACCTAAGAAGACAGAAAGTCACTTAGGGGGTTCTAGAAATAAAATAAGTGCTACTTTTAGCTCAAGTTGTAAAAGTAATCAAGCAAACAGCCACACTCATTCCATGACACTAACCAAAGGTGGAAAAAAACAAAATAAAAAGGTACTGAAGAGGGTGTTTCTATAAGTACAAACACAAAATGAACAAGACCTACATCAGAGGAAAACCTAGCATGCGTCTTCAACACTATACAGAGAAGTCAGCAAGGACAAGAATTCACAGTTAAAAACTATACAAGGAAGCATTGCTTTCTTTTAAAAAGGTATATGGAAATAATCACTCTGATTAATAAAACACTGAAATTCACAACTCATCTGAATTAAACTGGTTTAAATCTTCAGGAAAAAGTCAAAGTAGTACAGAACTTCCCCCCCCCCCCCCCCCCCTTCTTTAAAAGCAGAAAGAGTGCCACCCTATCAAAAGATAGACTGTTGCAGCATATAAATTTGCGTCAATCTTCTTGTGCTTTCTGTTCAGGGAATAGAGAACACAGGGTCACCTTTCCTGCTAGGTTGTTTACACTTATCAAACGCCTTACATAAATCACTCTTTGTTTCTACCTAATTAATTACGGAGTCGCTAAAACTACAGTAACATGATGTAAAAGTTTCCGAGCAAGTCCTGTGAGAACTACTTAGGTTATTTTATGAATCAATTTGGATCTTTCTTTAATTCACCCATGTTCACAACTATGTAATGTATATGCGCCTTGAGTGTAAGAACTGCATGAAAACAGTCCAAAAGAAAAAAAATAGACACAGAAACTGAGGTGTGAGGCAGTCAGTCCTCTTCCTACTTTCGCTTATTATTATTATTGATTTTTTTGTTGTTGTTTTTAAATACCACCAACTGAAGAAACCCAATGCATGATACAGTCCCCCACATCCACACCAAACTGCTTTGCTGTGCATCTTTCCCAGCAAGTTTTCAAACCTGCTTCTTTAGACAGAGCATCTGGAGGCTACAAAAGCATGACTTATATTTCTCCAGCAACCACATTTATTTGTGTGATGTTTTTTCCAGATCTGGAAGTTTTTCAATCAGTGCTTTATGGTCCATGTTGATACTGGCTATGAGTCCTCCCTCATTGCCATCTGAGCCAGTGTAACTAATTTCTTCGCCCGTCAGAGTTGTCATGTGGCCACCTAACGCTCTCAACACTGCATTTCCAGCACATATGTCCCACTTCTTAATATAGGTGACATGGATATACACATCAGCTTCTTCTTGATTCTTTTCAGCCACGTCAAGGAGAGCCAGCACTTTGTAACCTACAATAATTGGTCAGAATAAGAAAGTTAAACCACATTTTCCAATTCCATACAAAGGAAAAACCTAACAGTAAGTGTTAATAACTTGCACATGCAAAATACAGGAAAGTGATGTCATGAACTATATATCCTGCCAGTCCAGTACAACACTGAAAGCACCAATAAACCTGCCTGCCATCTGACCCATACAGAAAATTGAAATAAAAAACCCCTAAAAACAAAAAATGCTTCTTCAATATTCCTTCAGACAGCCCTTACCAATGTGTTACACAGACTTGTTTAGACACATGTTAAACTAAACTATAAACTCAAATGTAGTTTTGCTCTTGCATTCAAATATTTATTCCTTGATCACTATATTACAGTGAAGTCTACTTTTTCTGGTTTATTATTACAAGACGCATAGATATACACCGCTCTTTGTCACAGCAACTTAGTCCAGTGCCATTTATGTCTATCATATATAGCACAAAGTTATTGCTTAAAATAACATTCTTTATTTTACAGAGATTTTTTTCAACTGTTCAGCCAGTCATTTTTGTTTTGTTGAACTTATCCTTCATTTACAGAGTTAAGCCCAGGAAGTCTAATATAATCAGCTGCACTTTTATCATCTCTGTCATAAGAAAATCCATTTAGATTCACTGTCAAGAACCCGAACAAGATGATCTTCTCTAGCTTTCCACATTAATGACTTAAAAAGATACATTTCTGTAAAATTCAAACTTCATATGGATTTTTGAGATTTAAAAACAGCCATTGCTTCACACTAGTGAAGCAATATATTTCACATATTTGCATTATGCCAGTAAAATGCAAAAGGATATTGTGTAAAGTTATGAAACGTAGCTAAAAGCTCGTTGGACTGAATACAGGACAGATAGCAACGGACTTCAGTTACAACACTTTTCTATTCTGATGCAAATGAAATAAATAGTATGAATCTTTAATGGTTTTTCCTTGTAACACCGTCTAATTAATGTACTATTAGTTATCTAAGAACCAGCTGATTCTCTTCCATGATTCTTTATTTGCTCACACATCCTTTTACCTTTCACAAAGGCATCGGCACTTTCAGTGAATGTATATACACACCAACTGCCTGAAGCAGATTTGCATTCAGGTTTATATATTCAGGAGATACTGTGTCCCTACTGCCAAGCGCTTGCTTTTGGGAACATGAAGAACAAAAGAGGAGAAAGAACTCACGTCACACTTATTTCCTTTTGTTTAATAATGGCTACCCCTTTAAATAGTTTGAAAGCAGTAAAAATGGATAGAATGACTAAAGAACCAAACCTGCTCCACCAGCGGGGATTATCACAGTCTTATTTCCAAAAGTCTGCCGTGCAACCTGCTCCACTTTTCCTGCATGGGAGCGGGATACAATAATTCTTGGAGTTTTCTCATTGTAGAAGGAACGAGCTTTTACGCTTGACCCACCATCCACCATTGCCCAGGCTACAAGAGAAACACAAATGCTACTAAGCTTTATGAAAAGCTATCTCTGTTAAGTATACAGATAAAAGAACACTCTTTGGAGAAGACTGAAGTGACTCAGTTTTCCGCTGTACGAGCAAAATTTAGGATTGACTGAAGGAAGTCCATGTGTGCACAGGAGCATAAAAGAGAAAGAAACAGCTTCATACACACAGCTTTGTGCATATGCTCTACTCCTGTATCAAAATAAGGGGGAAAAAAATCCCAACAAATAACAACTTGCAACTGAAAAATCATTAAAGTTAGAAGACATCTGAGGCAGACCTAGATCCAATTTTTCGTCAAACAATCCTTCAGTAAAAAACCAAAAACCTAACAACCCTTCAAAGAAGGCAGCAAAAATGTTACCTTACGTTCTTTTGCTACAAAGGATAACAATAATAAAAGAAGGAAGTGAAAACATTTGATAGGGTGTTTTGGAGGACTGGATTTAGACTACACAACCTACTACTTATTTCATCATGCAGTTCAAAACCAAGCTGGGTAGGTGGCATCTCCTACCCACTAATTTGACATTTACTTAGCAGACTAACCAGCAATTTCATCTCAGTAGAGGACCAGATTGTACGGCAACAGACTGAGCTGTGTGTAATCACAATAGTGACTTTTTCATTGCTTTGTACTGGTGTGGTACTATTAGGAACAACTCTACTCACAACATGCTGTTACTTCCAGCTTGGAAAATGAATACTTTTCACACAGAATGACAGAATTAATTGCATTTCATCTGATGCCATGTCTGAGCATGTCACACAGCTATTTTTTAAACAAGTTAAATCCTCAAAATTACAGTGCTGAAAAACATTTATTTACATACAATTTGATACTTAAAAAATACAATCCAATAAGCCCTTCAGGATACTTAAAGAATACCAAAATATAGCACATACTTAAACAACACAGCTTAGTGGAAAATACTGGTTGACAGGTGGACAGCTGGACTGGATGATCTTCGAGATCTTTTTCAACCTTGGTGATTCTACCATTCTATGACTGGAGATTAGGTTCATATTTAAAGAAGGTAAAATCTTTAGCACAAAATATTAAGTGTTCAAAAAGCACAAAGGAGAACAAAAAATTAATATATTCAGTCAGTTTCTGTGTAAGAACTACTGCATAACTTCACAACACTAGAGGTCAGTATTGCTTAAGGAAAAAACAATAAGAGAAATTCTTGTTTCAAGTGTACAGCATATGAGATGTGAATACTGAAACTACTTTGAAGCAGCCCACAGAGCGCCAAACGTGAAGTTATCTTCACTGATACATCATTAGTACTAACGACTTAATTAGGCCAGGAATATGCCTTAATAAAGCATGTCAGATACTCAAAAAGGCTACTTTAGACAGTCCTGCCTGATACACAGGAACAGTGGCCATTAAGATCTTTCATTTATCTGTGTTGCCCACACTGAACAGACACCAACTCCTGGATGTAATTTCACAGACCCAAGTACTGCTGCTGTTCTGTTAAAGACTATCAGCACATATAAGATCAGTCAGCACGTATGCAGGCTTCATTTTCTTTGGTTTGCTACAAGCACTCCTGTTCAAGAAATCTTAATTGTTAAACACATTTTCCATTAGTATTTTTTTTTTTTTGTTAGTTTGTTTTAAATGCATCATTTTTATGTTAAACACAGACAGCATTTTCCTTTGGGGTCTCACAGCACACTAACAGCTCTGGATCCGAGGTCTTTTGCACCCAAGTAATGCTTTCCTCATTTATATCCAGAGATTTTCTCTCAGACATCAAATTTTAGTTAACACTATCACTGAAGAGATCAGAAAGATATGAAGGGATAAAGATACCTGTGTATGCCGAAAATGGCTTATGTATCACTCCTATTACTGGTTTTCCATTTACAGCCACACAAACCATTGTTGTGACATACTGCCGAAGATCCTCTGTGGGCAAAATGAGAGGAAGAAAGTTCATGGACAGATGTTCAGAACTCAGAAAAAAAGCAGACCTGACATGATACAAACATTGCTCTTTGAAGTGTAGCCTACTTCCTAACTGGTACAATTACATAACTTTGTTGCATCTTCAAATAACTTTGCAGTTATCAAAAGATTTTACAGAATCCCCAGCATCCCACAAATTTTTCTTCTTCGGTAGATGTAACTTGTACTCATGCCAGAGCCACTGCTAATAATTATCCTACGTTGTATGTATCTTCATAGAATTTGTGCTCTTAAATTCTCCTTTCTATGCTCCATACTTTATCTTCTACTGCTTCAGAGCTGAAACAATCAAACACTGAAGAGCATTCACCTGATAAGTGACCGTATCAACAGAATATTCAACTACAGTTTCAATTGTATTGCCTTAAGCTGCTTACATGACATCTTAAAACACACGGAAAAGAGACTGAATTACATATCCTTTTTAAAAGTCGGAAACAAAAACTCTTTTTAATCAAGTTAAACATATTCATTTATTCTTCCCTTTACAGAAAGGAACAACAAGAAAAAAAAATCTGAGTTCAGTGTTATCACAGTAATAACTGAAATCAAGACATGCAATACCAGCAGAATCCACAAGTGACAGTTACCATCTATTTTAGTAATTTCTTTGTTGCAAGGAATTCCTAAGCTATTTCAGTGTTGCTACCCATAAAACTAAATGCTACAGTCTGATAGCTATAGAGATTTCACTATAAAATTTGTTCAGTTGGAACACATTAGCTTTGATACAGCACACTTTAACAAGAGGTGCTACTTTAAATACTTTTTATTTTATCTCTAGTAAAAAGACAGACATCGGTATGACACACCTGTGTACTCTTGCGTAGCATCTAACGGATCAATCCAGACGGTAACACTTTCTGCTGGAACCTCTTTAGGCTGTATTTTTTCTTTTATGTCTTCAGGAATATTGCGATCCCAAGACACTGTCTCCTGATCAGCTGTATCAACACGTTCCTCAGAGTTTATCTGTTATAAGAAAACAAAAGCAGGTGCATTAATTTATCAGATGCAGCAACTGCGGTAGTGGAAAAAGTTGGAAAATCTTGAATGCATCTGTCTCTCCCTTCACCTCAAAGTACAGCAGCACAAACTGGCCATTTTTCAGTAACTGACAAGTTGCTAACACCATGTAACAAGTAATGAAGAAAATCACAATTCAGTTTTGTTGTGAACCACACCAGTTGGACGCCATAATTCTGATTTCAACTCTTCCTATTGAGTGTTCCCATTGTAAGAATCCTATCTTTCAATCAGAATTCAAATGCAGTTGTTTCAAAGAGTACAAGCAGAATATTCAGTTCTGGATACTTGTACAGCATACAGCTATAGTAGAGATCTAATACTGTACTTACACTGACCAGTAAACAAAGATTCAAGTGTACAATTCTTATCAATAAGTACTTTGCAGATTGTAGTATGACACATGGGATTAAGAATCCTAGGTTATATTCCTGCTTCAGGAATTGAATCATGACTAGCAATATATAAGCAGATCAACTGGATGTAACCTTTACACAGCTGTCAAATGTATTTTATTTTATGAACAAGTTAGTAACATTCCTCATCTGTCTTTAGGGTAGGTAAGGCCAAGAACTTAAGATAACCCAGAAAGAACATTTATAAACAGCAGTTAATAATATTTAACCTTGTTGTCACCTGTCTGGCCTACAGAATTTTATTCTTGAACACAGAGTATTACATAGAATCACAGAATTAAATCCCTCATGGGCAGCAATATCTATCACTAGATCAAGCTGCCCAGAGCCCCATCCAACCAAATCCCAAACACCCCCAGGGCCAGGGCATCTACAGCTCTTCTGATCCAGTGCCTCACACTCCCTAAGAATTTCCTCCTAACATCTAACCTAAATCTCCCCTTTTAGCTTAAAGCTGTTCCCTCTTGTTCTATCACTATCTGCCAGTCAAAAAGTCAGCCTCCCTCCTGTTCATAAGCTCCCCTCGAGTACTGGAAGGCTACAATGAAGTCTCCCCAGAGCTTTCTCTTTTCTGGGCCAAACAAGCCCACCTCCCTCAGCCTGTCTTCATAGGAAAGCTGCTCCAGCCCTCTGATCATCTTTGTAGCCCTCCTCCAGACCTGCTCCTACAGCTCCATGTCTTTCCTGTTCAGAGGGCCCCAGGCCTGGACGCTATACTCCAGATGGAGACTCAGAAGGGCAAACCAGAGAGGAACAATCCCCTCCCTCACCCTGTTGGCCACCCCTTTTTTGATGCAAATCAAAAAAGGGTACAGTTGGCTTTCCAGGCTGCAAGCTCACACTGCTGGCTCACATCAAGCTTTTTATCCACCAACAACTACAGGTTTTTCTCTGTAGGGCTCTTCTCAACCTACTTGTCCCACAGTCCACACTGATAGTGGAGACTGCCCATTTCAGAATGGAGAACAGAGCTCAGTACATTAGTGCAACACACAACCCCATTCTGCTGAAGGGATGAACATTCGGCAAAACCCAGTACAATGTCATTTTAGCTGAAGTAGTAAGACAGTTTTGAATCACAACAGATTCATTTCACACAGAATACTGTACATAATATCTTACACTTACAAAACAAACATCCCCACAGTTCTTTGTGCAGGGTCATATGGGTCAACCTGCCTCAGTCTACACATACTAGCTTGCTACAGTTTCATGCATGGTTTACAGGAGAGCTGTAATATAACTGAACAAAGGTAGTGCCAAATGGAATTCAGATAAATTCAACTCATTTCCTTTTAGCACCTCAGTTACATCAGGAGACTGGTACTTCTTTGTTCTTTCTACTGACAGTAAAAAGGAAGGCACTGTCACTATGTCTTTCATGCTTTAGCCTATAAGAAGCCTTCAGAAATGCATCAGTCCACTAATTATTCAGTAGAACAATGAAGCTTGTTGCTCAGATGTGTTTTTTAAATGCCTGAAGTGTACTCAGCTTGGACTTCAGACATTCCAGAATATCAGAAATGCTAGTTTAAAGGCAAGCTAAATCTAATGCAATTCTAAAGTGATTCTGTATTGATTAGTTCTAACGTCCAGCCATGTCAAAACGTCAAGCAGACATGGGATGCAAGGTGTCTACCACCTACAGCCACCTATTGCACCTTATTGACTACAGAAGGAGTCTACAACCATATTAGCTTGGATAAGACATCTAATTGCTAGAGCAGATGAATACCCTTTAAGTAAAGCAAACTTATTACAGATGTCATACATAAGTGACATTGAAAAATAATGAAAATAAAGAAGTGATCAGATTGGGTCAGGCTGAACGGGGCTCTGAGCAACCGGATGTAGCTGTAGATGTCCCTGTCATTATACGGGAGCTGGGCTAGGCAACCTTTAGAAGACCCTTCCAACTCAAATTATTCCATAATTCTGTGTTCGAATGTAACAGACTTTGTAGGATTTTCACTGAATTTGCATGACAAGAAAAGACATCACACACACCTCAGCTGTAACAGATTATCAGCACAGGGTTAAAGGCCATCTTGTTCAAGAGGACTGAAAAATTAAGAAGCAAGCAGAACTGCAACATCCCCAGCCACACGTCACAGCTGTCTTTTCATGTAAAAACCAGTATTTGAAGCACTACATGCCAAGCAGAACCCTTGAAGTCGCCGTGACATTTACAAATTAAACATCTGTCATTATATGATCAACCTGATGATTGTGTTTTCCCCGGGCGGAACAGTTCTGCAGAGTCAAAACAAGTAGTTTCACAGACTTGGCAGACTCAACACAACCTCCGGGCAGTTCAAGTTCTGCTACAGCATATCATGCACCTCTGTAAGAAATCACATTTTAAAAAAGACAAAAAAAAAAAAAGCTAACAAAATACATTTCCTCAATAGTATGCAGAACACAGGCTGCGTCCAAAAAAGCTACAAGAGTTGGAATCAATCCTACAAAAAGGAAAGAAACCTCTTGTTACACTTGTTATTACATTACAGTAAAATTAGATATTTGTATAGTACTTGCTGCTGAGATTTCTGGTTTCAAAGGCTAAGTTCTGGAATTAAAACGCTAGCACAGCTGATTTGAGGTACTGCTTTGCAACTTTGGAATTAAAGACACCTCCAACGCCAAATCCCATATCCACAAATGGCTGACGGTGCTGAGGATGAGGCAGTGTAAACTTCATGACTCACATTTTTCTTACTCTGAAATGCCCTGGAGATTTTGCCCAGTGGCTGGGGAATCTCCTTCTTGGTGATACTCAGAAGCCACCTGGCCATGGGCCTGGCACCCCACCCCTAGCGTCCTTACTTGAGCAGGGCTTGAGATGGAAGGACCCTGAAGTCCCTTCCAGCCTCAGCCATTCTGTGATGCTCTGGAAGCATATAAAAAATACTGTTTTCAGAGAAACAACTTCTACTTCAAAAATTGTGTAACCATGCCCATAATGTTGCAGCATTTATATTGCTAGTGAGCAGTCTCTTGCAGCAGTCATAACTAATCTCCCAGAAAAAGAAAGTGGAAAAAAGATAGCAGTGCCATGGTCACATAGACCCTATGACGCTAGCCCCACTTACCAGACTTGTCCTCTGCAAGCCACCTGAAAGAAAAAGTCTTCTGGGTCACTCACTCTTCCACCAGTATTACCATTTATGCTGCATCCTTGGCTGAATACAAGTCATAGGCCAAGCAGAAACTCACAGCCATGCCACCACCTGCATATACTAAACTTACTTATTGTTAGGAAACTGTACTATAGGTTTTGTAAAACAATGCTGCCTTATGGAGGATCACCAATCCTTAGTACTAGGAACTTTTCTTCTTTTACTTTAATACAAGAGAACATACCAGGAAAACTTGCCTTTGTGTTAATATGATGGCATACTTTACTGCTTGATATTGAGTTCCTACCTGTCATTCCCATTTGCTGGAAGCCTCCAAAGGCTGTGACCTTAAATTTCAACCTCTTCAGAAGCAATATGGATACACAGTTGACCCAACTGCCAATTCTTCAGGTATGGTAGATTAACAACCACAACCCTAAATGTTTTAGTGAAAGCTTGTTCCAGCAAGATACTCTCAAACTGGTACCTAACAACAAAGTTGCAAGTTTGTACATTTGCTATCACCTACTCATAAGAGTCAGATTTAAATAGCAATCCATCTTACATGCATGTTTATTCCTGAAGGTCTTTTAGATCCCCATCTGGTAATGAAGTGCTCTCAGATCCAAATCTTGATGCCTTCTTATTAAAATAGAAAGCAATTACTATCCTACCTGTATTATTAAAAAAAACCTACTCAACATAAATAGGACAATCCAGGTAACAACAAAATGTAAACTCACAAGTCAGAATATGAATACAAGGGTATTCCAGGTACAACAGTTCAAGAACAGAGAGATAAGCTGAATGGGTAACTCCAGTGATTCAAACAGGAACACGAACCAAAACGCCTAAAGACTCAGATGAAGCAGCACACAGGAACATTAGCAAAACACTAACAGGTTTTTGACTTTGCTTTTCTATTTTCTTAGGGCATTAACTGCTTAACAGACACAGTCAACTCACCAGCCATCATGCAACACCTCCATTATACACACCTAAGATTCAAACTGAACTTTGCTATCTGTATTCAGGTGATTCAAGCGATCAGTTACTTGGTTAGGCTTCACAAAGGCCAGCATTCAGAGGAGAAAGGTCCCCTCAGCAGCCTTCGAGCTCACTCCATTTACCAAACCTGCCCTTGCACAGCCACACACCTCCCACCACCACCATCCCGCTGCTCTGAGGAGGGACATACTCCCAGACACTGGAGGTCAGGTTGTTTTATCTTTGTTTGCTCAGTTGCTGATTTTTCCCTCAAATGTACCAGAGGGGAAAGCTGCCTCATTTCCCTGCAGTGTCTGTATATGTGCAACTCTACGAAGTGATCAGGTGCCAAAACCTCTCACAGTAGAAATCCACTCAACAAGTCATGGTGGACAAATATGCCTTCTGCAGCAACGTAACAGAACAACCTCCAGGTGAACAAGCAGCAGTCAAAGCACTTTATCTGCAATAACAGAGGAAAGTATCTGTCTAGTCGTGCTGATTAAGAAATGGCCTTCAGAGTCTGCTGCAGAAGGCAGTAACCACATTCACACCAAGACCCAGTTCACCGGCAGCAGTGGCCACCCTGATCCCTCCCTTCCAGCTTTAGACCTTGAAGGTGACAGGCAGCAATTTCCACTACAAGTTAAAGTGGCTCTCTGAAAGCTTCTGTCACTTGACACTGAAAAGAGAGAAAAAACTAGAAATCAAAATACTACTGCCTTGTTCGCCTCAGCAGACAGCTAACAAGCTTTTAGCTAGGTTTGTTACATCACAAGTTAAATCAAAATCTGGTATTTAAGACGTCTTTAGGCTTTAAACAATTAGAAGACTAGCCTTGCTAGCATCATCAAGAAATCTACTTTTACTTACATTGAGGTTTTAAAGATCTGCTTACTTCCTTTTGAAAGGGTGCCTTCCCTCCTTTAATTTACCATGATATACTAGAAAGGAAAACTAGCTTTTGCAGGCAGGCTTCACCATGCCTTTCAGAAAGGGTCCACTCAAGTTTAAGTGGGGTACACTTTGTTACAAAAGGAAAGAAAGGACTTTGCTAAATGAAGTGGTCCTCCAACTAAATTTCTTATTAAAAATTGTTTTTGTTAATAAAGTATACATTTTAATAATAATATATAAGTGTGCAATGCACATAAATATATATTATACAATAAAGTTACATTGACGCTCATTTGAAAGTGAGACAAGATATAATAATGTCACAACAGGGATAAAGGAGGCAGGCATTTTTAAAGAAACAACGTCCAGACAGGCAGAAGCTCTGGAGCTCCCTCCCATCAACTACATCTTCATTAATTGTAATGACAAGAGTAAGATGACAGAGCACACAAAGAATATGGAGTTGCCCAAGTATCATAAAGCACAGTTAATGCTCATGAAAACTCATTATATGGCTTTGGTCATTAAGCAGCTAACAAGTTTTCACATATAGTAAATACGTATCAGATGACAATTCTGCCTCTCCTGACTTACGGTGAATAGAAGTTGGTAAAAACAACAGAAATACAGCAGAGGAAATTGTGTGGATCGCAGCAGTCGCACACCTGTCGAAACAGCTAAAACCCAAGAACGATAAAAGTAATAAAGTCACTCCCTCATTAGTTCACAAATTGTTTCAAGACATTGCAAAATTCACATTCACAGTTCTGCACAGACAGAAGTTCAACAGAATGAAAGGAATAACTGGCTTGTTGTGAGCACCGCAGCGCCACTTGTCAACCTAAGACCCCAGACACACAGAAGCAGAGAAATGCACGTACACAGCAGCTCCAAGAAGCTCTGTGGTCTATGAGGCACAGCACCAGCACAGAGCTCTGGGTGCTCAGCTGACACACCAGATAGCCCTGCTGCATGCACAGTGCTACTGGTAATTATACCTGCAAAGATATGATCACAGAGCCTGGTACCATAAAGTCAGGGGTTTAATTTCATTTTAGGTACAGAGTCAGCAAGAGTCAACGAGCATCAGGTAAAACCCATATTAAAAAGTGCATGCTCAGCCAACACCTACTGATGAGAATACAGATTAACATTCATGCTTCTTGCTTTACTTACAAATATGCTTGTAATCACTACGATCATGACGGTCAAGAGAATGTCAACTTTCTTAAAGCCCTAAGAACCAAGAATGCCTTTCTTCCAACATGAAGAAACAAATTACTGTGTTTATGCTGGAGAGCACCGAAACCCTTCTGAAATCTAAGTAGCATTTAGTTCTTCAGATCTAGTTCTTTGACATACCTATCTTACCCCACTGAATTGGTTATCAGATGCAGAGCTTGCCATCTTAGGTGAGATTCCAGTTTTGTAAGACAGTTGATACTGAGGTCAGAAACCCACAAACAGTAGGTTTAAATCTAGAAGGTATTTCAGGTTGTCGGAAAAAAAAGGAGTGCTTAGAGACATCAAACTTCCAAAAAAAATGTAATTAATGTATAGAAATATCTCATTAAAAGTAAAACTGACATGTTATTAAATTCCCATTTTCAAACACTGATGCCTGATACCAGCATTATCATGCACAAACTTGAAACGAGGTTCTTATCTGTCCTAACTGGGAAGAGCTGGGACTCTGCAATCAAGGATTGCAGCCTTTCAGTACGTAAAGGGGAGCTACAGGAAAGAAGGGGACAGACTGTTTAGCAGGGTCTGCGGTGACAGAACAAGGGGAAATGGCTTCAAGCTTAAAGAGGGAAGATTTACATTAGGTATAAGGAAAAACAAAAATTTAAACGAGGGCAGTGAGGCACTGGAACAGGTTGACCAGAGAGGTGGCAGATGCCCCATCCCTGGAGACATTCAAGGCTAGGCTGGACCAGGCTCTGGACAACTGTTCTAACTATGCATGTCCCTGTTCACTGCAGGGGAGTTGGACTAAATGACGTTTAAGAGCCCCTTCCAGCTCTAAGGATTCTATAATTCTACTCTATTCTAAATAGATAGAAGAACCATTAGGTTCAGGGCAGTGCCAAGACCAATGAAAAGATGCTTGAAGGGAAAGGCTGGGAATAGAAGACTTGATTTCCATCATAGTCACAATAAACCAAGAAGAAAATAAAGGTATTTCTTTGTTCAATATTCATACCAGGAAACAAGACACACAGCTGGCACAGCTATAGAACAAAAATATCAAAGTGCTGGTGAAAAATAAGCACAAACTGCCTAAGAAGTGAGAGAGCCTATTTGAGTCAGCAAGTCTGAAATCTGCATCCTATGAAGGTCATGGTAGCGTAGTGCAGAAGCAAAAAAGCAGAATTGTGTGTGCCACTTTAAAACTGGCTTATTCTATGTGAGGACAGGACTTTGGCCAAAGCTCACATTTAAGGAGAATGCACCTCCCTAGTAAATCATTCCCACCCACTTGTGCAAGCACACTGTTCCTTCAGATGTGCTGATGCAGGCTGTCAGTAGGGCTGCAATGCGAGCAGACTATTCTTAAATTGTTAATTATTTTACACTTTTTACCTTGGATGCCTTCAGATATCAAGCTCCCAACACCAACCTCTGCGCAGGCAGCACTATCAAAACAGAAAACCCTGATAGGTAGTGCTCAGAGAAGCTCTTGTAGTGGGTAACATTACTGAAACTCCCGAACAAGTCATCTCTTCAAACAGAGCAGCTCTTCTAGGCAGAGCACACCCAGGCTTCTTGCCAGTTTCCAACTAGATCTGGAATCATAGGTTCTCCACTCCACTCTCTTCACCCTGTATCACAGCTGGCTTGAGCATCACCTTAATGCCTTCGCCCAATTCCCATCCTAGCCCTTGTTTCACAAACACTGGACAAGGAGTAAATTGAGCTGCATGGAGAAACAACCAAAAAAACAAATAGTGAAGTAACCCAGAAAAGGTAAATAAACAGAAAGAAGCAGAGGTGATTTTAGCTGGAACAGATCCCTGACTACTTCTTAGCATGACAACCAAATAGAAGAAGACAACACTGTTACGGGTAAATCTCAAGCCTGTGACTGCAGTTAAAGACTTTATCAAGAGAAACCATTGTGTGTATTTGACCACGAAATGCATTTTTGAAGTCACCTGCACACACAAGCTCCATAGGAGGTGCAAATGTGCACTGCTTGAACTTGATTGCGCTGAGACAACCCTGGGTAATACCTCAGTTAGAAAGGACTTACCACCTCCCCATGCCTGTTCCTGATATAACAACAATACTCAGTACTGTTCCATTTCCTAAGCAGTCATAAACTGAATTGATCTGCTGCTCTTCTGTCTCATCCAGCCTTGCTGCAACCTTTTGCTCATAAACTGATGCAAATACATTCATTTGTTTCAAATCGAAACGGTGATGTAAGCAGGCGAGTTACTCTGTAAATGGAAACAGCTTTACTTACAAAACATTTTCTTCGTCTATTCATCATTTTTTCCCCCTTCTTCCCCTCAAATTTATATATACATATATAAAATGTGAAAGTCTAGCTCTTCCTGTATTCTCTTAATAACCAAGCCTTAGGAGAAGTTCTACTTCAGACAAACTGCACATTTTGTGCTCTGCCGAGCAGCACGATACAGGACATCCGCGACTGCTCACTGACTTTAGTTTATTTCAGTCAAATGACTTCTCCCCATAGTTATTTTTAAACACTGGAAAGCCATGATTTGTCATCAGCTTAACGGTGAGATACCCGTTAAGCTCAGGGCTTCCATGAGGCAAGTATTTTGCTTTACTCAAGAAAACTGTTGAATTCTTTCAGTTTTTGTGTGACAGTTCTTTTGTTACCACTGTCTTCTCAAGCAAAAACAGAGAAGGGTTTCTATTTGACTCGAGGAACATTCTATACACCAGAGTGTCTGTCTGTACTTGGAGATAAGGCTGTGGCTTTATTGCTTCACAAGAAAGATGTCTCAGAAAATCCCACGTAACCCTCATACTGTTATCAACACAAATTACAGGTCTGCTCTGTAAACAGGAGGAATTTAAAATAGAGGATGCAAGAGGCACGTAACAGAATTACTGATGGAGATGATCTTGTCTTCACACCTGAGAATTCTGTACTGTAACACGTAAAAAAAAAAAAAAGTTTTTTTAATTATTACTTGGGTTTGGACAAATACTTATCACAGAAAGGCTTGAGTTGGAAGGGACCTCAAGGATCATTCAGCTCCAACCCTCCTGTTGCGGGCAGGGTTGCCAACCACTAAATCAGGCACCAGATCAGGTTGCCCAGGGCCCCATCCAAATTGGCCTTGTACACCTTCAGGGATGAGGCATCCACAGTGTACCTCTCTGTGCCAGAGCCTCACCGCTTCAGCATTCTACAGCCTGAGACAACATGTCTTACCAGCATATACAGTTCAGTAGATATTTCTTAAATACCTAATGAGAGAAGGTGTTATTTTTCAGATCACGTACTTCAAATATCCTAGAGATGACTTGTCAGAGCTAGTAACATTAAATCAGCTGAAGGATTTGTCAAACTCACTCTTCCTCATCCTCTACAACTCTCAAGCTCATTCAATCTAATGGAGCAGAGGACTGGGGAGGAAATAAGGTCATATACCTGAATTTTACCTGGTTCTGTGATGTACGCACACATCATTGATTTCAGAGATTGTGAACATATCTGTGCTGTAGAGTGCCATCTGTTTTTGAAGACTAGCAGAAAATGCTATCTACTTGGAAAATACAGAGAAACACTGTTTTTTAAACATGAAAAGTTCAATATTCATATCCTTCAAGGAGAAAAGACCCATGTCAGTCAGTCACCTGAGAGGGGCTCACACAGGCAGCCACACACAGAGCAGGCACTGCACCAAGCCCTAAGCCCAAAGCAAATCCCCAGCCCTCAGTTAACACAGAGAGCCCTTATACCTACACAAACACAATCCCTCCTCCTACAGAGAGGTCAAAATGTGTTACTTCAAGCAGCCACAGTCACACCGTAACAATCTGGGACAACGCTTTTCCTTCAACACAGAGCTTCTTAAGGCAGCTTGTCACTGACAGAAAAACCTTCTGAGCACAGCCTTCATAATCTTCTTGTAGAGAAAGATGAAGAACTTATCAATTCCACATCAACAACTGATCAACCTGATGGTTTCACAGCGAATGTGGTCTGTACAGCACTTTAAGGAGAGACCCAAAGCAGCCTCTAACCAGGCACTGAAAACTGACTAAATGCGTGCTTACGGAGACACAGGAGCGAGAAGGGCTTGGAGCTACGGCGGCACCTCACTCCTCACCCTCCCAACCCTTCCTCCCCACACACGATGAGGTGTCAACCTCCAAAAAAAACCAAAAAAAAACAAACCACCAGGAAAAAGGCGCGTTTCCTGCGCCCCATCCCCAGCCGGACGGCGACACGTGTCGCTCCCCGAGCGGCGGCAGCACCCAGCACCCACCTACCTGCACGGTGGGGAAGGCGGCCCTCAGCAGGTGGAACATGCGGCGGTTGGACAGCAGGTCGCCGCTCGTCAGCTTCTCCTCGGCCCCCTCCCGCGTCTTCCCCTTGGCCTTCTCATTGAGCACGTTGCCCTCGCGGACCCTCCGCACCTCCTCGCCGCCCCGCACGGCCGCCAGCACGGACACGGCCAGCAGCTCTCGCAGGTCCACGGCGGCCGCCGAACCGCGGGGTCCCTCGGGCCCGCCCGCCGCCGGCTCGCTCAGCATGAAGAAGGCGAAGCGGCCGGCCAGAAAGCCGGAGTAGAGGTGGTAGAGGACGCCCAGACCCAGCAGGCAGAACACGGCCATGCCTAACGGCGAGAGGCGGATCCCCATGGGCGCCATGGCCGGGCGCAGCGGGACGGTGCCGGGCACTCACAGCGGCCCCATGACTCGGCTCGCTCCGCCACGACGGGACCAGCCGGGTCCAGCTCCCAGCGGGCCGGGGCGGAGCGGAGCCCGTCTGTATCCGGGTCAGGCGGGGGCGGGGCGCCGCCGTGCGCACTGAGCATGTCCCGGCGGCCGGCCAGGGCTGGGGTTTTGCTGTGGGGTCGCCTGTGGGGGTCGGTAGGAGGGACCGATGGGATGTGCGGTACACCTGTGCTCATGGCAACTTATGTTTCTTTGAAGTGTTAAACTTTTGGAATCATAGAATCATTGAGGTTGGAAAAGACCTCTGAGTTCGTCCAGTCCAGCCATCAACCCAACAGCACCATGCTCGGCAACAATGTCCCTCGGTGCCACATCTACACATTTCTTGAACGCCTCTGGGGCGGTGACTCCGCTACTCCTGTAGGCAGCCTGTGCCACTGCCTCACCACCCTTTCTGTGAAGAAACATTTCCTAATGTCTGACCTCAATCAACAGTGTGAAAGCTTAGCCCCACGGTAAGATTACCCTTGCAAACTGAAGGTGCTGTATCATCTCCCTCTTGACTCTTCCGTTTCAACAGCACCTTCAGTTACGTGGTTGCATACCCTGTGTTGTGCCGTATCCAAAGTATCTCTGTTGCAGGGTCTGCAAACCAAAGAAAGAGCATTGCATTTGAAATGGAATTCAAAAGAGCTGGATTTTACTCTCAGCAATGCTGGTATTTAACTTTCTAGGCTACTAGGCAACAACTGGAGTGTCCACATTTTCCTATTTTCCTTTGCCTTTAAGGCTTTATTTCTCTTCTCTTCTCTTCTCTTCTCTTCTCTTCTCTTCTCTTCTCTTCTCTTCTCTTCTCTTCTCTTCTCTTCTCTTCTCTTCTCTTCTCTTCTCTTCTCTTCTCTTCTCTTCTCTTCTCTTCTCTTCTCTTCTCTTCTCTTCTCTTCTCTTCTCTTCTCTTCTCTTTTTTCTCTTCTTTTTTTTTTCTGTGCAGCTCTCTAGCAGAACAGCTTGAAAAGATGCCCTGTTCATTTGCCTTTCTTTGAATTCACAATTCACCATTTCATACAGCAATAACGAATGCCAATATCTACAGCAATACTGAGTATTAGAAAAGAGTAAACTTGTGAATACAATGAACATGAGACCAACACAGGTGGGCATGTACATAGGTTGCTTCAAAAGTAATGCCTCCTATTTCCATGGAAAATACAACAGGTAGAAAGAGCACAATGACATTTTTGATAGAGCAGATTCTCAGCTACTAAATGCTATTTTTGTACATAGGCATCACCATTAACTATGCACTTTCACTGGCGATGAACAAGACCCTGCAGGCCACACTCGTAAAAATCTGCACCTGTGGAGGTGACCACTGTATCACAGCTGCTCTGATGGTGTCATTGCTAGGAAAATGTTGCCCACTCAGTCCATCTTTCACTGACCTGAATGGATGGAAGTTAGAAGACACCAAATCCAGGCTACTGAATGTATGTGGTAGTACAGCATAGCCAAGATTGGTCTTCATAGTGGTATGAGGTCTGACATTATTGTGTTACAAGAGAAAAGTTGTCTTCTTCTCTGGCCTGGCTCTGGAAGTTTGAGCCTTCAGTTTAGTTAGTGTTGCAATGTAGCTTCAGAGTTGTTGTTTTTTTTCCAGGAAATCCAGAAAGATTGCTGCTTTTCTATCCCAAAAGACAGCGCACATCACTATCTGCTCAGGGCTGTGTCTTGAACTTTCTCTTTGACGGGGAATTCACATGTTGCTGGTCCATGGACTGCCATTTAGACTCAGGCTTATAGTGGTGACACCATATCTCATTGCCAGTGATGATACAATCCAGAAAACTATCCCCTTAAGCTTTGTATTTTTTTTAATAGGTTCTGACAAACTTACATATGGTGTTCTTTCTGTTCCTGTGTGAGGGCTCATGGGACCCACCTGGTGCAAACTTTGTGATATTCCAACACTGTTACCATTGTTTCCAATGCCTTGAAGCCAACGCTCAGCTTGGTACACAGTTACTTGGATGTAATCTGCTGTCACCTCTGCTGAAACGCAGCACCCGCTGTCTCATTGTGCTCACATCCACTGGTTGGTTTCCATAAATGTTCAGCAAGCACTGGTGAATGTCAATGAGTGACATTTGTTCTGTGTGAAGGAATTCAGTGTCACACCTTTGCTTCATATGTACTTCCACATCAGATACCATTTTGTCAGACTGTCCTGCTGTCCTTGCCGTCTGTCATTGGCAACAAAATGTAACAGAAAATTGGTGTGAAGGTTCAACCTCTTCTGCCGTACCACCAACAGCTCTCTCTGATACTGTTGGCCAACATTATAAAATAGAACACATTACTTTCAGAGCAGCCCTAATAATTTGTGCCCCTATTAAAAATGCTGGCCAATGCAAAAGGCAGCTTTGCCCTGTGATGCTGTCAGGAATGGTTCATATGCTCAGTGAGCTGGAATTTCAAGCTATGAGTGGAGGAAACCCAGGAGGAGGAAAAGACCTGGCTTTTTTTTTTTTTTTTTTTTTTTTTTTTTTAATTGTGGCTTTCTGAGCCGGTTTCTTATTTAATGGAAAAACAGTAAAATATTCAGCTTTTTAAGCCACTGAAGTTTGCAAAGACCTTTCAGAGGCATTGAAAAATAAGGGAGTTATTACTTTCTGCAAAGATTTCTATGACTGTGGTAAATACAGCTTGCAAATACTGATGCTAATGTAAACTGTGAACAGTGCACAGAGTGCTCTTTATTTCAGTGGTACTGTATGTACTAACTGCTGGCTTTCAGCATTCACCATGTCTGTTGCTGAATGCAATCACATAACCAATAGGCAGTATGCTGACATCCTTTTTCTCCATAACAACCTTATGTAAATCTGAAAGTACCTACATTTATGTGGGCACTGTGAGAGCAGAACCTGGATAACCCAGGAGCAGTTTATATGGGGAGCTCTGAATAGTCACTGCTGACTTTCTATAAGTCATTTCTTCCTTCTTTCCATCTCTTTTCTTCTTACATCTCCTGCTCTTTCCAGCTAATTTTGGTTGTAACTCCATCTTACCATCTTCTTTGCAGTAGCAGCCCCGATTCTAGTCTTCCTTATATCCTGGTTGTCTCTGCGATATGAGAGCCTCAGGAGCCTTGTGGAGGGATGTACAAAGCTTGAGGATGTTGTAGGTTTTTTATCTTATTTATTTTTTTAAAGGTGTTTATTTAAAGTAGCATTTAAAATAAAACTAGAACACTGCAAGGTGTTTGAAGATTGAAGGTGGAACAAACAAGGCAAAGAGTATGGACATATGTCTGTTTTAGAGTGTATCCCAAATAGAAATGAGGTAATGCTTCTGCCATGCTTTTTGCTATCTACTCTTACTCAAGCAGACCATGAAAAGAGTGCTCTGAGGTTTGCATGGGAGAGAAATGTAAAGCTCCAGCCATAGAAGCTGTACATATAGAGTAGAAGCCAACAGTGAAGTAATAAGAGATGTACAGAAGTACTCCCTGGCTGTTGCAGGGACTTGATTGGACAACTTTTGTTATCTCTGCACCTTCCATAACCAACTTTATGCCTGTTTGAAAGAAACAATATTATTGTATTTGGCATGTGACTGTCCGTGGCCATTATGGAACAATCCAATCCACCACTGCTAAAAGCATGAAAATTCATTCATCCTTTTTCTATTGCCACAACTGCAGTCTTGTTCCTGCCGTCACACTGCCAAAGATTCATAATCTGAAGTGATGTGCATCCTTGGAGTCATTTAGGGACTGCTATCCACAGCCTTGCTAATGACACAGATCCTTTTTGTATGTTTTTACCTGTTCCTGGTTTTGTAGGTTACTTCCTCAAGCTGCATCAGGGAATGATGCCCACAGAAGTACAGGCTGCAGCTGAGTCTCTGTAAGCTCTGGATGTAATGGAACCAGGTACAGGTCAACAGGTGGGGATGTTGCTTGCTGGTGTTGCTAGGGACTTGTATGTGGTGGATATGTAGGTGAGAAGAATGCAATGGAAACAGAACATCCCTTTGCAGACAAATCCAATATTACATGATATAGCATCAGCACTGGGGTCAGCTCAGGATAATGTATCTGTGTTCCCTGGTTGCTGCAGTTCATGGCTTAGGAGGATAGGTAGAGTGACTGCCTTGGCATAAGGAGTTACCCACAGCCACTCTGCAAGGAAGTCCACTATATCAGGAAATATAACATCAACCAAGCTACAGTATGGTTTCATAGATCATAATATGTTAGGCAAGGTCAAATGTGCAACTGTAGTCCATTAAGAGGGATGGGTTGTGTGGTGTCTTGCTCAGTTTTATCCATTATGTTTGTCTGTGGGTTAGACAAGCTTTCTTTATCTCTGTGAGCACAGGGGCTCAGTTCTTCGTAGTTGGCAATAAAATGTTTATGGTGCAGGTTAAATGGGTCTGTTTCTAAATGCAGGAGGAGTTTGGAGCATAGTGATGACAACAATGCTGGGTACTGCTGGGGGTGAAGCACACTAGTTGCTGCATTGGTTAAATGCCCAAGACATGGCTGCCTACCCAGAAGACAAGAAGAGGAGATGACTTTGTTAAGAAAAGTCCCCCAGAGTGAATTTCTTATCTGGTCTTGATCTTGGAATTGGCTTAAAGAACTGAAGAATTCTTAGTTCCCGTAGCCCAGTTTTCAGCTGAGTGGAGAAGAAATGGACCCAAATCCTAATGAAGAAAAGGCCTGTGCTGCATTTGGGAATTACTTCTCTGTTCCTCACCAGGACAGGATCCAAATCCTGGAGCTTGCAGCAGATCGCACTACCAGAATTGGAGCTGTCATGAACATTCATAGTCCTCTGGTATATGCTGCTCAGAGCTTGTCTCCTTTCATTGCTCCAGGTCCACTTAGTGCTGGTACTCAGATGCTCAGACAGCAGCAATGCAGCAAAGCTCCTCACTGTCCAGTTGCCAGGGGATTGTTCTATCCTGTGTGCATCTCAATGCTCTGAGCTGCATTCAGGGAACGCTGCTTACAGAAGTCCAGTTCTGTGCTATGGTTTGGTTCTGGCTTGGTAGCAATACCATCAAGAGATTATGAAATGCAGTAGGGCCTAAGGGAAAGCAGAAGATCCCAGTCCAAGTGAGGATGTCTGATGCAAAAGAGAGATGCAAAACAGCATGCAAAATCCAATTCTCTGGTGACAGTGGTAAGGCTCCAGGAAGGGCGACCCCAGGACCAAGGAGGAGGAAGGGAATAAGGGGTCTGCAAGGACCTGTGGGTGGTCTGGGAAATTCCTGCTTAATCTGAATTAAAGCTACCTTGCCCAAATGCTCAGAAAAATGTTTAACGGACACAGTATTTACAAATCAGATCAACAGTTTGCCTCATCTGACTATAAAAGTTTTAATGTGCTGCTGTAAGACCTTATGCTGTCTTTATGGTACAGTCAAACCTGGTTTAGGGTAAAGGGATTGGGTAGAATTTTGCAGTCTTGTTGAGTTAATAGGCCAGTGAGGTATGAAGCTTAACAGCTAAGCTGCAAAAATTATATGCCCAAGGAAATGAAAAAGTCTTTAAAAAATTAACTACACAAATACCTTCTGAATAACTGGGAAATGAAGAAGTTTGGAAGGGAAACCCTCCCTGAATTTGTGTGGAGACTTTAGAGAACTATAAGAAAAAGCTTATCTGGAAAAGCTTATGTGTAACATAAAAAGAGGCTCTGTAGATACAGCTGGAGATACAGGGTAGGGAGAAGACTGTGACCACTGAAAATATGGAGAGGGAGATTTTTTAGTATTTGATCGTGGTGCAAAAACTTAAATGCTTGTAACTGCCAATTTTGTACAGATAGATCATTTTGTTTGGATTCTGAACAGTTTGAGAGTTAGATGTAGTTTTGCTGCTGGATGCCCAGCACTCCATCAAAGCTCACTGAAGAGGTACAGAGCAGCCTGAGGGAAAGCATTATGAAAATCAGGAAATGCAGAGAAGTCTTCTGGTGACAGTCAGGAAACCATTGTGATGATGGTAAAACAACAGGAAAGACACTGAACTGCAGGAACATTAAAGGAGTTTGTGGCAGCTGCCAAACACAAGCTGTACTCTGATCAAGTTAATTACTTGGCATACTTTGGATTAAAATTTAGGGATCCAAGATAAAGAGAAGATATGAAGTGACCCTGATAATCATTTTTAGTCTTAAATGCAAAATCTTCAAGAATGTGGAGTATAAATGCTATCAAATTAGAGTAACATTTACATGTGAATTGGAAGTATCCATTAAAGTGAAATATTCATTCAAATTACAAAGGAAAAAATTGCTATATAAGTGCAAGGCAGTGAAATACCGCCTTTCACAGCTTTACGGAGAGACTCCCTTAAAACTATTATACTTCTGTATCACCTGAGAGGTTTAATAGCTGATGGATTCCAACAGACTGTTCCAGGATGGGTTGCGGTGGTAAAATATCCCCAGCCAGGCGGAGTTTCTTTTTAACACCATGCTGCTTTACAGAGGCACCTCTCAATGCTGTGAAGTTCATTCACAGATTTCCTATGCGCTCTAAAGAAGAATGCACATATTCCACTTCCAGCGCTGCTGCAGGTTCACAAATGATACTGACTGCTGTTGATTGTCCAGGACTTCAGGGACAACCACAGCTGAAGTGGTCTTTGCCTTTGAGTTCCTGCCCATGACTGCTCATCTGTGACCCCAAACTCCTTTCCCCAGTTACATCAGCACAGCTATCTTGCTGTGCTGCAAACTAGAGCAGTGAACAGACTCAAGGCTAAAACAGTACTGTGAGCCTGTGTGGTGCTGCCCATGTGAGCTTTTCAGCTTGATGCTAGTCCAAAACTGCCTGCTCTTTCTGCACTGTGCTGTCTCCAGCTGCATGTTTCCAAAACACTAAGTGAAGTCATATGTGGAGCTGGACCAGGGAACTCATCCATCTGCATGCTAGCTTGGCAAAACAAATGTGTGGCATGGCAAGGAGGTTGAGAGCTACACTGCTCTTTTGGATGGTAAAATGGATTTGCTGTGCCTCGGGGATCTCTATGTCGTGCCATGGGCTTTGGGTGAAGTCTACAACATTTTGTGGTTCCTAAGTATGGTCTCCAAAGTCCTGTACTTTGAAACTATCTCCTGTGCTTCCTATTGCAGTTTCAAAAAAGAATCCTAATACCCTTAATAAAAATCCTCGTATGTGTCTTTGAACACCTGAGGATGGTTACCCCAAAGAGAATAAAATCTAGATCATTCCACAGTTAATCGATTTGAAAAGGACAGTCTTGAAGTCTGGAATAATTCATAACCCTTGGCCTCAGCCATCAAAATTAACATCTAGCTTTGGAATACTTGTGTTTTATGCTTGATGAGACAAACCTTAGTGGTGAGTGCCTCCTCACTGTGGATACCCCTCTGCATAGAAGAGGGCAGGATTCTGTCCCAAAGTCTCCCAGCACATTTTGCCTAGGAACTTCTGAATGTGGCATAGATCAGAATTTAGGGAAAATTCCGCTTTGAATATTGAGGAGCTTGAACAAGCTCTGTTATTCCCTAAAGCTCTACAGTTTGTGGCAATGAGCAATTCTATTGGTCCTCTACTCATTTTTTTATTTTATTTTATTTTTTAAACTTGACTAATAACACCTGCTTGAGGGAACTTTACTCAGCTGCACTGAGGTGATGGCTTTATTTGGATGATAAATGTTGAAATATAATAACTATCTTTTATTGTGGAGAACACTGTTAAAAATTTATGATTTACAGACAGTTGTTTCAAAATCATTCTCAACTTATAACTCTTAATACTCAATGCAATTTAATACTTATTAACTTTTATAACTGATACTCTAAAAATGGCCAACAGTCTATTTTTGAGATTTAGAGGATACTGAAATGGGAGTCCTTAGTAGATTGTTTTTGGGAATCCAGATGTACTGTAATTACTTGGTTTCACTGATCTCAGTAACCGTTAATCAGCCAACCTATGGTATCAGTGATCTATTTGTGAAAATTAGAGAGCAACATTAGGCAAAAAAGTATCAAGCTGAAGAGGATCATTTTTATATACATTCTTAGTTCAAAGCTGGGGTTAAGTATCTATTCTGTATATGTCAATTGACTTAAATAATGCACAGTTCAGAGTTTCCACTGGTAGAAAGTCAAATGACATTACATGAGATGGTAGACAGGGATAATAGTACATAGGTCATTCTGAAAGTAATGCTTATTTATTTCCATGGAAATTACAACAGATAGAAAAGGAACAATAACAGTGTTTGACAAAGCAAATTCTCAGCTACAAAACACTGTTTTTCAGTGTAGTCACCACCATTACCTTTGCACTTTCATCAGTGATGAACACGATCCTTCATGGTGCACTTGTAGACATCTGCACCAGTGGAGAAGACCCACTGTCACTGTCACCACTGCTGAAATGCACCACCCACTGCCTCACCGTACTCACATGCACTGTTTGGCCTCCATAGTTATCACAGGTAAAATAGATGTATTTCATTTTTAACTTGCTGAGGTCAGTGGGTCTTATGCCTACTGGCTAGTCTTTGCTCATCACGAAAATTTCCTCAGGATGTGAGAAATCTCTGTTTTCACTTGCTTGCTTCGTAGTTACATATGAAGTACAGCTTTTATAAGAATTACATGGAGCTTGATAGGATTACCTCTGCTTGCACTAGAAAAGGTCTGGTTCTGGTTCTGTCTAGTTTGGAGTACTCCTCCATTTGGGAAAGGCCCCCAGATCTTCTTTTATAGGAATGAGGATTTCCAGTGCAAATAACCCCCAGGACCTGGAGCAATTACATGCTGTTCTGTACAGTCCTTCTTGTATTCCCAAAATTACAAATAGTAAGAGCTGCTGTAGGTCCAGCTGTCCAGCAGCTCTGTATTCAGAGCTGGACCTGGGTTTGGATTTCACACTCTTTGTGTGGGTGCCTCAGGGGGCTTTACTTGTCAGCTTGTGAATATTTTTGATTCTGTTTGTAGTGCCATATCAGAAATACTTGTCAGTGCTCCCTGCACAAAGCCCTATTATGTACCTGGTCTCCGGAGCTCTCATGTTGCCAGTTGTTTTTGGTATGACTTGAAGATGGTCAGCATGACAGAGAACCAGTGAATGGGTAAAGAAGAGGCTCCAGTTAAAGTTTCCTCTTTGCTCTTCTGAAAGTTCCATGACAGCTTTCATACTCACTATAAGGAGACACAAGGTTATATTTACACATGAAGAAGAGAGATTAAATGATCACCAGCTTAATCACATTCTAAGTCTCTTCTTGAAACCCATGGTAATTAGTTGCTTTTGGCATTACCCATCAGCCATACTTGTATCTTGTTTCTTATCTTTTAAATCCCTCATCAAGTCCTCACTGGTTTACCTTGTTATTATTAATACAATTAAGAATGATAATTTTAGTTCTGACAATGTGAAAAGCGTATGTTCATGCCTGATTATCACCCTAGTATGATTCTGATTAAAATACTTAATTTTCAAAGCACGTTTTTTAAATTGCAAATTTTTATGACTTTAATTAGGAAAATGAAGAGATTACAGGTGAGATTTAAGGCTCCCCAGGAAAATATAACAGAAAGAATAACTGTTGCTTTGTGCTTTTAATACTTTTCCAGCTCTGAGACTACACGGACAAAAAGAAGTAGTAGGAAGAAAGGAGTTGAAGGGTGTAAAATAGCACCACATGCTCTCAAGTATCTATTTGTGGGAAACTTTTTATCTCTGTAGATATCATTGGGAATTCTGAAGGTCCTTCAGCTGAAACATTCCTAAGTAACTGCCGCTCTGTTAAAAAAAAACATCCTTTCGCTCCTACTGACATTGTGAACGTTATGCACGGCTAATTGTGGACATCTGATAGGAGTGGTGTCTTTTTGTTTTTTACTGATGCAGTCAGTGCCTCGCTCTGCATTTCTAGAAGAACACTGCACTACGACGGTATCTTTATGTAAACAAAATGTCTGTAAACAGCGCAGTTCATGTTTGCCTGTCTTTTGTCTCAAAAATGATTCTGCATCGAAAAGAGTCAGACTTTTGGCTCTCTGCCTTTAATGTTTCTTGTATGTCAACATGTTGCTCCATGAAGATTTTTCTTGAAAAGTGGTCTGAGGATATAAAGCAGCTTTAGATATCATTTGAAAAATTGATCTGAAGCAACTATATATTGTTTGAATATAGCAGTCTGGCATTTTGTCTCTCTGTGTGGCTATGATCCTGGAATAAGGATATGGGTTTTTATTACAGATATTCCTATGAGCAAGAAGAGTAAGAACAATTCTTAGATAAACTAAACTTTGATGACTTAAACAATTATTCCTGATCAGGGAAAACAAATACTGTTGATTGTTATCCTTTTTGACTTTAAAGAGCCTCAAAAGTATTAAAACACAAGAATGATTTTTTTTTTAACGTATAAAAATTAAACCCCCCCCCCTTTTTTTTTCTTTCTTTCTTTTTTTTTTTTTAAATTCTTCCTTTAAAATACTGTTTAGATTAAATAATGCTGTTGTCTTGGTTATTGTTCTGAAATTTCACTTTGACTTCTGATCATAAGAAACAACCCTCCCCGAACAAAATTTAATTAATTTCCTGCCAATTATAGTGTTTCTCAGAAATAAATTGAAATATTTCCAAGGCACATACAGTGCCAAGGCCTAAAGCATATTGAATCCAACTCAATAAGGATTTCCCCTCCAATCCCACATTCTTACCTCCCTTTTTTTCTTGTAAGCAAACATTTCCTGAACAATATGTCACTTCTGTGAACATGCAACCACCCTCAATAAAGCAGTTTTCATCTCATGCTAATCCTTTCTTCAGTGTGTGGTCTCATCACCAAGAACACATTTAATTCTTCAGGTTTCCATGCTAATTTACAAACATTGTACACTATGAAGGCCTCTTGCTATTGCTGCTCAATCACAGGGTACAAATATTGAGTTTTGCAGGAAATTAACGGACAGGGAGCTGTGAAAGGTGTATTGTAGTTTCAGACAAAGAGATCAGGTTCTCCTACATCTGTTTCAGTCAATTAGAGCTCACTCTGCAAATCTCTAACCCATGATGTTCTTGCATTAACGTCACTAATGTGTAATATGCTGAAACTTGCACAAAAATGTTCCTGTGTGAATACAACCAAATAAATGCCTCCAGACTCTAGAGGAACCAATAAATATGAACAACAGTGAAGATAGAGATGGACTGTCAGTGCTGTTCAGATATTAGATATATGTTACACACCATATTGTTGTTTAAAAAAGAAACTATAAACCTGGACTCAACTCTTTTTCATATTTTTTTTTTTTAAACTGTATGATGTGTAGGAGAGTAACATTCCTCTCAGGCACTATTCAGCTTTCTTACCCAGAGCTGCTCCTCTGAGTAGGGGCTGCAGAACTGAGTTATCCCTGCATATCTTATAGCATACCTTGAACTTTTGGATATTTATGACAAGGTAGGATGACACCTTGTTCTTAAAACAGGAGAATAAAAATAAGATTATCTAGCTGTAACGCCCAACAAACTTATTTTTTCTTTTTGTGCTAAACGTTTAGATCAGTGTCTATAAGCAAGGAGTTAAAATAGGTCCTGTTCTGTGTCCATTTAATGATACAACAGTTCTTTCCTATGCATTGAGTGGTACCCTTGAATGGAAGCACCATCAGTGTCAGAAGGAAATGGAGGCTTACGCTCTATCAGAAACCAAACCAAGGCTTCTAACCTTTGTTTAAGGAAAAAAGTACCTGAATATACACCCGAGTATCATCTTCCAAATAATCCAAATAGTACTGTTCCTAATGTGGTTGCAGTCCTACTGTTGCACAGGTATAACCTCCCACACAGCTTATTTCTATTCTACTGTAGCCTGAGTAATACGAACTGCATGAGATTTCAATTTTATTTATTTATATATTTATTTGTGCAGACGTGTTTCAAACTATTGGCCTGTATTTCAACAAGTTGCAGATTACCTTGCTATTGTTTTATATCATTAAATCCTCTAGGTTACAAACTTAGCAGCTTGCCAAAGAGCTGCCTGTTACCCAGAGTATATTTCTAGTGAAATGATTGCTTTCCCTGTTAGAGAAACATTACTCAAACCCTTTGTGGGCTGGTTGCTCTGGAACTGATGCTTTGTAACGCGCAGCACTTAATAAATTGACCATCCATACCTCAAAATGCAGTGAAATAGAGGATTAAACTGAGATGTCACCACTGTATTAATTTCCCAGGGAGGAAACAGTGAGCTTCACGGATAGGGCTGCCTGCTGTTGCTAGGAGACTGACATATGAACAAAATCTCATGGTCAAAAAAACCACTAACACATGTGAAAGAATCAGCCCTGGGCATTCCATCTCTTCCCACAGCAGAAAGCTATCATCCATCAATGCTGTCACCAGAGGGCTACATGCAATCTTAACAAGCACTTTAACATACTCACAGTAGAGCTCAAGAGAGGTGGATTTGTCCAGAAAGAGAATTTAAAGAAAATAGTTTGTGCCATATCCATGTTTAAATTTGTCGCAGTGCTCTGCCTAAACCAAAACTGTTTTAGCCAGTGCTTCAGGGATCTCTCTCTGTATGTATATATGTATACAGAGAGTAGTTGATGCTTCCATTTACTGTGTACTGAGACTTGCTCTGCAGGACAGCGAGAGAGCCGTCGAGTTCAAAGTGCTGTCAGAAAACCCTTTATCTTGTATTGTTTAGAATTCTCAAGGATTCATACCAATTTAAAACTCAGTTCATCAACGATCAGCACAGTTCATGGAAAAGATTCAATAATCCGTGAAATGAAAAACCTTGCTAATTTTGCTCTTCGCAGTACAATAAACATAATAATGAATTTTTGTTTTAGCAAACACCCTATTGAATCTGACAGTGCCCATAAAGCGTTTGGTGTGATAAACAATCAATACTAATGGAATCTGTTAGCAGCATCTGAAGCATCCACCATAGAGGTGGATTAAAATCCATTAAAAAATAGGTACATTAACATTGAATGTTATAACCCTTCAGAAGCAGCAGCAGCAGCAAAAATAAATGACACAGGCTGTACATTAATGGAACTTCTGTAAAGACAGATGCTAAAATGACTGAAGAGGTAAATGGAATACTTTTTGTTTCATAGTTCAATAAATGCACTTCTTTCCTTATGCAACATAACTAACCCTCTGTTGTTCATGGTGAGTGTAAGAGCTCTATTTGAGGGGAAAGTGAATTGCTAGGGAAATCCAACAGCAGAAATGAATTTGAGTAACTGGAAGAGGACAAGATGATCTCCGGAAGTCCCTTTCAACCCTGACAATTCTGTGATTCCGTGAATTCTGGAAAATAAACCTAAAGAAAAGAGGACATTGCTTATTATTTCATAAACTAATTGGAATCTCAGAATCATTAAAATGTTTTCAAGTGCATATAGTAAAATGTTTTCGTAGTGCTATGCAGTAAAAGCATTGTGATGCACTGGACAAATGTTATTGTTACATCCAAAAATGGACTGACCTTCAAATACTGATAGGTGTACAGCGCTTTGGGAAGCTACCTTTCAGAGAAGTATGACAGAATAGCTTTTTCATTGGAGTCATTCTGTATCAGCTACTGCTGGAAGACTCGAGAGAATCACATTTGAGGACATTTATTTGTTCTGAGTTAGAGAAATGATTCTATATTTCTATATAGATATGTAAAGGTAACAAAACATAACATAGCAGCAAAATCTTCCAGAATGTCATGTGGCTATTAACCAATGCACTGAAAAATCACAGAATTGTGAACTGCTAATACAGACATCTTGAGTTTAGAAACTCTGTTACATGCTTCACCAACCAAGTTCAAGTACAGCTGGACATTTATGGCTCTCTGAGTCTCCTTCTGTGTTCAAGCCATCTCACTGTGCTCTTGTCTATCAGCTGTGTTTCATTGGTTGGAAATCAGCCACTGGAGCTCTTTGCGTTTGCCCTGTGTCCAATCATGCCTCACTTCGTGAGCCTGTAACAGAAGACCGATAACTTGTGAGAACAATGCTCTGAGTGCCTCTAGAATATTCACTTAGTGAAGACTTGAATGGCAGTATGTTTCCAGGGAGAGATGTGGTACATTGTATCTATGAAGGAGTATTATTTTTCCTGTTTCATTATTGCTGGTAATTGTAAATAGTGGTGAAGTATCACTGAAATACAGATGTCTCTCTACTCAACTCTTGCTGCCTGCATCTGCCAAATTTAGCATCACTCTGAAGTGTTACTTAAGTAATGTTGCCATATGAATATCTTGGAGAGTCTAAGACCTGAGAAAGGAGTGATTAATTCCTGAGAATACAAGTCTCACTTGCAGGGGCTCAGCTCAGCATCTTTGCAGAGACAGAGGAGGTCCATAACCTTGACCTCATCCTCCAGAAGTCTCCTTTGAAGTGACTTGTCCCAAAAGCTTTTCATGGTCTGGTTGTTCAACATTTTACACAATAAAGGAGAAAATGGATCACATTAAAGTTACCTATTTAGACCTACACTTTAGTAGTCATGCTCTGCATACTGTTCAGCTAAATGGAGTTGCTATATTTTTCCTGTTTTCAGAATAAATAGGAGGTGTGAAAAACAGTTGTATTCACAACTTAATGATATTTAAATTTATACAGAGCCCATCTCTGTTCCAAGTTTTCTTTACAAAAATCTGGAGTAATTTCTTTGGAGCTAATGAAATTAAAGTGGTGGAAAAAAAATGCGAGTGAAATAAGAATCTAACACATCAAGCTTAAAAAATACTGGAATAAATAATCACAATAAAATTTAATCATGTAGAATTTTTTTTTTCACAGTTACTAAAATGGTATTTAAATTAACATTAGTTACAATTAAAAATAATTAAAAAAAAAAAAAAAAGCCTCTTCTGGATGAGGAGCTAGCTGCTTCACAGGGAGACATTATATATGCATTCATTTGAAAGTGACTTGTCTCCACTTTCTATTTCCATCTTCCTCTTCAGATTGCATTAGTAAAAATTCTATGTAGAATAAAAATGAGCTGTTATGGTAAGGGCTAGCAGAGCTTGCTGGGATTACACTGACTTGAACCTAAAGTAATAATAGCAATGAAATTACTTCAGATTTATGCCGCCTTCAGTCTGAACAGGTTCTGGCTTTGGAAGCTGTGATTTTAATGTCATACAACTTCCTCACTGATATTAAGTGATGCTGATGTTTCTCAAGCAGAGAAAACCAACTCAGGCAAGACCACCAGTGTTGGTACGTTATGGAACGCCATTTGTGCTTAATATGCTTTGGTGCTAAGACATAGCACAGTCTTAGTGAAATATTTTCTACTTCAGGACCCCCATACTGCTGGCATTCTTGGTTTGTGCTTCATCCAAGTTTCAATTTTTTTGCCGTTTCAAAGCAGCAGGAAGGTGGAACACTGGGCTGAGGGTCCCCCATGCCAAGAGGGAGTTGTTCAGCATAGAGCTTTTACCTGCACTGCCAGTAAGTAGCAGCAGACAACAGTTGCAGTGGGAGAGTGGACGGATGAGAAAAGCAAACAGCAGAAGAGCACAGTGGTATCTGAGTAGATGATAATGTTTGTGGATGGAAGGTGCTGTTGGCTTGAGCTGCCTGAAAGACACGTGGCTGATTGCAGCAGTGACGAGTGTTTTTCTTTGCTCCTTTTCACAGATCTCCCAAATCTCCTAGCACTAATTCCAAGGACCATTACTGTTTTGTAGGAATGGTAAACTGCTTCAGAGACAAATGGCACTTACTTGCTTTATCCTAAAGCCAAGTGTTTTGTGGATAGAAAGAGCATCTTACAGAGGCAGTGAAACAGGTACACTTTATGAAGGGCAAGGATTTTGAATTCAATGTATTTTGAAAAAATGAGGTTGCATGCCTGCATTCAGCACCCTGCAGGCTGATTTCAAGGTACTTCATGATGCCAACTTATATTTTGGATATCCTTACAAAATCTATATTGTTTTTCTAAATTGAGAAAAATATTGTATGATTCCTCTTGCCTACCTTTGTAGAAGCCACTGTTGATACCATAGTCCCCGGCTGTGCCTCCACCTCCAACACCTGCTGCTGCCCTTACAGACTCCCTACCTCCCTTGCAACTGGGTGGTTCAGCTCACTGAGCCACCCAGCCCAGCACACAGGAATTCTCATCCCAGGAGAGAATAAAGGAGTAAGATTTAAGATTTCCTGAGAGAAACCTCACGTGTGCCAGATGTTGTTTTCTTGTCAATTATGCTCACTTAAATACTATCTGGTTGTGTTGCTGACTTGTATCTGGTGGCTTGGTGGGTTTGCTAGCCGTGGAACACATTTATGACAGTAGGTCATTTTTGTTTCTAGGTCCAGCAGGCCCGCAAGGATTTTCCTCACAAAGTCTGTTCAAATTAAAACCAAAGCATACAGCCAAAATGGTGTAGGAAGGTTGTATGGTATTAAGGTACTTGACGTTTGATTACAGAGTGCACGTAAGTCTTCCATATGCAATGGCCACTGAAATGTCATTGACTCTCTTTGCTCATTCGAAGTCAGGAAAAATCCGCACAGGTAACAGCCTGAATAGAGAGTTAAGGAAATTGAGACTGACGTACATATATTTTCAGTGAATGCTTTATATCTCTGCAGAGGAATTTCATAGTGGGAAAACAGCTGCCTAAAAAGATAACTGAGAGAACATACGCAGAATTTTGAAAATCATAAGCAAGTATTTGATGATTTAATTGTTATGATAATTCTTTTTTTTTTTTTTTTTTTTTTTTTTAATAGGCATATAGTTCTGTCTGTATTACCTCGTATTTGAGGTCACAAATAACCTCTATTAAATATTGTCATTTAATGGTATGATTTCAGAAGTTGAAATTTCCTAACATGTATCGTGGAGCTGATGAAACATCAGTGCTGATAAGTCATAAACAAAAAAAGTCTTTGCAGCTAGCTCCCAAGTTCCCCAGGACATCATGATTCCATGCACACAGCTGCTTTGAGTTGCTTTTCTTTGTTATCAGTGCAGCAGAATCCATGCAAACACTCCCTGGCGGAGTCCTGCTGGGTCTGACTGGGGAATACCAGGAGGTCCAGCTGTGTACATGGGGTCAAGCACAAGTTGAAGTGAACAACATCATACTCAATAAAGCTAACAGCATATCAACTTGCAAATTGAAGATGGAGAAACATCTATTATCTGAGAAGAAAAAATAATGGGAAAACCCCATGCCCTCAACACACGTGGTGTCTTGCTGGATGCAAAAATTGTTATCAGCTTCCTCCTGAAGAAAATTATCAGCAGGTTTAGGCATATATACATATATCTGTCTAGAATCTTCTGAAAAAAAATCCCCCAAGGTTTGGCTGAAACCTGCCAAAAACTTTCAAATGCCAAGAAAAAATATGAACAAAACCCCAAGTTGTGACTGAAGCAGATACTTCAAATGGAAGCACTAATTGAATCCAAAATCTGATAAACAGACTGATGGAAACTTGTCAGATTAGACTTCTGGTGAGAAAAGGCACAGGCAACCCACCAGGGTAGTGCGTTCTTCAACTGTGTTAGCCCAGGCTGTGCACTAACACATGGCAGGGAAGAGACATGGCCTGGGGGCTTTACAGGGTGAGTCTGAAAACAAGGAAACATAGAGCCAGACATGTTCCACACTTGCAAGATGATAGGAAAATAAGGAAAGTGTGGAGTCTTATTTCCACTGTATACCATGCAGCAGATTGTATTCCTCCGTGGGTAATGGGGATAACACAAGTCTCAGCTCTTTACAAGAAAGCTTTGGAGGCCATAGAGAAGCATCTTTCTTCACAGTTTAGGCAGTTACTTAATCACTGCTTAATCATGTGAAATGGCTGCCGAATTCCTTTTGAGGGACTAAATTAGAGATTGTTTAGGGAGTTTTTTTCCCTAGATATAGCTACTATGAAAGCAATACGCTTGACTAATTGCAATGAGTGCAAAGTAACAAATGCAGAAGATTGAAATGTAACTCCGTGAAAAGGCTGAAGAAAATCTTGTATTTTGGTATTATTTTAGACAAAGTAAATCCCGGGTAAGCAAAATTAAGAAGAGCTTATGTCACCATGAACAAAAGTATTTACTGCAGCAGTGTTGATTATCATGAGAAGGTGATGAGGCACTGGCATAGTCTGCCAGAGAAGCTGTGAATGCCCCATCCCTGGAGATGTTCTAGGTTGGACGGAACCCTTGGCAGTGTGATCTGGTGCCTGGTTAATGGTTGGCACCCTACTCCCAGCAGGGAGTTAGAACTAGGTGATTTTTATGTCCCTTCCAACCCAAGCCATTCTACGATTCTGTGATTCTACGACCACATGTTCATTTGCACAGAGGTTTCCCATTTACACTGCATTTTTGCAGAAGGTCCCATTTTTTCAGTTAGCTAACTGGGCAATGCTCGGAGTTGGCTGGGGGCTTGGCACCAGTTTGAGATGGAACTTTTCTCTGCTGGGCAGGCTCTTGTGGGCATCTGCTTTCTGCTCACAGAATGCTGTCTACCCACAGAATGTCTAGGCAATGTCACATAAGAGCTTTTTCTTGGTTTCCATCTGATGTCAGCAGTACTACACGTGTGAATATGACCTGGACTGAACAGGTCAACATTTCTGCTCTTGGGACAAAATGGAAACCTCTGCCACAATGGGAAATCAGAACCGTTTAGGAGACACAGAAATGAACAGCAGTATTACTGCCATTTCTGCTGTTGTCTAGGTAAGGATGTCTCTGTATTTCCCATGATGACATCCAGGCAACACTGTGGAAAAGGAAATCTATAATTTGTACTCAGAAGAGACTGAAATTGATGTGGGCCTTGGAAGAGAAAACAGTTGAAGAGAAGGAGTCTGAGAACGTCTGGCATCAGCAAATGGGAGTGGCAGTCCCAGTGCCGCGTTGACATTGAATGCTGGTGTGACATGGAGTTCAGCTCAGGCACCCACAGAGAGTCTCCCAGTGCCTTAGAAGGCTTTCAGTCCTAGTTTCACTCTTAATGCTACCTGTATTAATAAACACAAAGTTAACCTGGCTATGCTAGCAGAAGCTCAATCTCCAGAAGCAGCTGCAATGTACATTGATGTGGAATGCCTATGTGGGAGTCTGAGACCAGATAAGGCTGAGCCTGACTGAGAAAACTGAGAAAAAGATGAAAGAACTGCAAGGTGGGGCCTGGGACAGATGAGATAAGAAATCTGGTGCAGAGGAGAACAGACAGGAATGGACAGGGAAGAGATGCTCTCTGTTATTTGTTATCACAGATTTGTCTGTGTGTAAGGTGAGTGCCTGTAGATTGTAATGTGACAATGCTCTATATGTTTTTGGATGTAAGTGGAAATTTCTGAATCAGAGAGGAATTTTATATCTTTCATAGCATGGCATGGGTGACTGTATAACTTTTCTATTCGATTAATTTTACCTGGAGAACCATATTGGTACTGGGGAAGAATGTAAGATGAAGTAGCTCATTGAATGGTAATTATATAGGGAAATTTACTTGGCTATTAAGTGTTCCATCGCTTTAGAAGTGGAATCTTTTTTTCTTCAATCCTTTTCCTGGGGAGGGTACAGTCATGTATTATTTATCTTTAAAGCTCCTAACACATGCATTCTAGTACTCAAGAAAGACTATGCCTTTCTTGTAAGTATTTTCTTTTTTGAACATAGGAAATTAAATGTGCATATAAGTAGCCCACTGAGTTCAATAGATTAATTTGATTTATACTCTTTGCCTTGAGCCATAAAAGTAAATTAATTTCAATACTGTTAGCACAATTAATGCAGATAATCTGCTATTTACTATCTACACTTCTATGCTATTATTTAATAATCTATGTGAGAACAAAAGGGCAAGAAGGAGGAGCCAGGAAACTACAGGCCAGTCAGCCTCACATCTGTCCCTGGAAATGTGACTGAACAGTTGAACAGGATAGTGCACAACATTAGCAAGTACGCGGAAGATGCAAAGCTGGGAGGAGTGGCTGACATGCCTGAGGGCTGTGCTGCTGTTCAGGGCCTGGACAGACTGGAGAGGTGGGCAGTAAGAAATCAGATGAGGTTTAACAAAAGCAAGTGTAGAGACTTGCACCTGGGAAGGAATAACAGCATGTTACAGGTGCAATACAGGTTGGGACATGATCTGCTGGAGTGGAGCTCTGTGGAGAAGGATCTAGGGGTCCTGCTGGATGACAGGTTGGTGATGAGCCAGCAGTGTGCCCTGGTGGCCAAGAAGGCCAGTGGGATCCTGGAGTGCATTAAAAGGAGTGTGGCCAGCAGGTCAAGGGAGTTGATCCTCCCCCTCTACTCTGCCCTCGTGAGGACTCACCTGGAGTACAGTATCCAGGCTTCCATGTACCTTAGAAAGCTTGGATGATGCATCTTGCCCACATAAAATTTTATGAACATTATGTTTGTGTTCTCCCAGAGAGGCTGACAAGTTGCCAAAAGCTGATCTGATTCTTCTAAAACAGTTGTTCTCAGCACTCCACTACAGCAGCCAAAACTCCACCAGCAATATGAGTTCCAGCAACCTCATCATCTGTGCTGTGCTTGAACTCAGTTGAGGACAACATGCTCCTTCTGGAAGCATCTCCTGATAAAGATGGCTGACAAGGTAGGGTGAATTTACCAGGTGGCTACAGCTTTGAGGGTCCATCAGAGCTACGCTGTTTGGGGGTACCTTGATGAGCAAATCTCTTTTGAACAAGTACTTGTGGAGGAGTTTCCTGGAAGAGCACCTCCACAGTGACAGATCTCTGTGCAAAAGGAAGGGTCAGGAATGGTAGAGGCTGTTGGATGTACTTACAGCCACATGACTTGAAAGCAGTGGTTTTATGTGAGCAGGTAAAAGTGCTGGTGGAGTTTCTCATTGAAAAATGGGTGGAAATATTTGGGGAAGAGATGACATGGTTTTATTAGTCCCTTAGCTGGGTAGTAACCAATACTCATCAACAAACCCACAGGTATGAGGATGAAATGAGGATTTCACACAGGCTGGGGATTCTGGTCATGTTCTTAGTGAGTTACTTCCAGGACTCCTTGTGCAAAAGGGAAAGAACCTCTGGGCATTCAAGACATAACAACTGTGTTTTCTTACTGGTAGAAAGAAGAAACCTAGATCTTTGTGTGGATTTTGCTTCAGCTGTTTTTTACTTCCATGAAATCACCTAGCTGCATATGCTTTTGCTTTCGAATGCTGTGTTTGGAAAAGCAAGTCATCGGTGAAAGGGAAACAGATAAAGATCATCAGGCAGAAATAGTTCTGGAGGCACCATCCTCTCTGCTCAGCCTTTTCCCAGAAGAAGCAGTGATGGAATCACAAACAGGAGAAATATATCAGGTTCACAAGCACTGTGACATCATACATGTGAGGGTAGTTACATAAAGTATGTATGTAACTAACTTTATGTAAAGTTAGTATGTAAAGCTGAGGCTGAAATGTGTAGGATATTTTCTACTCCAGAATGGGAAAAAAACATCTTCCAGGGTCCCCTCTGAGGATATTGAGAATACAGGTACTTGCTTCTCCACAAGCCATGGTTTTCCAAGTATCAGCTAGAAGTTCCTATGATGTGACACAGGATCCAACAGAAGCAGAGTTCAAGTAGCTTCTGTGCCTTTTCCTGGCCTTAGATTTCTTGTGTGTTTTGTTTTCCTAAAATAAGAAGGATGCATAATAACAAAAATTGGAAAGTGCATTAGGCATGTGCTTAGTCAAACAAAATACCTACAAGACCTAAGGGGAAAGACAGGTTTCATAAGAAAATCCTCCTACCTTAGAATTTGTTGTTGCTGCCCAAGGTGTATCATCTGCCAAAATATTTATTGGAGAGGCAGAAGAAATCCTAGCATAAAGAAGTTGTTGAGCCTTCACTTGCACTCCTTTCCTCCAGCAGTTCTCTCAGCCATATCTCACCCTCTGAGGCCTCCAGGCCTGTGGTGCCCCAGTGTGAAAAGCTGCTCCACAGTTCTCAGTACATCTCAGCACAAATTATTGAGACTTTTCTCAGAGGTACAGTATTAGCCAAACAACTGTTGGAAAGGAGGATTTGAAAGAGGAAAGTAAAATGTTGCCCAGGGATTTTTGTAAAATGCTAGTGGCATATGCTAAGATAAAATATGTGTACGCTCCCCATCTCAATATCAGCCATGCAGTGCATCCTTCTTGAGACAGATACGCAACTATTTATTGCAAAAGGAAGAGGTATTGCAGTCCTTGAAATGCTATCCTAGATCTGACCACAAACAGCTTCCCTCCCCTTCCCTTCCCTTCCCTTCCCTTCCCTTCCCTTCCCTTCCCTTCCCTTCCCTTCCCTTCCCTTCCCTTCCCTTCCCTTCCCTTCCCTTCCCTTCCCTTCCCTTCCCTTCCCTTCCCTTCCCTTCCCTTCCCTTCCCTTCCCTTCCCTTCCCTTCCCTTGCCTTGCCTTGCCTTGCCTTTTGCCTTGCCTTTTGCCTTGCCTTTTTCTTTCCTCCCCTCCCTGATGAAAAGCATGTACATGTATTTTAAAGAAAATATATGTTGAAGGAAAAACACCCCTCCTCCTTATGAAGCTTTAATTTGGAACTTGTTGAAACTCTGTTGGTATGATGGTAAACAGATGACAAGGTACAAGAATCACTGTTTTAAACTATTTCATGTGCTATCTAAATGGAGAGGCAAATTCCCACGTTGTACTTGTGTCAGTTGGCAGTACTAATATGGGCTTGTCCTGTGTGAATTCTAAATACTCAGAAAGGATTTGCTCCAAGTGACTTTAGACACTAAGAGATTGGCAGTTCTTATAGGGTCATATTTCACCTGAAAACTTGGATGGTTCAGAGAAAAAATAGAAATAAAATAAAGGCAAAAACTTCTAGGCCCTATACAGAAGCTATCACCTGGTGCCTTCATATAATTTTTCCCTTTACTGCCCACTAGAGAGCAAAATAGTCCAGCTCCATGCAAGCTGCTGAAATCAGACAGCTCAGCATGGTGTTTTGTAGTAACAGTGACATAAGCCCTGGAAGCGATGCAGCCTTGCCAGATCTGTGGCTCTGCCCTAAGGGACATGCATTGCCTGCAAGGTATGGTTACTAGCAAGGGGAAGCAAGCCTTTACGCTGTGCAGGTTTTGAAAATAACTACGTCACAGCTACTCGAGCTGCCTATCAAGCAAAGAGATGCTCTAGATCTCTGTACAGTGCAGTTGTTACACTTGCTTATTAGGCACTAATTCAATACTGTATTCAAAGCCAGTAATAGTACTCCTCTGTGCTATAAACAATCCCTTTAAAACTGTGTTTCCCAAAGGGGAAGAGATTAAAGTCATGCCTACCCCTGCCTCTGGGGTTTTATCAATTCTTTCTGGATCTATTGTAGTAGAACACAATTTATTGTTACTAGTTTCCTGGCTGAACTGTGACTCCCGGACTACCAGGTGTGCCCATTTCCTAGTGCTAGCTGTGTGAAATGAGCACAGTACAGCTGCAGGGCCTCTGGCACAGTCAGTAGCACTGGGACAGATGAAAGGACTCCTCAGATCCTCTGTCTGCATGCCAGTATCTCTGCCCCTTCTACCCTCTGCCTTATACTGAAGGTGCAGGGTTGCAGGAGACATACTGGGTAACCAGCACCACGAGTGCAAGCCCACGAGCTGGCAAATCTGAGAGACTGCTCTACAACCTACAAGAAGCCCTGGGAAACTCATAAAGGAGGCTGTTCTACAGTAACTTCTAAGTCTGTGTTGCTGTTTCAGTCAGTTGCAGTAAAGTTTCCTGTCTTCTGGATGCACTAGAAAATATTTATTGCCTTACCTTTAGCGTTATTTTCCTATCAAATTTGAGAGAATGTTATCATCAACTCTCTGATTACAGGCTTTGCCTTGGGAAGACCATGGTAGTTTAGCCTGACACAATTCCTCTGTCCGATTTCTCTCCCTTTCCTGATGATCCTGTCCTCCGTCAGCCTCTCCCTCTGACTCTTTCATGCTTTCCCATGCCAAAATCCAGGTAGTGGCTGCACTGCTCTCCTACTAAGCAATTCTGAAAACTAGCTTTTATGACACCTATGGAGTGATTGACAATGATGTTTTGCTCTTGTGGGGTACTAAGGTAGTCATCCTAATTTGCAGCTCTGTAAGCAACTGAGTTTTCAGTTCTGTAGCTAAAAAATAAAAACCAAAAACTAAATCAAGTTAGTAGAAACCAAAGTATTTTAAATTTTTTTCACCAAAGATAAACCAAAATTCAGTTTCTGCCTGAAAAAGATTTTCCAGGTCATTCTAGGAGGACAGGGTTAACAATGGTTTTTAAAGTTTCCTTAAATTATCTTGATATCTATACAATTCCAAACAACAATGCTAAAGATTTCAAAATGAGAAGAAAAATAAATAAATAAATAAATAGTTAAACTGATGATGTTAAAGATTTTAACCAGTTTTGAAGTTCACTTTCAGTCTTGGGAGGCCAAGCTAATCTGATAAATTCAAAAGGCAAGTGTTCCAAGTTCATCTTTCCATATACCGTTCTCTGTTTTCTGTTGCCCATCAGTTACCTCCTGTCCCCACTGTTACCTCTTCAAAGCAGATTCCTCTGTCTATGATTAGATGATAGCATCTAGAAAGATGGGATTTTGTTCTCTTACTGTGGCTTGTATGTCTATCTGAAATAAATACAAGGCCAGGATTTCCATCTTAGTAAGGTTAGAAATGCCCACCTATTTCAGGCCCTAGGTGTTATTCTGTGTTCAGTTTGTCTTGCTAAATTGCTACAAATCTATGTACTACCTTACTGGATTCCTCCCACCCCAGCCACCCCAATATGACAGGCAATAGTTCTTCCTCCCACTGATGTCATTGCATGAAGTTCCAAGCATCCCTAAAGAAAATTCATGTCACAAGAGTTTTTCACCTATTTACACCACCAGGGGAAGCAAGAAGGCAAGAAAAAGAGACACAAAAGTGGATAATAACCACATGTGCAATTTTGTCCAAAAGGGACTAAAATAGATAGTACTAGTTCCAATTTACTGTTTCCTACAGTAACAAATTTTCTTTCCTATATGTTAATTTGCAGATTCACTCCTACCTCTTCTTATTTGTCTGATTACTTTGATCCTGTATGTCTCCGTTGCCCATCTGGAGGTGGATTGCCCAAGTCCCAGCTATCTTTTACTTTCTGTAGTCATTTACAATGATGATTTATGTCCCTGGGTTTTGCTCTGTATACAACAGTGCAAATGTAGTAGACATGGGTGGATTGCATTTCACATCTGTTGTCCAGATGTCTTCTGCTTCTTATTCCCCCTTATGAGAGACTAAGGTCAGATCCAATAAAGACATCCATAGCGTTCCTTGTACTGCTTGGGAGTAAACCCCATCCCATTTGTCATGCATGAAGTTCTCTGTCCAATTTCCATGTGCATCATGTGCTGGCAGTGAGTGACCTTTACTCTGAGGTAGTGAAGGCCTTCTAGCCATCTGGAGTAATAAAGTCACATGTGCCTGGGACCTTGAACGGTCTGCTCAGAAATTCTGTACCTTTAATAAACTATTCTGGTCTTAACAGCCTGTGGCTCAGCCCACAAGCTCTGCCCCGGCATCTTGCATACAATATTGCCTAAAAATAAGCAAACTCAGAATACACTTCATCCTGCACAAAAAGCCCAGGGAAGCTCATTATTAATGCTGCATCTGTCTCTTCCAGCTCTTTCATCAGGGAACACATTTTCAGTGAGAGAGAAACTGGTGTTAAACTAAGTTCCTGCACCTAGAGGTACATCAGAATCGTCTCTTTTCCCTGTAAAGAGACAGCTATGTTTTGAATATGTAATGATGTACTCATCAGACTCAAGACAGGAACATGTGTTTCCCACTTTAACCCAGCAGAAGTCACCATCTCCCCATTTTTGCCTCTGGGGACAATTGCTATTTAACTGAATGCATCCACATGAAAGTGAAATTTCAAAAACAAAGAAATTAGGAGAAACCTGGTTCCACGCACTCTAAACTGCTGATGATGCCACTTTCTGAGAGGTGGATAAGCCAAGTTCATGATCCAGTTCTGAGCCACGGAGACAGGAATGGAATGGATAATGACTGACCTGGAAGAAGAACAAAGTTTTGTTAGGAGATATTGTGCCAAAGTAGGTTTTGATTAACTGAGCCCTTATTGTTGGTCAGGAACTATGGACAACTTCTTCAGGAAAAAGTAAATAAAAATTAAAAAGCAGTACCATTGGTAGGAAAAAAAAGTTCTGTGTTTGAAAGAACTTGTACTGTTGTCTTCCTTTAGGATGTGTGTGATGTCTTTGATTACCTCAGGAACAGAAACTCTGAAAAAAAAATCACTGTATTGAAAACAGAAAGCAGAAGAATAATTTTTTTCCCCAGAATTCCCTAGGGAAGATTTGAGTTCCAATTGCTTCTCTCAAAAAGCAATGTATCTCCTATTTAATTAAGTATAAAACCCACATGACAAATAGTCTTCCATGTCTGATCTGGAAATACCAATTGTCCCAACCAAAATGGATCATGTAGGGCTTTGAGAATGGTATTAGCTCAAGGCAATTCAAAGCTGTTAATTTGATTCTTGTCAAGAAAATCATAAATGACCAATTTTTGAAATGGAACAAACGTGACGGTGGTCAAAGTTTAATTAGAAATTATGTACCTGCTCAGTTTTTAATTGCAATAGACGAAATGTTGTAGTATTGTAAAAGAAAGAAAGAAAAAAACCTGTACAGATAAGGCTCAGAAAAATTGACATTAGTAAAATGATCCACCTGAACACATATTCGTAGTCTCATTTCTAACCAGAGCTTCTGTCACTCATGTAGGAGTGAATCAGTCTGTCAGCACTACAGAAGCACACCCAGGTGGAGGGCAATGTTAGAAGTCATCTCTGCACCTCTCACTGAACAACAGAGTTTACAGTGCTATTCCAAAGCAATATTAGTCAGGCCTCACTGAAAAAAAAAGGTGGGTTTTTTTTGGACCTATGACTAAATTGTGAAAAGCATTTGGGCGATTTTTCTCTTATTCCAGATTTTAACAATTTCAGAATGATGAGAACACAAGAAGAACCGTAACAGTTTAGACAAGGGATCCATTTAATTTGCTTTTTGCTTCCCACAGTGATGAGAAGTGGGTGCTCAGTGGAAAAGAGAAAACAGGACAGACTGCTGTGACTTTTCTCCTAATACTCTTTTAGGATCTGAGCATTTTGAGCTCAAGGAATTCCCTGAGTGTTCCGTGATTTCTTGACTTCAACATGCATAATCTTCTCACGTCTTCAGCATCCAGGATCTAAGAGTGCCCCAGGCCCGCTACACAGGAATAACTTTCCTTTGATTGCTTTAAACCTGGCTTTCATGACTTTCTTTTCGATGTCTGTAAAAATTCACTTGGTTTCTGCCTTATTGGAAGCCCTTTCTTTGTTGTTAGTGGACACACAAAATAGGGAGGCCCAGCTTGCTTGGAACGTTTTCCTTTCTTTCATGAGGTATTTAGTTTCCATCAGAACATTTCTTCCACATAGACTCGGGGTTATTTCAGAATACTATGTCATTTTTTTGCTGTCAGACTTGACCTGGTTTCTTTCAAACCTCATTTGACAGAAGAAAACAGAGTGTGCTACATAATTCATTAGATACCAGAAGTGCATTAAAAATGTATTTGACAGGAACTAATCCCACTAGGAAATCAAATAACAGCTTATTTCCTCAAAGCAATCTTGATAGAGCAGGTCAATATTCAAACATTTCAGACTTTCTCTATCTTAATTGAGGTAGGAAAAATCATAATCCTGACTATGTTAAGAAATTAAAAGTACAAGGTCAATTTAACAGTAGGAACTTAGCAAACCCAAACAAACAGCAGTGTGCTCAGACCTAAAATACATGTACCTTCAGGCAGCAGCCTGAAGAAAAAATAGCTTGTTGAATTATTTAGTGAGCATGGCAGATACTGGATAAACCTTTTTTTTTCATCTGTTTGGATTCAGATAAATGGCATATACAGCTCACCTGTGCTTACAGGTGAGTGCTTGCCCTTCTACAGAAATGAACCATGCAGAGAGACCGGTGATGTGGCAGTTCCCTTAGTGCTCCTGGTTAAAGGGTGAGCTTTCTGAGGGTGGGGCACTGAAACAACACTACCTTATGTCAGGACATTTATAGCAATTCTCTGTATGCTTTGAGCAAACTGTCAGGAGACCTACAGAAGCCACTTTAACATCAGCCACATATAAACTATTGATCACCAGGCTGTTTATATCTGTTTCCTTTAGCTCTTAGGATTTGACAACAAACACGCTGTTGTAAAAGATCTGGAATTCAATCCCATGGTGTTTTTCAGAGGGAATGTTTCTTTGTTTTTCTGTAAGGAAAAGCCAGTATGGAAGAAATCAAAACATCCTGTAGAATCATGTCAGTTTGGGGATCTGTTCAGCAGAAGCAAGGCAGCTTTCCCAGGGGAATTTTCTCTGCTTTCCTTCCCATCTGATATGCTCTCAAGACAGTAAAAAGGAGCTCCAGAGCTCAAAGCATGGCAGCCTGGGCCAACATCCCCAAGATTTGTTGTGGTGCAATGGGGTGTCTTCTCTAGGTGTGAAGGGGAGGAGGCCATGTAGTAGGGGTAATCTCACCCCTTTTCAATTAAGCGTGAAATGTATCTGAGATTTTTCTCTATGCTTTTTTTTTATTATTATTATTTTATTTTTTTGAAATGTTCAGGGGAATTTGACTTATCAAGCTTGTCCTTCAAAAGAGGAGAATTTTATGTGGGGGAGATTGGCAGCAAAGAAGGCAGGAGGCGAATGGGGAAAAGATTCCTTATAGCCTCTCAGTCTGAAATTCTTAATGGATAAGTGATTTCTTTCCTGTCACAAGAGCATGTCCTGCAGCACATGGTACGCTCCTTTGTAGGAAGAATCTTCCCAGAATAGATCAATGGGCTATCTAGAACAGCATGCATTTTCAAATCCTAAACTAGATATTTAATTAGAAGGCATTTCCTTTTCAACTGCATTCGTGCATCCCATCAATACTCATAACATTTCATCAATAATTCCTTTCCCACTCAGCCTGAGAAGTGCATACCTTTCCAAAAGCTCTGTTGCCAGTTAGGCAAGTAAATGAAACGAGCAGAGCTGCAAAAGAGCTTAGCCCTACGTCTCACCTAGTAAGCAATAGTAGCTACTGTATGTTACAAAATGATGAAATCTCTTCTTTTTGCCTGCAAAGAAATGGCCCAACTTTACTAGCTATGATTAAGATGGGAGAAGAAATAGATTCCAATGAAGAAAAAAATGCAAAAGAAAACTAAAATAATGATTAGGGTTTGTTTGTGTTTCCAAGACATGTTATTTACTGTCTAGCTTAAAATGAAAATCAAGCTGGAAGTACAAAACCAGATTGAATTGAAAAGGATATAAACTAGAATAAAATTTTAACTCTAGATAAACGTTGAATACCTGTATGCAAATATTAATACATTCTAATCAGATGAAAATAGCAAGAAATCAAAACTGCTTAGTACAAATATGATTTTTAGCTTTTGTTTTATATAACATCGTTATTAAAGGAGGTATTACCAAGGAATCTTGTTTTTTGAAGAGATGTATCAAGTGTTACATGATGCAATTGTTTCCTGTGAACATTTTTCCCATGATCAGATTTCCATCGAGTCTCCTATTAGATGCTAATTCAGTTGGAAGCAGTTTGTCACTGCTGAGGCCAATTATTCAGTGTGAGCTAAGAGAGCTTACAAAGTCCTGCTTTGTAAGAGATGTGTTGTTTTGGAGATCTATTAAAAACACTGTTTAGCTTTCAGTCAAATGCCCAATTTTATATGGCATTTGCAAACTTTTTATGTAGATGACATAAATTAATCAGTAAAAGTGAAGTGCTGTTTATGAACTAAACTGATTTATTTACTATATTTTAGCCTGCTTCTATTTCATTTTTCTCATAGAATGTTCTAGAGCTGTGCTTCTGGTTCAGAGAATTGGTGTCTAGAACTAGAACAACACAACATAAATACTCTAATTAGCCAAGGATATGACCGATGTTGTGCTTTTAACAAGAAAAAAAGGGAATCTGTGGATTCTGTGGCATATCTGTGGATTTGAGGAATAATGGAAAGGACATTGAGAAGATGTTGACCTAGCCTAACTCTGGAATCATGCTTCGTAGAACATAAATTTTCAAACAAATTTACATTTATTAGTGCTATTTTCACATTTTAATTTGAATTATATCATGGAGACATAAATCATGTGACCCAAATTTGATCTCACTCCCTGCCCCTGTTTAGTGACTGTTGGCTTTCAAGGTCACCTTACCAATAGACTGCATTCAGGCTTACATTGCTAGTCATGCAAATAATTAGTATGAGCAGTGGTACTGAAACTGTTAGAAGAAAACCAATGACCAGTTAAGTCTGTGCAGTAACAGAGCCCCAAATCCTTAAGTAATCTATTTTGTTACCTCAATGGTGTTCAATATTTGTATTTCTTCATTAACTTCAACTGAAAACGTAGATTTATTTTCAATATTGGAGGATGAAATAGGGGGTCAGGAAGATCTATGTTGTCTTTCTCTCGATCTTTGAGCACGAATCACATAGGAAGGCTGATCCATCAGAACACTTGCAGCTCAGTCAAATCAGTGACCACTTAGTACTCCATTACAACTTCCTGCAAAAAGTCATCTGTTTTGTAATGGACAAACACAACTCTTTCTGAAGAGTTCCATCTCCCTCCTCATCTGAACAGAGGAAGGAAAATTTCAGCTGGTCTTCTGGAAACTTTTGGAAAGCACCTCTTAATAAGAAATATGAGACATAAGTCTTGATTTAGTTTTCCTCGTGATCTGTGCAATTTCAATTTGATGTGCAAGTGCAAGGCTGAACCATTAATAGGGTGTTAGCTCAGCAATTTTAGTCATGAAGCTCATCTGAGCACAAAGTTGTACATCTGGAGATTTTGCATGTGTGTCACTCAGGCTGGGAAGGACAAAGCAATGGCAAAGTTACTGCCAGAGGTATTTGTACTTTAACAATTCATATTGTGTCTTTAGTTTTTGGATCTCTCAATCTCAAGTTTTTGATGAAAAGCCATTGACAGGAGTATGAAGATGGAACAAGCAACAATTGTGGGAAGACTCTTCCACGGCTGGTGAGAAGGTGCTGGTAGTGGGAGCTGCAAATAACAATAAGCAAAAACCTATACTGCAGGAAACAAAGGAAGAAGGTCCTAACATCTACCATCAAGGTGAGCTATAACCGAGAGTATGCACTGATTTTCCTGGTCAGAGAAATTTTTTTATTCACTGTTTCTCAGCACAATAGTCAGAAATGACACTGTGCTACAACATTACATAATTTTTGATGGCTTGATTTGTGAATTCTTCTTGCTAGGCAATGGATAAATCTGTCTGTGATGCTTGGTTTTTTAGAGGACGTTAATTTCCAAAAGAATCTCATTTAGTTCACAACACTAACATAACCTTAAACATTAAATAATATTTTCTCATATAAATGGTGATATTTCTAATATAATTGCTGCCACAACAGACAGAAGTGCCTTCCCAGCCACATTGTGATAACCCGCTTCACTTGACAAATGTGCTGCTGTCCTCTGCTCCATATTTGTTTATTCTGACTCATGCCTTTAAGGCATCAGGACCTGACATTCTCTAGACTAAAATTCTGAAAAGAAATATATGCCCTGAAATGTATGTTGTTGTATTCCCACAGATCGGACTTTTGTGAATCAACAGAAGGTACCTGGTTTTCCAAATTGTTTGTAAGCCTGTTCATTGTTAGCATGACCCGTGGTACTGCAAGTGCCTGTCACAGATCAGAACAGCAATTACACTGCTGACTGTACAAGCACCAAATAGAAAGATGATCGAGGACTCCAAACGCATGAAGGTCACAAAGACACTAGCATCCTTTTGTCCTAAGGAAATTAACCCTCCAAACACTGCTTTCTATCAGATTGTTTTTTGCTGTGCTTGTTAAAATTTTTTGCAGTGTAAAGTGACAAATGCTCTCAAATTATTTGTTTGGCTTAAAAGAAGCAATCAGGAGACAGAGATACCTTTGTAATTCTTAACAGATACCTGTGTTTTACCTAGGAAAATCAATTAGTGTCATTCTTTCACATCCTTTTAGAAATGATGTAATATTTGACTCTCATTTTCCAGGCAGTGAACTGTGGCACAGAGATATGATGTCTCAGGTCCATCAGGAAACTGGTTTCAATGAAAGTGTGAATTTCAATGATTTTCCAGGACTGTGGGAAGCAACAAGCTACAGCTTCCCGAATTCTCAGTTAATAATGTCCAACCCAAGGATAGTGTGCTTCCTTTACCCACTGGCATTTTTTCAACAGAAAAAGAAAGAAAATAGTAATGAATTAAGCTGCCACAACTCAGTCCAGGAAGAAAGATTTTCCATCAGATAAAAGGAATGTCTCTAGTGTCTTTGTTGGGGCCTGCCAACTGATCTACGATGGAAGAGAAATTTTTCATGCACCAAACTATTTTCTCACTAATCTTAAGAAAAGCAACATAATGAGGATTTATTTTGGGCTCTTGTTTTACTTCTTTAAAAGCCAGACAGAAAAGGAAATCTGGTATTTGTTTTATTTCTACTTTAGTGCTTCATCTGACAACTTGATGTGAGAGCAGACATGAGATTATAGCTCATTCACCTAAGATCCTATAGGACCAAAAAGCAGTATTATTTTCCAAAACCATCACAGTCTTATTGACCAGTATTTTTATGTATTTCTATAGGATTTTAATATTTGACTCTTTCTGTTGTTCTGTTGTTTTTCAAGTTGTTTAACAAAACTTTGAAAACTGAATTCTCAAATGCCATCTCCTGAAAATGAATTATGGAACAGTGACCAACAAAAAGTAATACAGCTTGACTGACATTTGAACAAGCTACTGCCCTAGATAATCAAAAAGCATTTTGTGAGTGCATTTAAAAGTCCTGCAGCTGGGTATTTAGGTACGCTTCTCAAAGCAGTGAGTGCACAGTGACCCCTCTGGGTTGGCAGGATGGCTATGCACTCTGACTCCTATCATGAGTTGGACCAGACTTAGGGGTGTGTGCTCTGACATTAAATCCGAATGCTCAGACTTATGTCAGATACGAGAACTCAATGAGATAACTCATGCAGTGACGATTAATGCTTTTGATTTGCCATTGCAGCATTCAAAACCCTGTGAGTCCAGTGAGATGAGAACAGGTTTCTTCATCCTCTCCTTGGCATGCACCAGAAGAAAAATATCAGGCATCAATATTAAGCAACTGGAAGGTCCAGAAAAGTGCTGCAGTGTTGAGAAATTCATTAAAAAGCAACTCTGACATTTTGGCAAATGGATAAAGTTCACTGATTGTGTTTTCTGTTTTATCTGAAATCCCTTGAGTTTCTCATATTCCAAATGTCAGACACATTAGGTAGGTTTCCCAAAACCCCACAGCAGAATAATAAGCTGTGAGCTTCATATTCCATCTTCATATATTTGCATAAGGTCTTTTTCCCAGCTGATCTCTGCTAGAGTTGCTACTTTCTCTAGTTTCAGCTGGAGTTACCCTTGTGCAGTCTTTCTGTAGCTCTTTATTAAAATAATGAATGATTTTTAATTTTGTAAACAGATTTATTATGGGGATATTACCCCCATAACATTAAGCTTTTTCTTGCTATGCCCCAGTATGCTGCTGCAACCCCAGGTAATCCCACTGTGATGCCTCCTTCCAGCTCCTTGGTCACCTGCAGCAGACACCACTGCCTGCCTGAGGTAGTGGCAGAGGATGTGCAGTTCTGTGGCATGGTCACCATCCCCTCACTCCTCACCACCAGGATCCCAGGCCCATTGCAGCAATATGCCCACCTCAGTGGGAATGGGTTCAGGTAGATGTGTGCAAGCAAGGGGAGGTGAAGAAGCTGGGAGTGCATACAGTGGAAAATATTTAGACAAATTAATGAGCAGTTACTGCTAGTGAGTCACCAAAGTATGCACACAATCACAGAGTTGATCTGTAATCCACGAGGGAATTGGCTATCTGAGTGCAAACGCCCAAGTTTTTGCAAAGCCGTCCCTTAAACAGCTTCATGTTGTCCTGCAGCAGTCTGCTTGTGTGCTCCAGCCACTGCTGAGCAGCTATACCTGCTGCAGACTCAGCCCACCACCACATCCTTGGGAGCTCTGGGGACACAGTGTGCCCAGAGTTCATTGGGAAAACCAGGCTTATTGGGAAAGCTAAGATCCAGAGCTTCCTGCAGTCAGTGGGAGTCACTGCATGGACTTGACAGACCATGAAGCCACAGGGCGATAGGGCATCCCAGTGGGCTACATGCACGGAAACAACTCCACCTCTACGGAGCTCACAGCAGGGCTCAGGACCAGCTGCTTTTCCTCTATGGTTATTACATGTTAGTGGCAGGCATTCATGGAGAAATAAACATCCTCTCTGTAATTTCATAGGTTTGTGTCAGTGTCTTTTAATGACAGTCCCCTCCCTGAGCATGGATAAGAGAAATACATTAATGTTAGCTACAATTCAGTTTCCCATACAACAGAGAGAGCTTTCTATTTATAAATGCAGCAGTGTTCAGTAAAAGAAACAAGCAATGGCATAAACCCAACCTCAAAGCAGAGCCAAACACTGATGAACATGGGAAAGTTGCCTTCTGGATCTAAGTGTTGGAGAGCTCCGGCAGGTCCACCTACTGCTGAAACAGATGTTAGTAATTAATAATTGACTCAAGGTAGCTGTTCCATCCTAGATAAAATGTTTGAAGATTAATCACAAGCTTCTGAGTCACTGTTATTTGTTTATTTACTTTTACCTTCCCTTTTTTGATATTTCTGCCACATGTAGGATGAAAATGAGGTCCATGATATGCAAAGAATCTTCATGGGAGGAATCTCACTGATGTCATGAAGTGTTTGGTGATGGGGCTGTTAGTCATTAGGGGGTCAACATGGCACAGCAGCAGGTCTATATACAAAAAAAAATGTGTATTCTTGAGCTGATCTAAAGGGGAAAAATCTAAAGGTAAATAATTGCCTTATAGGTTCCAATTTGTGAACCAGTAGCAGTGCTGTTAATCGGTCCCAGGCAGTTTTATACATGCCCAAACCTCTCAGTTCATTATTGAGGTCTATCTTATTTCCCTCTAGGTTTCAATCAGATAAGTATTATCTGAATTCACATGAAGCAGCATTGAGAGCTAGTAGGCAGCTGTTCATTCATGGCTGAATGGCAATGTGCATGAAAAAAGTAACATTGCATCTTCCACTCAAACTGAAATGGAGTCATCGCAGCAAAGTATCTAACCTATGAAGAACATTGGCATCATTTAGATGCAAATTGATGCTATAGGTAATTAATTATCTGTACGCTGTAATGCTCCTGACCAGTTGGCTATTATTAAATATCTCTAGAAGTAAGTTACTGCCAATGAATATACAATATCTCTTCTGCATATGTTTTTAAAAATACAGTTAAAGCTGGATAAAATGCCAGCGAAACCATTGCTTATTCTATTATCCTGGCAATTTTCCATTAATTCAAGATGACTTCTGCTCTGTTTTAAGCTTTACAGTCTCCAGTTATCTTACACATGCATCAGATGAGTTTTTTACTCTGGAAGATAATCCTGTTGTCAATTACTAGCAAAATCTTGCAATTAAGTACATGGCTGCAATCCCAATGTATGTAATGATCCCCTAACGCCCAGACAGCAGAAGCGCAATGTGCTGAAGAGTATTACGCTTAATAACTGCTCTCCTTATTTGATGACTTTCATTAACATTTGTTGAGCTGTCTGTCTCCAGGTGCCAATACTTTTCATGTTTAATAAGATTCCATTAAAGTCTCCATTAAAAGACAGTTAAGTTTGCAAGATAAAGCACTTGGTAGCATGTAAGGTTAAGGTAAGTTTGTTTGTACCATCAGAGCTTTGCACTTTGCACTGAGAGGTTGAAGCGTGGTCCTTCGAATAGTGTAAGCACACACCCATTTTCTTTCACAGCACCCTCTTTCCAGCAGAATGGGAAGACTCTGAGGACTGCACATACGGTATAAGACATACTTTGGGGATCTCACTGCAATTGTGCAGCATATTTGATATTATCCAGAGCCTGCAATGACAAAATAACACCGTCTTTAATTTTCAGTTTGGCAGGGACTTCTAGCAATTGCTGTCTCCTCAGAGTCAAGGGATGCTAACCCACACCACAGACAGCTGCAAGTGTAAACCGTTCATTTGTACTGTGATCTGGACATATTTGAGTCTGACTTCAGATTCTCCAACCCAGCTGATCTGACCTCTGAATCTACATATTATGATGTATAGACCCAGAGAGTCCTTTCAGGTTTAGCAGGGATTTGAATTCAGCAAATTATCTCTTCTGAGCAAAAGACATGCTTCTGAGCAAAAGACATGCTTAACATAACGTACCTAAATATATTTGAAGTTGCCTGCCCTTTGTTAATTGCATACCTATTTTGTTGCTACTTACTTTTCAGTTATGTCACACAATGAACACAGCACCTACTTACCCTGAGCCTCTGGGTACATTCACTGCTCCTTCTAGAAGATGTTTAGTAACTGTGCCGTAAGTGTTGTAATGGAATCCCAGTCTGGCATGTTGCATTAGGTTAAGGCTTGGTACAACATCAGAAAGTGCTGTAAGAAAAGCCCAAGGATTATGTATGGCTGTAAGACCAGGATAATCAAGAAGAATTTGCAAAAGAAGTCAATATGTTTATATATATATATATATATACATATATATATATTTATAATATAATAATAATAATGATAATAATATAATATATAATAATAATAATAATAATAATATATATATAATAATAATTTTATATATATATAATTTTTCTTTTGCAGGCTACTGCTCAGAGCTTAGCTTCTTCTCTGTAGCGTATCTCAGAAATGTGAAGCTGAGCAACTTGTCCACAGCCCAAGCTGCAGCAGTACCAGTTAATACCAGGAACACACTGGGAGTGAAAATGTATTATTCTGAGATAAGGAGAATACAGAACAAAGTAGATTAATTAGAACAGCTCAGTTTCAAAGAATCTCTGGTCTTTTGTATACTGATCACAGCATTCAAAGAGCTATGATGGGTGCTCCAAAAGTAATGCTCCTGTTTTATGATGTTGGCTCACGACATCAGAGGCAGATGTTGGTGGTGTGGCAGTAGGGGTTGAACCTTCCCTTCATGAATTCACAAAGTCCATGAGACAATACGGAGATGCAGAGCTATATCTCCATCTCCATCCTTGCTGCTGCAAAATAGAGCTGTTCCTACTGAAACCAATAGAAAGAGAAGGTGCTTGAGACACTGAGCTGGGCAGCAAGGAGAGTGGGAACTGAACTTTGAAAGCAGCCAAACTTTGTTTCCCCTTCTCACTGTCTTTTCCCCATCAGTTCTGAGGGCTGCATTGGCTCCAGTCTGCTTCTGGGAAACCCTGCCAGCGTGGAGAGCAGGGAGTGGCCTCAGCAGCTGGCTATTGGGGCTGCTCCAGCTGTTCACCTGGTGAAAAGTAGTGCATTTGTTGGGGATACCAATGACATTAGTTTGGATTAATGCTTTTTACTGGGTAAAAAAAAAGGGCGGGGGAGGAAGATACTGAAAGACAGAAGCATTCATTTAGACATTTTAATAATGAAAATATCAGCCCATTTTGAATTGACATTTTCAAGACAAAAGGTTTCTCATTTTCATTTCAAGACAACGCTGTTTTCACTTAAAATTGATCTACGTTTAAAAGAAAGGGTAACAAGAGAGTAACACAATTGAAACATTGATTTTTCTTTTGCCTGAGAACAATCTTGAAGATTGACCTAAAAAAGTTTATCTTGGGTTGTTTTTTGTTGTTGTTCTTCTGCTACGAGGAAATTAAAAAGGAAAAAAGATACTCTACTATGTTTTTTCTAGGCTCAGTTCTGACCTTCATCTTCCATCCCACTCCCACCTGCCAACCCAACTGGGCTAACACATTTATTCAACCAACTCTATCCTAGAACAAAAGTGTGCCAAGGAATGTGACAGCCATTAAGTTATGTTTATTCGTCACTGCTATGCTCTCAGTAAATCCTTACTAAATGCTCAGTGATGCATGATACCAAATGCATCAGGCTGATGATCTGTTCCTTGGCTGCACAGGGCCGAGCCAATGACTCATGCAGCAGTGCTGCAACCTGTGGCTGGAGTGGGAAGCAGCAACTTGCCCCAGTATAGTCCTCCTCAGTTACAAACTGTTTCTTGCCTTCAGCTAGAAAGCCTGCTGCCCTTCTGGGGAACTTGCAGAAGTCACATCATGTATTTCCAGAAAAAATCACTTGTGTTTGCCACATTATCATGGAGTCCATAACTCAGCTGTGATGCTGAGCTTTCATCATGTTACAAAAGAAGGCTTACTTCATCAGCTAAGCCTAACATGTGAATTTATCTCCATTTTACTTCTATTTGCATTCCCTTAGATGAAGCTTTGAGCTTGCAATAGCTTTAGTGGCCCATCTAGAGTGTTCAGTTTTTACTGTTCCTAGTGGAGATTTGTTTTCTTATTGTTGTCAGGGATTATATTATTATATTAGCACGAGCTGTTTGAACAGTTTATTGCTAATTACATCGGACTGAAACTTATCTGTGATTATGTTTGAGTAGTTACAATAATGAGAATCCCATAATCTTTTAAATTGTAGCCAGAAACACTGTTTGCCTATCTACTCTGGGTGGAGAAAGAAACCAGCCATTGTGAAGGAGAGAGTGAGGGGTGTGTGTTTGAGGGAGAGAAAGATATTCAGAGCTGTACATTCCCTCTAGGACTAATAAATCAGAAGCCTCTATGTCTATTTGGCTTGCTTCATTGACATAATTGTGTTGTGTTGTGCAATGCACCACAAACATTTGGCCTTCAGATCATAGGGGGTTGCCTTGGGTGATCTCCACTCTCATCTAACAAATTTCCTGCAGTCAGTGGCTATGGAGACGTCCTCCGCCTCATTGATTCAATCTGGTTTTCCACAAGTATCTATATGATGACTTTTGTTCTTTCCCCTCTTTTTAAATGCTGTTCCTTCCCTGAGCTGTCTGCTTTCACTTATTAGTCTTTATCACTTTATGCTGATGGTACACAACTTTATTTTAGTCCCTGACAGCATTGATGAGGACAAGTTTTTGTTTGTAGTTATGTAAGTGTGGTCTTGCTGAGAGCACGCATGCAGTTGGGCTGGGAGCCCGCTTCATGGACAAGGAATGAAACATTAAATGAGCATCAGCAAATTAATTGGTATGAATGCCTGGCACTTACTTAAGGTCTATGGAAGAAAAATTATTCCAGGTAATTCTGATTTACACAGGTTTGCTTGGGAATCACTTGTGCAGCTCAAGCGATTTGGAAAATGATGATGAGCAGCTTGGACTTTCAGACCAAGTTCACAATTCCATGAACTTCTCACTTAGCAGCCAAGACACAAAGTCATAACAGGAATGTTAGTAATTCTCTCATTTCTCTTTAGGCGAGGTTGGCCTCCCCCCCAAAAATTGGTCATTTGTTATGTGAATGCCTCTATCAAAATGAGATTGGAAAATGCGTCTCTTACAGCTTCTTTGTGTTTGTCCCAGGCTGCATTTTTATTATTGTCCAGTTTATTCCCTTTGTTCTGCCAGGATACTTCTTTTCTTTTCCAGAATTTAATCTCTGTTTTGCTGATGCTAGAGTTCAGTTTGTTTTGCCCTGTGTTTGCGGTACAGTTTTCCTCAGAAGCTGGGAGTCTCTGCAGATTCTCATAGGCACTTAAGGTCAGCACCTTTCTCTTTTTCACCAGTATAACAATGTCATCTTTCTATTGTAAAACCCTAAATACATTTTTAAAAAAGAAAGAAAAATATGTCTTATTAAACTTCCAATTTGTTTCTTATTTTTCTGTGAGTTGAAAGGTTATTCGGAACATTTATATAATGTGCCTGGTCATCTAAGGTCCCAGTGAAGCTTGGTGTTATTCACTCTGAGAATTGCCACTGAAATTCTCAGAGGCATAAAGATCTGTCAAAGTGTAAGCCTTTGTGGATCCAGTGCCTTTAGGTATACGAGTAACTTCTTTGATGTTATTTTCATAGTATCAATGTTCTTGTATCTGAGATAGCCCAGAGGTATAAATGAGATAACAGCTGCAGAGGAGAGGAAGGATATTTTGTTTGACCAAAAAGATATAGTTAGAAAGCCCCCATTCATTCAAACATAGGAAAACACTTGTGCGCATTCAGCAGTGCATAGCAAGTCAGTACTGTTCTGTTGTATAAGTTATACATATATGTTTTATATAAATGTGAAATGTGAGAGGAATAAAAGACTTCAAGGCCAAACATTATCACTGAACCTCACTGGAGCCTGTCACTGAATGCTCCACCTCTGAAGAAACAATTGGATATTGTATTTCTATTGCTTGATATCATTTCACTATCCAAATTTTCTGAGAACTACGTGAAAAGAATTTAAATAAGCTTCACATTGTAACTGCTTTTGTGTGTGGCTTCAGAAATCACAGAACCGTAAAATCATAGAATGTCTTGAGTTAGAAGGGACCTTAAAGTTCCAACCCCCCTGCCATAGGCAGGGCTACCACCCACCAGCTCAGGCTGCCCAGGGCCCCATCCAACCTGGCCTTGAACATCTCCAGGGATGGGGCACCCACAGCTTCTCTGGGCAAAGAAATTTTTCATTTCTTTTGTGATCACCATTGGTACAACACAACCTAATCAACAAATCTCAAGAAAAGTTTGCTGTCCCTGAAGGTGGAGAAATTTTTGTATTGTATTGCATTGTATTGTATTGTATTTTGCTTAGCCTCATTCGTAATAGAGGAAGATGACTGAAAGTGCAATTCTGAAAGAGTAATTCTAGAGCTCTGCTGTGTGGTGTGTGCTACCTCTGCAGGCACACAAGTCAGCTCAGCACCCACTCAAAGGCTTATTCATCAAAGCATTTTAATAGGCACTTGAATGACATTAGTCAAAGGGAGTCATATAAAAATTGCTTCAGGAGAAGGAGGATGAGTTTCTTTTGGACTAAAGAACACAAAAAGAGAACTGCTTTATTGAGACCACAGATGACAAAGCAGAAGTGGGAGGAAAGTGCTGGGTATGGTTATCTGCAGCTCCTAGGGTGCTGGGAGAGAGAGCTGTGACCAGTGTGACACACCAGGGACACCCCAGTGCAGATCTCCCTGGACGCTCTGCACACCCTGGGGAGAGGAACGCACCATGCCTGCACCTACCCACTTTCTTTTTCTTTCCTCTGTGCCTGGAGCCAGATTCTTTTCTACCTGTAAAACAACAGCGTGACCTTGGCAATAGTGCAAATTTGTTATTAATAAAGATTGGATTGCTTGTGGCTCCCTGATTCCAGCTTTTATTAAGGACCTAAGCAGAACATATGGGCAAAATGTAGAGAGGTAAAGCATAGAGGCACAGGCCTGGGCTGCGCGGGTTTGCACTGTGGGAATCAGCAGCTGGAAAGAGCCCAAGCACTTCTCATAGCCACCCATGCATCTGAAGGAGCCAGTTGTGCAAGAGAGTCCAGCTGCTTGTTTCTCATCATCACCATTGCCTGCTCATCTCAGAGAGGCTGGACTTGGGAGGATGCTGCCTGAGAGGTTTTCTTAAGGGTTTATCAAATCATTGTATTGCAAACCCTTTAAGGGAGGGTTCAAGAATGTCTTTTGGAAATGTTACTATTCACTTGGTCCTGTGCTACTCCAAATGTATCTCCCTGCATTATGAAGTGTTATATTTTGTACTTTGTACTACTGAAACAAAGCACATGAAGAACAAATAATAAACACAATGCCTTGCTGGTACCGTTTGTCTTTCTTGTTTATAAAATGAAGTCCATGCATCCACTTGAATGTCTCTACTACAGTATTTGTTAACAGTCACAATAATATGTAAATAGCAGGAGCTTTCACAGAATCACAGAATCACAGAATCATGGGGGTTGGAAGGGACCTCCAGAGATCATCGAGTCCAACCCCCCTGCCAAAGCAGGTTCCCTACACCAGGTCACACAGGTAGGCGTCCAGGCGGGTCTTGAATATCTCCAGAGAAGGAGACTCCACAACCCCCCTGGGCAGCCTGTTCCAGTGCTCCGTCACCCTCACCGTAAAGAAGTTCTTGCGCACATTCGTGCGGAACTTCCTATGCTCCAGTTTCTGGCCTCATCCCCTTGTTCTGTCTCCACACACTACTGAAAAGAGTCCAGCCTCGCCACTTTGCCCCCCACACCTTAGATATTTACAGACCTGGATCAGGTCCCCTCTTAGTCTTCTTTTCTCAAGGCTAAACAGACCCAGTTCACTTAGTCTTTCTTCACAGGGAGATGCTCCAGGCCCTTCACCATCTCTGTGGCCCTCCACTGGACTCTTTCCAAGAGATCCCTGTCTTTTTTTGTACCGGGGAGCCCAAAACTGGACAAAGTACTCCAGATGAGGCCTCACCAGGGCAGAGTAGAGGGGGAGGATCACCTCCCTCGACCTGCTGGCCATGCTCTTTTTAATGCACTGCAGAATGCCACTGGCCTTTTTGGCCACAAGGGCAAACTGCTGGCTCATGGCCAACCTGTCACCCACCAGGACACCCAGGTCCCTCTCTGCAGAGCTCCTCTCCAGCAGGTCATCCCCCAACCTGTACTGGTGGTTGCAATTATTCCTCCCTAGGTGCAAGACTTTACACTTGCTTTTGTTAAACCTCATCTGGTTTCTTACCGCCCAGCTCTCCAGCCTGTCCAGGTCTTGCTGAATGGCAGCACAGCCTTCAGGCGTGTCAGCCAATCCTCCCAACTTCGTATCATCAGCAAACATGCTGAGGGTGGCCACTATCCCCTCATCAAGGTCGCTGATGAAGATGTTGAACAAGACCGGACCCAGCACCGACCCCTGGGGAACACCGCTAGTTACAGGTCTCCAACCGGACTCTGCACCGCCAACAACGACCCTCTGCGCTCTGCCAGTCAGCCAGCTCTCAACCCAGCTCACTGTCCACTCATCTATCCCACACTTCCTCAGCTTTGTTATAAAGATGTAGTGGGAGACAGTATCAAATGCCTTGCTGAAATCAAGGTAGACTACATCCACTGCTCTCCCTCCATCCTCCCAGCCAGTGATAACATCTAGAAGGCTACCAAGTTGGTCGAGCGTGACCTCCTCCTGGTGAACTCCATGCTGACTACTCCTGATAACCTCCTTTTCTTCCAATTGTCTGGAGATGGCATCCAGCACAAGCTGTTCCATCACCTTTCCAGGGACAGAGGTGAGGCTGACTGGCCTGTAATTACCTGGATCTTCCTTCTTGCCCTTTTTGAAGACCAGAGTGATGTTGGCTATCCTCCAGTCTTCAGGCACCTCCCCCATTCTCCAAGACCACTCAAATAAATAGAGAGGCTTCAGCAGTTACCTCTGCCAGCTCCCTCAGCACCCATGGATGCACCCCATCCATTTCTGCAACACACCAGTTTTACCAGCTGATTTTCTTGGTCTGCAAGCAAGTGGAAATCCTTAAGGGATTGTTCCTGCCAGTTTTGTGATGTTCGTTTTGTTGTGCGTAAGAAAGATTTTGTTGGAGTCTGGGTAAAACTCATTTTCCTCCTACCTTTGCCCCTAAATAGTTGTTTTGTTTTGTGTTTAAGTTGAGATTTCAAAGAGAAAAAAGTTTCGCCTTTCCGATGTTTGCTGCTCTGCTAAAGTTAAACCAACTTACACTAGCAGGGAGTGAACATTACTCCTCAGGCACACGGCAATGTATTTTAAAGCATTCAGGTTGCTTCAGGGTTCATTCATCCTCTGGTGAAGTGCCTCAATTTTGAAATGCACTGTTCAGAAAGCAGACACCCTATTCTGGCTTTTCACAAGAAGTACTTCTTGGTCTTTCTACTTCTGCAAAGAAAATGAACCCAAGACTGGAAGCAGGCTATCTCTTCCTATGATTGCTATGTATTTATCTTATTTTTCAACAGCTTGCAAAAGAAGGTAAATTTGGTGGTCTTCCTGGAGTTGCAGCACTGAAGTTCAGGTTTTTAGTGATTCCAAGGAAAAGGGCTGTTCATTGCCAGCTCACTCTGAAAGATTTTGATGCAAATTTTTATTAGCACTGGGGAGAAAGTAGTGAGTTCTGCTTTCACTGGTGTGGATCAGGACATGCACTGACAAAACCCATGTAAACAAATGAGAGATCAGGATGAGGCCCACTAGCTTGCGTTTTGTGGATGCAGATTGTCCAGATGGGGCTATGAATGTGTATCTGTGTCATGTACTAATCACTTGGCACAATGAGATTACAGACCTTGTTTACAAATACAGTCTGTTTGTTTGTGTAATTTTGAGTCACTGATTAGATACTCAAGCCCTAAGCAGAGGGATTCATAGATGTAAGTGCATGTAGGTGCCATTCATTAAGCTGTAATCTTCATTATCACGTACTGCTTCTGCTTAAATTGCAGGGGAGCTTATGACACATATTTTTCCACCTTTCTTGTCCATCTGACTTCCTTCATATAAGCAGAAATAACCAGACAGAAAAGCTAAAACAGGAGGCTTGTACACTTAAACAAAGACTTGGTAAATACTGTCAGCCTGACTCCCCAAATTGAAAATCAAGGGTGCCTACAGCAAGTCACAAATGAGCTCCTCACTACTTAAAGGTATTGGTGTGCCATGAAGCTCTTCATGTCCAGAAAGGTTTTCATAAGGGCACCTTCTGGAGTGGCCCTGTGGCTCACATATAGGAATTCCCATCTGAGCGTGCTGGGTTTGCAGAAATGTATTTGCTTGTGTTTCACCCGTAAAGAAAATGGCATAGTGACCCTCGAAGAAGAACAACAACAAAGACAAAAATCTGCTGCACATCACGTTCTTAGCAATCTTTGAAAATTAATTTTCCATTTTATATTCCTGGGGCTGAGTCACTGTCAGGAAATTAAAAAAGAGCTTTCATAAACTCATTACTGAAAAGAAATATATTCTGATCTGTTGCATCTTGGCTTTACTTGTGGAAGGAGAGAGGGAAAATATAGTAATACATCAGAAGAACTTAACAGCACAGCTGGAGATGTTGTTTGTTTGTCCAGCAAAGGGAAGATGTGTGGCTGAGAGCCTTCCACCCACAGCTGAGTTGTCCTGTCTACAGCACCTGCTCAGCCTCGTGATGTGGGAAGACCTTGAGCCAGGAAGGGGTGAGACAGGGGCTAAAAAGGAACAGCTCAAAGAGGAGGAAAACAAATTTGATGTTACAGAAAAGCAGATAAAAGAAAAGTAAATGCTGGGAAAAGAAAAAGCAAAATTGAAACAGATGCTCCTGACAGCCCAGAGCTCAGGTAAGCATGTGGTGGCAGGCAAGCCACAAACCACTCCATCTCACACAGCAGGCATCATTCTTCATTACTGTTGTTTACTGCACTGGTTGACACAACGTCTTATGCACATGAATAATAAAACTAAACAGATGGGAAAAACCCAGCTCTGTGCATCAAAGACTTAATTAATTTGTTATTTGTTTCACAGCAGCAACAGCACCCAGGGTTGCAGGGGATCACTCAGCTTTAGATCCCTGGGATCTGCTCTTGGGGCAGATTTTCAATAGAGCTCAGCAGTGAAACTCTGAGTTGATCTAAAACCTCCTGATATAGACTTCAGACTTGCAGTGCTTTAGGAGAAAGACTGTCTACATATTGGAAACCTAACTCAATCCAGCAGACAATTTTGATGATTGTCCACCGCCAAACTTGATCTAAGGGAAAGTCTAAGATGTTAGCATATGTTATCAAGCCCCTTCTGTTTTCTCCAGTGGTAGCAATGTTCAGACTACTTAAGAAAAAAATATCTATCATCCTGGCATCTTAGTTGATGACTTTGAATCTCAGTTCTCCTGCGTGAACATCTGAATTTGTCTTGGAAACTGGTGAAGCAATACAGTTCTACTGGCACCGACAACTACTAAAAGACGCTGTGAAGTTTGACAAACACAGCATAAAGAGGATTATATCAGCTTTGGAAGTGTAAATATCTCTGAAGACATTAATGTTAGAAATCTGTGTGTGTAGATACATATAAACAGATATAATATTTATACATACATAATAAGCATATGATAGAGACTAATTTTCATGGCCCTATCACACACTTTGATGCTATTCCTTCACATACAAGTTTTACTGATTCTTTCCTATGAAAAGGCATCTAAAATTTCCTTGCACAGACTAGCTTTGAATTTTTATTGCATATACAATGTTAAACTGAAATTGACATTTCTGTGCCACCTGAGATGCAAGAGCTGCTCTCAGTGACTGTTAACTAATTTAATGCTATTCTGAGTAAGAAAGAAGGAGCAAAACTTTGAAGTTCTTTATCATGAAATTTAATACTGTACTTAGAGGAGAAGTGAATTTTTTACTAGCCCCCGCTAAGTATTTTGAATGTTTTTCTGGAGAAAAAAAAAAAGCAACAAACAAATGCATACATTACATATATTTTTAGATGTTTATCAGTTTCTTTATCTTCTCTGAGTAAAATGCTCTCCGTACGTTTTCTTTTCCAGCCTGGGGCACTGTCAGATGCCTAGAGATGTCTCTTCTCCATTGTGGTGATGTACGGTAGAACCTTTCTTGCTCTGGCAATGCTTGCTGGTGCAAGAAGCCCTAGAAAAGCAAAGTACAGCTTTTAGAGCGAGCACTGTTGGTGTCATCCCATATGAGGAGCACCCCTGAGCCATGCTCCCCTCTGAGGTGTGAGAAGCAATCATCCCATTCCCTCTCATGACAGGTACCTACAAATGACTCTGATTTTCCAGCATGTTCCTAGCAAGCCCCCTGGTGAAGACAGCCTCCAAAACTAAACAGAGCTGATGGGCGCTTGTACTCCCTTCAATAAGGTTTCTCACAGCTGTGGCCTTGCTGGTGTTTGGTGGAACAGGAGAAGGCAAATTGAGCTTTCTAGCCTTCTTACTCCCACATGCTAACTCAGTTATCACCAAGTCCTCCCACTCAGGTGTCTCCCAACTGGCCCCGCAGTGAGACCTGACCATATGGCAATTCAGTTGTTACTGCATGAGGCACTGAGTAGCCCAGTGAGCAGGCAGGCCTGGGCATTAATTCTAGAGCACATGCCCTGGCTCTAGGTCCCTTAAGTCATACAATCCTACACAGTGCGCTTCCTGCTCCACAAGGTAGTAATGATATGCCTCCCTCAGAATGGTGGTAAGTTGCCTTTAAAGCTCTGTTATACACCCTGTTACTTGCAAGTATGTTTCAATGTGTCAGGAATCTTGTGTGTGTACCAGTCCACCCAAATTTCCTTGGACTAACTTCCCCTATAAACTTCATTGTTTTTTAGCTTTAAGTCTCATACCTGTGCCCACAGTGCAGCTGAACCATCTGTTCCCCACTTTTGCAGCTGGAAATTGGAGTCCATCTCTCTCCCACGTGTAGTGAAAAAGGGTGCCACTTATGTTTGAATTGGATCTGGGTGGATTCTCATTATTTTTTCCTTCAAAATCTTTGCACCTTGCCTGTTGTGACTGTATCAAAGGGGCATATGTTCTGCCCCTGGAGGACCAGCGACAACCCACTTGGCCAGAAATAATGCACTAAAGATCGGGATGTACAGATCTCAGTGAAAAGGAGAACAGAAATGAAATTAATTTTGTTTTGGCTTTTCTCCTCTTTATTGAGTATATGATTCCCTTGTCACATCCTTTAACCACATGCTTCTCCCCTCAGGCACCAAATCTTCATTTTACTGAAAACTTCAGCTCCCAGTCTTCCTGCAGACGGAACTGAAGCTCTGCACGGTGGAGCGATGCACCAAAACTAATGGAAAACAAAATTGTATTTTTCAGGCTTTAACATACTCTCTGGAAAAATAATTTGACACCATGGGCTGTGCAGCTGCTGGGGGAACATGCTCTTGTGCCAAGAGAAATGTTCCCAGACTGCTGCTGGCCCTTGTTAAAGCTAAATGTATTTCTAGCTCTGAGAGTAGTGAATATTTGGTGACAAGTGTTGATGACAGCTTTTTAGGTGCTATGGCCTTAAAGGGGGAAATAGTTCTGAGCAAATGCTTAATCCGTCAGCTAGATCCGTCTTGTTTGATAACTGGAAGTTAGGGAGATTTATAAGCAAAATGCCAGGAGTTCAAAGGCCTTCAAGAGCTGCAGGGTGGCAGAACGCCGTTTTTGTGAGCCTTTGGGGTTCTGCCCTGTCTTGGAGGATTTTAAGATTTTCTAGAATCTTAAATATTACCTTAACGAGAAGAGTGGGCTTTTTTGTGTTTTTTTTTGTTTGTTTGTTTGTTTTGTTTTTTTTTTGCTTATGTGCAGTACAGTGTAAATACCAAGACTTAGTTTTTATTTTTGTCCAGAGATAGAATAGAAACAGGCTTTGCCTGGTACTATCGCGTAGGATCGCAGAATAACCAAAACTTGATTCTCAGTGGAGCTTCATTCTGCAATAACATAAAAAGATAAAAATTCATAGGTGACCGAGCAGACAAGATTTCAAATCATTATTTTCTCTTACTTTAGCTGAAAAAAGAAAGAAAAATGATTACCCACCATTATGCTCCCTGAATTGCCCTTTCAGAGAAATCCTTTTAGCTGTTTTTTACCAAAGGCGTAACAGACATTGAAACCTTCAGCTAAGAGGGCCCAGCCTTTGTGGCTGTGTACATACACACGCAGAGCTCAGCCCATCTCTGCTGAGTACAATACCATAAACCTACAAAATGTTCTGTTTCCAAGGAAACAGCAAGCTCCACTTTCTGACAAATGCACACAGTTTATTACTCATTTCTACTACCTCAATGGTTTCTAACCATTTTCTCCAGCTAGAAGAACAAGTGTTTTCTAATACAAAATGAAAGGAGGAGCTGGCTGGTGCTGCAGGATGGAGCTTTCTCCAGGATCACCGTGGTTTCACCCTGACAGCAGATTGTGCCCATTCATGCACCGCACCAGGAGTGGTGTTCTATGCTCATGGTTCAGAGGTGACCTCTAGAGGAAGTCTGTCAGGCGGTGTGCTAGCTGAGATTTTCAGAGGCTCTTAGGTGCTTCTTTCGCCTTGAAATCAACTCATTATCACAGCTGCAGCCTGTCAAGATGGAGAACTGAGAGCCAAAGAAAAATCTTTTCCTCTATTATGTCGATGTGCTGAGCAGCAAATTGTGGCACTTTTTCTTTCCACCTCTCCCCACATCCACCAAAGTTCTTAGTGCTTAAGAAAGTGTGCAGCTGGGTGGCCCAAGAGCCTCTCAGCACTGCTGTCACCACCTCTGCTGAGAGCACTTGCTGAGATCACTGGAAAGCACGAAGGCTGGAAAATTGTTTGATGGTGGAAGGGTTTTCCCCTATCAACAAACACCAAAAGCAGGAAGATCCAGGCAGGTAAAACTTGGGCAGTGGTAGCGAACCTTTTGGCTCACTTCCAGCTGTATTTTAAAAAGCTTTGATTTTTTTTTTTTTTTTTTCCTGGCCAGATCTCTGATGGTGCCAAACACAGCTCTGGCACTGACATCTGGCTGTAGGTGCCCCATGCGCAGCCTGAGCACTGTTCCTGTCCTGCATTTGGGAGACCCTTCTCCAGGGACAAGGGAAATGGGGCAACACAGGATTTTATTTGTTCCCGTGGTGATCATAGAATCATTATGGTTGTAAAGACCACTAAGAACATCTGATCCAACAACTGATCACCACCAGCATGCCCACTAACCATGTCCCTCAGTGCCTTATCTCCATGTTTCTTGAACACCTCCAGGGACAGTGACTCCACTACCTACCTGCGCAGCCTGTTCCAATGCATCACCACTCTTTTTGGGAAGAATTTTCTTCTTGTACTCAACCTGTACCTTCCCTGGTGCAACTTAAGGCCATTTCCTCTTGTGCTATCACTAGTTACCTAATGATGCAAGTGGTTCTCACTGCTCAGACTGGTCATACTCACCAGCAAAATCCAGACAGGGTAATGCACACAGGTTCTGCAGGGCAAGCATCTGCACAGAGAGTAGTACTTCAAAGCCTGCTCTATGGACAGTCAGACTAAACTGTGCATCTGTGATCAATGCATGACAACTGAAATAACCACAGAGGTTCCTCTACCAGAATTTGAAAACCTGACTTTAAGAGGCATAACTGTGCCTGAAGGAAATGCTTTGGACTGAAGGAAGGTTTGTTTCCATGCCTAGCTATATAGCGTGGAACATAACACTCCCGGTAAAGCAACCTCCATACTTACCGCTTGTGGTGAAATGGTGGACAGATAAGCTGTCAGCTGGCACATACTGCATCCCTGCTGGAGCTGTACAAAGCTGTGGGTCTGCATTAGAGACAGACCAAAGAGGACTGTGCTTGAAAACCCCAGGGTGAGTACTGTAGGATCTGCTTACTCTGAAAGGCTGAAGGGCAAGCAGCTAACATACATTTAACAAGTGGCATTGCTGCAAATTTAGGAAGCTACAGTTTCTATTTCAAACATGAACAAGATACTGAAAGGCTTAGAAAAGAGCTACAAGGCTAGAATTTTAATCTCGATAAGAATTGGATAGGCATTTGGCTTTAAGACTGCAGAGAAAATGAGAGTTACAACTGCAAGTTCAGGTTCTGAATTAAGTTGCTGAAATACCTGATAAAGTCTGAGTGTCCTGATCTGACTGTTTACAGCCGATGGTACCTGAGGAGGAAGTTGGACAGACCTCCAGGGGTCTTGAATTTTCTTGTGATCCTAAATAACTCTCAGAAGGCTGTGATGAGAGGTTTGGAATCTGAACATACATATTGATGTAATGTCACTACAGTGAACAGATCTTGCATTCTTTTGCAGCAACTATCAGAAAAGCAAAGAAGTTTAAATAATGCAGTGGCTGGCAAATACAGAACCTATTGTCTGTCTTCAAATCAAAACGATTATTTGCAGTTGTTTTCTGATAACTATATCTGATAATTGTATCCAGTTCAATTCAAGGTAATTGCCTCATGACATGCAAATATTGTTTTACAGTAATAAATTGTAATCTTCTGAAGCTTACACATAACTATCTCAAGTTATTCTGAAGCCAAATTGAAGTGTTAATGTGGTTAGTGAAATGATTTTGAATTAGCCACATTATTAGATGTTCAGAAGACAAAAGGAAATTGACATTCTAGTGGGTTAAATGATTTGGCTGTGAGGAAATATTTGCTCAGGCATGAGAGTGTCATCAATGGAATGAGGAAGAGGTGCTGGGTATGGTGCTGTACCTCACTCCATGATTTTGTTTCTAGAGCTTTCTTTGCATTTTACCTTACACATAGCATTAAAACTCTGTTCAGCGCTTCATAGTACAGAAAAAAAGAATATACCCTTAATGATGGGTATATTTGTCTAATGATGTGGATATTTGTCTAATTAAAAATTACAGTTTGTGACCCAAGTAAAACATGATACTCTTCAGTGCCTATAAGGAAGTTGAGGTTCTCCAGAATATTTGAAAATCAGTTTCTCTAAAACAAACAAATAAAAAAATCTTACACCTTAACGTGTACATTAACACTGAACTATGAAAAATGCAAAACTACTCTTTAAAAATGTTAATAGGCTAACAAATTCTGGAAGAAAAATTCCTAAAAATTCACAATCAGAGCAAAAAGGGAAGACCTACTTATGGATTACAGTAGTTCATGTAGCTACAGGTTAACTGTGAACTGATCTAAACCAGAATGTTGACCACAAGTGAAATCTTAGGAGCTAAACATTTTCTTATTAACACTGTGGAAAAATTAGTATTACCTCTCCCTCCCAAGTAATCTTCAGAAGCACATTTTCTATTTGGAGACATTTTTAACAATAAAAATGCTGACTGTGTGCTGGAGAGGAGTGCATTCTGGCAACATTTCCCTGGCAGGTTTTACTATTATGCCAGGAAATGGGGTCACATAGATTTATCCTCGCTGGTCCTATGCCATCACGGCATTATAGATACTAGAAGGTTAAATAAATACCAGGTCTTTTTGTGACAGTCTCATCCTGTCATGTGAGCAAAGTGTCCTTTATAATTTTCTTTCAAATAATGAAATGAAATCTGATCAGCCAGTTGTTTGAACCCCTCTGAAGAAATCAGTAGTGTTATCACAAAAGTGAATGATGGATGAAACAGACAGTGGGAGAGCAGAGGTGATATTTCTGTTTGTTTTTCTTTTTTTTTCTCCTTTTTTTTTTTTTTTTTAATCAGGAAAAGAGAATATATTCTCTAGTAGCTTAGAGTTCAAACTGCAATCACTACCCCATTTTACACAAACCACTGGATTCTTGGGAGGGCTGGTTAGCATTCAGATAGCTAATATGAAGAGCAAAGGAAAATTACTATTTTTACTAAAGACATACTTTATTTTTGGGGCTGGAATTCGCTTATATTGCTGAGAAATGTGGCATACTCAGTTTATTCCTATAAGGTGGAGATAAAATGCTTTGAAGTATTACAAACTAAGTTTTATGGTGGGGTGTAACTCTTAAATTTCCCTGGAAATAAAAGGGGTATGATCGTTTGGAAAGTTCCTTATGAGTTCTGGTTGATATTAAGAAATGGATGTGCCATGAATGGCTGTTTGAAACAGCCATTTGACTTTGAAACTGCACACTCTGTAGGATCACTGTGGCTCCATATTTTCATTCCAGTGTTGGTTGGCTGGTGGCTGACACTGGAGGAATTTGGTCTGAAAATATGTGAATTCAGAGAATGGAATCTCTGTCCAGGGGAAAGGAGAAGTGGTCAGAGTTGCATCGGGCCAGACTTACTGCTATATCCTGTGTCTTAGCAGGCATTTAAAAAAAAAAAAAAAAAAAAAAAAAGAATCAAAGTCATGGGAAGGATGTAATAATGTGTTCCCACAGTACTTTGAGTTGCAGAAGTCATCTAACTTACCTCAGGGCAATTCTCCACTCTGAAAACCTGCTGCACGTTAGTGCAGATGAGGTGCATACATAGCATCCGGTTATTTTTTTATTTAGGCATGCAGACTACCATGTCCTCCAGCCTGTGGCTGGTGATCAACAAGTTGTTTATGTGGCCTCTGACCTAGCTTGCAAAGTCAGGAAATAAAGAGATTGATTCAGAAATTTGCAAGGGAATTCACAGGGAACTCAGAGGGGAAGGATATGCTTGAAGCACATGGTATGGTCAGCATAAAACGTGTTGCTCAAGAGCTGTAAGAATCCTTAAGGAGTCTTACTCAGCAGTATCTGCTGAAACTACTCTTTGTCTTTCCATAATGTCTTTCTAAACCTTCACTGAGCATCCCAGCTTGTTTACTTGCACCACCATACCTCTTTGCAGGGATGACTGGAGTTGAAGGCTGTCTGCAGGTTGAGCTCTGGCAAGGGATTAGCTCAACTATGGAGATGTCTGGGAGGTCAGTGTGGCCACTGGGAATCTGATGAGCTGGGGCTGAGAAACTGCACTTCTGAGAAAAGCTAGTGGAGAAGTCACAAATTGGGTAAAATATTTGCATGCCAGCACATCCATACTGAATTTCTTAGATCTGAGTTGCTGCAACAAAACTGCCAGTGAAGAGGCAGAGTATTTTATTCACTCTGTCTGAGTGTTGTGAAGGTGGTGGAAAGCATTAAAATGCTTTCAGAGCCCCGAGACAACAATTTGCACATAGCAACCATAAGTAGGCCTCCTGAAGGTGATATCAGCTACATTATCTCTGGAGGAAGATGGTATTTCTTCGGAGTAGACTTCCATCCAGTGCTGCCTTGTGAACCAGACTTGGCACACTGTCTCATGAACCACACACTGTTGCTTGCCCCTATGAGGATGCCTTTTAGGAGGACAGAGAAAGGTTTTGTGTTATTAAAATTCAGGTGGCACTTGGCCTTATCAACAGTTTAAAAATTTATCAAGCCACGGCCCATCAATAATCACAGCAGGCAGCATTGTGGGCTTTGCTCAATTTCAGATAATAGCAATGTCACCACCATATTAACATGAAAGATAGATGGGAATTAGAATATGATTAATCATTGTTAGCCTTGTTTGGCTGAGGTATGTTTGCTTTTTGGGTAATGTATACGTGTGACTTCTTTGAATGCAGAAATACCTACTATGCACGTCCAGCCACACAATTTCTTTCAGGTTTGGTTAAATAGAATGAATAATTTTGAGAGGAGTCAGGCACTTGGAATTCTTTACATCGATATCACAGACAAGAACAATGCCCCACACAATATGTATACAATTGCCCCACACAATGTGCATACAATTTTTAGCAGCATTCATTTTTATTATAAAAATGACACCATTTATTTAAATCATTGAAATATTACAAATATTCCATCTGCTTTTGCTCATCTCTATTCTCATAGCTTTTTTCAGCAGTGGGAAATTGAAAGAAGGTTGAGAAAGGTATATTTAGTGAGACCTTGATAATCCAGAATTATTATAAACACTATTTTTCTGATAAAGATCTGCACAAATAATGGTGAAAAACACGCGTCTCCGTCTTCATACCTGGAACAGACTGACAAGGAAATCAAACTCATGTGATTTTCTATTCATTTTTGGGTTCTACTAGTATCCTCAGCAAGGTAAATATGTATTTGCAAATAGGTATTTCCATAAGGATGAAACATCTATGAATTTTAAAGACAAGATTACTCCGTAGAGGTGAAAGATATCAAAAGCTGCTTCAGGCTTTGTGGCTTCCACTTACACAACCTAGGGATTTTTTTCCAGCTATTTGGATTTGATGTGTATCTTCTCCTATGAATATGGCTGTAGGCAAACTGGTTCTGATCAGCATATTACCAGTTAGAAAAAGCCTCTGAGCAATTGTACAATGTTATGTAGCCATGCATCCAGACTTCTGGTGAAAACCTAAAATATTTTGATGGGGCTTATCAGAGTTCTGTTTCATGTGCCTAAAACCGTACTCTACTTACGGTCAAACTTTCAGAAAAAAAAGTATTTGATGAAACATAGTTCCAAGATGTGGAGAATTAAAGGCTGTCTGGAGTTCCTGACATAATCAGTTATCGTTTCTAACATCCTTGTTGTACCAAATTTACATTTCCTGGGTGAAGGTGTGAAGGGTGTACGTCCTTGTGCAAATGTACATGCAGGCGCATATGAATGTTACAGCTCCTCAGGCCGTATGGCTATATGACTTGTTATGCATCTAACTCTCTCTGATGTTAATGGACTATGTGAGTGTCTTTGTGGATAGATGTTCTAGAGAAGGGAATGTTTGTCTAGGTGGACTTTTCCTGTTAAAACCTTTTATTGCATTTCTATAAAAAACATTTATTATTGTAGGAAATTATCAGAAAAACAGCTCTCTGATCCAAAACATATTTCAGTCTGTATGATCAGTGAATAAGCAACAGAACCAGAAACAGCTTAGTCTTTAAGGCCCTAGGACCTCTTTGATTTACTCACATGCTTTGTGGAAGGCACCTAATCCTGAACAATAATGTGCACAGTAGCACTCAACATCACACACTGGATCCAATGAATGCTATCAAGAAATGTGAGGATAAATGAGAAACTGTCATCCTTAGGTAATAGTGAATATATAAAAGAAGTTAATCACCATTAAGAACGTCGGTGGCTTTAATGCTAGGTTTACTACTGCAATTTAAAGCCAATAACATGCCCTTTCTCTTTCATTTGAAGTTTATTGTTTAGTTCAGCCAGTACAAAATATTAAGCAGAAGGATCAAATTACTTCTACCATAGCCTCTTTTGAACTCACACTGTGAGGTTATATAAGTTGTTACCATTGGTGTGAACACTGTCTTTTTTGTACTTGTGCAAGACTTCCAGTGAGAAACTGAAAAGATTCTTTAGTACCTGGACAGCGGGAAGAAAAGAAGAGAGAACATGAGGGAGTTGTATCACGAGGAAGCTGTGAAATTGAACGGGTTTTGTGAACACTCAGTCGTCAGTATGAAATAACGGGACTCCAGATGTGGTTTTAAACAAATCTGAATTGTTTTTCTTCAAAATCTTTGCAGAGAGCAGTTAAAAGAATGTGAGTTAGGGAAATACCTACTTCATACCTGTATCCTCATTATTGAAACCACAATTTTCTGTCAACTATTTGAAATTAGAGGCAATTATAGTTACAAGCCAGAGAGAAAATGGAGGCCAGCTGGGCTCCATGAAGTCCTGAGGCACAGCCAGTTTTGTGTGGCACTTGCCAGGGTCTCATGCTGCTCCACTGCAATCAGCAGCGAGCTGAGGAACTTTCTGGCCCTGGCTCAGCATCATCATCACTGTGGTGGTTGAAAAATGACAGAAGGAAAAGGGCTCTGTAATAGACCACACAGAGCAATCCATGGAGCAGAAGCAGAAGCAGGGTGAATCTGCCCAAGACCCACTGCCAGCTCAAGCAGTAGCTGCTGCCATTTGGGCAAATCCTAAGAGCAGCTCAGCAGGGGCCTTGGCACCATATCCTGGCACAAGGCTGGTGCCACTCATGGTTCCTACTAGTTTACAGACCTACAGAACTCCATGAGTGAGTTAGGAAGCTTTACAAAGGACATATAGAGACCCTAGCTACAGATTTTGGGATCAACCTATATGCCTCAAATTCTTTCACTCAGATAACATTTCCCCTTTTGTATCTTCCATCTTGCCATCTACTACTCCACTTTTACTGCTATGAAAGTGTGGTAGAAACCAACATTTTTTTTTACAGCTACAGTCTGTTCATACAGCCTAGCTATTTACCTGCTTCACTGAGGGGCTGGCACTGTCTTCCAAATGCTCTTCAGTTGGGTCCCTATTTCTGGTAATGAGCCTTACTTTTGTTAGCCTAGTATTCCAAAATACAAAACTTGTTGTGTGTGAAGGTTCTTCTGAACCCTGGAGAGTGAAAACTGGGGAACTACAGCTTGTTTATTCCATTATGCCTCTCTACATTCAGAATCTATTTTCTTTCATTTCTTCCGTGTCTTAATTCACATGCTTTTCTTAGTCCCTCCTGTTTCCCTTATTATTTTTCAGACAGTGGACTCTTTCTCCTTGTATCTGCTGCTTTTTTAATTTTAGCTTTTCCTCCTTTCTGTACTTTCTCTCTTCTTTTAGATGCATATTTATCTTTTAATTAAATCACCAGGAGGCATATTTAGAGCCCCCAGGGCTCACTTTGAACTATGAAAAGGAAAAGGCCTACTCTGTGCTATAAACAAAATGTTAATTTGAATTAATTGAAGGAAATGCTTTGCCTCTGATCGACTTGTTTCTGAATAATTAATAATTTCAGCCAGAAAAGTAAACATTATGGCTCTGGATTTTGCTTCTGGTCCTACCAGTATTAGGCTGGAACAGTATTGCTGTTGTGAGCTGAATTATTCTCATTTTAAGTTGTTTTGTGCAAAAACAAGATCTGGACCCAAATTACTGCGGGGAAGATACCTGTTGGTCCATGTAATATCCAAACACTATGTAGGGCAGTAAGCACTCTCCTCTATTTCCAGTGTGTCAGAGGCATTTCACCCCTCCTCATTGCTTAAATGCAGCAATAGCCAGTGTGGACAGCTGAGGTGACTGGGACTTCAGGAGACCATTGTCTGAAGAATGGGTACTGCAGCAGTGTGGTGAAAAAAAACAACACTGATGGTTGATAAGAACCAACCTGGGGGAGAGCAGAAAAAAGCCCAGTGAGCAGGCTAAATTTTCATGCTAGAGGAGCCTATGGGGAGGATAATAGGGGCATGTATCACCAACTCTAGCATGTTCTTTGGCTCTTTAGTGTATTGGTCGAAAGGTAACTCTGCCAGGCATGCCTCTGACTTGTGGTTCAAATCCACCACTGCAGACTGAAGAAGGAATAAATAGCTTTTGGTCCTTTCTGTCTCCTTCCTGTGAATGTGGAAGCCCTGGTTCTTGACACTTCATGAGTATGATGAGGAAGAGGAGAAAGTCAAGTCTATAAAATCGACAGAGGGGAAGGAAATAATCCTCCTCTGAAGAGATCCTGGCTGAAAAATAAGGACTTTTCCATGTGCTACTATAACTTTACTCCCTTCTATCTTGCACCTCTTTTAGCAATGACTGATCTGTTCTCCTTCTACATGAACATCCCCACACAACAGGGGCAATCACAGATCTATTTATACGACCTAAAAATCTAAAATTGAATCAAGTAATGCAAAGTACAAAATTACCATTGACCAGTATATGTGAAGTTCACACTCAGAGAAAACACATCAACACAGTGTTAGAAGTAAGAGGATCTCACATACATAGCAATTATTGTGCTGTATAGTGCTGTCATTTAATATATGCCATAGTTCATGGCAAAAAGTTACTTTCTACTGAATGTTAATTTATTCAGAGGTTCATAAAATTAGATAAATTAATGGGAGAGGCTCCTAAAGAGAACAGAAATTTCCAGAGGCTTTGGGAAGGATTATGAAGGAGAGAGAAGTAATCCCTCTCATCTGTCTTCAACATCTCCAAATGTATAGCAATCTGGATATTTCTCTTTGCTTTTAAGAGTTAGAGGAAAGAAGTATTTCTAGGAAATAGATCTTCTTACTCTCAGTCTTTTCCCAAGAGTCTGGGATGTAATACATTTGTCAATTCTATTTCTGGCCTATATAGATTCTCACAGCTTCCACATTGTCTTAGTATCTAGCCCTTTCCAATAGCATTTTTTCTTGTATTGCATAAAAATCAAACCACTCCTGGTTAGTATCTACTCTCCGCCCATACTTACTGACACTGGAGGTGCATTTAGAAAGAAATAAAAAGAAGAAAACCAAAGGAGTCTTATAACGTAGGCATGTCAATGAAGTGAAAGAAAAGTAAAAGATAACTTAGTTTTACACAAAACAAAGAGGGCAAGATGCATATATCTTGGTAGCATGTAAGAAAATTCAAGATTTCTAAGCAAAATTACTTGTTTCTACCCAAGGTTGTCACAGACATGGGTTGGACTAGATGATCTTAGTGGTCTTTCCAACATTAAAGATTCTATGTTTCCATGACTCTATCAAATGGTATTAGAGTGATGACTTCTTAATTTTTTTTTCTGAGATATAGAATAATACCAAGGTAAGCAAGCCTTCAGTATTATTCAAATTTAACAGAGGCAGAACTCTTAAAGACTATCAGTCTTTACAAGGCCCTTATTGTTTTTTCTTTACAAGAGGCGATTATTGACATGGATTAGAAGAATTGCTTAGAGTTTTCCCTCTCCAGAATCAGAAAACAACGAGGCTTGAAAAAAAATACATGACTTAAAATTTTGATCACAGATTCAAAGAATGAATAGAAAATGATTTGCAGTACAGCATTATCACTGAAAACTGTGAAACCTCTTAAGAGGTATAATTCCTCCCTGATAATATAACACTTAAAGAGATTTATCTTCTTCCACTGAGTAATACAAGCCTCAAATATCTGAAGAGTGACTACTCTCAAAGTGAATTTCTAAAGTGTAGGAGACCAGAGAAAGCACCTGTTTTTATGCCCTTTCAGAACTAAAGTTCAGCCCTGCATTTAAAATAAGAAATAAAGATAAATAAATAAATAAATGCACTTTAAGATATGAAGTTCAACTCTGCACTAATGGAGCTGTGTATGTTTTTATCAGTGTATCAACACTGATAAAAAAACACCTCCTGGTATTTTGTGGTGTTTTAAAAATCTGAATAATCATTAATTTCTATCCACTCATTATTTATATATATATTTTTTTTCTGCTAGGTCCTTCTTCTCAATTAAAAAAAGTATGTCTCAAACAAGAACAACTGCCCTTCATGCTATGCAGAGGGCCGCTGATGTGCTGATGAGGCTAGTTATAGTCGTCTTATTCCTGCATGAAATGAATGTACCCGGACCCCTCTAGTCATTGCTGTGAGTACACAGTCAGGTACTCAGAGGTGCTGTTGCCACTCAGTATATTGTCAGTGTGGTATAAAATGCCCTGGAGCAGAAACACCCCCTAGCAGAATGAGCTTTCAGAGCTCATGTTCAGCACACAGGCGTTTGAAATGGTCCATGAGCTGAAGCTGAAAGGATAAAGAAGAAGCCCTCAGTGGAGAACAAATGTCTGTCTTTGAAGGTTCACGTTTTCTATGAATCCTGCTGATTTGATTCAGAGAAGGGACTTGCTCAAACCTGCAGGCGTCACTCTTCTGCCCTGGAAGTCGACTCCTGATTTAATGTTCAGAGCCTCTATTGACCTCCATGAGAGCCAGGGCCTCAAATCTGTGTCTCAAAGCCTGACTAGAAACAAGTAATAGATAAATAAACATTTTCTCAAATATGCAGCTTTACTTTGACTGACTTGATGGTGATTCCAGATTTTTTCTTTCTCTTCATTGATTCCTACCTTCTTTCAGTGAAGTTCCTCTTTTGCAAAAAGTTCCTTAATTCCATGTTTGGCCCTCACCCTTCTTCCTCCCTCCCTCATTTCTCCCAGTCCTTGTCTTTTTAGCTGACTGGCCCTCAGGCTTATCAACTTCAAAAAATGCAGGCTTCAAATTCACCTCTCCAACACCTTCTTTTTCCTATGTGTTACACATTAGGTTGGTCCGGTAACCAAATGAACCTGATGCATGTCCAGAAAACTAGCTCTAATTGCCTTAATATATTCAATTAAGAAGTTCCCAAACAGTTAGCTGAATTATGATAGCTAGATGCGGTCAGCAAATGAGTTTATTCACGTGATTACTGCAAGAATTCCCAAAACATGGCAGCAATAGACCTGGGAAGATTTTGTTCAGTCATGCTAGTACTGTTCCTGCGGTACTTTTTTAGATGATGATACCATGAATCATCCTGCCTTATCTTATTTTCGCCAAGCCATTTTCTACCTTGAATTCAGATCTCCAGATGATCACTACAGTACCGGTGCCAAGCTGGATAGAGTTGGCTACTTACGTGTTAGCCACAAGGTTGTCTAAATATTGCTCTGAGCTACTCAACTTACAGAAGAGTTTCTTCAGATCTGCTCTCATCTGTGCAGGTGCAGAAGGCAGCTAACTATTACCATCTGCTCTCTGGAACTGAGTTATCATGCAAAGCCAGAAAATAGACACCTGTTTGGGAAAAGAATTCACAATAAATCATTGCCAAATTGCTTTGCAAGAAGCATATGAGCTAACAAAAACCAAAAGAGGAGACAGCTGACTCTTTCCACATTAGCAGAAAAGTAAGGAGAGTAAGATGGACAAAGCTGTTGGGGTTGTAAATGATATGTACAGTCAGGAAATTGGAAACTCATTTGGAAAGTTCAAGGGAAGGCACACGATAGCTCTGCAGTCCTTCTGAGGTCGCTGCCAGTTAGCATTATCTGCTGGGAAGGGCTGTTAGTTCAGCTTCCAATGGACCGTGGGTAAGTCTACATTGGGCTATTAACCTTCCATACGGCTCCTGATCTGTTTTAGCTCCTGACTTTGAGTTCTTGGTCTGCTACCACTGCTGCAGATTCACTGCAGGGTTTGTCACTTCTGCTGAGTGATTTCTGCCACTTGTCTTCATTCTGTCAGGAACGTGCCCTCACACCTGGCAAGAGCCCTTGTAACTCCACTGACAGTGTGCAACTCATCTAGGAGAAGGGACCTGTGTAATTAAAAACTAGTTTTGTCGGCAATCTATCTCTGTCCACAACAGGAAAGTGAATTAAAATTACCTGTAATTAAAACTCTAGTATTTTGTGATAAATCTTGATAACACAGCCCCTGTTTATCACCTTGGACCTACTCAATTAAGAACACCATAGTAACGTGTTTATTTTAAGAAATTTTTCACATCATTTAAATTTGTAAAAGTCAGGCATGCGGTTCAGACTTCGTACTGTCCTTGTGCTGCCTTGGACTCAATTTCTTCTTTCCTGTTTCAGCGTTACAGACCATGCTTCATCTTTTCAGTCACTGCTGCTTCTTTGATTGTCTAAAATTAAAAAGTGACACAAACAATTGCTTCTCCAAGATGCTGTGTTGTTGTGCTTTGTATAGTGCACTGAGCAGATGTTTTCCTCAATCCATGTGGCCTTACTTTACTTCTTATTGTTGATACAGATCCTAATAGTAGGTCCTTCTGACAATAAACAATGATCAATCTACAGAGTACTGTTTCTATAGCTTTAAATTACAATGCATGATTGTATGTTTAATACCTCAGGTTACTTGGAGGATAGTAAGTGACTTGGGAGAGGAAGTCACTAAAGGAGCAGCAGGGTTATTTAAAGCCAGTTTCCTCCTGTGTGTTGTTCCTTGGGTTTGGAAGACACACTATTAAACCATAATTTAGGCCTGATTTCATAAATACAGCCTCAGCTTTTTTTTTATGATTCAGTCTTTCCCTGCTTCACATTTTCTGGGCACTTCCTGCCAAGCTGCATTTTTTCTTCCTTAGCAGATTGCTCTCTGCTGTCTCCTGCTTTCTTTTACATCAAGTCACTTTAGGCACCATCTCTGGAGCTATGCTTCCCTTTGAACCATGGAGGAGTGGAATAGAAACTACTGTTCTAGGAACTGGTACTTTGGCAGCACCTTGCTCATATCATAAATCAAACTGACAATAAATCATTAGCTATTATTTGATAGGGCTGGAACTGAAATGCATATTGACTTTGGAAAAGTTCTTTTTTCTTTTCTATCCTTCCAAACAGTTACATGTTCTTTCTTTACAAAAATGAGGACCGGCAATGTTTATCCCTGGGTAGAGGAAATTAAAATACCTTTTCATCTTGTGTTCTAAGCATTATTTGCTTAGGCTAATGTTTTCACAAGGCTTTTTTATTGTCTCCCAGCCCACTAGTCACTGAGAAAGTTGTTTCATCTTAACGTTTGAAATCAGTAAAAAGTGAAACAAATTGGAACTGGATACGTGATTTTCTTTCTCATTAACAATATATTCCTGGAATCTATCATAAAGAAAAGAAAAACTTATTACAAAGCTGCATGTGGTTCGGTCATATATACGAGAAATATTTTTATGTACATATTACTTATAGGCATCTCTAGTAATGAGATCCTGTAAAACCCACTTTGAGGATTTGGGAGGATTTGTCAACTCACAGAGTTAATTTAAAAAAATAATAATAATAAAAAAAGCCTAGATCAGACAAATGGGGCCAAGCATCTACATCCTGAAGGTAAAGTGAGAATGACTGAATGCTTCCTGGATTAAGAAGCCCTATTGGGTAGACAAATGGAGTGTGTCCATTTGTGAAAGCTAGGAAAGGAGGACAAAATGCAAGGCTCCTATCCTGAGCCCATTTTCCAACCTTCTGGCTGCCTAATACTGACGTTTAGATCTGGGAGCCTGAGCCAACTGAGTTTGAACTCAGTTCTGGAGAAAGGAAAAGAAAGCCAAACCACTGTTGAACTTCAAGTGCAGGTTGGTTGTGCTGCTGAGATGTCTCTCTGTAACCAACCTTGGACCTTGGGGAAGTTGTGGATCCACTGCACATTTCGTGGTCAGCGGCAGCAGTCAGGGTGTTCAGCTGCCCGTGATGGGTCAGGAAATCGAGTAATTCCATACAATAAGAGAACCCTGCTAGCCTGCAATAAATAGCCTAACTTAGAGGATTGCCCAGAAGCATCACATGTCACCAATCAAAAAGCACAGTAGATCAGCAATGACTTTTGGCATGACAGAGACTAATAATGCCAAACAGAAGGAGGGGTGTGCAACGGAGCTCCGTTCCAAGGTTGGAAAATACTCAAAACCACGATCGGATTGTCAGAAGCCTAGTGTAGAAATGCTTTCTTTGCATGGCGGGTTGTGTGAATGTTTGATTTCAGTAACAGATGTGATCATTTGCAGCTCTGTGGAACATTAAGTTTGCAGATGCCGGTGGGTGATAAAGTGGACCTGTTATCATTTTGTGCAAACTTGGTGCTTAGGAAGTCGAGATCTTAATAGTGTTGGTGCAGTGTGGTAAGGGGCTCATTTGTCCCACTAACTCTGCCAAGGACCCTCTCTCCTACTTAGCTTTGGGGGATCTTTGTAACAGGCATTGCAGGTACAAGCTGTAGAGATGTTTATGATAAGGAGAAGTGGATATCCAGTTAATACAATCTAAACCTTACTTTTTATGCTCAGGAGACGATATGAATCTGCATACAAATGCCATTTCAAAGGGACCCAAAGATTATCAGACTTTGCAAGGAAAGGCTTATAAGCTGTCTGAAATTGGCTTTTTAACATCAGTTTAATTTTAAGTCTACATTTAGTTCAACTCCAGAAAGATACATAAGTCGATTCTGTATTCCCAACCAAGCACAGTGAAGCACTGGAGAATTTTTTTACATTTTTCTTCACTCTGTGAAAAATAAACGAGTTCTGCTTGCAAAGATTGCAAATGCCACAAATTCATTGACACAGAGTATTAATATATAGCAATTTTCACATGGAAAGCTCTCAGATAAGTGGAACACTTGTGAGAAAGATTTTAAGGTCTGTTGGTTGCTACTGGATATGTATCTTCCAACAGCTTACCTCATTTTTTCTTGTTTAAAAGAAATGGCAAAGTGCTTGAGCATACCGAGTCTGAATAATCATTCCATTCAGCTGTTCTGCTGTGCAAGATTATGTGATACTGCCTCATCTACAGAGAAGCCCTTGTGGTTTTCTACTGTCTGATGAGATTTACCCAGTTATCCAATCTGCATATAATAAGCGTCTTTGCCAGTACTATCAGACTATGTGCAGTACGAGCTGTGCTGTCACCCTTGTGTAAGGGTGTCACCCCCTGTTATGGGTGAGGTTTAATTGCAGTTTCTTTTATGTACCCCATTATTATGAGGTCTATGAGTCAAACAGTGGGTATTTTCCAGATTCTCAGGGAAAGGCATTTTCTGTCCCAACTAGTCACACTTATTTTTGCCTTCCTAAGCCCCAAGGTACATAAATTTGACCCAGCTTCTTTATATAAATGTAAAAGAAACTTTCAAGAAATATCTCCCTGAAACCCAAATTGCTGGGTTATATCGAGATGGGTTCTTGTACTCAAACCTGAAGTGCAAATAGTAACTCTATAATAAGTTGTTCTTTTTGTAAAAATGGAATTGAGAGGGCTCTTTGAAGAAGATCAGAATATACAGCAAATGAAGAGCCCAGAATGGATCTTGGGGAAGAAATAATCACCATTTTGGTAAGTTTGTGATATTCATAGCTGTCTAAAATACCTGATGAAATGTTGTGGTGTCCTTGGAAAATAAATAGAGTAAATGCTTGGGGTTTTTTTTGGGTGAGAGAAAAAAAAATACTCACTGTTAACTAAGTTGAGAAAAGCCAAGCCCTTAATCCAAGCTTCCTGCTGGCAGCTCTTGGTCATGCTGTGTTATGAGTGAGTGCAAAGATGGTGACTCAGATGTTGTAAATGAGGGATGAGAAAAATGGGAATTGTATTTTTAGAAAAAGAGGAAAACAAGATGAGAGACAAAAACTGTTTAAAGCAAACATGCTTTCAAGAAAACTGGCTGTAGAAAAAATGAAGTAAAGAGTATGCATTTCAGGCCCACAAGAACTGTTGAAAAATACGTAGGGCTGTCAGTTTTCTTATCCTGATGTAGGCTAGTCCAGAAAAATTGCTTCCTGCAGCCAGAGAGCATTAAGAAATGGGTTTTTATGAACGTACACACTTTAATTGCAAGCTAAACTCAGAACAGATGTTGAAAATCATCTCAAATGGGTAAAACCATGATTTGGGATGCTTAGCTGTTCATACTAGTAGAAAAAATGTGTTAATTTTCTAATTTGAAAATGAGTGGTACAGTGAAAAATTGTGATACACTAGAATACCATAAAGCTATGAAAAATTATGAATATTTGATGCAGCTAATTGAAATTCTTAAAGTATATCTAAATGGATAATTCTGTCTGTCATTTCAGGGCATCAAGATTTAAATTAAATGCCAAAATCATCCATTCTAATGACAATTGATATCAGCAATGAAAAAAAAGTTATTAGCAATTTATATTATATATGTTAATATATATGCAAATTAACTTTGTTACATAGTTAACATTCTTTATGAAATACTGATTCTTGTAAAGGAGCATCCATTTTAACATACTGATCTGTAATTCAGCATGGCTTTTATAATAAAGATGGTGCCACTTTTGCTAAAAAAAGAATACATTGTGCGTAGTTAACCAAATACAGACTCACTTTTTATGTCCTTAACTTTTATGTGACCTGATATGTTGCATTTTTTATTGATTATATTCAACTTACACTGAGTTTTCAATAGTAATTGGAATAAAATATAGAGAAAATCATACTTTCGCTTTTTAATTAAGCAAAAATATATAGGACAAATCCATTTTTCAGTGTATCAAATGGTTTTACAGTTAAAGATCTTTGTTTGTTTATTTATTTATTTATTTATTTATTTTTTACATTTTTTAGTGAATTTAACACTTTATTCCCTGTTACCCAGTGTCCGGTTTTCATTGATAGACTGGGAAAGGAAAATCAGCTTTATTTGTCATTGCTTTCTGAATGCTGTATGACATAGCACTGGCCTAAACTGAATAACTGACACATAGAAAACTGGCCATCAAGTGTGTGAAGATGATAAGCTGTTGCTGAGAAACCATGTATCACCTTAACAGACCCTGTTTTCAGGTCCTGAGATAATCACGTTTTTCCACACCAGTCTGACTTCCTTTAAAATTCTGACCATAGATTTGGATGTCTTGAATACAGCTTTTCTCTTAAGTCAGGGTGCTCGTAGATGTCATGTCAAAACTAATTTTAAGTGGGTGTTTTAAAGGAAAAATTACTCAACATTTTCAAATTGAAAACACATTTTAATTTATTCTGCCTAAGTATTAACAGTATGGAAAGCAGAGTAGATGGATATTGGAGAACTATGGATATTGGAACTGTGAAGGAAGGAAGTGGAGTCTGGATGTGGCTCTGGGCAGCCTGGCCTTGTGGTTGGTGGCCCTGCACATAGCAGGGGGGTTGAAACTAGATGATCATCGTGGCCCTTTTCAACCCAGGCCATTCTATTATTCTATGATTCTACAAAGTAGCCCATAAATCCTTCTGTACTCCATTCAACCCCATCCTGCTTATGGCCAGGAATCGCTTCCATGCAAATACTCAACAGTTCAACTGACGGTTTTCATGCTGTCCCCTAGAAGAAAAACATGCAAAGTGAACAGTTTTGTTCTGAACTCTTTCTATACACCTATGTACACATTCTACAAGTATAGTCCTGTACTTCCACACTGCTCAAGCTAGAGAAGGCACTAATCTACACGTTCATATACTGCTTTAGATGCTTAGCTGCTTAGCTTGAGGCTCCCTTTTAAGTCACAGACAGGTGATTTAAAACCATGAACATCTTGTAATAGTTACATGAACACATGTAGACTCGGGTATGATCAGATTTACACTGGGTATTAAATAGGCATTATTTGTGAGGCTTTCTTCATACTCCTGCTTTTCAGAAATCCACGTGATATACAAATCAGATTCCTGAGATTAAAGTTGACCTTTGAATGTACGCATGCTCTCATACCTCTTGATTTTGCCTCTTGTGCATAAGGAGACCTGCATATAGCGTTTCCCAAAGAGCTGGAACAATCCTTAAGGGAGCTGGGTCATGAGAATTCGGCAAGAAAACATTCACAATTAGCCAGGCAGTTGCTCTAGGGACTGTATGAATTATTGCTATTACACAAGTCTTTGCTTCCAGTTATCTATCAGAGCTGCTCTGAAAGCCTCCTATTTTATTATGTTGGCACACATCACAGGTTGATAGTAGCGGTAAGGCAGCAGAGGTTGAAACTTACCACCAGTATCCCATCACATTTTGTTACTGTGTGACACACAGCAGTAGTGGGGCAATCTGACAGAATAGTAACTGACATGAAAGCGCAAAGGAAGCAAAGAGTTGTTGCTGAATTCCTTCATACACACACACACACACACAAGATGGCACCCAGTGACATTTGCTGATGCTTGCTGAATGTTTATGAAGACCAACCAGTAGATGTGAGCACAGTGAGGCGGTGCTTTCAAGCAGTGGTGACAGATTACCTACACTGGTACAGTTTCATGGGTGCAGTATGTAGGCTCTCGTTCATCGCTAACAAAAATGTGTAGCTAATGATGGTATGTTGAAAAATAGTGTTTTGTAGCTGCGAATGCATTTTCTCCAATTTTGTTCTTTGTATCCATTGAGGTTTCCATGGAAATAAATAGGAGATGTTACTTTCAGAACAATCTACATAGTTTTTATTTATGATGCAGGAGTTATACACAGCTTGGACAGGCTCCTTCAATTACTTAATGGAATACAAACATGTAAATGCACTTAACATCCTCAACACACTGCTTTCAGTACTTATCTGCTACAGCACCTTTGTTGAATTCTCTTCCAGTGCTGCTGGTAGTAAGCACTGATTTGAAAAAGAAAATAGGAAATAATTCTTCATTTCAATAATTCATGGAAAACGAACTGAAACTATGATACCTTTGACACATGAGAGCACACATCTCAAACTATGTTATTAGTATTCAGTGCTGGATCCGTAGCCCTGGAACATATGCTTAAAACATTGCTAAACCCCTCCGGAACATGATTTCAATAGAAATTCAGTAATCTGTTGAAATAAGTCAACAGAGAAAATTATAATATAATTGGAGCTGTTTAATTGCACGTTATGTCCTTTAGTTGATCCCCTGAAACAATGTTATTAGTATTTAATGTGAAATTTCTGCAGTAAAGGTGGATTTATTAAGTGAAAGGACAGTCTTCCATTTCATGAAATACAACTGGCAGATGGAAACGTGAAATAAAGTATTACCTCCAGCCAGCTTTTACTGTACCTGCTCGTAAACTTCCCTGCCCTGAGGCACGACAAAGAGTTTCTGTGGGACACTTAGCATTTACTGAAGGATCTGCTCTTCCTCCTCCCTCACAGTGACACAGGCATTTTATAATTTTTAATACGTTATATAGCACTTCAGTGAAAAGCACGAGGGGAATAACACGGCTCTCAGTGTTAACTTGTGAGCATGCCAAAGCATAAAAGAAGCTAAAGCTTAGGTACCTTAAAGCAGAACATTTTGTGTGGCATTTAAGAGCACAAAAGGTTTATCCACTGCCTGAGTGAAGGCTTTATACTCCAGCTTGATTTACTGACTCTCTTCTCAGGTTTTCAAGTGCACGCCTAGTCACCGAGCCCAGGCCTGCTCCCTAGCTTGCCTTTCTCCTGGTTATGGAGCTTCAAACGGATGGGCACCAGCCCACATGCAGAAGCCTTACAATGTTATGAGAAGGCATTCTCCAAATACAGTAGATTTCAGACTAGTGTTATTTAGGGAAATGTGCTTATAATCCGGTTTTCTGAGCAGGTTGCAGCTACAGGTGGAAAAGTGAAGCTTTCCTCCTCCTTCTCTGCCCCACTCTGAGGTACTGCTGTTAGTTACATTCAGTCCTGAATCCTGAAAGCTTTCTTCTGCAGATAAATGTTTTACAGCTTTAAAGTTCCTTGCTTCTGATTATGGAGGGATAGAAAAAAAAGATTTAAACCAAGTGCATTTTCTGAATGAGTGTTTACTTCAAGGGGGCTGTGAGATGTCCTTTATGACAGTAACAGTTACACTACTAGCCCTAGCCCTGTGTATTTGCACAAAGCTGTACTTACACGAATACTTACACTGAGTTCAGTTATTCTTTAACTTACACATCTGGTCAGGTGTCACATGGGACCAAGCTGATGCCATTTCCACAATGACCACATGTTAACATGTTGTTCAGCCTCATTGGTAAAGGGTCTTAGTAAGATTTCAATCAAGTTGATGGGATTGCAGAAAGATTTTTGTAATAAATACAGACTTGAAGAAAACATGGTGTGGAGTATTATCAGAGTTTTATCACTATTTGGTTTCTTCCAAGTGTTAAAATCACAGAATCGTAGGGGTTGGAAGGGACCTCTAGAGATCATCGAGTCCAACCCCCCTGCCAAAGCAGGTTCCCTACACCAGGTCGCACAGGTAGGCATCCAGGCGGGTCTTGAATATCTCCAGAGAAGGAGACTCCACAACCCCCCTGGGCAGCCTGTTCCAGTGCTCCATCACCCTCACCATAAAGAAGTTCTTGCGCACATTCCTGCGGAACTTCCTATGCTCTAGCTTTGTCCCATTTCCCCTTGTCATGTCCCCATGCACTACTGAAAAGAATCCAGAAAGGGACTCTCCGGAAAGGGTTCACAACAAACATACAGGGTTTTAAAAATAGTCTTCTACAGGCATTTTAGGTGCACATTAAATGATGCATTACATAAAAGTAGTCATTTTTCAGCTTTCACTGCTCTCATACTGGAATGGCTAATATCTTTTGAATATTTTTTTTTTTATGATCTCATTAAAATACAATGTTCCAGCATCTTCTTAAGACTTTTAGTGAAGGAATAAAGGATGTATTGTCTAATAAAAATTTTCATTCGCTGTGAGATGTAATGCGGTATGAAATTATAGTAGAACATCATTAGTGGATGCATTTGTTGAGACTACCATAAATCCTATAAAAACTACCAGGATTTTAAAATCCAACACAATCACGTTACTGCTTGCTCACAAGACAAAACAGCCGATGTTGGAAGGCCTGCTTTACAACATCCCCCAAAGCCAGATAGGGTAGTCAGTACAGATATTCACTGGGGTGAGGGTGTAGGGGGGGGAAGTTTGTACAGCTCCAGCCACCCCCACCAAGGAGACCATTCCTCCCTCTTCCTTACCTTGCAAATCACTGACGCTTCATCTTTTCCACCATGGGAGTTTTAAGACAGATATGGAGCAGAAGAGACTGGGAAGATCCTACACAGGTTGATGTCACAGTGAAGATCTGCAGCGTGAGATGGGACCTGCAAGGCTCCATTCATAAAGCCTCCTGAGATGGGTACTCTCCTGAACTCTCAGCAGCAAGGAACAGCTGGAGGACACGGCAAGCAGAAGCCCAGCATGGTTTTCAGCACACAAAAATTACTTTGTTGAATATGCAAGAGCATTTAGGAACTTCAAATTCTTCAGCTGTACTTGATCAACTAAATCTGCATATTTTTAGGAATAAGGAACCTGTGCATGACTTTCAATAGCATATCATGTACAGTGATGTTTTATTTTTAAAGTACAGTGCAAGTAGAGAACATTTCAGCATTTGTGTTGCATTTCTGTAGCTAATAATTGATATGCTTTAACATGCATTTTCCATAGTCACTGAGAAGATTACATTATGTCCAGAGCCTTTGGTGTCAAAGATTACCTCTTCCCCATCTGCAGGTACCCATATCTTTTCCATTCCCATAAATTCCCGCTTTATTCATTGTGTTAAGTGAATGTTTGAGAAACCAGACTGTAAACCAGATAACCGAAGCAATGATAAGTGACAACATTTGGGCAAAAGTAGGTGGCCGCAGACTGGGACAATAGCAAGAACTTGCTAGTTCAAGTTGGCTTTGTTGCCACAACCCCCATATTGCTACACTCTGAGCAAGCTGGCACAATGGAGGACTGACTGTCAGCACATTGGGTATTGACTTTCTCCTCCTCCATGGTCCTACAGTGCTTCTCCAGGTTTTAGATCACCTGCCATCATGACCTCTGCATGATTAAAAAAAAAAAAAAGATGAATGTCAGACAAAGATCTCCATACTGAACATTCCTGGTACACACACTATTTCTGAAGGAGTGAGGTTAGATTGTGTCACTATCCAGTATTACTTGAGATAGGCCAGTGACTGACAGGCATTCCTTGTGATAACAAGAACTCAGTATGAGAAATCAGACACTGCAATCACCAAAATCAAATCCATAGAGAAAAGAGGCAACTATATTGATTATATTCATCACTGCTTTATGCAGTAGTCTCCTCAGGGCTTTACTTCAGAGTTTAAACTCCCTACCTAAACTTATTTCTTCCTTAAAAGGGTAACCAACACAAATCCTGTCTACGCAGTGAGTCCAGAGCTAGGACAGGCTACTCCATCAGCTTTTAACTGGGGGCTGCTGAGCAACGGAAACAAGCAGCACTGTGGCAAGGCTGGTCATACAGTTGTTCCAACATCACTTGGAGACCCTTATGAGGGCTAAGACTACTTGCTGTAGTTTTCCTTCCCTCTGAAAAATAATCATGCCATTTTAGATTGAAAAGTGTAGAAACAACACTGAAGGACGTGGTTTAGTGCACATAGTGGTGATGAGTTGATGACTGGATTAAAAGATCTTAGTTGTCTTTTCCAACCTTACTGATTCTGTAGTTTATAATCTCAGGGAAAATGAGAAACTAAATAAAATATGTTATGAACTTTAAAGTTGCTTAGCAAATGCTTAAGTTCCATATTCAAAGAAAAAGAGAGTTTAAGAACATAAAGCATGCACACCATGGGCATCTCTCCCCAGTCTATTAGTATCTTCCGGAACAACATCATATAGGAACATTTCAGCAACTGCTTGCCTCACCACCCACCTCACCCCCATCAAGTACTTCACCTCCTTGAAAAGTCTTCCCAGCTTTTTGTTCTTCAACTCCTCCAGCAAACAACAACCCCTCTCAGAACCCCTTAATTGCATTATTGTAAGCTCCCTTAAATAGAGTAGTGTAACTCAACTTTAAAGCATTACTCCCAGTCAGGGTCCTTCAGGTGTTCCTCATGAGACACAGATGCCGAAATAAAAAACAAATGAGAGAAAAACCAAAATGATTGGAGAACAATGTTTAGCTTATGTCAGCCAGCGAGTCATAGGAAGACACTGTTAATTGTCTGCTATGCCTTTTTGCAACGAAGTGGACTTCATGAGGAAAGTGATGCTACCATGAAAATCTAAAAAAATTGTTCTAAGGGACATATTGTGAAATGTAGCATTCTTCAATCATTTTGTGTACTACAGACATCTATATCTCAGCACTGCTGTTTAATTTGGGAACGATTTCAGTTGCTAACAGCCAGAAACTTGAAACTTCATTTTTATTCTTGAAATGTGGATGAAAAAGCCACAGATTAAGAGCTAATACTGTAATCATATAAATAGATCACATCTATGAACAAACATATTTGCTTTATTTTTTTTTCCTTAACACTGGATGATAAGATTCTACTTGTGCTTCTGAAACATTACAATGCATAAATTTACAATGTGTTCAGTGTTTTTTCGTGACTCTGTCTGCTCAGATGCAGTTCTACTGCTGAATGGATTGATCGTTGTGAACAGAGAACACAGTACAAAGTAAAACAAAGATTTGAAACCTGTCAAGTACTGAACACCTCATCGTTCTCACTGCTCAGACCCCTGTTACAGTGTAGTTGGGCTGTATTGTAGGGAATAGATTTTAAATTCCCCATTATTTTACATAAAGATAAGCCTGAAGCTGTGTGTGCATGCCTATGCTTGTGGATATTTTCCTCTCCTCACCAGCTTCCCAGAGTTTATTAAAGCCATGTGATATAGAAGGGAGAAAAGGACTGTTTTTTTTTTTTTTTCTTTTCATTAGATAGTTTTGGAGTTTGAGACTTCTGCAGTTAAGAGATTTTCTTAAAGCTTTGCATGATATCTCTTGGTAACTCATATATTTTGATATTTAGTTTACTTTTCTAGCTGTACTGTTTATATTCTGGCAATACGCGATGGACAGCAGTTCCCTGTTGCTAGACAGTGACAGTAGAGGATTAAATAGCCCAGACAGTTCCTCCTCAGGCTCTGGAATTTTTCCAATTAACTTTTAACAGGCTGGATCAAGACCTTCAAAACCTAATGCTGAAGTGATTTTAGTACCCAACAGTCTTCATTAAAAGCTGATTTTCTTGGAGGAGAGCTGAAACCTGTGTGCTGCCATTTCCATGGGTGTGAGAAATTGTGCAACACAGGGGAAGCTCATGATAAACAGCAACAAGACTCACTGCGTGGTTGCTCTTATTGGGGTAAATTTGCAGAGGAGAAACAGAAAGAGAGCTTTCCATTCCAGTAAAACCTCTTCCAACCAACGCAATTACCATCTTGCTCTCTTTTTAATAATGTCATCTCTTAAGTTTGCATTCAGCTCTGTATTTTCTGCCTGCCCACATGCTCTCAAAAGAACTCAAAACAGCACACACACAAAAAAGGAAAAAAGAACAGTTTATTAAGATGAGATGAAATCAGCTACTGACTTTCAAATAATGCCCCTTCCCAGACCGGGTACAATTGCAGTGTGCTACAACCTGTCACACATCAGAAATCAGAGCGTGGTTGTTCATTCAACTGCCAGTCTGTCAATGCCCTCACAGTCTGTGCTTCGTGTTGACTGACCATGGGTGCTGTATATGCTGGATGTTTTCACTTATGTGAATGAGCACTGATTTAGTACTTATTTGGATGGCTTGACCAACTCTGAATAAGGTTCCTTCTACCTTTGCAAAGCCTGAGAAGCAGATAGGGGCAGCAGGTGCAAAAACCAAAACTGCATAATGGGACAACATGGACTAGAGTAAGCCACTGCTTCTATGGGCATATCATGCTCAGCGGGCCAAGGTAAGCAGAAATATTGTGGTTTAGTCTTTGGCATGTCTTCATCACTCTTGACAGACTGATCAACACTGTAGGAAAACAATTCTAGAGAAGAAGCCAGGAAATGTTCTTCATTTGCAAAACAGAACCAAAACTAACCACATTTATTGCTGTAGGTTTCATTTATTAAAATAGCTGCAACCCAGCAGCTTGAAACAGAACAAAAATGTTATTTGGAGATGTTTATTTTCATTGCCTTTCAATGATTTTTCCTGTACAACGTGTGAAAGGTAGGCTTCTACATCTGCAGTTATACTGGTTATACCAGCCCTATTTGCTCTCTGAAAGCACAGATGTTTCATTTTGTAGCCTTCTTTTCGATGTGTCTGAAAGACACATTCAAAGAGGCGTATGGGTGGTTGCAGTGATGAGCAGCTCTCACTGCACAGTCCCTATGGTGCTGCAGAGCATTGGCGTGGCAGATGCTTGTTTTGTGTAAAACAAAGAGATGCTGTGCTGGAGGAAAGCACACGATGTGCTGATCAGTGTGGCAGGAGGTCATTCTCACTGGCTGGGAAAACACAAGTATTTTGGAGACTGAAGTGAGATTTCTAAATGGGAACTGAAGAACTCCTGTTTGTCCTCTCTTCCTCGAGTGCTGAGCACGCAGTGCCATAATGGTTGTTGCTCCAGGCTCTTTGAAGGGGAGCTAGAAGAAATAGCTCAGCCAAAACTTGGTTGGCAGCCGGAGTCTCCCCATAAAGGAGATTTGTTTCATCAGTTTACACCTGTGATAAACTTAGGATTGACTGGCAATATTACCCTGCTGGCCAGTATATTGGTAGATGGCAAGCACCTGAGGATTCAGTTGTTCAGGTTGTAGGGGTTGTGGTTTTTTTTGTCCCTTACCCTTAACCCAACACTTAAAATTTAAAGAGATTTAAAATAGTTAATTTGGGGGATATTATTTTGGAGGGGGTTATTTTCTGTTGTGCCTTCTTTTTGGACATAGCACAACAGACTGCCTTCTAGTGCATATTTGTCTGGACTCTATCGTGTCCTCCTGTCACCCCAACAGGTCTAGGGATGAGGTTAGAGCACGAGCACAGCTTAGATTCATGCTCCTGATAATGTTCTCTACCCTAGTGTCAGCCTCTTTTAGATCTTTTCTGGACAACGTACCATTTTTTGGTTTGTGCAACTCTCCTTTTTAACATAAGAAAGTTAAAAGTATGAACTTTCCATTAAAGAAATCATCTAATTGTGATCAGAAGTGACTCAAAAACCCATTCTTCTATTGTTTGCCTCAATTCTTTAAATGTTAATTACATAATTGGGGAATAAAATAGCTTTGTTCTCTTCTATGAGATGGTTTGTTTTTAGAACCATAGGGATTAGTTGTCCTAAGAACTGACTTTCTTCAGGAGAAAGTAGATGATCATTTTGTTTCCCTGCCTGTAGGATGTTCTTGCTTTCTGGTGCTGCACCTGTCATGATATGCATGTCTGTTTTCTCCAAATGACACGAACTTGGAGCCTAGTGCAATTGCATTTGTCATTTTTTCTACCCACCCGAAGACACCTGGGGTACAAGTTTCTCTTCAAGCATTTAATCCTCAGAATAATATAGGACAGTTATAATACGTGCTGTTTTCTGCAGCTAACTCTGTTTCCCCAGCTGTGTAAGAATTTGTTCACCTTTTCTCAGCATTATAGATGTGGCAGGCAGGGAATCATAGGGGCAGAAAATATGGGGCGGGAGTAAACCTTGTGCTGTGGTCATCACTCTGACTTTTCACAGTGTAGCTGCAACTACTCCCAGCTGAAACAGACGCCAAGATGATTCCACCCTGCAAAGGATCCGGAAACCCAGGCATAGGGCTCAGTTCAGTGCCAGCTCAAGTGATGGCAAAAATAGTTTATACATTTTGATACACTGCATAACCACAGTCCTGTAAACAGCAAAGAATATGCAGCTGTGCTTTCCGTTTTGATAAAGGAATTTGAAAATAGGTTTCAAGATTGTAAAAAAATAATCAGTGTCTTTTGTTTATTTGTGACTGCATTTTCAGTTGACATAAATACATTACTTGTGAATTTTCAAATGGAATGTGTTGAATTGCAATCGAAAGTCTGATCATGTATCTTTAGCAGACTTTTATAAGACCTCTTTTACCAGAGAGAAATATTCCTCCTGTCATCATCCTGCCATATTCGTGTCATCATTTTTCCTAGAAACCACCAGGGCTGGGAAAGACCTCTAAGATCATCCAGTCCAACCATCCACCTATCACCAATAGCTCCCACTAAACCATGTCCCTCAGTACAACATCTAGATGTTTCTTGAAGACCTCCATGGTCAGTGACTCCACCACCTCACTGTGCAACCCGTTCCAGTGCCCGACCGCTCTTTCTGATAAGAAATATTACCTAACATCCAACCTGAAAATCCTCTGGTGAAACTTGGAGCTCTAGATCTATTTCTAGTTACAAAGGAGAAAAAAGGCTTCCCCCCCCTTGTCACAACCTCCCTTTGGGAAATTGAAGAGAGTGATAAAGTCCTTCCTGAGCTTCCGCTTTTCCAAACTAAACAATCCCAGCTCCGTCAGCCGCTCCTGATAAGACTTGTGCTCCAGATGCCTCACCAGCTTCATTGCCCTTCTCTGGACACACTCCAGGGCCTCAATGTCTTTCTTGTAGTGAGGGGCTGAACACAGTACTCAAGCTGTGGCCTTACCAGTGCTGAGTACAGAGGGACAATCACTTCCCTGCTCCTGCTGACAACACTGTTTCTGATACAAGCCAGGATGCCATTGGCCTTCTTGGCCACCTGGACACACTGCTGGCTCATGTTCAGCTGAGTGTTGACCTATACTCCCAGGTCTGTTTCCTTTACACAGTCTTCCAGCCACTCTACCCCAAGCCTGTAGCATTGCCTGGGGTTGTTGTAGCCAAAGTGCTGGTCGGGCCCGGCACTTGGTCTTGTTGAACTTCATCCCACTGGCCTCAGCCCAGTTATCCAGCTTGTCCAGATCCCTCTGTAGGGCCTTCTTACCCCCAGGCAGATCGACAGAGTGGCAGTTCTGACAAAATGGCATCTGACATGGAAGTGCAGATGAAGCAAAGATGTGTAAGTGAATTCCTCCATGCGGAGAAAATGGCACCCACTGGCATTCACTGATGATTGCTGAACATTTATGGAGACCAACTAGTAAAGCTGACCAACCAGCACAGTGAGGTGGTGTGTTTCAATAGTGGTGAAACCACTAGGTCACCTCTGCCAGTGCAGATTTTCACAAACACAGCATTCAGGATCTTGTTCATCACTGGTGAAAATGCATAGCCAGTGGTGTTGAGAATGTTGAAAAATAATGCTTTGTAGTGGAGAATTTCCTCTAACAAATTGTGTTATCATGCTCTTTGTATCTGTTATAATTTCCATGGAAATAAAAATTACTTTTGGAGTATTTGGGCATTAGTTTTGGAGTAACTTATGTATATGTACCCCACAACAATTCCTCTTCATTCACTGTGGCCTAGGCATGCCAAAAGGTTGGACACTTTTGATCTAGTCCAACCATGCACCCATCACCACTACGCCCGCTAAATACCACATCCATTAAATCTATGAAACCTACTCCTTATTTTGAAGTGGTGGACACTGACTATGATATAGAGTTTGCTGGCAGGAACGCAGTCTGTTTGGTCTCTTTACATATCACGTACAATACTTTCCATTCTGGTTTAGCTGGCCATACTAGGTTAGATATACTCCTTGCACAGGTAGCTGAAATAAACACAACCACAAGTTGCCTTAGTACCTCTGAATAACTACTTATTTTTACATTTGGCATTCTTCTCTTTTCTTTTTCCTTAATAGAAGTTACTGAACTTAGTTAATCAAGAATTTATACCCAGATTCTTCCATAAGATAACGCCTTCATTTTGAACTTGGACTTGGGGACTCAAAATGTAATGCTAATGCTGTATTTTATTATCTTTATTGATGATCAAATGCTATCACATCACCCATTTTAATTTATGGCTATTTATTCTTTCTTTTCATATTGACAGTTGGTTTTGTGGTTGGTTTTTTTTTCTTAAAGGAATGCATATCAACACTTTGATGCAGCCATGCCTACCGTACATCTATTTGCTCATAAATCTGCAATCCTCTGCTGTTTCAGGGATTTGCTTTGTTTCAGAGACTGAGAAGAACAAAGCTGGATTAATGAATTCTGTCAATACATGCCATTTTAGAAACTGGCTAAAACTCATTCCTAAAAGAAACTGTAAACTAAAATGTAGCACAGCCTTGATCATTGATTTTCATTAGAGAAGTTCAATAAAACATTGGCAATGAGTGCTGTGTTCCATTTGCACCATTATTTAAGACTCAAGAAATTTCAGCCTAGAACTGCTATAACTTCCCAAGGAGAATGCTGTTATGTAACGATGTGGCTTCACCAATGTGAATGTACACTTAAAATTGTGTAAACTATTCTCAGCATATTAATTTCCATCTGATTTATTTAAAGAATTGACGAGGTCCTCTGGATGGGGCTATCTACTGCCAATACAAAATGATAAAACTGAATATATTTTGAACACAGAAAGGAATTTCCCTGTAGAGGGTCCCTATGTGCGGCCCATTCTTTTTCATACTATAATGGTGAACTATTTTGGGGGGAAAATATCAATAAGTGAGAATTAAGTTCTCACTTAAGCATTAACAAGCATTACATTTAGTATTTGTTTATGGTGCACAGTACTGGGAGTTTATCATATCTAGTCAAGGTATGGAAACTTGTTAAGGTACAGAAGCTCATATTTTCAATGAAAACACCTCATGTCTTGATTTTGAAGTAACAAATACCTATAAGGAAGTACTGATGAGTAATATGTGTACTAAAACCATGCCTTTCTTTTTTTAAATCAGTACTATTTGTAGAATACTAGTGAGTAAGCAAACGAGTGAGATATATCCAGTGATCAAATGAACGACCAACAAATTTTGGTTAGGAATAAAGCTCATAACACGATGGTGGATCCTCCTGAACATCTTAGGAGTGTGTATTTTTCTAATAGAATTATATCCTATGATAATATGATTTCCCTGATGAAGACAGGCTGAGGGAGCTGGGCTTATTCAGCCTGGAGAAGGTTGAAGGGTCACCTCATTGCAGCCTTCCAGTACCTAAAGGGAGCCTATAAACAGGAGGGGAGTCAACTCTTTGAAAGGGTAGATAATAGTGGGAAAAGAGGAAGTGGTTTTAAGTTGAAGGAGGGAAGATTTAGGTTGGATATCAGAGAAAATTCTTTACCATGAGAGTGGTGAGGTGCTGGCACAGGCTGCCCAGAGAGGTTGTGGGTGCTCCATCCCTGGAGGTGTTCAAGGCCAGTTTGGATGGGGCCCTGGTCTAGTATTAAAGGTAAAGGTTGGACCTTCATGATCTTTGAGGTCCCTTCCAGCCTGGGCCACTCTGTGATTCCATGAATCTATGACACCTGACCTCACATAGAACAAAATTTGAAGTTTGCTTTAGTTAAATTTCAGTGCTGTATAAAACAGTATGTGCTATTAAATAATGACATCTAATCTTATATATGTGCATTGTGAAGACTTTTAGCACTGTCACATTGATTACTTGTTTGCTATTCAGCATTAGAGGTGAAATGATTGTTCATTTGTACATTTATTAAAAGAAATAAAACCCGAGTAAATTTCTTCTGCAGCTTTACCAAGTATGAAGATGTATATCCAGCGTATGCTTTGAGCAAAGAGAAGTAGGACTAAAGACAGCAAAGAAAAGTATAGTTGACTTATAACAAGTACACCAATATTAGCACAGATGTCATCCTCTATAATTTATAGAGCAGTCTGAGTTTCTGTTATGTTAAACCATTCATCCTTATAAATGGAGAACAGGCTGTAAGTTACATGAATGTACATCTTTTAACTTGTAGGATAGCAACTGAACATGACTTCTGTGTATTAATAGGGCTAAATAGCTTTCAGATGTTTATGGAAAGAGATGGAATGGCCTTTTTTGAGCTGTTAGGTTAGTTGGCTGAAACATAAGGTTTGTATTCAAGGTGAGGGGTTTGCAATCTTCATTTATCAAGGCAAGTGGGTTAGTGTCAGAGGTAAATTGTTATGGACTTCAATCAAGTATTGAAATGTTTACTGCTTGCATGGGAGTATTACTGGATGAACACTGAAAGCATTGCTGATGACAGAAAGACAGACACCTTGTATCATGAAAACCTGGCAGTCCAAAAGGGTACAGGTAAAGAGTTATGATGCCATTGCCTGCCGTGACATCCATGCAGACAGGGCTCTACAATTTATGTAAAGCCAAAGTCAAGTGGTAGGTCTGAAGGATACCAAGGGACCTTGAAAACTACTGTGGGATAATGAATTGTGGATTTTATATGGGTTTTCTCTTTATAATTTGAAGCTTGATGCTATTGGTGAGCTGTCAGAAGGACTTGGAGCAAAGACAGTTTTATTGCAAATAGTTCTCCCAAGGAATAAAAACTACAGTCACTCTGGATGGCTGATTTATAATTAACAGGAGTAAAACTAATCACAAATGTAGCTGTCACATCTAGATATCACATAAATATTTTATGCAGTGCTTCAAAGTTGCATATAATGTGCACTGTAAAATTTGAGAATTATAATGATGAAGATATTAAATAAACCTTTAAACAAGAAATTCTGGAATCTCACATTTATCGAAACACTGGTTGTTTGAATAATGATTCCCTAAGCTATAGTATGTAATAATAATAATAAAAGAAATGCTTATCTTTCTGCAGAATGCACAGGAATATAAATGTTTCATACAGTTAGTAAAAAAGAGAAGTTGGAGGTTAAAAAGACTTTATACATTTTTTATATTTTTAAATTCTGCTCTCTAATATATTCTTCTACCCCCGAGCAGCTCAGGCTGCCCAGGACCCCATTCAACCTGGCCTTGAGCACCTCCAGGGATGGGGCACCGCAGCTTCTCTGGGCAGCTGTGCCTCACCACCCTCTCCGTGAAAATTTTCCCCCTTACGTCTAATCTAATTCTCCCTTCTTAAAACCACTTCCTCTTGTCCTATCACTATCTTCCTGTGTAAAACTCTGATTTTTACTTATAAATTTTTATAAACCTGCTTATAAACTTTTTAAGTATTGGAAGGCCACAATGAATTCTCCCCGGAGCCTTCTTTTCTCCAGGCTGAACTAGCCCAACTCCCTCAACCTCTCTTCATAGGAGAGGTGCTCCAGCTCTCTGATCATCTTCATGGCCCTCCTCTGGACCCACTCTGAAAGCTTGACATCAGTCCTGGAACCCCAGACCTGGCTGTAGTACTTCAGATGGGGCCTCATGAAGGCAGAGTAGAGGGGGACAATCCCCTCCCTAGTCCTGCTGGCCAGTCCTCTTCTGATGGATAATATTCTATGATTCTACAAAATAATAGCCCAGGATAATATTCTACGATTCTACAAAATATTACAAAGAAATTCTTCAACATGAGGGTTGTGAGGCACTGGAACAGGTTGTCCAAAAAAGCTGTAAATGCCCCATACCTGGAAGTGTTCAAGTCTAGGTTATGGGGCTTTGAGTAATCTGGTCTAGTGAAAGATGTTCCTGCCCATGGAAATGGGGTGGGACTGGATGGTCTTTAAGATACCTTCTAACTCATATCATTCTGTGATTCACTCATTATGCATTTCTATGAAATGTCGTTAGAGATGCCTGTGTTTCTGTTATTAGCTTCTCCAAGCAGTACATATGTTTCCAGGACCAAATATTAGAGGACATTTCAGCTGTAAATAAGTGGAAAGCATCTGGAAAGCTGGGCTGCTCCTGTTGGTGCTGGTGGGGATCCTGAAGCACTACATACGGAGCAATTCAGCAAGTTCCCAAGTTTCAGGTTTTCCCTGTGCTCCATGGCCTGATTTCCAGAGGCAGAAGATGTGTGAAACTCCAGGCAGCCCGAATGAAAGTTCCCATCATGCTGTGTAATCTGCATGTCTGGCAGATGGCATATGTGATTAGTATTGGTCAGCTGAGGACCTGAAAGGAATCTGCTTGAGTGGAGCAGAAGAGAGCAGTCAAACATCTGCACAGCTGCCTGTGAGCACCGCAGAGAGGTTCTATCTATGTCCTTACTGTGTCCATCTCATAACTTATTACACCCTACATTATTTTTTCACTTGAGGTTATGCGCAAAAAGCCATCCATCTCCTCTTTTCCTTCTTTCTTCCCAGGGCTGAATAGATGCTGTAAAACAAAGTCATATTTCATACAAAAGACAGAGCAGCTTTATAATAAGATGGAAAGTAATAGTTTTAGAAGCCCTGAAGTCCACTCAATAACTGTATGTATCAATACTTTATATGATGCAATGGTATTATAAAATTATGCATTATTACATTATTGTGTAATGAGTGGGGATTGATGATGAATTTCTTGTTAATTACATTATAGGACAATTAGGAAAAAAAGTGAAACTTCATACCTAACCTGTTCTGCCAGTAAAGATAGAAAGGGTAACACAAAATGAAGAACAAGGTCACTTGATATTTTGCTAAGCTTGGAGCTAAATAATTATCTCCTTCTCTCATCACAGGGTTATATAATGAATGATTTATTTTCACTGTGAGGACAGTTGATTTCTCATCTGAAAAATCTCATCCTTTACAGTGGAATTTCACAAAATAATATAGATCAACTCTAATGGGAATCCCTTTGACCTTCATAATCATTTCATTACTGTTTTGGCTAAGCTAAGCTGGGAGTGTCAGAGTGGGAAAGGGAACTGGAAGTCAGTGCCTACCTTGCTGAGTTTCTCTTCATACCAATAAAGGAACCATAGGATATTTGTTTTGATGAACTGTGTGATGGTTTATATCTTTTCCCTCCTTTGTGTCAGAAACTTTAGAAGAATAGGAAAGATTGAGGTGTCTACCTACTCTGTCCTACCTATACAGAAATATCGTAATATTCTGTCACCCTTCTAGAAGGAGAACTGGGGTAAATTGGGATGATCTGTTATCCCTTTTCACTGTTAAAAGACTCAGTTATTGAGATTTAGATACTCATCCGCAAATCTACTAGTAGAGAGGGAGAAAACAGGAAAGAAGTGTCACATTTTTGCACTCAAAATATGCATTTTATATTTGATGATGAAAGAACCAGACACAGAGCCATAGCTATTTATCTCTTGTGAACCCTGAATAACATGGCTGTTAGTCTACAGATGTAAAGTCATCAAGCAATCATAGTAGTTTAACTCCTGCACTTGAGCAAGTGTGGAGCTAATTGACCTGGGCGCATTCATAAAAAGTCTATAATGTTTTATTGGGAAAGAGTATGCAGTAAAGAGCTAAGTATCAACAGAATACATATTTTCAAGCATGTCCACAGAAAGTGATTGCTGGACCTTAAACTTGAAGTGAAGTGATTTCTAGAAGTGTGCTTGTAACAATATCCTTTAAAAGTGTGACCTTTAAATACATATTTTTGAACAGGTCACATCCCTGTACTCTTTCCCCCACAGAGTGTAATCTGAGAAACATCATACTTACATCAAAATATGATGTTGAAAACAGATATCTTGATCTAGATCTGACCTTGAAAAAGAAAAGGAAGAAGCGTGCTTAGTACTATACATTGTAAAAGAAATGTGAAGGAAATTTCTGTTCCCTAAGATGAGTACAATCTGAAAGAAGGTACCAGTGTGGAAAGAAATACGCCCATTGACAGGCAAACTCAGAATTATTTTACAAATATTTTTCTTCTAAATTAAAGCAAAAAAAAATCAACAAAACCATCCTGGTTCCTATGTGTGAGAAGGAGGAGCTGGTGGAACACTCTTGGTACGATCTTACTGTGTTTCATTAACAGAGAAGCAGAATAGAGTGCAAAAGTTAGTCTGTATTCAGTGAACTCAGTCTAATCATTTCCATTTCATTGCAAAGTAGGAATTAGGTGACCATACAGAAATACCTAAAATGTACATCTCTACATCTGAGCTAATCTTGGATCCTTTTGTGGCCACTGGGGAGAAAATGGGGAAGACTAAGGCAGGTTGGCAATTTGGTATGACATATCAGAAATACTGAATTCAGATTTGTAATATAGTGTATTATACCTAAATCTATAGGAGGGAGCTCATCACTTTTCTATACTGTTGAGAGGGAGGAAGATCAAACTGATTTTTTCCTCTCCTATTTATCTTGCTTAATTTTTTGTTTCCAAAATGCATTACTATTGAAGTGCTGGTAGAGGTTAGATATGAAATCATGAATGTTATTTTCTTGTGAGTGAGGGCTGCACTTCATAACAGAGTCTGTGACAAAGTTAGCAGGTAACATATTCCATTAATTGCAGCTCATCATTATAATCCCAGGCTTAAATAGTCCCACTACACACAGGATGAAAGCAATGACAACTGAAAATCTGAAACAGTAAGTGTGTGTGTTGCTGTTTTGCTTTCTTGTGTCATTTAACTCTATGTGATCCTGGCTTAACTTTGTGCATTGTGTTTGAGCCCTACCAACAAGGCATCCATTCCTAGGGTTCCAGTTCCTCTGAAATGACAAGATGAACCTCAGCAAATTGACCTCCACAGGAAAAATGATTCTGTAAAATTCAGTTCTTCACTCCACCCAATGGAAAATGTCATTGGTCTCCATAACTAGCATGATGTCCGGGTAAACTGTAGCTTCATCATTTTGCTGAGCATTGCAAATACACTAGAAGAACTAATATAGGGGACAGGATAGATGCTTGTTCCTGAGATATTAATTCATCTCAGCTGTTGCTGGAAATGGATCGTCTTCTTCCAAGTAATACAACAGTGATGATATGGGAAGCAACATGACTTTGGTGCTATCAGCATGAAGGAATTAATGTTAGATTCAAGTGACAAAAGAACAAGAAGACAAAATGTGAAGGGAGCAGTTGATCTAATCACTGCAGTGTCAGAGCAGTCAGAAAACAAAGTATATTTAGGGAAATGAAGAATGGAAGTATTGAAGATTGGATGCTAGGCTACAGCTAGAAAATATGACAAGTAAAAGATGTAAATATTTACACTGCAAGGAGGAAGATTTTGCAACAATTGTTGTGATCCAGGAAAAAGCTTCCAGAGACAAGAGACTCTACAGCCTCTACACTGTATATTTTAGAGATTACATCTTCTGTAGAACAAATAGCATCTTGTTTGAACACTGAAGTTAGAAAAGCCTTTGATTAGATTTGGTTTTGCTTCACAGCCCAGTGGCACATGTACATGTTCTGGCTACAGAATGAAAGTAAAAACTAGGAAATGCAAGCAAATGCTTTAATTCTCAACAGAAAAATCTGTAAGCTGATGCTTGTGAATGGTTATTCTGCTGAAACTCAGTGGAAAACAAGCAAATAAAAGAATGAATAAAGAGAGAAAAATATTCCTTTCCAGATATTTTTATATACAACTTCAGCTATTAGATGTGATTCAATTTCTAATTTAGGTATTTTATATATGTTTTCATTCAACGTGCTGAAGGATCAATGCTATTAAATACATTTATCCATCTGTTTGGAAGGTCTGTTTCAATCTGTTTCCTTCTGATCTATCTTCAGCACCTGAGAATTTCCAGATGTCTTTCCCAAATTAAAACAGTGTTGTCTTGTGCTCTTTTCCATGGAGTTGATGTGAATTACAATAAAGCTCGGAAAAAAAGAAAAATGATGTATGGTCAACTTTCTGATGCCTTAACACGCATTTACTTAGCGGAACATAGAATGGAAATTTAGAAAGGCAAGAATACACAGTGTATGGCTTGCAATTTGTTAACGAGGGATCCAATCAGACGAAATTTAATTTTAAAAAAAATGATTTAATAAATCATTTAATTCCATCAAGATGATTGCCCTAGATGAAAATCTCTGGGTATATAGAGAGTAGTTTGGGAAATATACCAAAGTTCACTCCTAACAAAGCTTCTAGGAGTTCTTTTCTCTTTAGTTGCAAACTGTGGAAATTGGAAGGCAATATTTGATACAAGAATAGGACCAGGGCCATCAACACATGTTTTGACAGATTATTCAGTTGACTGTTGATCAGTGATATAAACAGGTGCCTGTACATTCAGTAATGATAATGCTTCCAAAAAAATAGCTGGAAAGAAAGAAACCCGATGCCTAAAGGAAGCAATAATTCTTCAAGCAGACTTAGGTCTTTGGAGTCACACAGAGTTATTCCCAGGGTAGATGATGGGAAGCTGCATGTTTGGAAACTGGCTAGGTGGTTATGAAATGAAAACTTGACTTCTTCATGTGTGGGTAAAGTTGACTAAGAGGCATTGTGCTTCCTTTTAATTAGAAGTGGTCAGTAGCAGAAATAATCATGGAGGCATCTTAAAAAATGCAGAATATAAAATGTACCTTTTGGATCACAAAAAAGATCAGTATAAAAAATTGTTTCCTGACAAAGATTTGACTTTTTATTTGACTGAATTGTTCTGAAAGCTGAACATTACAAGAGGTTAGGACTGTCCTCTATAAATGCATGTAAATTAGTCTGGATGGCCTTGTACACAAGCTAATGAACTGAGGTTCATCATAGAATCATGTCATAGAATCATAGAATGGCCTGTATTGAAAAGGACCTCAAAGATCATTTAGTTTCAGCCCCCTGCCATGGACAGGGTCACCAACCACTAGATCAGGCTGCCCAGAGCCACATCCAGCCTTGCCTTGAATGCTTCCAGGGATGGGGCATTCATAACCTCTCTGGGATCCTAGGTTCCTACACAATCAGGTCTCTAATGGTTTTTATCTTGTACATTCCCTTTTTGGAGTATTTTTCATTCTTATTCATTTATCTTAGTGTAAGGATGTATATCTAATTCTTTTGTGAGAGCTCAAAGGTTCCTCATACTCCTCACACTTCTATATATTAAATTCTGAATTAATGTCAGCCTGGAAATTCACCTCCTGCTAGCATTCCGGTACTGAAGGGGAATTTTTGGAGGGACTCGAAGGGATTTGTATTTAGTGGGAAAAGCCAAGTCGGAGCTTATTAGCTCTGTTTACTTGGTGTTCAGGATAAAAAGCACAAGTACTTTGAATCAGTACAAAAATATGTATCACATATCCAGACTTAGCCTGGCCTGACATTATAAATCGTTAATAAATAGTGCCATGGCCTACCAAAGCCTATTAAGTTAGCTTAATGATAAGCTAAAAGCTTTCCATTTCCTTGCCATGAAATAACAATTCCTATGTGTTTTATACAGTTACTACCTTTGGGGAATTCAGACCTTCTTAAGTGCTATTGCTATTTACCATATTTGCTAATACATTTGGCTGGGCTCTAATGTGAGGAAAGCCGAAAAGGCAAAACCAGTTTGTGTTTAGAAGTGCCTCGCAATTTGCAAAGGAAATAGTGAAAGTAAATTTTAAAAAGCAAGTCTGTTACTTCTAATAATGCAGGGAGATGTGTTCCCTCTAATTTGGATGCCTGTCTAAGAACACTCCCATAGAATTTCTAGCTGAGCAGCCCAGTTTGCTGGGTATAATTGTTTCAGTTCCCCCAGGGGAAGGCAGATACCTCTGCAAACCTGCCCAGTCACCTTGGATGTTATGCTGTTCCCACTGTTTATTCAGTTGGTGTGCAGGACCAAGGAAGACAACCTGTGGAGCTGGGCTGGGAGTCTCACAAAGCACTGCGCTGTTGGGTGGTAGGCCCCATAGTAGGCTCACCCCTGGCTGAGGGCCAGGCTGAGCTTTGGCAAGCTGAAAAAAAAGATACCATTTAAAAGAAAAAAATCTTCTTCTAATAGCACCCACAAAGAGTGCTGACAGTCTGCATGAAGTGAAAACTTGCATGATGTAGAGGGTTCCTCACAGCTGGCCTGACACCTCAGGAAGATGCTTGCATGGAATTTGTGACACCGTTAAGCACCATTAAAATTTTTTTCCTTTCTTCTGAGCTGGTTGGCAGATACTCTAGATTTTTTATTCTATCTATTCTCAGAACTCTCAGGCCTCTCTGTGAGCTGCCCAGCAGCCATAAGAGCTGGCAAAGCAGCAAGGAGTTTACCAGCACCATCCTCATGATTTACAGCCCTGGCCCAGCACTCTGTGGACATGTTCATGCATCTCCCTTTCTCCTCCAGCCCCAGCAGCAAATGTCTGCCCTGATATACAGCGTGAGCATACTTCCACACAGCACACTGTAGGTACTTTTTTTGTGTGTGAGAAAATATCAAACTGCCTTGTTTCATCAGCAGCCGTCCAAGGGTAGAGGATATGTCTGAGTGCTGAATTGCAGATATTCATTACTCTAAAAGCCTTACTACAATCCCATCTGCTATTTGTTTGCTGCAGCATTGTCAGATTTCAAACTGTAGGAGGGGAATATAGGAACTACTGTGCCAAAATGAAGCTGTTTCAGTGACTGAATTTCATCAACATAGTCTTTAAAATGGGTTTCACCAAGGCTTTTAAAATGTTTCTGTCAAATCAATTATTTAAACAGGCACAAGATGCTAGATATCAAATGAGGCAAGCACCTAAATCATCCAAAAATTAACTATTAAAATAGCTCCCTTTCTCTGTTTTGTTTCTGTTGTTGCTCATGGGAGAAGGGCTCTGTGCAGAAAGTTGTGTGACCAAAATGGCTTCATGAATTAGAAAGAGAAACTTCTCTGAGAAAGCTTGCATAAACACCAGCCATGTTTCTGTCTTCTGACAGATCTGAGGTTGCAGGGCAACTCTGGGCCATGTCCATCCCCGCAGCAATTTAAACACTGTCAGGGAGATGTCGGCAGCAGGAAACAGGGGCAGTCTGGCAAATATCACGGTTTTCCAGCATCACTGAAATGCAAGAACTCAAATTAAGGGAAAGTTCTTTGTCTTTCCAGGAAAGCAGTGTGCAGCTTTAAACAAAGTAAGAAATGCTCTGTCATCCAACTACTTTATTTACTTTTGATCCTCCTGAGGCCAAGTCAGTGACCTGAGAGGATAGGGAGTTTATTTAATATCAGAGTGAATCATTCTTTTCAATTGCCTTCGGTGTGAGGGTCTGCAGGAAAAGCTGTTAGTCTGGAGAGGATCCCAGAGCCAAATGTGAGCACGGACTGTAAACTAAAACATGTTAATCTTGAAAATCTGTGAAAACTCTAAACAGAAAAACAAAGCAGAAGACCTTTCTAAAGGAGAGCCTGAGCCAGGCTAAGGTGCAGCTGGAGCAGCGCGCATCTGCTCCCTGTCTCCGACAAACACAGGCAACCTTTCCAGTTTGGAGGATTGTGAAACCTTCTAATGAGGAAGCCGAGTGCATGCTGTGAGCTCTAACAGAACATGATTGAATTTCACTTTTACTGCTTTGCTGCTATTACTGCGCAGTGACCTGTGGAGTTTGCTAATAAACTGTTCTTCCCATTATTGTTACTCATTACAATAGGCGTTATCAGCATCCTTCCCCTCCTCTTCTCTTCAGCAGATTCAATCACTCTATCTTGGTATTATATTAGTAAATTAGTACTATTACTGAACACTTTCTATACTCAACTGTCTGAAAGACTGCTTGCCTGCTTCTACAGGCTTGAATAAAACACTGTTAAGTACAGATGCTGTGCAGGGCTCACAAGTTGTGTAATTATTTCCACAAGCTGTTTTCTCTATTAAACACAATTTAAAATTCCTTTTTCCTCACCACACTCTCAGAGGGTAAGAGTTCTTGTAAACAAAACCTTCATATAATCATGTCTTTACTACCAGTGTATAATTTTATTTAAAAGGAAAGGAGGGGAAAGTTTACAGGGCTCTTATTATCCAACTGTTATATTTCGTGATTAAATGTGTTAAAGCAATAATTCAGAGCCAAGGGGTAGTGCTGAGGGCAAGAAAATTTACAATGTAAACACTTAGTGAGCTGCACTGGATACTCAGACCTCTTATCTAGCAAAAATGATTTATAGAAAACAACTTGATTGCATTTTCAGCCCTACTGGGTGATTAGATGAGAGCTCTTTGTTGTTATGACTGCCTGCTTTAACTAAACGTAACTCCATCTGCTTTTCATTCAGCAGCGAGCACCCCTCTCTGGCAGGCAGCTGCCAGGTAAAGGAATGGGGGGCTGGCTGATGACGCCAGCTGGCTCACAGCTCTCAGTTCAGCTCCCTGGCCTCCCACAGGCTCCCTTCCAGAAGGACGGACATCATCTGATCCCTCACTGAGGTTTCAGGTGTACAAACTGGGTGAAGAACTGGTTAGATGGGAGTATTGACTTGCTCGAGGCTAGGAAGGCTCTGCAGAAGGTTCTGGGGATAGGCTGGATTGATGGGCTTGAGGCTAAGCATATAGGGTTGGGAAAGAGTTCCTGGATGGCTGCTCAGCAGAAAAGGATCTGGGGTGCTGGTTGATAGCTGACTGAATATGAGCCAGCAGTGTGCCCAGGTGGCCTGTATCACAGACAGTGGGGTCAGCAGGGCTATGGAAGTGACTGTCCCCTTGTACATGGCAATGTTTTCTGGCAGCACCTCAAATACTGTGGTCAGTTCTGGGTCTCTTTCTATGAGAAGGATGTGGGGTTGCCCAAGAAGATGCAGAGAACAGCAAAAAGCAGATGAAAGGAGTAGGAAAAATGACAAGAAGTGTCTGAGGGAACCAGGTCTGTTCAGTCAGAAGAAGAGGAGGCTGAGGGGGGACCACAATGCTCTCCACAACTGCCTGAAAGGAGGTTGCAGCAAGAAAAGTGTTGGTCTCTTTTCCCAGATGGCAAATGATAGGATGAGCGTAAACAGTCTCAAGTTGTGACAAAACAGGTTTAGACTGGGTATCAGGAAGAATTTCTTCACAAAAGGGTTGATCAGGCCAGCCAAGGTAGTGGTGGTGTCCCCATCTTTGGAGGCATTAAAGAGACATGAAAACATGGCACTGAGAGACATGGTTTAGTGACAGGACTTGATAGGTCAGGTTGGCAGTTGATCTTGATGGACTTGCAGGTATTTTCTAGCCTAAATGATTCCAATTCTGTGAAATTGCTTCTCCATCTTTGCATAGATACCATGTTTCTCAGATAGGATGTCTCTTGCTAGCCAAAGACTCCTGGAGAGTAATGCATTAATGGAGTGCTAGTGCTGTAGACAGGAATATTTGATACTCTTATGTTCCTATCATTTGAAAATGCAATTGCAAATAGTATTGTCAGATATGCCTGAAGCACCTGAGCAACAGTTTTTTCTTATCACTATCATAGGTGGTAGAGAAAAAGAAATAATCTAACATCTTCTAATTTATCTGACTTTAATTCATGGCAGGCTCCTTAGGAAAAGGACTCAAACTCAAAGGGAAGAAGAAGGTCCATGAAATGTGGAAAAAGAGTCTGAGCACTTGGGAAGAGTATATGTTGTCAGGGCCTGCAGGGATGCGACGAGGAAGGCTAAAGCCCGCCTGGAACTGAATTTGGCAAAAGTGATAAAGGATAATAAAAAAGGCTTTTAAAGTATGTTAACAGTAAAAGGAAGACTAGGGAGAATGTGGGCCCCCTACTAAGTGAGGGGGGTGTTCTGGTAACGGGGGATGCTGAGAAGGCATTGATACTGAATGCCTTCTTTGTTTCTATCTTCAGTGGAAAAGCTCTCCCTCAGGAATCCCAGACCCTGGAGGTTAGTGAGAGGGTCTGGGGAATGGAAGAATTCCCTTCAGTCAAGGAAGAGGTGGTCTGTGAGCGACTAGGCAACACCAATGTTCACAAATCCATGGGACCCGATGGGGCGCATCCACAAGTGCTGAGGAAGCTGGCGGAGGTGATTCCTGAACTGCTCTCTATCATCTTTGAGAGGTCTTGGAGAATGGGGGAGGTGCCTGAAGACTGGAGGATAGCCAACATCACTCTGGTCTTCAAAAAGGGCAAGAAGGAAGATCCGGGTAATTACAGGCCAGTCAGCCTCACCTCTGTCCCTGGAAAGGTGATGGAACAGCTTGTGCTGGATGCCATCTCCAGACAATTGAAAGAAAAGGAGGTTATCAGGAGTAGTCAGCATGGGTTCACCAGGGGGAGGTCATGCTCGACCAACCTGGTGGCCTTCTATGATGTTGTCACTGGCTGGGTGGATGGGGGGAGAGCAGTGGATGTAGTCTACCTTGATTTCAGCAAGGCATTTGATACTGTCTCCCACGACATCCTTATAACAAAGCTGAGGAAGTGTGGGACAGATGAGTGGACAGTGAGCTGGGTTGAGAACTGTCTGACTGGCAGAGAGCAGAGGATCGTTGTTGGCGGTGCAGAGTCCGGTTGGAGACCTGTAACTAGCGGTGTTCCCCAGGGGTCGGTGCTGGGTCTGGTCTTGTTCAACATCTTCATCAATGATTTTGACGAGGGGATAGTGGCCACCCTCAGCATGTTTGCTGATGATACGAAGTTGGGAGGATTGGCTGACATGCCTGAAGGCTGTGCTGCCATTCAGCGAGACCTGGACAGGCTGGAGAGCTGGGCAGTAAGAAATCAGATGAGGTTTAACAAAAGCAAGTGTAAAGTCTTGCACCTAGGGAGGAATAATTGCAACCACCAGTACAGGTTGGGAAATGACCTGCTGGAGAGGAGCTCCGCGGAGAGGGACCTGGGTGTCCTGGTGGATGACCGGTAGGCCATGAGCCAGCAGTGTGCCCTTGTGGCCAAATAGGCCAATGGCATTCTGGGGTGCATTAAAAAGTGCATGGCCAGCAGGTCGAGGGAGGTGATCCTCCCCCTCTACTCTGCCCTGGTAAGGCCTCATCTCGAGTACTGTGTCCAGTTTTGGGCTCCCCAGTACAAAAAAGACAGGGATCTCTTGGAAAGAGTCCAGCGGAGGGCCACAAAGATGGTGAAGGGCCTGGAGCATCTCCCCTATGAAGAAAGGCTAAGTGAACTGGGTTTGTTTAGCCTTGAGAAAAGAAGACTAAGAGGGGACCTGATCCAGGTCTATAAATATCTAAGGTGTGGGGGGCAAAGTGGCAAGGCCAGACTCTTTTCAGCAGTGTGTGGAGACAAAACAAGGGGAAACAGCCAGAAAGCTAGAGCATAGGAAGTTCCACACGAATGTGTGCAAGAACTTCTTTACGGTGAGGGTGAAGGAGCACTGGAACAGGCTGCCCAGGGGGGTTGTGGAGTCTCCTTCTCTGGAGATATTCAAGACCCGCCTGGACGCCTACCTGTGCGACCTGGTGTAGGGAACCTGCTTTGGCAGGGGGGTTGGACTCGATGTTCTCTGGAGGTCCCTTCCAACCCCTACGATTCTGTGATTCTGTGATTCTGTAATTTAGTGCACTGTTTGGAAATGACATACATGGAAGATGAAGCAGGAGAATAATGAAAAAATAAGTACAGTGACTTTTTAATGTAAAAATGATTGCTGTCTCTGCTTTCTCGTGTACATGTAATGGCATTTCATTTCTGTGCTTTCCCAACAGCAAGTAAAATGATGTAAGCCCCTTGGACCTTAATTCTGTTGTCAGAAACACGGATTTAAATCCTATGAGATACTCACAGCATGCTTGCTAGTGTTTATGAGAACAAAGTCTTCTGTGTAGGAGTTTTAAATGCATGTAGATCTTCACTCCAGATGAAGGAAGTATTCTGAAAGTAGGGAAAAAAACTCAGAAAAATCTCAGACCTCTTACATCGACTTAGGACTTAGCTGTCTTTCTTTTCACAGATACAAGAGACATTCCTTGCCTCTGAAGAGAAGGAGTGGTCTTCATCCACCCTCAGTGCAGCAATCCCTGGCACAGCACCACTGTGATCCAGATCCAAACCTTCCCTCCCCTTGCAAGGGTCTTCAGCTTCCCATGCCCAGTATGGGGATTCATTTCCCAAGGAACAAGAAACAAATATTCTCAATGGAGGAAAGAGTAATAGCTTGGCTTAGCAGTTACATCTTTCACCCGAGGCTAAAGAAAGCTGGATTCTCATCCTTTTACAGAATGATTAATATAACGTAATGCAAGAGTGCAGCAGGGACTAGGAGAGTGAACAATTTCTCTTTTGAGACATGTTTCTCGGAAGATGAGGAGTGGGGGACTAATCTTTAGGCTTTATCACAAGAGCCTGGCTCAGGAAACCTACCGTAGCTGGGATTTTATACTTTGCTTCCCTCCGAGGGCTGGGCTGTGAATGCTCTCATCTCTTCATTTCCCTCGAGGCAATATAGTGCTTGTCCAGTTCCTTTCCTGGGATAGGAAGTGTTGTCCTACATTTTGTCCTACAGCAAGCCCCTTGGATGAAGGTTAAAATGTCAAAACAAAATGAACTATTGGACTGTACGTTCAGCTGAAAGGAGAGGGGTGTATACTTTTGTATTTAAGGAAGCTGCTAGAAGTGAATGGTTTGCGGCTAAATAAAAGGAAATATGTGCTGGGGAAACCCATTTCCCTGTTTAGTTTGTTTTCAGCTAGGTCCCTATGGTTTCTTGTTTCTACCAAGGCTACACCCACAAGCCAGGATATTAAAGTTTCTAAAGATGATGGAAAAGAATAGAAATACTCATAAACAAATACTTAAAAAGTCAGCTAAGAAACAGGACATAATACAGGACAGGCAAGAGACACTCCCTGCCTAGAATATTTCATGCCTTCCTTCTTTGACAACATCATGTACTGTTTGTTGTTGTTGTTGTTGTTGGTTGTTTGTTTGTTTTTGTTGCTTCCCATCTAAAACTCTCATGTCTGTTTTATTCAAAAACTTTATATACCTGACTGCACATGCACTTTTTTGGGATACTCAGACAACACACTGAGTCCTTACAGTAGCTATTATAAAATATTACTGTGCCCATCTTAAAGGCACAGAAAGTCCTGGTGACTTGACAGTTATAGCTCTGGGACAGGAGACGTAACATCCTCTCATAGATCTTAGATTCTTTTCAGTACTTGGATTGTCCTGCTTCTACCTATGAAGGCAGAATTTGTAATGTGTCCTAAGCGACGGTTCACACCTCACAAAATATTGAGGTATATAGGTGAGGTATATAGGTTATCTCACTCTCAAATCTGTCTTGTTCCCCCTTTACATAAAGGGAAGACTTTCCTAAACAAGGAGAAACTGTTTTACCAATTAGGCATGTAGCAGTTTTCCAGTCCTGTGCAGTAACTGCCCTTCTGTGTATCTGTGTGAAGCTGACTGTGGAGAATGTGGTTGACAGTGCTTCATTCTCTGGGTAGTAAAGGTTCAGGCTTAAGGGACGACCTTCAGAATGAAACCGATTTTGCTGGAATATGTCTCACTGCCTTGCTGACTATTTTCTTCCTTAACTAAAGGGACAATGCGGATTTTACTGAATCGCTGCAAACTGTGATGATGCTGAGCTGCCCACTGAATTCACTTTTAGACAAAATGGAATTGAGTGGACTGTCATAGGCTTCATGCATTTGTCATGGAAACTAAGAGTGAGGCTAAGCTCACTCTGCTATAAGTTATTTTGAAGAGAAGGTAATGCAGTCACAGCTAGAAAGAACTTGAAGTTGGTGCTCAAACCAAAATCTATGTGATTTATTTTAATGATACCCTTTGAGGATAAATAATCAAAAGTGCACAATTGTAGCTCATTTGTGCCAGAGCTCTAGTGCACTGATCTTCGGCATTACCAAATAATGAATTGTAAGCCTGTCATTATTTGCTGCCTACTCACAGTTAGAAGAATCACTCATTCCTTATACTCACAGCAAGTGGTGAAGTGAGGAAAAAAGGAGGAATGAAAGAGAAATCAGTTCACCTATTCATTAGGCTGTGCTGCAGAACATACACGTTTTCTAAAACAGAAACACCACCACCACCACCACCACCAAAAACTTTAGAAAAGTACTCCTTGATTTGTTGGTAAAATCAATGTATGTTGTATATAGAAGAGACGCATCAACACAAATCCTCTGGTTTTCCAGCAGGAAATCTTTTGTATATATAAGGAATATGTAAGGAAGATCACAAAGATGAAAGAACCTTTTTGTGCCCCAAAAGGCTTATTTGCAGATACGTTTTCTTTCAGGAAAAATAACGTTAAAGCATTCGAGCATTTGCTGTTTCCCAGGCATCAGACTAGAAAGATCAATACAAAAAAGTGATTTGAGCAACTGACACTAGAGAAAAAAATAGGTGTAAAATCTCTGACTTGAATAGGAACAAAACACACCAGTTCTTTTCAAAGAACTCTGTCTCATCCATCAAATACATCACACAAATTTTATCTTTGGACACTCAAAAAATCTGTGAAGTAATTCTGGAACTATTAACAGTTTTATCATGGAGGAAAAGTGAGGAATAGGAAGGATGGGAAAGGGTAAACATACTACACCTAAAAAGAAGGATGAGGCAAATAAGGGGGAAAAAAAGGATCAGGGAATTATGGATCAGGCAGCCAACTTCAATTTCCAGAAGGCTTCTGTAATAAATTCTTCAACAATTTATATTCATCTGGGATTCAGTAAAGTAAGTACCACCAGATACGAAAATGTTAAGGGCAAATAAGCTGTGTTTTGTTGTGCAACCTGCTATCAGGCCTTATAACTAAGGTGCAAGCCACAGATGTTCTATAATTTGACTTTTGATACTGCTTAATGTGGAATTTTCATAAGCTACAATATATGGTCTAGAAGCAACAGAATAGTGCAAAACTAAATGAATAATTTTTTTTTTTTTAATCATTCCTTAACTGCTAAAAGAGATTACTCTTTCAAGAGGTTTCCACTGATCCCACACTGTGTCTCATTGTAAGCCATATGATCATTAATTACTTATATACAAGATAATCACACTAGAGCAAATTCTTCATGTCATGCAGCAGTCTCTCCATGATGTTTTACTGCCACAGCAGAAGATGAGATGTAGATGGATGCAACTCTGCCATTTTTTCCTGTTATCTTAAGGAGTTTGCACTGAGGGGCCTTCTAGTGGGAGCTGGTAATGATTTTCCCAAACATGGAGCACCACAGTAGTGTGACTGGAGTACAAATGGAACTTGGACTGGCTGTACTCACTTGGCTGTCTAGCCATCAGGTGGGAGTTTTCATTATTTCAGATTCTGAAATATGTTGTTCTCCAATAGGCTGCCATATAGTTCATTATCCAGCATCACAAACACATTTACAAAAATATTTTTATGTCTATGGTTTTAGTCTGGTGAAAACAACCTCACATGGAAGAAAAAGATTACTGCCAGATCAGGATCTAACAATTACTGTGAATCCCTGGTTTTGTTCAACCCTCATAGTTCAGCACAACTTGTTGATCAGATTAGTGGCTGGTATTGGATGCCACAGAAAAAAAACAGAAAAATCTCATGGCAGTGAGATTATTTGTCATGAAACATCTAAAAGGAAACACTTTTCCCTATTCTTAACCTTCAGTTTGTGTTGGCAGGAGTCAGTGGAGGCTGTGTGACCCAATCTTTTCCATGGTGACTCAGCTTTATACTGTCTACAGTTCTTTGTAAAGCAGACATAAGGTGAAGTCTGTTTTCTTTTCTCTAGAAATAGGGACAGCAGATGGCTTGTGGAAGAAACTAAACTATATTTCTGGTCCTCCTGGGGCTTGTTTAACTCAACCTTCCACATAAATAGTCAGATTGTGTTTACTTGCCAGTGAAGAAAAGTCTACTTTTAAGTTCCTTCATTTTCAGAAGGCATAAACATCAGCAAAGGATGACATAATGTTAAAGCACTTTTAGTAAATGAGTAAAAACAAAATGTAAACTGCAGAGGGAATATAATAATATCATCACTTCTACTGTCAAAGGTTAAAATGAGGGTACTGAATCAGTTTTGTAAAATTTCTGAGATTCTGCTATAATGAATCTTAGTCTGCCGAATGCAGATTCTGAGCTTGTAATGAGCATTCAGACCCCTTGTTTCAGGCTCTCTGATCAATCTGTTTAGTCTTTCTGTGACTGGCAGATTTTAAAATTAATTTGCTTTGGCATTTATACCAGTCGTTTTCAAAACTCATCTGTAGAGGCTTTGCATATCTTCCTAGAGGTAAACCAAGCTTTCTAAAGAAGAGTAAAAAAACTGTTTCTTCAGAATCTATATACAGTCTACAAGACACAGGAAGCAGCCTGTAGTTCACAATGCAGGCTGATGCAAATTATGTGTTTTCTCAAACAATGGGTCAGGTTTACATATATTTTCATCTAATGTTCAGGTTACAAATTTATCTGACACAGGACTGTCAGTTTAAATTATCTTCCACGGGGTCATTCAAGGGGATGTACAAACAAGCATCACAAAGTGGATGGGAATCTTTCAAAAAGCTAAAGCTGTTTGTCACGGAGTTATCTAGATCAATCTATGTCTGTGATGGGGGCAGTAGGCCCGAGGGCCCCCTGGCCCCAAAAATGGGAAGGAAAAGGGGAAAGGGGTAGGGAGATGGGAGCTGGGCTCAAGGAAACAAACAGAGCAGCGGCAACGATCTAAGGAGGAAAACTTATTTTACTAACTATATCGGAATGCAAGATAACACAATATCATACAATCTAATTGAAATTGAGGCTAATAAATCAGGTAAAATAAGAGAGAGAGTTTTCTGAAGACGAAGAAGCCCACTTTGAACTTGAAGGCGCACAGCTTGGAAGCACACCCACACCCGCTGCCAGGCAGTGAGAGAGAGAGAGTGAGAGAGCGTCACTTCTTTGACGTATTTTCCTCTCTGACCATGATGTCCTCTGGGATGTGTGGTTCTTCTTCTCTATGCTCCACGTGATGTCATGATATGGAATACCAATAGCAAAAATTACAAAACCATGACACTGTTATTTAAGGATTATGTACTTGTTATCATTGAAACATTGAAGTTTAATTCAACAGTGTCCTTATTCAGGATGAAAGAGTGTGTTTCCTCCTATTTCTACTATACATTTTCATTATTTTTAGGGAACACTGCAAAAAGTTTCCCAACAGATATAAAGATTAGAATCTAATAAAATGCTGTGTAATTATATTATTGAGATCTGCAAGCAAGAACACGGATTAATCAAAAGGAATTCTGTGAGTGATAGAGACTCCTCTCCTGATGTAAAACAAACAAACAAACAAACAAAAAACAATTAAAAAAAAACCACCCTGATATATTACCAGAATTGAACATCTGTCTGTTTTATCCAGGGGCAATCAAGGAGTGTCCTAAGAGCATGCTCCTGAGCTGCTGGTACAGAAGGATATGTGTAGGGTTTACGGCCATGTGCCAGGGAGCACTTACTGGTTTAACAGCAATCTCAAAAACGCTTGTAGCAACATCTGTCTTTACTGTAACAGCCTCAGTGTGCCAAGTAATTCTTATCATTGCTAGAAAATATCCTCTGACAGCATCTCTGTGTCCTGGGTTGCTGAATCTTGAGTGATGAACTAACAAAACACAACCAGGTGCCAGTTTTTATTTCACACTACAATCCTGGTAGGTCAGTGTTGGTAGTCCAGACACGAGCCTTGAGGACTGCTTTGACAAGCTCTGTGGAGTTTTAGCTCTCTGTTAATGTTATTTACATAACTTCTTTCTGTTACAAAACTAAATGGAAGAGCTGACATGCCAGAAAGAAAATGTTGCTATCATTCTTGAGAGAAACTTCACACCCTAGTTTGTTTCTGGTTAAAAAAAAAAAAAAAAGGCAGATGAATTGGTGTTACTTCATTTGGCCTTTGGGGACACAATGTCCTCCAAGAAGTAAGATAGGACCTTCAGCAAACACCTTTTCTGGAGGAAAACTAAAGAAATGCTGTGCTATAAATCAAAGAGAGGAGTGTAAAAGAGGAAGGTCTTTTCAGCTGGAAAAGACTGAAAGGAGAGCAAGGCACCAATAAAAACTCCATCCATTCCTGGATAGCAAAGCTTAATGAAAAAATACCACATTTAAACAGTCCTGCCTGGAAACCTGCAAAAAGTATAAATATAAAGCTGTAGAGGAAACCTTGAGAGTGATCATTGGAGTCATTATCTGAGAAAATCTTTAAAAATATTTTAGAAAGTGAATGGATCAAAGTACATGGCAAAGTATAAAACTCTTTTAGAGATGTTTTTATCTTGGTATTTCTGCTTGAATTCCCCAGATAAATGTCACCTTTTACAAGAGGTGATGGCTGTAAAGCTAGAAAATATTTCTACAGAGGAAGCAAAAGGAGCACAGAACGGAGGTAGTGGGGCATGAGCTGTCATCCATGCCAGTGAGACTTGAGCTGTTGGATCTGCTTTCAAATGGGCTTTTTGTGCCCTTTCCTCTTTTGACGTGCAAAGGGAGTTTCAGTGTAACTTTCTGTAAATTATCAGTACAGCAGTGAGCTGCTTGGCTGCTGAGAGCATGTGGTTTCTTCAGAGTTTCCAAGAAGTTTTTATACTTGCTCTTCACCATTCCTGAAGACACATGCTTTTGATTCCTTGGGGCGAGGCTGTATACACATGCATTTAAAGTTACGTTTAAAAATTAGTCTACAGCTCGATACCTATAAGAATCTGAACCTTGGAATTGTTCTTGCCTCTGTAACTTTCTTTCCTGTAAGTACTATTGCCTCTTTTCAGGAAAAACCATCCCAGTTTCCTATGGATGCCAGATTTATAAAGGGAGGGATGTCAAAGAACACCTTTCAAGTGGGAAACAGTGAGTCATGGTGATGACAAAGAGAAATATGATTCATGTTGTCACATTTTCAGGTATTTCAGTTCTTCAGATATCACGGGCAATGATTCATATATACTTTACAGATTTCAAAGTGCCTCTAATGTTTTTTTCTACCAGATTCTTTGCCGTTGTGATGGCTGTCAGAATTAGGAGTCTTATTCTAAACATCAGTGAGGCCTTAAAAGCATGCACTTAAGGACTTAATGGAAAGTATAGACCTCTTGCCTTTGCAAGCAACCCTAAAATTCTCCAGACAAAATTGTTCAGATTTTAGCCAAGAAATCTGAAGTTTGGACTGTGAACACAGAAACTGTATGAGAGTTAGAATGGGAAGTCAAAAGAGCTTTTAAAAATAAGACAATGTTTTGGTGGCTATGGATATTATTTACTTTTAAATTGTCCCCTGAGAATTATTTCAAACAACTCATTGATCTTATAGGAGGCAGGAGAGGTCTACACAGCACCTGGCTTTGTGTTCTCATTTCCTCTACACTTCAGAGTTTTTATAGAAGGATCCTTTTACCCTATAAACTCCCAGTGAATTACATTTAAAATGAACAAAATGTAAAATGAATGCAACATCAGTCTTCTCTACCTCCACCACCTACAGTTTCTTCTGTGTCCAAGGTTTAATGGCAGAGCTATTGCTTGTGTAGCAAATGCAGCAAGAGCAATCACAACAATCACAACAAGAGCAATCACATTGCTAACTCCATTTTTTTGTGACTATATGGATGAGACTGTGTCTTGTACCATTCACTGTTTCATGAATAGTGAGGTTGTTCCTGCTAAACTTACAGAATGTATTTTATGAATACCTTATTTTTCCTTTTTCCTTTTTTTTTTTTTTTTTTTTTTTATTACTCTGCTGTTCACAGTATTTAGCAAGTTCAGTATTTCTGTGTAAAACCATGTTTTAATATATTTAAATCATAATTTTCATGGTTCAGTGACATTGTTTTCTAATGTTTATGCCCATGGATTCTTTCAGTGGAGATTATCTTTTTTCCCTCTACTTTCTCAGCCTTGATTCATAGAAGGTGTTGTGGCTTGCATTAGGATAATGAACAGACAATCAATCTATTTCAATATGCAGCACCGCTAGCTTCTCACCCTTCCAGCCATGTACCTTCTGGTTCTTCTATCTCTTTTCACACAGTGCATGTTTTCTTGTTTACCTGAGTAGTTATTTTTATCCTTAGACCTCTGATCATTTATCCCCTTCCCATGTTTGACTGCTTACTGAGCTTGCTCCCTACGCTGCACTTCTACCCTTCACACTTGAAGAAGAGGGGGGTCAGGGGTGACCTTGTCGCTCTCTACAACTTCCCAAAGGGAGTTTGTGGTGAGGTAGGAGTCGGCCTCTCCTGCCATGTAAGTAGGGAAAGGACTAGAGGGAACGGCCTCAAATTGTGCCATGGGAGATTCAGATTGGATGTTAGGACAAATTTCTTCTCTGAGAGTGGTCGGGTACTGGATTGGGCTGCTCGGGGAGGTAGTGAAGTCATTGTCCCTGGAGATGTTCAAGAAACATTTAGATGTTGCACTGAGGGACATGGTTTAGTGGGAAATGGTGGTGGTAGATGAATGGTTAGGCTGGATGATCTTGGAGGTCTTTTCCAACCTCCGTGAGTCCATGATTCTATGTTTCTGTAGGTCTCACAAAAGTCTTACTCTGGTAAGGTGAGGGCTTGGTGGTGTGTGAATGGAGCTCACTTTCTGTTGGAGGTATGCTCCTGCACATTTATTGCTAAATTTCTTTCAATACCCAATGAGCAGGTGTAAGCTGAGCTTTTTATAAGGTGTTGATTTGCTGAATTCAAATGCTTTCCCACAAGTAATAGCATAGCCCATAGCCGCTTCGCAGTCAGATCATGTGTATCACATGCAATTGGCGTTCAGCAAATGTTACTCCACTGGGTCCAGTAGCTATTGTGTTTCTAATAGCAAATCGTCAAAGAAAATTGTATAGTACTCTAATTCAAAGATGACAAGAGTTTAGGAGATGGTAGATTTTCTAAGTAGTTTACTTCAGGAAATAATCTGTCTGAATGTTACTGATTTTTGTTATCTTATTTCCTATTAAAATGTATCTGATTCATTTTCTTTGGTTTTCTCGCACTTTCTCGCTAAGCAAAGGAGTATATACCCCCCTCTACTTTCACCTTGTGAAGGCATTATACTCTGTAATCAAATCACTCTTCAATCTTCTCCTCTAATAAGCTAACCAGATTTGAGCATAAAGCCTTTAATAGCAAGATGATTTCTCCAAAAAAACTGAGTAACTTCTGTGATTATCAGCACAATTCTCTTGAGATTTCTAAACCCTACTATAAATTCAACCACCAGTAATCCATGCTGTATTTCAGTATTAGCCTCACCTTTGTTTCACATAGGGATAAAATGACTTGTGGTTTGTGGATTACAGGGTTCAAACAGTCCTTATTCACTAATGCATGTCGCTCAGAGGTATTAATGAGGTTTTCTTCTCTGCAGCGAATTTTAGGTCCTTTCAGAACTTCTGCTTTCCAGGATGCAGTCCTGCGTTCAGTTGGTATGGCTCATCTGTTAAGAGATACTTAGCTACGCGACTTCTCTGTCTTCGTTGCTATTTACTGGTTTCTAAAAGTCCCTTTGTTTTAGCAAAATTACTTTTTCTCCTTACTTTGTAGCTTCTGTTGTGTAACAAACACTGGAGAGTACTGAGATTCTGTACAAATCCCTAATGAAAAGGCTTTTTCTTGGATTCATTACATGAATTCTTGACTTAGTACTGAGAAGTACTTATTGAACAATTTGCTTGGGGTTTGTAGTTTACAAAATGTTAGTTTGGTTTTGTTAGCAGACTGTGAGTAATCCATGAATGCTTGTAGCCCCTACATTTCCTTAATTGCCAGCAGATCCAAAACAAGCAATGGCCCCACACAGCATTGCTCTGCCCTTCTACCTTCTCCTCCTTTCCTTAACAAGTTACATTTGAGTTTTATTTCAGACATACAAAGTTTTCCACAAGCCTTTAGTTTATTTTTTCTTCTTGAGAAAGTACATTTTCTGTTAATCTTACAAGTTTCATCTCTTCAAACCCCTACAAGTCACAGATGGGTGGGATTTTTTTTTTTCAGTTTACTGATAACAGTCCCTTCCTTCAACTTCCTACCTTGTCCAAAAGGCTTCAAGTCTCATAAAAATGGCTGCTAGCTCCAAAAAGGTGAATCAGAACTATACTACAGTTTGCCATTTATCTTCCCTAGTGCAACTGAGAGTGAGCACAGAGACAAGCACCTAATGTTTCCTCTGCAGCCTGCACCCAAAGCCTATTATACCTTACCAAGTAGTTTATGACACCCTGTCTCCAGTTCAAAAACATGCAGAGTTTTGTTATTTGACTTCATTTGTCCATCCAGCTGTGGAGTCGTAATTTGTGTTTTTCTGCTGGAACGTCAACTGAGTACTATGCTGTGACTCTGTGACAATGTATCCTCTGTCCACATTGTTTTCACAAGTTGATGCCAATAATTTTTTATCATCCCTTAGTGTCTGGAAGGATCACTAGTGGTGACTTGTTGTATACTGGAAGTGTCCCTATTATTTTTGTAGGAAAAAAAAGAAAAAAAGAAAAAGAAAAAGAAAAAAAAAAAAAGATTACAACAAAGCATAGCATAAACTGCAAGACAGAGAGACTTGGGTAAAATTGAAGCTAGTTTTATCAGGATGTAGCAGAAAGCTCCGTCTAGTTGGTACTCTAAACCCCACATAAAATACATGTACTATACACTGTAGCTTAGTGTGAAAATAGTAAATCTGCATTTATTTGTCATATCCAGCCTTCTTCCAAACAATTAATCTCTTCTTGTTAATCTAAGTTTTAAGAATCCTGAAATTATCAAAGTATCTTCTATCTAAGGCAAGATGGGAGAACCTGGGTGATATTTCCAGATGGGAAATGCATCTCAAATCAGTCTAGCTTAATATTGAGCACTGATGACATTTAGGGAAAAGGAGTACAGAAATATAACGAACTATTCTATCTTTAAGGGCTAGAAGTTTGCATTTTATTATTTTAACCAAAAAAAGAAAAAAAAAAAGGAAAAAAAAAAAAGAAAAAGAGTTTTAAAAGTGACACAGCTTTTGCTTCCATTCTCCTGCAGGAGATTATTTTCTAAAATGTTAACAGCAAATTTTCTTTTAATTTTTCTTTTACTTCTGGAATAAACAAAAACCCATGCTCTCACTTAGGCTCTTCTTAAATTAAAAAAAGATTTCACAGAAATTAATGTATCATGCTTTGCTGAAACACAATATGAAAATTCCACTTCCTTGTTAATTGTTTAAATCATTTCAGCCAACTTAAATCACTAGAAGGCCTTGAAAAACGTTGCTGAAATCAATAGAAATTTTACTATTAGTTGCAACTAGGATCCATGCTCTGGTCTTCCACCAAGGAAGTCACTTTGAAGGTCTGCAAGAACTTATGAAAACAAAGTCTCTAATGGATAGGCTACTCTTTACATTTTAAGAGAGTTTCCTGACTCTTCAGTCAATGCTGGGCAGATATTTTCTTCCATTCATTGTAGGTGCATTTGTTTGGGCACCTTTTCATTTCAAGCTACTTACTGAGATGTCAAAATAAATGTAATTCATGAAATTATTTGAGCTCTCATTATGGAACCTCATTATGTTTAGAAGAAAGCCTCTGTAAATTGACCCTTTTAAGAAACATTTGCTGTCACAGAAAAACTCCTTGTATAAATATTTAAAGTTCAAACATACTTTATTACCTTTTGACACAAGTTGCCAGGTGGTTGATCTATTTATACTGCAGTTTGTTCTGATTTCAATTCATTTATTGGTATGGTGATTAAATTTCATATGAAAAATTCAAGAAATTGCAGACAATAGTATTAAATATCAATTATGTAACATCTCAGATGAGCCAATTCAACAGAACAGCTAATAACTCACCAATTTTACCCATGGCAAGCAGTAATTTCTTTTAAATACGATGCTTCACATGAATAAATTACATTAATTTTCTCTCACAGAGATGCATCTTCAATAACAAAAGTAAAGAGATTAGGACAGAATGACTGTAAGTCTATTCTGTAGAATAGAATCGTAAAATCATAGAATCACCAAGGTTGGAAAAGATATTTAAGATCATCCAGTGCAACCACCTTTTAACAATATTTCCCATTAAACCATGTCCCTCAGTACAACATCTGAACATTTCTTGATCACCTCCAGGACTACCTCCACGGGCAGCCCATTCCAGCACCTGACCATTCCAGCACCTGAACATGCTTTTGGAGAAGAAATTTTTCCTAACATCCAGACTGAATCTTCCCTGGCACAACTTGAGGGCATTTCCTCTAGTCCTATCACTAGTTACACAGGAGAGGAAGCTGACTCTCACCTCTCCACAGCCTCCTTTCAGGGAGTTGTAGAGAGCAATAAAGTCTCCCTTGAGCCTCCTCTTCTCCAAACTAAACAATCCCAGTTCGCTCAGCAGACTTGTGCTCCAGGCCCCTCACCAGCATTGTTGCCCTTCTCTGGACATGCTCCAGGGCCTCAATGTCTTTCTTGTAATGTGGGGCACAAAACTGAATACAGTACTCAAGGTGCAGCCTCACCAATGCTGAGTACAGAGGGACAATCACTTCCCTGATCCTGCTGACAACAACTGTTTCTGATACAAGCCAGGATGCCATTGGCCTTCTTGGCCACCTGGACACACTGCTGGCTCATGTTCAGCTGAGCGTTGACCTATACCCCCAGGTCTGTTTCCTTTACACAGTCTTCCAGCCACTCTACCCCAAGCCTGTAGCGTTGCCTGGGGTTGTTGTAGCCAAAGTGCTGGTCCTGGCACTTGGTCCTGTTGAACTTTATCCCACTGGCCTCAGCCCAGTTATCCAGCCTGTCCAGATCCCTCTGCAAGGCCTTCCTCCCAGCTTGGTGTCATCTGCAAACTTACTGAGGGTGCACCCAATACCTTCATCCAGGTCATCAATAAAGATATTGAACGGGACGGGCTCCAATACCAACCCCTGGGGAACACCACTCATGACTGGTCGCCAGATGGATTTAACTCCATTCACCACCACTGTCCAGGCCTGGCCATCCAGCCGGTTCTTTACCCATCAAAGTTCTTTACCAATCCAAGCCACGGGCTGCCAGCTTCTGCAGAATACTGTGGGGAACTGCGTCAAAGACTTTGCTGAAGTCTAGGTAGACTACATCAACATCCTTTCCCTCATCCACCAGGCAGGTCACTTGATCATAGAAGGAGATTGGGTTGGTCAAGCAGGACCTGCCTTTCATGAAACCCATGCTGACTGGGCCTGATCTACCTCTTGTCCTGCACATGCAGTGTGATGTCCCTCAGGGTGATCTGCTCCATAGCCTTACCTGGCACTGAGGTTATGCTGATGGGCCTGTACTTCCCAGGATCATCCTTACGATCCTTCTTGTAGATGGGAATCACACTGGCAAGTCTCTAGTCCTTTGGGATCTTTCCAGTTGACTAGGAGTGCTGATATATGGTTGAAAGTAGCTTGGCAATCACCTCTGCCAGTTCCGTCAGCAACCTTGGGTGGATCCTAACTAGTCCCGTGGACTTATGGCTGTCCAGGTGGAGTAGTAGGTCTCTAACTGCTTCCACCTGAATCATGGGGGGTTTACTCTGCTCCCCTTCCCAGACTCCCAGGTCAGGGGGTAGAGTACCCTGAGAATAACTGGTCTGACTTTTAAAGACAGACATAAAGAAGGCATTGAGAACCTCAGCATTTTCCTAATTCTCAGTGGTCACATTTCCTGCCTCATCCAGTGAAGAATGGAGATTCTCCTTCACCCTCCTTTTATTGTTAATGCATTTGTAAAAAAGATTTTTGTTCTCTTTTACCCCAACAGCCAAGTTGAGTTCAAGCTGGGCTTTTGCCTTTCTAAATTTCTCCCTGCACATACTAGCAACTTCTTTTTACTCTCCCGAGTTGCCCATCCCTTCTTCCACAGGAGGAAGATTCTCTTTGTTCTCCTGGAGCCTCAGGAAATGATCCCTGTTCATCCACGCTTCTCTTTTTCCCTTCCAGCTCATCTTACAGCACAGAGGGACAGCCTGTTTCTGTGCCTTTAAGACTTCCTTCTTGAGGAGTGGTTAGCCTTCCTGAAGCCCTTTACCCTTCTGGACTGAATCCCAAGGGACCTCCCTACCAGTTCAAAGTCTGCCCTCCAGAAGTCCCAGGTAGCACTTTTGCTACCCCCCCCTCCTGACTTCAGCAAGAATTGAAAACTCAGAGTGTCATGGTCACTCTGCCCAAGACACCTCCTGACCTCCACATCTCCCCTCAGTCATTCTCTGTTTGTGAATAGTAGCTCTAGTGGGGCAGCTCTCCTGGTAGTCTCTCCATAGACTTTATAGATCAATCATGAGAAGCATATATGAAAATAAAATACAGCTTTATATAAAAAAATGTATTTTCTACTAAAGCTCAGCAACAAATCAGCTTCCTCTTACAAACTGGATCTCTGGATTTTGATTCAGTTCTGACCCTAAAATATTTGACTGACAACAGTGTTACTTTCCAAGATAGTTTCCTGGATAATTATTTCCAAACAAAGATTTAAGAAGATGTCCAGGCCATCAGTAACTAAAAGAAGAAAGCCCAAAATGGGATTGTCAAAGTCTTTCCTTGAGGGGTAATATGCTGTGACTCAAGAACACCACACAGCCTTTTAAGAAAATATCAATAATAATCCTGAAAAGTACTGCAAACAGATTGCAAGAATCATAAAAGGAAGATAATAATGTAATACAAAGATCCTGGTTTCCATACATTTGTCTCATTGCTATTCATCTTTTGGTAACCATACTCTAATATGATATTAACAAGAAACAATCTTGTTCCAATGATTTCACTTTCCTAACATGGTAGAGAGGTTTCAAAACAATGTATGAATGTAGAATTTGTGTAAACTCATATGTATAGGACCTAAAAAGATGCTTAAGCTCTTGTTGATTGGTTTCCAGGCAAAATGAGTGAAATAATTCATACATCCAGATGTAACAGTCTGAATCTGAAGTGACTTTGAGTTCAGTCTGCTTCCTTTCTCCGTCTTGAAAGGAGGCTCAGACCTTAGACACAGTAGGTTGAAGCAGCAACTGGTTTAGACAGTGGTTAGAACTTAACCCCCTGTGACCTTATGCTCCATCCTAAAGTACTGCTGCTGGAGGTACAAAACCAAGTTCAGTAAGTTAGGTGTTTTTTCCCTTTATCTGTCATAAATTTCTCAAAGAGCTAAGAATATTTTCAAGTGGAAAGACCTGCCCTCCCAGCTGGTTTTGTGTGTCTCGGATGGTAAAAGTTTCAAAAGATTCTGAAAACTGCCTGTCTTAAACAGTCTTAATATTATGATAAAAAAGCAATTTCGAACAAAATTGGAAGGAAAAAATATCCGTAATGCTATTTTAGGTCCAAACCTAAAATGAAACAAAACAAATTAAAAAAACTGCCATAATCCCTTTTCTTCTGTCTTTTTTTCTTAAATACTTAGTAGATGATCACGCAAATCTTAACCCAATGTAGAGTCAAAAGTGGATTGACTCAAGATCACTTCCTAAGTTACCATCCTTGAGGCAAATTCCTCTATATCACTGCAAGTTGAGAGGGAAACAAGAAAGAGTTAATACTCTTTCAGAGCCTGGAAAAAATAGAATGCCCCTGATGGTAAAACAGTCATAAATCGTAACTTAGTCATTAAGTCAGTTATGCAATATTAGAGAACATTGAGATTTGAAACAAGTGACTTCTGTCAATGATGATAAATATTACAGATTTTTTTTATTTTCTTTTTGTTGCAGTGCCTTCTTAACACTGCTATATTCACCAAATGCTTTTGCTATCCGAAAAATAACATTAACTGGCATTTGTTAGATATAGTTGGTCAATAGTAATAAAAATCTTTTGCAATTGACTGTAGTATCTCATTTTCCTCATGCTAATATATCATGTATGCAAATTTTTGAACGGAGTTACTTTTGAGCTTATGGGCCACGAAGCTCAGTTATTTTACATAGAATGTAAGCTATGACAGTAATAGAAATTCATTCTCCATGTAAGTTCCTTTCTCCGAATTTCTTGAGATGTTCCTGAAATTGTCTTTTTTTTTTTTTCTTTTTTTAATCAAAATATCTGTAGACATACGTGGACTTTAGATATCTGTTTATTCTATGTTAGATATTTTGTATTACTAAATTCAGGTCTTTTAGCTTTTAAAACCAATGTTTCTTTTTTGTTGTCTTTTTGTGAAGGCCAGCATGATGAGGAGCTTCCTGTATTATAAGAATACAGCATGTGTCTAAGACTGAAATATGATCACATTTAGTCAAGGCTTTTTGTATGCTTTTGTAAAAGTTTTTTCCCAGCCATTACTCTGCTCTCTTGTCACTGACTATTTGCACTTGAACTTTCTTAAGCTGCACAGGGAATTTTATCTCATCCTGTTCTCTCTGCATTTCTTTCCTAAATATTTATAGTAAAAATGAGCTAAATAAACAAAAATGCTTCCTAATCTCTAGGATATTTAAAACCTTTTAGTGATTTTTCATGCTTCTTCCTGCTGGACTGAAATGCAGAAAGATGGTGGTGAGATTTTCAATCTGAACTTAAATTGTTGCAACACTTACGTAGGCTTTCGAGACTGCCCTCTACAAAACAAGAGCCATTGATAAATCATTTGACTAGCCATTATCATTATGCATCAAGTCATCCTTTGAAAAAATAATTTGATAACACATCAAAGAACTGGATGTGAAAATTGCTCTTGTGTAAGATGACAGACAGGCTGAAGTTGCTAACTGACTGAGCTGTACGTAGTCATGTATTTCCTTAACAAAGCTGCTAACTGGCAGTATTTGTATTTAATAAAAAGACAATATTTTAGAAAATAATCCTCCTATTTTAGTGGGGGGGGGGGGGGGGAGGGGGGGTGTAAGATGTCTCTAAGAGTAAGCCCCATGTTCTAATTGTGAGCTACTTCTGAACTGGCAGCCTGGCCTATGCCAAGTCTCTTGAGGCTTTTATCTTCTAAATTTTCATCTGTGTTATTTCAGAGAATTTAACCTTTCCTATTCCTAAAGAACTATAGTTGATGAAGAAAACTAGATTTTGGTTAAAAAGTATTTTTTGGCTATGGCCTTGAGCTGGACAGGAAACACTCAAGATGTAATGAAGACATGCACTGCAACCAAGTCAATAGATGATTGATAATGTCATTTTACAATGCAAACTATATATTCAAATGTAGGCTAAAGCATGCAGCTTTGTCTTCTTCTGCATGTTTACCTATATCTTATAAGGAACCTCTCCTGGTACAACTTGTGGCCATTTCCTCAGGTCCTGTTTGTTGCTTGGGAGAAGAGGCCAAACCCCTCCTCATCACAACCTCCCTTCAGGAAGTTGTAGGAGTGCAATGAGGTCTCCCCTGAGCCTTCTCCTCTCCAGACTGAACAGTCCCAGCTCCCTCAGCTGCTCCTCACAAGACTGTGCTCCAGACTCCTCACAGATTCATTGCCCTTCACTGGACACACTTCAGGGCCTCAATGTCTTTCTTGTAGTGAGGAGCCCAAAACTGAACACAGTACTTGAGATGTGGCCTCACCAGTGCTGAGTACAAGGAAATGATTACCTCTCTGCTCCTGCTGGCCACACTATTTCTAATGCAGGCCAGGATGCCGTTGGCCCTCTTGGCCACCTGGGCACACTGTCGGCTCATGTTCAGCTGAGCATCAACCAACACCCCCAGGTCCCTTTGCTCTTCACAGTCATCCAGCCACTCATCCCCAAGCCTAGAGTGCTGCATGGGATTATTGTGACCAAAGTGCAGGACCTGGCACTTGGCCTTGTTGAACCTCATCCCATTCACCTCAGCCCAGCAATCCAGCTTATCTAGATCCCTCTGAAAGACCTCCCTACCCTCAGGCAGATCGACACCACCTCCCAACTTGGTGTCATCTGCAAACTTACTGAGGCTACACTCAACCCCCTCATCTAGGTCATCAATAAAGATATTAAATAAGATGGGCCCCAGTACCAACCCCGGGGGGGGAGACCACTTGTAACAGATCGCCAGCTGGGCTTAACTCCATTAACTACTAGCCATTGGGCGTGGCTTTCTAGCCAGTTCCTTACACAAAGAAGGGTGTACCTGTCCAGGCCACGGGCAGCCAGTTTTCCCCAGAGAATACTGTGAGAGACTGTGTCAAAGGCTTTGCTGAAGTCTAGGTAGACTACATCAACAGCCTTTCCCTCGTCTACCAGTCTGGTCACCCAGTTGTAGAAGGAAATGAGGTTGGTCAAGCACAACCTTTCATGAACCCATGCTGGCTTGGCCTGATCCCCTGAATGTCACGCACATGCTGTGTGATCTCACCCAAGATGATTTGTTCCATAACTTTCCCCAGTACTGAGGTCAGGCTGATAGACCTGTAGTTCCCTGGATCCTCTTTACGGCCCTTCCTGTAGATGGGAGTCACATCAGCAAGCCTCCAATCCTCTGGGACCTCTCCAGTTAACCAGGAACGCTGGTAGATGGCAGAGAGCAGCTTGGCAATCACCCCCACCAGCTCCCTCAGCTCCTGAGGGTGGAGCCCGTCCAGTCCTATGGACTTGTGACAGTCCAGACGGAGGAGGAGCTCTCTCACTGTCTCCACCTGAATCACCGGGGGTGTATTCTGCGTAGCATCCTAGACTTCCAGATGAGGGCGTGAAGTACCCTGGGGATAACTGATCTGCCTATTAGAGGCAGATGTAAAGAAGGCGTTGAGGACCTCAGCCTTCTCCTTATCCTCAGTGGCTCCATCCTCTTTCTACTCTCCCTTTAGGTATTTACAACTATTGATGAGATCCCTCCTGAGCCCTTCATCATCTTGGTGGCCCTCTGTTGGATTCTCTCCCATATGCCCATTCTGCTTTTGAACAGGGAGGTGGGAGGTGTTGGAGGGAGAAGACAGAAATGAATAAAGTTCTCTAGGTGCAGCCCCATATTATTATATCTGTTCAGTCTACTGAAATATTTTTTGGGACTCAGTTGTCCATATGTTTCACCACCTGCATTGCATTGTCCTAAACAGCAGCTTTCTGAAAGAAATATCTTCCAGCTCATCAAGCATTTACAGCTTAGGCTACAATTTTATCCAGGCCCTATGTCTACTAAGTGGAAGCTGTCTCACCTAACCTTGGGCATGCATTTCTCAACCTCCTTTTTACCACCTCCACTACTCATCTTGATGTTCAATGAACTGGTTCGGTAAACTGTTTTGCCTGAAAAACAGACAAAAACAACTAAAAAGTGATGGACTTTTTATGGGACTAGTTTTCTGGTTAATTTATGTCACAGGCATCAGCAAAGGACTGGTGATGGGAGCCTTCAGCAGATAATCAGGAGAAGAAGGATATGGTACATCTATTCTTTGGGTGTCTTGACTGGGATCTAGAACCTAGCTAGCATATGCCTCATCTCTTCTTGGCACACTCCTCTCATCTTTCTTTCACTCTCTAACCATCTTTCTTAAATAAATATATTTGCCATTTGCCTGAATTTCCACTACTTCAGCTCTTATTATTTTATTGTATTTCACAAAGAGGCCAAGAAGACAGATGTGAGTTGTGGGCAGGTCAGAAGAACTGCTGCTTCTTATTGAACTTTTTTAGTGGATTTCAAGCAAGCTGGCAAAATATTGAGTCAGCAGAAAAGTCTGCTACCTTTATGTGTACACAACATAAAGCCTATACATATATCCCTCTTGACAGCTGCAATTTAGGAATTACAATTGGATAACTCAAGTTCTCTTGAGTTATCTTGCTGTTTCACTGGGGAGAAAGCCAGAGGCTGAGGAGCAGATTCAACAAGGGCTGAGGGCAAATCCAGCACTGCAAAGAGCTAACTTCTTACACAGACTGAATGTACTTGCTCTTGTTCTGTGGGTTTGTGCTTGGCCTTCCAGTCAGATGGTGACATTTGAATCCACTGTCCAGCGTAAGTCAAGCCAAGGCCTCACATTCTCAAAGAGAGCATCAAACTCCACATGTATTTCATAGAAGGAACAGAATAACTGTGAAGAAAACAGAGTGCTTAAGGGGAACGTTTTCTTTTTGTATGGAGCACATAGGCTGCTAAACACCAGAGGAGCTTTAGAGGATGAAGCTCTAGTAAACAGCACATCAACATCACCATCTTTCCCATCCAAATCTTTAATCAGAACCCATACATTTTTTAGAAATCAATGTCAATCTGTAAAAAAAAAGATACATTGAAAACCAAAAGCCGTTGCCTCTAGAGCCCGCTAAACTATTATTTGTCAAGCTACCTTAAACTACGTACATTTTTATTTCTTGCTTTTTTTTTTTTCTTTAAGCAAGTAGATTATCATCTAAGCATTCTTCTTCCTTTCAAAAAGTTCTCAGTGACAGTGTAGACCCAGTGCTATTGCAGTAGCTTTTTCATTCCACTTGCATCAGTATTCATCAATGATACAGACAGTCTGAGGCTGGCAGTGATTCAAGGGCAAGCAGTCATTTTTCTAATCAATACACCTTCAAAAAAGTCATTTACTATCCAAGACTAGACATATAGCTGAAGCCTACTTTGCTTTGCTCTACTTAACATCCAATCTATTCTCCAGAAAGCTGAGAGCAACTTGAATTTCCGTTGCCTCATGCAGATTTGGCAGAGTGCCATATGAATTGTTAAGTTTATCAAACGCTGTCTCTGGAACTCCATATAAATGGCCTCCAAAGCCTTTGAAAGGCAGAATAGATTGGCTTGCACCTGATCAAATCATGTCATTTCTCTTTAGGATTCATTCTGAGTAAAAAACTCTTTTATATTTAGCTTCCACAAACACCTTTCACCTATTGTTCTAAATATTACCCACTATTCTTTTCAGACAGGTTGTTCTTTTAACACAGCACTCCATGAACATGCAACAGGACTTGTATTAGTCTTTATTTATATGAACAGACTGTTGCCAGTGAGTTCTGTGAAGACTGACATGAGCTTGTTTTGCAAGGATGGCATCTCTGTTTGAAATCACTAATGCCTGCAAAGCTCTACATGATTTAATGGTCAAACCACAAAACAAATGAGGTTTTTTCCACAGGTATCAGAAGTACTGGATGCTATGTGTAAAGACTCATTTTTCATTCTCCTCACTAACATTCCTTCACCTATTCCTGGCAATGGGGTCACTGATCGCCCTCAAAACATGCCTTTACTTTATAAGATATTGCTGCTTTGAAAGTGCTAGGTGGGTGAGTCATCACTTCCTATTGATAGCACTACAGACTTGTACGACTCTGCTGTGTCTCCTACTCCCGATAAAACTGCTCTGTGATGCAGCCTTAATGCATGCTATGGAACAGTTCATTTTGGACCTCAGGGACTTAAATCTTATCAGTCAGGGAGTGGAAGAGCTCTAAAGGGCCACTGGGCCACTGTATAATTTAAAACCTAAAAGATTTATATGGCAAAATGGCCTAGCCTTAAAACCATTATTGCATCGTTGTTTGAGATTACTTTTAAGGACTGATATGCAAACTGACACAATCACCCTAAATAAACTGGGCCTCGTGGGTGATGGAAAAGGGGTATAATAACCCTCAGGTGTTCCAGAAGACCCTATTGATTCAAGTTGCTCATCAGATTTATGGAAAATAGAATGAAACTGCTCTTAGGAGGAGCTGCTACTCCTTTCTACATCAACGCTGAACGAAAGATATGCTCAGTAAAGGGTGTTTTACTTTCTCCTTGTCCTTTTTTTCCTTTCCTCCAGTAGAAATATTGATCTAATGAAAAAGCATAGAATATCCAGAGATGGAATTGTCTTACAGCATCACCAAGTCCAACTCCTGGCTCCACAGAGAACCACTCAAAAACCAAACCTCATGTCTGAGAGCACTGTCCAAACACACTTTGAACTCCAGCAGCTTGGGGCCATGCCCACTGCCCTGGGCAGCCTATTCCATGCCAACCACCTGTCCCTAACCCCCAGCTGTCCCTCCCCTGACACAGCTCCATGCCGTTCCCTCGGGCCCTGTCGCTGCCACAGTGAGCAGAGCTCAGCGCTGCCCCTCCGCTCGCTGTGAGGAGCTGCAGCTGCCGTGAGGCCTCCCCTCAGCTCCTCTGCTCTGAACCTCAGCTGCTCCTCACACACCTTGCCCTCTCAACCCTTCACCACCGTTTCGCCACTACATGCCTGAAATATTTTCAACCAGTGGAGATTTTTAAATTCTTCTCAAATCCAAGGGATTTTCTTTGTGGCTGTAGCTTCCTTCCTTTTTCTAATACTCGCTTGTGCACCTGTAAATTTGGGAGAACAGAAACCAGCAGTGGTCAGCATGTAGGGATACCTCAGACTACATCTTTTAAGGCATAATAATGAAACTATTCCTTCCCTCTTCTCCTCTGGGACATCTATTCTGTGGCTGGAAAAGATGCTCAGCCTTGTTATCTGGTATAGGGCGGCCATCCTACAGTAAAAGGATTTCTTTTTTCTTATTAGTTCCTTCTAAGGTTTTCTCTGGCTATATCAAAATGCTTGAATTAGTTTGTGGCTGCAGTTTCATGCTGCAGCAATCGAGTCAGCTGACTTGCTTGTGTCCAAGCACTTTGTGAAATTACATGCTATTTTGAAAACTGAAATATTTAAGTTTGAAATTGAAGCCTTGCCTGCATAAATGTTTGTCACAGAGTATTCTAGTCATGCTTCAGAAGCAGAAGTTATCTGCTTTGACAAAATGGTTGGTAATGATGAAAACTGTATGGTGGTCTAAGAGATGACACCATCAGCATCTTTACCTGACCATCTGAAAATTTTTGTAATAGCTTATCTGATTTCTTTTATTGTTAAAGTGACTATTCTTCATTTTCCTTTCTGCATGAGTTCTGGCAGCATTCACACCATTCCTCAAATGATTTCTTTCTCTTCCAATTACTCCTTCAGGCCAAAGTTCCTATAACAGTCACATCAAAACATTCATCAGACCTCAGGCAGGTAATTCCATTAGCAACTCACTGCTTGCCTTTGTGGGAAGACATGATGCCAAGGGTGCCCGTCATAAAATTTGGGAGGTTTCCTTGCTGAAAAACAGTAAAGGATGTGTGCTGGATCTTAGCATCTCTTGGTTGCTGGCCCTTAGTTGATTTTGAACAGATGCTGGGCAGTTTGATCCTGCTTTTTCTTACTCAGGTCAGCCAACTTTCCTGCTTGAATCAGGCATATTCCACATAAAGGAACATTTTCCCCTGGTTTTCCCTTTTCCTCTTCATGATTCTCCTTGACTTTGTCTGGTCATTCCTAGAGCTGAACAGTTCAGAGAAGTCCGTGTTTTCCTTGGCAAGTGAGCATTACAGTGAGAACGCGTGCAGAGCCCAGCTTCAGGAGAGAAAGCCCACCACAACTGAATAGTCAAAGTAAGACTTGCAATGGTGGAGTTCTATCAGGGAACCAAAAAGGAGAAAGTGGTTAGGGAAGAGAGATAAGGGAATAGGGAAAAGGGGGGAGGGGAGGGAGGGGGGAAGGTAAAAGAGGTTAAAAAACAAAAACAAAAACAAACAAACAAACAAACAAACAAAAACCCTATGTTGCCTATGTTGTTGGTTTCATTGGTTGCGTTGTTGGAATCTCAGTGTGCAGTATCAATCAACTAAAATCAACTAAGGGCCAGCAACCAAGAGGTGCTAAGATCCAGCACACATCCTTTACTGTTTTTCAGCTCCACAATATAAAAATGGTGTTAAGGTCCTTAAAAAATACCAGAGGAAGGCAATACAAATGGCAAAAGGGCTAGAGGGTATATCCTGTGAGGAGTGGGTGAGGACATTGGGCTGTCTCAGGCTGGAGAAGAGAAGGCTGAAGAGTGACTTTGTTGCTCCCTGCAGCACCCTGAGGAGTGGAGCAGAGGGAGGTGCTGGTCTCTGCTCCTGGGAACTGATGGCAAAATGCATGGGAACATGCCAGGGGAGAGTCTGACAAGGCATTGGGAAACATTCCTTTACTGTGAAGGTGGACAGGTGAACAGACACTGGAATGGGCTTCCTAGAGAGGTGGTTGATGCCCCACACCTGTCATTGTTGAAGAGTCATTTATACAATGCCCTCTCCAACATACTTTTTGTTATCCCTAAACAGGCCAGGCAGGTGGACTCAATGGTCCCTTCCAACTGAACTGTTCTATTCTGTGAATTAGGTAAAAAACAAATTGAAAGGGAAAGACTAAAGGATGGAGATCCTGTGACCATCTGAGAAAAACAAGTCAATGCATCACTGATGACTGCTTATTACCAACCTCCACTCTCTTCTTTCCCCTTCCTCTCCATGAGTTTGAAAGCACCAGATGCTGCAGCCCTCTGTTTCTCCCTTTCCCTCTGCACCAAGTCCTGTTGAAACATGGGCTGAATGGACAGATAAATATTTAGAACCCTTCAGTCACCACTGTGTACGTTGGCATTGAGCTGAGTAACAGCAAGGGCTCATTTGTGGGGGAGAAGGAAGCTGATTAATGAGGGCAGAGCCCTCTGCATAGTTTGCTCGTCAGGCAGCTGTCATGAGACACTGTCCTACTGCTTTGCTGACCTTACTCTAACATAAATTTCAGTCAGCTGTGCTGCAACATTAAGTCTTTTCTTTTACAGTCTACTTCGAGAGCATACAACTGATTGCCATTGCCTTTTTTAAAGTATTCCCATACACTGAAAGAAAATAATGTAACTATTTTCCCAAACTTCTCTAATCTATGCTCCTTTTTTTCCTCAAAAGTTCATCCATCCAGTCTGTTTTCATTTTTGTTCATCTCCACTGTACTTTCTGATTTGTTACACATGTCTTGACCAGAGGTGCCTAAATATGGAGAAGACCCTACAGGTCATCTCAGATTTCCATGGCAGAGTGCAGAGCATTTTTTCCCTGGTGCCAGTACCTCTTGCACTAAGATTTTTTTTTTTCTGCACATGCCCTTGTATTGAAACTCGGGAAATGTGTACTCAGCTAAGCAAGTGAGTTCTTCACCCTAAGGTAAGCTGCAGTGTGGGTACAGTCTCCTGTTTGTCATTGCACAGCAGGTCTGTCTGTTCAGATTCAGTAGTGTTATTCCAGGCTGTGAAACAGCAACCATACTGCAGGACATAAATGGTTTCTTAGATGAAACTGATGAGTTAAGCCCTTCGGCACTTTCAGAAAATGTTCCCAGGGCAGTGGTTTAAATTCACCCTCTTGATCTGTTATGGAAGAGATTATCTGCACTTACTGAGTTGATTTACTAACAGTTGAAGAAGCTGCTATGCCCAGCTGAGATGTGCTTCTACACACCCTTGAGAGGTCTCTGCAATGAGGCACACTTCCATTTTTCCATGTCTGTGTGGCACTGAAAATTCTATTTCTTCACAGTGCTACTGTCTTTGTCCATTCACCCTCATATTTATATGTATGCAAAGTGATAAAAATGTTAGCAAGGTCTTGGCATGAGCCCTACATTATGACCATACAAGACCCCCAGGTAATTTTTTCCTGCTAGGTTTTTCCCAGACAGTTATTTTCCCTTTTATATTTTTGCCTTTGCTTCCTCCTCACTAAGCAGAATGTGTTGTATCTATCATCATCAACTTTCATCTGATTGATAGATTTCAGACTGCTTATCTCTGGGTTCACCAAGAAGGAGCTGAATTCTGATTTTGGAAATATTCCTGAGCTTGCTTTTGTTCAGAAAGTTCAGATGTGTGTTCTCTGCTAGAGATGCAAGTTCTTGAAAAGAAAACAAAAAGTGTTATCAATGAAGACCCCCTGCAACACTCAGTGTGACGTGCCCTCAGTTTGAAGTGAACTATTGATAACTTCATCCTGTGCATTGTGCATTACTCTACAGGTACCTATCATACTGCTGGTTTTTTAATAACACTTCTCCTGAGCAAAATAAATAAATAAATAAATAAATAAAAAGAGGCCAAGGAGCCTGTCTTTCCTGTCCCCTTTCTCTCCTTCTTTTGAAGACAGGCACTGTTTGTTCTTTCCCAGCCCCTTCACACCTCCTCTGCTCTCTTTGGTCTGTGGGGGATCTCAGATCCTGTCTAGTTGCTTTGTTCCTTAAGCACTCTGTCGTGGGTTTTGTCAGACACTGCTGGCTCCGATACCAATGTATGATTTAAATATTCTTTAATTTACTCTTCACTCTGCTCTGGTCAGTGTTGTCTCATTTCCCTATTTACTTTGTTTCAGTGACTGGTGAAGACTAATCTCTTCCCTGCAGCCTGAAAGAAAGCAGGCACAAAATACTTCGGCTTTCACTGTATGACTTCTGCACTTTTTCCTGTAGTGGATTTTCTCTGAGGCCTTTCTCCATCTTCCTTTTCTATTGCTGAAGTTCCTTGAAACCTTTATTACTGTCTCATTGCTTCTTGTGGATTGTAAATTGAATTTAAAAAGAGAGAGAGAGAGAGAGAGATTTTCTGGCTTTTTTGGGTTTGATTTGTTCTTGTTGTTTTCTATTTACTGTTGTTCTCTTTACAGTCATCCTTTATCGGGTACCTTTGTTTTCACTCCACTTTTGATGTTTACCGTGCTTTTTTTTTTTCCTCCTTGGGAAAAAATATCCTCACCACTTTTTGTGTGGCAGTGTATCCCTATTGCTTTTTACTTATTATTTGTTTGTTCTGCTCCTTTTAATCAAACAGAACAAGGATGGCCAACCAATGGCATTTCAGAGTCTCTATCTACTTTGCTGGACTCTGGTCCTTATTCTGATATTTTCATAGTTCTTCCTCATACCAATCAGTTCCTTTTGTGGCCACTTCTACCTACATTTCACCGTCCATTTTCCAGCCTGCTCCTCATCACTGGAGAGAGAATTTAAAATGGCAGGGCTGCTACAGCTTCCAAATCCTGCCCAGAACAAATTGGGATGGACGCACTGCCAGATGGGCCAGTGCTGCTTTTTGGACAGATGGATAGGTGGGCAATAAAACCTCCCATTGCCCAGCTCCGCAGCACTGCCTCTCCCAGCTGCTGCAATTGCCTGCTATTCCTAATGGCATCTTCTGTCTGAGCAGCCTATGTGATGGAATCAGCTCCTTTATGTTCCTCTTTACCTCATTAAATAATCTCCCTGATATCTTTTCCTAACAGCATGTATGTTCTTCAGAAGTGATATAAGATGTCCTGTGTGTACCCACAAAAAAGAAGCTGGTGCCTCCCTTGCTGTCATTTGCCCCACCAAATTTCAGGAGACATTTAATACCTAGGCTTAGCTTTGACTTTTGTTTCCAGTTTGTGCCCCATGCCTCTGTGTATAAACACCTCAGATACTCAGCAGATTGCTGCATTATCTTCATTTTTTTCAGTTTTCCATCCCATGCCTGTCATTTGATTCTCTTCCATTTTTTTTTCCCTTCACCAACAAGCTTCTGTCACTAGCTTCTTTGAATCTGGCAGTAAATTAATTAACCACTAGAGGTTAATGTGTACAAGCACTCTAGCAATCACACGCATTAAATTAAAAATGTCAGTATTGCTTCTGGTTAGTGGTGTGTAGCCACATTTAAATGAGTCGATTAATCTGTGAGCAGATTGTAGCTATATGGTGTAGTACAAGTTCTGCATGTAAGATGCTGCCTTCTAAATATCATTTCAGAAAAAGGGATTCTTTTTGACAGGTTTCAATATTGTTCAGGAGGGAAATGTGGAACATATTGATTTAAAAGCAGTTGCTATAAGACAAAGTACCTACCTAAGATTACGGAGTCTGATCTGAATTAGAGATAACAATTTGGTAAGCATATTGTAGTTCATTGCTTAAAAATTATTCATTTATTGTATAAAAATTATTATTTTTTTGGACTGAGTCCTAGGAGAGGCCAAAAAGAAACTCATTGCATAATTAAAACATAAGTTGGTTGAGGTTTTTTTTTTCTTCCTTTTTTAATATAATGCATCATTGGCAAAAGTCTTGTTTTTGTAACTCATGAGGTTTTTACCAGCGGATATACCCAATTTTTGATTATAATGTGGTGTAACAAACATTCTGCAAATCAAAGCAAACAACCACTGGGAGTTCTCAGGCCTGTTATTATCTTAGCTCTAGCAAATACAAACTCCAGGCTTCACATTTGGTCAGCTATAAAAATGACTACAGATGTGGACCATATTTCATCAGAGCTCTGTTTATTAGGTTGTCATAATTCCACAGGGAAAACCCCAGAGGGGAAAGTTTCAGAGTTTTTCTCTTTGGAAATGGAACTTCATGGATTTGTTCACCAGGGTGAGTGGAGTTTCTCACAGCAGCAATGCCAGCAGCCTGGACCCCATTCAGGTCGAGGTGTTTGACAGAGCACCCTTCCCACCTCCATCTCAATCAGCTTGCCAGCCCCCTCCCTGGTTAAGGGATTACAGCTGGGCCTATAAGCACTTCAGGTAGACTCCTCTGCTTCCCTCCAGCTCTGAAGAAGAGCATAGAGGCTGGCACTTCCCCAACTGTCACCCACAGATCCTACGTCATGTTTAGTGTGATCAGCATTGCCCTCTTGCTGGAGTCCACCTTCACACACACACACACACACACACAGACATGTTGACCCTCAGCAATGAGGAAGCAGAGAGGAAACTGAAGCCATTTCACCTGGGTGTGCTTAAGAATGATTTATTAATTCCAATTTATTTCAACTTCAAAAGTAGAGCTCAAAATTCATTTTGTTTCTTGCATCATGCTATCCAGCTTAACTAATGATATCAATCCATTTCAATTCTCTCCCCTTTACTTAAATTACATTACTTGCTGATACTAGGGATACTCATCTGCTAATCGATACACTGGAGATATGCTTATTGATTTCCTTCTGTCTTTTCAAAAAAATCTGTTGTAGTAAATTTTCAATTGATGTAGCCTTAATAGTGTCACTGAATTCAGTAAGAAAAAATCTTACTGATAAGCAAAAGAAAACGGTTGTATTTTGTTAGACCTGAAAGGTACACAGGTTTCTGCTGTCTCTGGGGAAACTGCCTCTGTCCCAGTGGAAGCAATGTGCCAGGGTATATGTGGTCACTGGAGACTTCATAGAATCTTAGAATCATAGAACCATTAAGGTTGGAAAAGACCTCTAAGATCATCTAGTCCAACCATTAACCATCCATCACCATGCCCACTAACCATGTCCCTCAGTGCCACATCTACCTGTTTCTTGAACACCTCCAAGGATGGTACTCCACCACTTGCCTGGACAGCCTGTTCCAATTTCCAACCACACTTTCTGAGAAGAAACTTTTCCTAATATCTCACCTGAACCTCCCCTGGGGCAAATTAAGGCCATTGGTTCTCATCCTGTCACTGTTACTCGGGAGAAGAGGCCATCCTCCACCATGCTACAGCCTCCTTTGAGGAAGTTGTAGAGCTACATGGTCTCCTTGAGCCTTCTCTTCTCCAGACAAAATAGCCCCTCTTTCTTCAGCTGTTCCCCATCAGACTTGTGCTCAAGAGCCCTCACAGCTTCATTACCCGTCTCTGCACATGCTCCAGGGCCTCAGTGTTTTCTTGTAGTGAGGGGGTCCAAACCTGAACACAATACTCAAGATCAAACCTCACCAGTGCTGAGTACAGATGGACAATCACCTCCCTACTCCTGCAGGCTGCATTATTTTCTTCCTTGTAGTGCCCTACATGGAAGGGCACTACATCTTCTTCCATGGCTGTGTGGGAAATACAGCTTCAGCGATGACTTTGCTGTCTTTGTCATTATACTTAGAAAGCCACAACAGTCTATGAATGATAGTCAAAGATGGGCATGGTAGAGAGGAAATGGCTTTTAATCAGAGAAATCCCTTTTGGATTATAACAGGGAATTAGCCCATCAGGACTAGCACCTTGCAAGGAGGTCAGCAGCCTGTGCGACTTGCTCGTGCATCAGCTCCCCACTCAGGCATTCATTCAGAAGTTTTCATGCACAGCAGTGCTGCACCAGTCATCTGACTGCAGAGCAAAGTGTGGCTGATCTGGGGATCAGCAAAACTAAAAAGAGGAAGATAAACTACTTCAGCAAAGGTAAATTGTTCTTTTATCTCCCAAGGAGACATGGGGTTTGCCTTCACTACCTTCCTGTCTATTTATAAAGTAAAAACACTTAATATTAAATCCTACAGAAAAAAAAAAAGTGAAAATTTTACACTGACAGAACAATTCTTAGAGTGGATTTCTTCTGCTCTGTTTCAATGGGACTTTAATTTCTACACTAGACTCCTATTTCACTCAAAGTGAGTGATGGGAGAAAAGCTAGCTCCTCTGCTCACCTTGCACATCTACAATGACAGAGAGAAGTCTGTCTTTTGTGAGCCATATGGAAAATCGGGCACTTGAACTTGTGTTGGTAAACATGAACTCGAGGATGGTATAGCTGAGAACAGTACACTGAATTTCTTCACTTGGCCCAAGAAAGTTATCAAGAAAGTTATTTATTTGTGAGACTTTTCTCTCCCAGATAGGACAGTGCTTCCTCTAAAAGTTAACAGAAAGTTAACATGAAGCCTGCAAGTCCCTTTTTAATTTTTCCAATTCCATTTTTGTCTTGAAAAATGAGAAGTCTGGGAAGCTTCATTAACCCCCAAAGACTTGCCAGCCAGAAAACTTGGCAGCTTTTTCACTGATCCTAAAGAAAATATATGTGGAGTGTATGAAGATCCCTACTGAATTGTGATTGTGCTACTTTTGTTCATTGCCAATTAAGTTCAGTAGTACATTTATGTGGATCACAGAAGGAATTAGACTGTATTGATTGCAATGTGCTGGTGCTGGTTAAAACAGAAGTTTCTCTGGAAGTATATCACTAGTATCTTCCTAAATAAAGGGATATTAATGCTGGATGTAATGCCAACAGCAAAACACACTAGCAAATCAGTGGAGCTGAACATTTTATAATTTGCATAATAAGTGCAGAAAAGAGAAAAATTGCTCTTTCTATTTCTATTAAAATGGCATTGATGTCATAATAGCAATTTAGGGGCTATTTTGCTCTTTCATATTACCATGATGCCAGTTAGATTTACCCTCCTAAATGAAACAGAGAATGGGAGGCTAAAGATAAGCACTGATGGTGCTCTGTGCAACATGAAAATCACATCAGAAGCATGGGAAATAGGTCTACTAGAACTTGAATATGTATTGAATTGTATTCTGACCTACCAATCATTTGGAGTCAGTGTTTAGAGTTAAGTGTTGTCCCAGTTTCATCTCACCTTTTTCAGCCTGGTTACTGTTGTATAGATATTGTGGAGTATGAGAAGACTCCGCAGAGATGCAGCAGAACCAGAAATTCTCACACAGTCTTTACATGTGCATATTTTACTTGCAAGGTCCTCTGCTCAGTCAACTTCTTTGAATTAAGGTAGCTTTAAGATAAAAGTTAGGCAACTTAAAATCTTCATATCGTGAAATATAGGACAACCTCCTCATGAAGCCTTTCAGTAAAGTATGGCTAATGATTCCTTTAGTAATTATAATTTTATGTTTTATTTCAAATGTAGTCGGTTAAGAATAACCGTAGATGCTTTGTGGCAGATACACTTTGACAGGGTTACCATGATACCAAAAACTGATAAATTGATTTGCTTATCATATGAAAATGCTGATTACAATAAATATATTTAATCTAGAAACTTTCTAGTAAAAAAATGTAGACTGGATAACGTAGAAAGGTAACATGAGTTTCACTGAGCTTCCTTCTGGGTTTTGTTTTGGGAGAGCTGGATTTGAAAATCACACTTTGCAAAAGTTGGAATGTTTCAAATTTTGAAACTGAAGCAACTTCCAACAAAATGTTCCCATTTAAGCTGAACCAACTCTTGCTTGTAAAAAAACAATGGAAATACAATTTGGTTGGATTCCAGACAAAAATCCCTTTCTGCCTTTCCTCTCTAGTCTTTATTCAGGGACTACAGTGAACCAAATGCACACAGTATTCAGATGGTTCAAGATTCTTGGATGGTAAAGAAATAACAGCCATTAAAGGGCTTTTCAGAGATCAGAGGAAAGCACAATGGAAACTTAAGCATGGAAATCAACGCCAAAGAAAATCAAACAGAAGTGCAACACAAATGTTTAAGAGTGAGGTTGATTTCTGCTGGAACCAGCTACAGAGGGAAGCAATAGATTCAAGACAGCAAATCTTTCTAGGTGCACATTTTAGACAAATGTCAGCCATTGGGTCCATATAGAAGTAGGTGGAAGAAATTCTGTGGCCTATAAAATTCAAGAGATCCAACTGCATGACCGAATGCTCCCCATCTGCCATTAAGGTCTATTACAAATTAGTGCCCCCCAGTAGCAAATCTAAATCTTGGACAGCTAGAAAAAATATTAATTTGGGGTTTGTTTTTTTTGATGGATAGTTGTTGTGAAGTCAGAGAAAAGCTCTGGAAAAAGCAGCACTCGCTCAAAGTGTATAAATAACACTCTCACTGAGACTGAAACAATGACTTTGTGTATACTATTGGCACTGCAAACTCAATGCAATCTTTTTGATAGAATGAACTACTCTTGCAGTGTTTGCCAGCTGGAGAAGATTTATTCACGTATGTTAAGTGTTTGCCTTGTGCTTAATACAAAATGTATCTTTAGTTCATCTTCCTTACTGAGAGCCTTTTTGTTTACAGTAACTGTTAACTTACTAGAATAGCAGGGACTGTGGACAATACTACATTGTTTTACATAGCTTGATGCTATGGGCAGAAACAGACTTTGTTGGCAGGGCAATAACCACTACTATGGTAATTTGTTTTAAAAAAAAAAGGAAAGGAAAGGAAAGGAAAGGAAAGGAAAGGAAAGGAAAGGAAAGGAAAGGAAAGGAAAGGAAAGGAAAGGAAAGGAAAGGAAAGGAAAGGAAAGGAAAGGAAAGGAAAGGAAAGGAAAGGAAAGGAAAGGAAAGGAAAGGAAAGGAAAGGAAAGGAAAGGAAAGGAAAGGAAAGGAAAGGAAAGGAAAGGAAGGAAAAGAGAAAAAAGAAGAGAAGAGAAGAGAAGAGAAGAGAAGAGAAGAGAAGAGAAGAGAAGAGAAGAGAAGAGAAGAGAAGAGAAGAGAAGAGAAGAGAAGAGAAGACTAGAAGGAGGCAAATATATGCGTGGTTAAGAAATACGAGAATAATTGATATTTTTCTCTGAAACAAAAGTATCTGTTTTATCCTTTGTTCATCTGTCAGACTTCATATTCAGCACATTATCATTCCCATTACAGTAAGGACTAAGGGCCACATATGACCTGGGGTTTTGTTTCACTTAGCACAAGACAAGCAGAGCTGTATGGTACCACGGAAGGGAAAGAACAAAAAGTAGTGCACAACTGTGGTGAGATCAAGTGTGACTCAACATCCAGTTAGGGCTAGGTCGCCTGTCTTTTGTGTCTTCACGAAGTAGTCTGCAGTGCACTCTGTTTTGACTTTTTACCTAGAGGTGGAACTACATAGTTGAAGAGCTGCTGTTTGGGCAGCCGTTTCTTCTGATAAAAGCACCGAGCAACTTCACTCAGTAACGCAGAATGTTTGCTTGCTCTGTAGTCAAGTATAGTGGTAGTATATAGGCCATGCATTTATTATCCTTTTACTTCCTAAAAATCACTGGCCAAGGATGCAGCAGGTTCTGGCATATTTTCTTTCTGCTTTATCCTTTGTTCAAATTTAAACTGTATTTCACTAAATATGTTAAGATCTGCAATTCTGAACCAGCAAGTCTTCAGTCCAAAACTGCATTCTGACCAGGGAGTTCTTTTTTTATGACCGTGAATTGTTCTTTCTCATTCATGGTCTGGCTTTCTTATGAGTTCAGTTATGCCAAAATGGACAACTTTCTATCAGTTACAAAATGGAGCCAAGCAAGTGCTTTCACATAGCTTAGCCTCAGACGGAATCTGTAATTGAATCCAGCCCCATCTTTTCATTAGAACTTTTGCTGGTGTGGCAATCCATTTTCCAGGTGTACTGGTGCTGGAAGACAGTGAGAAAACATCTGCTGCTCTTATGTCCTACTTTGCTTAGGGATGTGATTTTTTTTTTTACTGGGAGGACAAGACCAAGAGCAAAATGCAATGGGGACAAAGCAAATTATTTCAACCAGTTCTACAACAAGACATCCTTTTATTCCATACCTAAAATCATTTCTGAAAGAGTAAAAGCATCACTTGTGAAATGGCAGAAACTTCTAAGTAGCAGAAGGCAATACTTTTTTATTGGACAATCCCTTCTTCTAGTGTCCCTCAGACCCATTGTTCTCAATTCCCACTCCATCAAATGGCTTTGAAATCAGCTTTGATGTCTTTCTGGAACTTCACAGCAAGGCAGGTTCAACACTGAACAGGTACCCACAGAGGCTGAAGAGTCTCTGTCCTCAGTAATATTCAAAACTTCCATGGAAAAAGCCTGAGCAATGTTTTTCTCTCTTCAGCATTGTCCCTTGCTTGATGAGGAGTGGGATGGCCTTCAAAGATCTTTTCTAGCCTCAGTTCATCATCTTCCCCTGAGAGAGTTCTGTGACTTGGTTTGGTCCTGGTCTATATACTTATTTTGTGTCTAGATGGAAGTTACAAGCTTATTCTTTATTTCTTTTTTTTCTTTTTCTTTATTTCTTTTTTTTTTTTTTAAAGACAGCTGCTCAGTTGTTTTTTGTTGTTTTTTTTTCTGAAACAGACATGCTTCCTTGGTGCCATGCCAAGTATTTCTTACCAATGTTAGATATTCTGCGAAGTATCTTTAATAAATTCTTTTTTGCCATTTCTGACATTTCACCAGTGAGCAGAGCTCACAGTCCATTGGCTATTTGCAGTCACCCACAGCAACATGAGCTATTTGTCTTCTAATGCCATCATCTTTGTCCTTACTGAATATCAAAAACATCTGCCAAAAAAAATTCTATTAGTTTCACTGCCTCCTTCTGAACTACAGGATATAAATCATCCTGTCCTTTTGCTAGCTTTAACTGTCTCTGCTTAATCTACTGTGTGATGCAATTGTAAGAGTCCTTTTAAAAACTTCATTTTCTATTCTTACGGGTCCTGATTCAGGTCTTGGAGTTGCTACTATTCTACTACTTTCTTCACCTCAGTATTCCTAAATGAAGAAAGTTATGTTCCAGAAGTTTGTATTTATTTTCTCCAGAGATAACAAAATTAAATTATTCACAAAATGGTATAATTTTATTGTGCTGACTGTGCAAGAATGGTCCCATCTCTTAGCAGACACTTACCACTCCTGCCCCAATGCAATGCCAGCACAAAGTGTTTTGTTTTATATCTCAGTGTTAAAATATTTTTTAACAGCAGATCAAAACATTTCCTTTTCCTCCATCTCTCCTAATTCCTATCATGACTTATGTCTCTCTCTTTATCAGTTCTCCAATGATTTTTGGTCAAATATTTGGTCATTAAATGGTGGAATTGTACACTGGCATCTTAAATTCCTCAAGCACACCAAAAGTTGTCTGCTAATAGAAACAAACACTGCCATCCCTGCTCAGTTTATGAATATATATGCAGTTCAAATGAAATGAGTAGAAACAGTGTTTTCCTGCTGTAACACCTCCTAGGTGCTGGAATGATCTGTCTGGGGATAGAGTGTCCATTTTACCAACTGGGAGAACATGAGCAATGCAAGGGGCTAAAAGAGATTGTCGGTACAACTGTATCCCCACCCCACAGGAACAAACATCCACCCAAGCTGGAAATGGTCTAGTAGATCATTAGATCCCGTTCGTGTAGAGATTGAGGAGTTGATGTCTTTCTGTATCCATCTCTTCCCATCATTTTTCTGCCTAGATGAAAATTGAAATAACATAGCAGTTGCTTGTGGAGTCCAGTGAGTGGCTTTTTGCTCAGCATCTGCAAAGTGCCTGCATCCTAGAGAAGTTTAGCAAGACAATAATCCTTTTTTTTCAGCCCTAAAATAAGAGAATAAAGGATAATATGAGATAGTTAGCCAAGGTTATTTGGCTGAACTCTTCAGTCCTTCATAGATCACTTAATGGTAGTAAGGGAGCAAGATTTTAGATATTACTTGATATCTCTGAATTCTTACCTTGAACACCATTTATTTCTCAGTGTATGCTGCAAGCTGATTTACAGTGAGTTCCGGACAGTAAAAGATACACATACCAGTACCAAATTATACTATATCTTAGCCAGTCTTTCAGTCTGGGTGTTTATGAGGCAAGATTATTTCTCTAAACACATGCATAATTGTATATTAAATCCACCAGGAACACATGTGGATGTCATGAATTACAGATGCACAAGTTTTCACTTGGCCTCTTTTTCTGTTCTCTATAATCTAAGACCTTTCTCATATAAAGATCAGAAGATCTCTCTGGTCTTCCTTTTGCTTTTAAAATGGTGGGAAAGTGACAAAGATTTTTGGATAGAAATTGTCATGCCTCTCATTTGATGTTTTTGTTGGTTGCTTGATTCTGTTTGGTTTGTATTTCAATGCAGCTGAACAAACCTGTTAGACAAAAAATAAAGGAATGAAGTACAGAGTACTGTTGTTAAGCTGGTTGGGCTATTTTAATAAAATGCAAGCACAGTATAGTGTTGTTTTTCTTGCTGTTCTTGGGTCTGTCTTTAATTGTGTGTTTTGAAATATTCCCATATTTTGCTCAACCTAGCTGAGAAAACAACTGTTTACAGTTACCAGCAACTAAATCTGTTAACATTTAAACTACTGTTAACAATATATTGTGTTTTTTTTTTCATTTGGTAATTCAGAGGCATATCTTCTGCTTTAATGAATGAGACTGACTTTTCGTCAGCACCTACTCCTGTGGTCACAGGATACAACCTCTGATAAAATGACATCTTGATTAATTTTTGCATCTCCAATCACTTCATTTCTAAGTGTCATGACTAGTGCAAGAATGTCATGGTTCAATGCAAAAATTAGAGGGCACTAATTAAAGGGTGGGAGTCAGCCTCTTCATCCACATAACTAGTGATAGGACTAGATGCAATGGTCTCAAGTTGCTCTGGGGAGATTCACACTAGATGTTAGAAAGATGTCTTCTCTGAAAGGGTGGTCAGGTGCTGGAATGGCCTGCCAGGGAGGTGGTTGAGTCACCATCCCTAGAGTTGTTCAAGAAATATTTAGATGTTGTACTAAGGGACATGATTTAGTGTGGAAAAATTGGTGGTAAGTGGACAGTTGGACTGAATGATCTTGAAGGTCTTTTCCAACCTTGGTGATCTATGATCAATTTTTGATTAAATGAAAAGCGTGCTGTGCTATAGAATGCATAATTTATGTCACAGTAACTTATAATTCTAAGGATAGGTAGGGAATTCGCAAGTAAAAAATCTCCAGAGCCATGTTTATCAGAGAGGAAAATCAGCCTTCTCCTGACACAGCTCTTGTCCATTCAAATGTACTGAATTCAGCAGCAATTAACGGTAAAACACAGTGCAAGCCTTAGACTGTTCATCCAACTTAAGGCTGGTCTTGCCACAAGTAGGAAAGTCACTGCCATGCAAAGGAAATAAGGCATGAAGTAGGAGGAGAATCTAAAATGCATACAAACTTCAATCAGTGGTGTTCTTCCTGCTGAGCTTTGAGCATTTCAGGGCTCATACCAGTTCTGCTTGCCTTCTGCCTTGTCAACCTCAGAGTGGCACAAACCATCACAGCAGGAGTCTCTCAACCTGCAACGTCCTGGTACGCTCTTCCTTTTTGTCGTGTAAGCTTTTGAGAAATGAGATCATTGTGCTGAATCAAGGTCATAATGCTGACATGTCAAAAGATAGTTCATGTTGAACATTATAAAAAAACCTCCCATCAGAACTAGGTTTTTATCACTCTGTTCAGCTCACAACAAAGCAAAGTTGCTTCTGACAAGTTCTTGGCAATAACAGGTAAAGTATTCATGGGTAGGCCAAGAGTCATATATAAAAATAAGAGTAGCACTCACCCACCTGCTGAAGGGCATCTCTAGCTACATAACATAACTTCTCAGAAAGCAGCCTAGGTCCAAGTGTTGCTTTCACTTTAGTGGCTGGCCCATATATGAGCCCAGTGTGCCTCCATCCTGGGTCCACACCTTCTGGACACATGGAGAGCACAGGTGAAAACACTTTGCCTGTGCTCCCTGGGCCATCCACACTCCCTCACCAGGTGCTTAGTCACCAGTTCAAACCATGACCTAACAGCTTCCCTACAGTGATTTCAGCCTCTTGGTTGTATATGTTCATTTTACTTCTACAGAGGGATCTGGACAGGCTAGGTAGCTGGGCTGAAGCCAATGGGATGAAGTTCAACAGGACCAAGTACCATGACTTTGATCATGGTACATGAAGCTGGAAGGGGTCTGGAGCACAAGCCTTAAGAGGAGCTGCTGAGGGAACTGGGACTGTTCACTCTGCAGAAGAGGAGACTCAGGCAAGATCTTATCGCTCTCCACAACTCCCTGATGGGATGTTGTGGCAAAGTGAGGGGTTTGCCTCTTCTCCTGGGTAACTAGCTATAAAACTGGAGGGAATGGCCTCAAGTTCTCTGAGGAGATTCAGGTTGGACATTAGGAAAAATTCTTCTCAGAAAGAATGGTTAGGCACTGGAACAGGCTGCCCAGGGAGGTGGTGGAGTCACTATCCTTGAAGGCAGGTGCTGGTGGTATGGCAGTAGAAGCTGAACCTTCCCTCCAATCTGCCGTTAAATTTTGTTGCTGTGTGACAGACAGCAACAGTGGAGCTAGTCTGATAAAATGGCATTTGACATGGAAGTGAGTATAAAGCAAACGGGTGTCACTGAATTTCTCCATGCAGAAAAAATTGCACTCAGTGACATTCATCGGTGTTTGCTGAACATTTATGGAGACCAACCAGTTAATGTGAGCACAGTGGGGTGTTGAGTTGTACTTTTCAGCACTGGCAACGGTGACAGTGGATCACCTTTGCTAGCACAGGTTTTTAAAGGCATAGCATGCAGGCAGTTGTTCACTACTGACAAAAATGCTGAGCTAATGATGGTGACAATGGTGAATAATGTTGTTTTGTAGCTGAGAATTTGCTCTATCAAATAATGTTCCTGTGCTCTGTCTGTTGTAATTTCCATGGAAATAAATAGGTGGCATTACTTTTGGTGCAACCTATTTATACGTAGCCAAAGAAAATTCCTCTTCACTCAGTACAGTCCAAGCAAGACAACAGGCTGGACTCCCATGGGTTAGCGTTCAGGTTAGAGTTAAGTTAGGCGTAATAGCCAGTGAGAGGTTAAACTGGGTTGTAGGAATTGGTGGATTTAGGCTGGATGGGATCAAAGATTGCTCTGTTAGAGCTGGAATTGCAAAACATTTCTGTAAGGGGGTTGGAATATTTTGTCAGGCAGGGTCTGCAGCAAATCAGGGCATGGGGTCTGTGTGCGTTTGATGAGAGAGGAGCACTCAAGCAGAGTGCTAAATCTCCAAAAAGAGAGAGGCTCAGGCAAAAATCTTTCAGAAATGATGCATTAAACATGTTTCATCTGCTTATCATCTCTTGAAAAGAAGAAGAGTGTGTAGGGAGTTCCTACAGTGTGTTGTACCTTTTGAATTAATGTGTAAATACCAGTGATACATTACTGCTGTATGCACATTAAAAACCACAATGAAGAAAAAGCTGACAGAAAGGCAAGATGTTTTTTGTTAGTCCTTCAGTCTGCAGGAGAATTTATTCGACAAGCTTAAGATGTGGCCCGGTAAACTGCCTTGTTGTTTACACTGGAAGGAGAAAAGTCTAAGATTTGTGGGGCTGAGCATTACATCGAGCAGTTCACAAATGCATTAAAAAGGCCTGACCCCAGCCTCGAGCCCTTTATTTCCAGCACATATTTCATTCTATTTCTTTTACCATTAAGCGACTAAAAACAAGTTCGGGCCTTTTATTTTTTGAATGCTTTTTTGACCATTTTTAGGCAAGTCTGTTTTCTCAGAAGAGAGGCACGCCAGACTGAAATAAAACCTTATTGTCTGTCTCCTTTGACAAGACAGAGGCAAAATCTTTGGCAGGTGCAACAAGGGGCAGGAAAGCATGAACAGATGCTGAGGGACTTGAAAAGGGTGCATCCCCTAACGTCTACACCTCTGTGTCTGTGGGTGCTGGATGAATACCAGGGAATGAGCTACAGAAAACATCTGGGCCTGTTGCCCTCCCTGAATTTTCCTTCTTTTGCTGCTGACAGGGATGCTACTGTGAGACTCATTCAACTCTACATGGATTTCTTACAATTTTAAGCTCTTAAACTCTATGGAGTTGAAGACTTGAAAACTGAAAAAGATTTTTAACTTCTGAAAATCTTGGCCAATGCAAAGCTGGGACTGGAAGTGGAGAGACGCAAGTGAGTTGTTCATCTACCTGTGACTTAACTGGAGGGAAGCTACCTGGTGTCCTCTTTGGTCCCCTTGACTCCCATGCTCATGGTTTAGTAGGAGGCAAGTGCAGTTCCTGACATCAGAGACTGAACTAGTGGGTGGCCAATGTGACTCCCATTCCTCTTCTAAAGAGCAGACCACCATTTGTGTCCAGCAGACATAATGAGGTAGTCTCGTAGAACATTTTTAAACTCAGACAAGCCTGTTTCTCTAGTAAAAATAGAGGATGCAGAAGAAGCAACATTTGCATTCCTGTAGGGTTTTTTTTTGTTATTGCTGTTGTTATTTACAAAACTACTCATCAAAGTTGCTGCACATGGTGAAAGTGACGAAGTTAAGGTCCATGTGCAAATAAAAGACTTGGCAAAGAACATGCTAGTATGTTCTGCAGCGGTAAAGAAAACCGATCATTCCAGTTCCTGACATGTTACATATCTTTTTACAAATAAATGAATTTGTCTCTCCAACAGACACAAGCCATTGCAGAGTTCCTCCAGTTGGATATCTATACCCTTTATTTCTCATTCAGCTGGATTAACTCTTTGCTACTGCTTTTGTCAGTTTATCTGTTTTCTTGTTCCTTTGTTTATCCTTGCTTCTTTTTGGCCACTTTTCATCAGCATCAACACAGCAATGTGTAATCATAGCCGAACTACTGATGCTGGTCAGTACTCAATCACACAAGTGTCAAGTAAGGGAAACAGGATCTGGTCCTGATCCAGGCAGACAGACCACATTCTTAACACATTGCTTTTGTATAGTGGTACAGGACTGCAAATGAAGTGGTAAGTGGGATAGAAAGGAGTTTTGCAGTAAGATCTAGTGGTAGAAGAGGACTATGTCATCCCCTCCTGAAATAAACAGCTATGGAAAGCTTTTGAAATACATCTCATTCTTTGGGTACTTTATGTCACATTTTGCCAATAACGCATATCTAGGTTAAGATACCACAGCATAATCAAAAGTCCAATAATTCCTGCAATTAGTAGTTCTTCTGTCCTGCTTCAGTAGTTCTTTTTGGTACAAAGCAAAGCTACTGCTGACAAATCCTCTGATTAAGTTTGTAAGAATACTGATCCAGTCAACAGATCCTGTTTTCTGCTATAACTTTTAAAATACACTGAGTTACAATAATGCCTATGATGTGGTACATTACAAAAAGTGTTTCAAAACAGTTAATATCTGCAGCCTCTCTGGAAAGTGAATGCAGTGCAACATAAACAGTATAGAGATGCCCACATAGACTGGATTCAAACTGGGAGCAGGGGGTGCCTCTGGAGAGTAATTTCTGTACAAAATTTGGGGTGTTAGATTGGATCTTAAAGTGCTTCTGTTCACATCGGTGTAGTACTCCGATGGGTTACATCATACAGAGTACCACACTGATGTGAACATAAGCACTTTAAGATCCAATCTTGCACTATGTTGCTTTCTATGTAGGTGAGTAAGATACCTCAGCTGCCCAGGAAATGATAGAGACAATACCTCCCCAAAGTCTGTCAGCTATGTTTACTGCTAGAAATCTTTGCTGATGCTTTTTAAATACACAACAACAACAACAAAAAGAGAAGAGCCGTTTGACTCCTATCATTATGCAAGAACAATGTGAGAACATATCAGCAGTAACACTGCATATAAAATAAAAATTTGCATTTTAAACAGATGTTGCTACTGTAGATGTGAAACTATTAGTAAATTTTCTCTGAATTCTAACGTTATGAAGGCTCTTCAGCATGACACAGACCTTTCACAGGAACGTGAATGCCTGTCAAATGAACCTCGAGGTACTAAATAGATATAGAGATACAGACTTACTTTATGTAATTCAGGCATGTTATCCCAAATGGAATTTTTCTTGTTGAATCTGTTCTCGAGAGATAGTTTCTCTGTGACTGCTGTATTTCTAAATGCCCTTAGGCAATTGCTATACACAAGCAATGTCTCAATTTTCCATTTGCACAGGATAACTCCTCTGGCTATCACCAATCTCACTGACACCAACATTTGCTATTTGTTTGTTTGTCAGTCAGTCTGTTCCTAAAAGATAGACTTGATTATGGCTCCAGCTGGGAGCTTTATTGAAGCAAATTCTTCCAGAGACAGTTGTGGTGAAATAAGATATTAGAAATTGCTCTGTAAATGCTGAGACTTTTGCTGCCTCTTTTTTAACTTTTGGTCTTTTCAGCATTTGGGAACAGAATTAACAGTTGTTGTAGAGCAGGGAAAGAATTTTTGACACAGAAACATGGGAGTTCTATTACTCCTTTCAAAATGTATGGATGCCAAACACAAGACCAATACATGTGTTGTGCCGGTGTGTCACAGGTCCAGAGATTACCCAGACAACCCCAAAATATGATGTTCTCCACTGTATCATTCAAGGCACAAGGAAAAGCCCCTGTAATATCACATCAGTTAGCATCAAGCGTTGTCACCAGGTGCTCACAGGAAACCATGTGACAGCTTGCCAGGATGCAGGCAGATGTGTATTAAACTCAGTTGTGAGGGGTTTCAGTGCCCTTTATTTTCTTTAAATGTTACTGAAGGCAATTTTTGTTTTCATTTTTGGCTTAATGTACAACTGAAACTCAGTGATGCTCAGCCAAAACCCACAAGTCTTGCCCGATTTTGAATCAAAATTCTACAAAACCACAGTGTTTATCATGGTTTCTACATGAAGTCATAATTAACCCCAGGTTTGTTCAAAACTTTGTCCAAGCTAACTGAAAATTCTGTAAACTGTGGGGAACGCAGCCGAAAGATTGTGTAAGTAAGTATGAAAACACAAGCTGATATTTGAGTACGGCCTGATACTAGGTTTTGCTGAAAAGGTTTCAAATGACTGTAGCTGCCATGTGATTGCTTTATCCCACAGGATGGATACTAATAGAGCTATGGAGCTGTATTTAACTTCTGAACTACAGAAGCACTTTAAGGGTTCAGCGTTACCCAGGATTCCAGATTTACAACAGATATACTAATATAGCCTGTCTCTAAAGTGTTACTAATTAACACTGTTTCCTGGCTTTCTTAATTAGAAAATCAAAAGCTTTTTTTCCCCCTTTTTTTGGTATGGCAAGCATACATTTTCTTCAGCAGTTTCAAGTAGATACAATTATTTTTGCTCTCAGAGTAACGTCAAGTCTAAATCAACTCAAGAACCTTGTTTAACTCTGTATTTTTTCTGTGTATTGTCACTTAAGTTAAAAAATAAAGTATTTCATTTCTGCTTGAATTCAAAACTGGTGATTTTAACACTAAATGCACTAAATAGTCACAACTTTATCACTTCAAAAATAATGTTAGCATTACATACAGATGGAGCATATAAATTTATGGTTATATTAATAAACGCATAAATCTTTGCATCAGTTGACTAAAATTCAACAGTTACATTAAGATTTTGCAGTAGCTTGACCCTGGTTGAGTAAAACAAATCCTCTGAATAAGAATTAAGCAACTGCCAAGAGTTTTGCTATTTGCTTCATTAATTCTGACCCTTTATTTTCAAGACTCTTTCTCCAAAAAGGAATTTCTCTCCATTATGTTATCACACCAAAACTTCATACCCAATGCCAGGTTTCCAGAGATTTCTTTCCATATGGCAACTTGCTCAGGAAGATTATGTTCAGTCACTGTGCAGCAGTCTCAGGGAAGTAGGTCTTTTGCATAACCTGCTTCATATATATTACCCACCAACATATTTCTGGAATTAAAACAATTCTTTGTTGGGAACATGAATATGTTTAAACTTAAACTTAAAAAACAAAACAAAACAAAACAAAAAAAACAGAACACACACACACAAAAAAACCAACAAAAAACAAAAACCCTGTTTCATAATTAGAAGCCCTTGGAATTTCAGGATTTGATCCTAGCAACCAGCACTTTTCCAGGTTTCCATTTCAACCAGTAGAGAGAAGAGAACGGCATGTATGCATAGAGACTTCAAACCATTTCCTCATTCATAGTTTTCTCTCTGTAGAAATTCATTTCTAGATAATATGCCCATTCAAAATTCTACAATTTTCCTCTGTCAGTCTCCTATACCTCAGCCTGAGCTTGGATGTTCCCTCCTTGGAAACAGCGTTCTAGCCTGGACAACATTCACGGGCAAGACGGTCACTTTGAAACAGATCAAAAAGAACAAGGACACTAATTGTACAAATGTGCAGGAATGTGGTGGAGATGGATCATTCAGATATTGAACTTTAGACACTGAACTGCAGACCTACAAGCAGTCCTGCTCTCTCTAAGTCCCATCTTTATTGGCATGAAAAACGGGGGGGCTGGTAGGTTGAAACAAGGAGGAACCCTAATTCTGCCTTTGTTTTTCCGAGTGTCATTCTCTTTGTGCTCACAGCCCATGGCCTGAAAAACTCCACTATAGGCATTAGACAGAGAACACTTTTGTCATTGCTTATCGGTCCCTGAGGAACTGTTTAAGAAACTGGTCTGGGGAAATTAAATTCCTCTTTTCTCTGTGACTACACAAGATGGTACATATAACTTACACTTGAGATGATGATGGATTTGCACTAGAGGAGTAGGAAAGCAATGACTCTCAGCATTGAGGCATGTGGAAAACCTTCCAGAAGAGGAAGTAACCTTAAGCAAAATACATAAGCAGTTGATAGGACCAGAGTGAAAGAAAATGATCATCTTGCACAAGAAACAGCAATCACTGTAATCCAAAATGTTTTAGCCTATGGGGTTATAAAACTGAGAAATACTACTCTTAGTCATTTATTTTACTGGATATTCAAACTGTTTTTATGGGTTTATCACAGTAGCCATTTTAACTAGACTCTACCACACATCTCCATATATCTCTAAAAAATACAATTGTCCCTCTCATCGAGCTTACATATTTTCAATGGCCACCAGTTATGTATGCTTCAGCACAATGTATTTTTAAATAAAAAAAAATCAAGCATGACAGTAAAACAAGTAGAAATAATAGTAATAGTAATAATAATAATAAATAGTCAAAGGGTCACTAAGAGAGGAAAGGAAAGAAAGATCATAAATAAAATATGTAAAATAATAGAAGCTCCTTGAATCAGCCTCTTGGCTGGGGAAGGCTTCTAGTTTTGGACATCTTACAGAATGGATCTGGCCTCTGGGCAAACAGATTGAAAAGCCAAAGAGGAGTTTCTATCCTATTGGATGACAAATATTGGAGCTAAGATTCATGGGCATCATTTGTATCTAAGAGTAAAATCTGTCCAATGAAATATATTACTTTCAGTTTTCTCCCTTGTCCAAATGGCTTTGCTGTACTTGAATATTTACATGAAGAGAAGGTACCTTTTCTTGGCATCCTCTTTAAATTATTAGTTCTGGACTTTCTCTCCCTTCCTACAAGGAAATGTCTTTTGTAATGTGAATAATAAGCAAGAGCAACAGCAAAAAGCAAAAAGATTTAACTGCCTCACATGAACAGAGTGCAGCTATCCCTTGGTCCCAACAAATTGCTTTTTGTCTGTGCTTTTGCCTCCAAGTTTGTACATCTTCATTATGTAAAACCTTATATGGGACTTTCTTCTAACAATGAATTCAAACAAACAATTCACAGACTCAGTGAATTACAGGATAATTCAGGTTGGAAAGGACATGGAGGATCTCTAGTCCATTCTCCTGCTCCTTACAGGGCCAGCTGTGGGGACAGAACAGGTCTTGCAAGGCTTTGTTTATCTGGGTCTCGATGTGTCCAGGGGTACAACCTCACCGGGGACTTTTTTCAGTGCAGGAATGTCCTCATGGTCAAGCAGTTTTTATCTGTATGTACTCGTTTGGAACTTATCTAATTTCAATTCATGTCCACCAAGCTCAGCAACAGAACTTGACGCAAAATTGACAAGAACTGAAATCTTCAACCTCAGCAATTTTGCAATAGCTGTTTAGTTCAGAAGAATCCTTTTCCATCCATACTCCACCTCATACACTCCTTGAGATACCTCGCATGCCTTTCCATCAAACTAAAGGTAACAGGGTGACAATGGGAGGTTGTGGAAGTACCCTGTGCCTCAGAAACAGATAGAAGATTTCAGGTACCGCTGTACCATCTTAGATCTGTTATCATGCAAGTGTTTTCATACGTCATTTTAAAATGGATTCCATAACATTTTTTCTAAGTAGCGGTGTTACATTCTTCATGCAAATCATGTACTTCCTCAATATGTTGTTTCCTCAATATGTTGTTACCTTAAATCTGTCGTTAGTCTATAAAATTTATGTGGCTCTATTTTTCACTTTGATCTGCCCATTAGCTGGTTGTTGTGACATAACAAGTAAATTTGCCAAGTAGACTGTACTAGGAAAATTCTGCTACAAGATGGCCTGATCATCTAAAACTGAATCCCTGTAAATTTCTTTAAACAAAATTGGCAGTTAGATGTGTCCTAATGTCTTCTCTCGGTTCAAAACGTAACAGCACAAATAAGTATGAGAAGCAACATGCAACTGTATTGTCACATCTGTAATGGACAAAATCTGAACTGACAATAAAAGAGAACAAGCATTCACAGAAGATAGATCATCTGGCATTTGGAAGCAGTAAACAAGATTCCTTAACAAGGAAAAGCACCAAAGTAGTAGCAACCAAACTGAGGAATGAAGGAGACAGTCTGCTAAAACCATGCTGCCAGAGACTTACAAATAAAAGCAGTCCTGTGCAGCTGGAGCACTCCCTGACTATTGCATCCTGGCTCTCAGATAGAAACGGCTGCCAAATGTTTGCTGAATGGCACTACAGCCTTGCTTACAGCCTCCATTTATTTTGTGCTCCCAGGGCTCCAGGTTTATAGGTCCCCAGCTATATAACTGAATACTTTGCACCCATTCACTTTAGTTTATGTTAAGATGCTCCCAAGTGCTTAATTCCAGGTTTTCTGCTGCTTTAGGCTAACATTCTCCTTCCCTATTGCAGTCACTAGTCAGTCTTGAAGTTGCTTTGCCTGGCCTCAGGGAGATATTGAGGTTAATTCCTGGAAAAAGGGATGGAATAAAGACATCTGCACCACTTCCCCCTGTACTCATGTTTGTCTTCTCCTGGTCTTTAAAAGTTCGACTTACAAGAAATGAGAATATTCCCTTACACATGGAAATGTAACAATATCCCCTCATTACAGATAGAGATTGTTTAAAGACAGCACATGGTTTGGTTAACCCTTCAGAAAGAAATGTGTAACTCAGCAGAGGATGGTAATAGAAATAGTGACAGATGCAAAAGAGAAAGCGACCCTTTTTTGTGACCTGTGATGATCATTTCATACCAGGAGTTTCTGAAATTCTGCAGCACAGTTCATGTAGTTTCATTTTTTGGAGTTTCAGCTCCATTTCCAAACTAAAGTTGGAATAATTTTGGAAAAAGTTGTGCAAGACTGCTCAAAATTGACAGCTGAATGTGTGAATTTGTGAAGAATGATTTCTCTAGATTCCAAGGAGGATAGCTAAGGCCTACCTATTTTATACATATTTTATACATTCAAAATGTGTGTTTGAATACACAGTGGAAAATGTGGATAGAATTTAGTTTTCTGAACTGATATTTACCGTCAACCCATATGCAAGGTGTGCAATCTCCAAGGTCTCCAAGAGTCACTTTATGATATCTGGCATTCCCACAGGGCATCTTAGATACTTCAAGACAGTTAAAAATACTTACTTTTCACAAGAATATGTTTCACATATGATAGAGGCCCATGTTATTATGTGCATGCAAGAGTATGATCCAGGCCTTCAGATTTCACCTGAGGAAGATTCCAGTTAAAATAATGGGGATTTTGTTCTATGTCAGGTTGGCCTCTCAATATATGGAGAATATGCACCCACTTCTATCACTTGAACATTCAGCATTTGGTTGTTGTTAAGAAACAGCTTCTCTGAACTGCTAAATGTTTGCACAATCCAGGCTTTTAATAGTAGAGATGTGTCTTCAGCACCTTTTCATGTCAGAAACTAACTCAATTTTCAGTGTACCAACAAAATACATATATTTTTTTCAGAATTAATATCCAAATGATGACTAAATTATGTAAACAAGTGATGGGTACTATTGATTAGCCATCAATAGTGGATAAGTGCCAACTGTCAAAGGTGTTTTAATATCCATAGGTGGTTATTACTTTTAAATATTATAAAAATACCCAGTAGGAAATACCAAACCTGATCACAGATGGTGAAACTTAGACTAGTTTCACTGTGAGCTCCAGTTCTAATTCTAATTGAATAGGGCAGCCACATAATTAAATTGTGATTAATGTAATTTATTCGGGATTAAAAGACACGTGTACCGAATATGAAATATATAAGTTTCTAATGACCAGCTGCTATTTACCTTTTTTCTTCCTTAACATGAACTCTAATGGATGAGACAGTCTGGAGCAGTGGACAACTAGTGACAACATAAAGTTCAACAAAAGAAAATGCTGGGTTCTGCACTTCCCTGATACAGGTATGGACTAGGAGACAAGTGGCTGGAGAGCAGCTCAGCAGAAAGGGACCTGGGGGTGCTGGTGGCAGCAGCTCAGCATGAGCCAGCAGTTTGCTTTGGCACCCAAGAGGGCAAATGCATTTTGGGGTGCATTAAACACAGCACAGCCAACTGGTCCAAAGAGGTGATTCAGCTGTTATATATTTAGTGTTGGTGCAGCTTCATCATGAATATTGTGTACATTTCTGGGCTCCACATGTAATAAGGATGCTAAAGTCCTTGAAAGTGTCCAGAGAAAGGTAACAAGGCTGGTAACAGTGCTGGAGGACGTGTTCTGAGAAGAGAGGCTGAGGACGTTGTGCTGTCCAGGCTGTAGAGGAGGAGGCCAGGAGGTGATTTCACTGCTCACTGCAGTTCCCTGAGGAGAGGAAGCAGAGGGAGGTTCTAGGTCCAAAACTGGAAGTATTCAGTGCAGAAATTGTCAGAGAAGTTAAAATGAACAGTTGTTCTTTAACCCAGTTTGAAAGTATCCTAGGTGTTGTCAAACATATTTTACAAACCTGAATTATTTATAAATCTGTTGTGATGGAAGGTAATGTCAAAGATGCACTGAGAAGTGTGATTTGAATTACAAATAAGATATCAAATTATCATTGTAGTCCTTCTCTCCGCAGACCAATTATCTGAGCGTGTGTGTGTGCACTGAGGTGGAACTCCACTTCACTGAAGATGCCAATAACTGAACCTGGATGCGAAGCAATGGAAGTTGTCTCACTCTGTGTGTTTGTGTATATAAATAAATATACAGCCTTTCTCTTACATGATTTTTTTTTTCTTTTTCTTTGAGAAATTTGGACCCTTCTAACCAGTAGGGGCTCAGCAGTGTATATCAGAGATGACATCACAGTTCTGTCCTCTTCCCTACCAGTGTTGAATCATCACCAGCTCAGAGAAGTATGGGCTCCAGCTGTTTGCTTGAGGTAGTAGTACTTTGGTACTAATTTGTGAATTTATACAAGTGAGAGAAAATGTACATCCCCTATATTTGTCCTCCTGTGGGAAAAAAAAAAAAACCAAAATTGTTTGGAACTCAAGTAGGCTATTTTCTTTTCAATAAGTTCAAATGAAAAAGAAAAGTCTAGTATGATTCAGATTGAATCACAGGAATCATGGATCTTGCAAACTGAAAATGTATTGCAGATCCAGGTTCATCTTTTCTAGTCTGTAGCATGTACATGGTGGAATCTACTGTGCATACTGCCGGATTGTAGCAGCACACACATTTGAACAAAATGCCATTTGTCATCCTAGTTATTGGAACTGAGCCCAGTAAATGAATGTCAGGAGACCACCAACCGAGTGTGTTGAAAAGCTCTGAAGCTAAAGATTTCTGGGTGACTCTGTTACACTTGGCTGCCCTTGTGGAAAAGCACCCGTGTTGCTGCTAATATCCAGTTTTTCCATTCTACAAACAGCATTTCTCTCTCTAAATATCTATTCGTTATTCAAGAAATAAAAGTCACTGGATTTGGAGATTAAATTATCACCTCTGCTTGCCCTGTAAATAAGCAGAGATGCGCTTTCCTCACCTCTGAGCACATCAGGAGACAGTGGTGGCACACACCTCCAGGTTCTTCATCAGCAGTGTTTGCACATCAGAGATTGCTGCCTCAGGGAACCTGCTGAGAACAACACTAAAATTGCTCAGACGTTTCTTTCCTTTACCGAACACCGCAAATAAACTTTCTATGAATCCTGCTCCTTTCTTTCCCCACATAGAAAGAATATTAGCAGAAGTTGACAGTCTATTTCAGGACAAAAAAGGGAACTGCAATTCCTACACGATAGCGGTGATTGCTAATGTTTTTTTGTAACCCTTAGTTGTCATCACATTAGGACAGGACAGATGACCCCTGACTCAAAGAATTCTCAGTGTAATTTTGGGTCAAGAGAAAATAAGTAGATGGACAAAGAAGGAAAAAAAGATACAATCAATATTGCTCCATGCCAGTAGCCTTACCATATCAGCAGCAGTGTGTTGTTTTTTCTAGGCTGCATGGCAAAGGAAAGGTTTAATATATTTTTCAGGGGAGACTCAAACATTGCCTTTCCTATACTTAGAGGTTACCTCTATTGAGTACAAAAGGCTGCCTAGCAGATAGCATAAAAATATTTGTTTCAGAATTGACCAAGAATATAATGAAAGGGGCCAAAGCTAAAGGCTGACCAGAGGTAAAACCAAATGTGTAGGATGACAGTAGTCTGGAAGAGTATTCAAGAAGGCATCTGAAAAAGAGGACAAAGACAGAAGCAAAGGAAGGCTTGACACAGGGATAGTGGCCATCTGCAGCCATCTCCATCAAATGATGGAGAATATAATTTTTTTGTATGTATCTAATAGCAAATAGATCATATTTGTTGTGAAAAGCTAAAAAGCTTGCAGCTCAGTTAGGAGGTAAACTTATGAGTATGTGGAAATTTAAGTTTAGCCCTGAAAATACCAAGATCTTTAATTCCCAATAAAATTGAATTACACTATGTGCAAATGGTAATAAATGAATGCTGCAGAGCGATACTAGATACCAGCTGGAAGTTGAAGCTAACAGAGATTGCACTGACTGAGAGAAAAATAAGGACTAAATACCTCACAAAGAGCCTTCAGGGATCAGAGCTATTGTTTGATGTGAAGGAGAACTAACAAATAGGGTTAACACAATTGCAGCTAACGGATTTTAGGTGCTCTGATGATTCTAAGCTAAGATTTTAATGGAGAAGTGCTTCGCAGAGTAAAAAAGAGATTTGTAGATCACTAGTGTTGAGAAAAATGATTGAATTTGTGTTCTGTTGGTAAAACTAACCTGAAGTAAGATATGAAAGAGAATGGAAGAAAGGGCAGACACTTTCAGGATCCCCACTGAGAGCTAAGAGAACACAGGGACATGTTTTTGATAAATATGCTGAAGAAAAGGAGAAAAAGAAAAAGAAAAATCATTTATAGATTTAGAATTCTCAAAATTTTGAATTGGAAGACATTGTTAAGTGTGTCTGAAGATGAATACCTGCTTCAATAGGATGGAACTGAAATGCATGACCTGAGATAATTCATTGAACACTTGGAGATGAAAGGGGAAAGGAGATGATACAGGCATCATTGCAGGAGCAAGGGGGAGTTAAGAATGCTTTCAATATGAGACAATAAATATTGCATTTAGAGATTAATAAACAATAGGAAAGTGAAAATACAATGGTGAGAAAAAAAAAAACACACACACACTAAAACAAACAAACAAAAAAACAAAAACCAGGAGGGATGTGGCAAGAAATAGAATACCAATGGCAATGTCAATGTGAGGAGAAAAGAGCAGGGGAGAAACCTGGTGTGAGAGGAAGGAATGATTTGTGAGAAGGAATGGAAATCAGAAAATCAGATGAGGAAGATCATGTTGTATTTTACTTTTTGTCTCAAAGGTGTTAGAATCCTCTGTGAAATGAAGAACAGCGGTTTTGAGAAGCAAATCAAAGATGGCAAAAAAGAAAGGGGACTGAGATAAATGTCACATGAAATATGAAAGGGAGCAAGAAGATCGTGCTGATGTGGCAAATAAATTTATACAAGTGGAAGAAAATGGAGACGAGGATGGAAGGAACCAAAGAGCTAGCAAGGCTGTAGGAAAGTGCAAAGGAGGGGAAGAGATCAGAGGGGAAAGCATGAAAGAATCAGAAAGGAGGAAGGCAGATCCCTAAGTCAAAGGGAATGAAAGCCATTGGCAGTGGACAAGAAAGGAAAAACACAGACTGTACTATGAACATATTGTATTGTGCCCATTGTGACCCAGAAACCAAATCTGCCTCTGTGCACATTTCTGTTAGACAATTATAATGAAGTTTTTGTATTTCCATATCAAGGCTAATGCTTTGTTGTGATGTTGTCATCTGAATTCTTAAGAAATGTGCTGACACCATTTGTTCTTTTGGCACGGGCTCAATTGAGCCCTTCTGGCACCACTGGCAAGGACCACTTTCCATCAATGGGAATGAGGTAGCAGTTTGTTTACATAGTATGGTTGTCCAGGGGATAGAGCAAAAAGGCATGATCTTTTCTCCTGTGCTAGGATTAGCTCCACAGCAACAGAGTGGCTGAGACTGAAGCCATAACTGCTTAATTCCTACCACATAAGGGTCTTTGTTGTTGGTACACTAGGTGTTTATGTGGATGAAAAAATGCTCTGTAAAATGCAATGCTTCCCAAAGGGGGAGAAGCCTTGGCCCCAGATTTTGCCAGTTACATTTATTTCCCACAGTTTGAACTGACAATGTAACCTGGAGAATAAAACTGCCGTAGGATGCAGGAAGTAGACTTTGCTGTTTATCTAGAAATCCCTGCTTCAGCAGGGCTTCCTTCTACCAGGGCTCGACTGCTGTGCCTGGTCACATGGTCCATCTACTCTTTTGTGTACTTTCAGTCACATTCATCATGTGCCTTTTTGTCCTAATGTTTCTCAACAGAGACATCACTGACCAAAAAGCAGGAGCACTAGGGGATTGTTCAGGCAGTCCTGAGGTGAACTCAGTAAGAACTGCAGACATTCAAGGCTTCCCTAAATTGGGTCATTTATGTCAATATTTTCATTCAAGAGAGTTAATTGTAGGGACTCAGAGTTCAAATCTAGGTTAAGGGTGTCACAGAAAATCACTTCAACCATTGGTGCAGACAAGACAGAGAAACAATCTCTCGTGATCAAAGCAGCATATTTACAGAGTTCTTCAAGTGACAGCAGGTAACTTGCATAGCTAAAGGTGAACACCCAAGGTGTTTTGGGTAAGAGGAGGTTCTCAGGAACACGTTTCTGGAAAAGTTCTGTAGGTTTTGCAGTGACGAGCTGGAGAATATTACATCTCAGTCCTTTCTAATGCAAATACCTGAAGTGAGTTAATATAGTTTGTGAGTATTCTTGATCTCTGTGTTTTATTTCTGGTTTTCAAAAGAGCATAGCAACAATTCTTTCACAGAGGTGAGCTGAGTGCAAGTTTGCTCTTAGGTCTGTACTTAGGTCTATACTTCTTTCTGAAGCTATGAAAGATGGAAGACTGTAGTTAAAAAGAAGAATTAGTGTAGTTATTTTCAAATTTTATCTTAGTATCTCTTTCAGTACAAAATGCAGTGCCAGTGTTTGCTGTAGGCAAACTCAGCCAAGTAATAATGATTGCTTAAAATTAACATCTCTGTATTTTTTCCCAGAAATGACTTAATGCAAGTAGTTACCTGTGACAGGCTACTTTCTGTGGTGATCTGAACAGCAACAGCATCTTCATGCTATGTTATCCTTGCTAGGTATAGTTTTGGTCATACCACATTCATCTAATCTGCTGCACCCATTGAATGATTTCAAGCACGCTAGGGAGATTTTGGGGCAGGGCTACAAGGAGTGTTTAAATTTCAGGTCCTGAGCCTGAATAAAGGAGAGATAGATGCTCACAGTTCCATCATGAAATCAACTATCTTTCCCACAGGTGTTTGTGGGCCAAGGGGAGCCATCCCTCATGCCACCACATTGCTATCTGGGCAGCTGGGTTCAGGAGTGGAAGCCATGGGAAGGCAGGACTTGGTGTGGATATGCAGTCTCACACAGAGTCTGTACCACGAACCAAAGCCAGGCATACTAAACCATTCATGAAATCAGCAGATGGAAACTTTTGATGAAAGAAAATAAAATAAAAAATTGTTGTGAGAAACTTAACAATGGCCAGCAAAATGAAAACAAGTCTTTCATGTTGCCTCCATGAATGACTGAGTTGCTAGAATAAATAGGCCATTTCCATTAGGTAACACAAACCTACAAACACAGACAAGTAGTCCTACGGTCTACCCTGGGATGAGTTCACATGACCAAAACCACTCTCCTACACAGAAGACAGCAGCATACTGGTAAGTAATTACACCAACAGAAAGGACCTTTTGTGTATTATGACTAAAATTTTCTGAGTGTATGTTTATTACTTTGGTCTACAATGCTTCATCTTCTGTCTAAGGTTGTTTTGGTTTTTTTTTAAGTGGATGCTTATTTTTCAATGTTATGCCTTCCAGATGATTTTCATATTTTTGGAAGTGAATGCATTAGAACACATCCTCAAACAATGGGAAAAGTGTGGACCATTCCTGGCTTGTGACTTTCTTTGCTCTTCTGTGTGACTTTTCTGCTCTTACTCCTGTCTTCTTGAGTTACCTGCTGTGTCACTGAGCTATTTCCAGCTTGCCATCTAGAAGACAGATAGCACAATAGTGAGAAATCAACCTTGCCTTAAACTTAATACCGCAGACTATCACCATGGCTATACACTCCAGTGAATGACTCAGAGGCAGGTTTGTATTTAGCTCCTGGACACAGCAAGTGCTACACAGCTTCTCCTGGTTTATAAATACCCCCCTGCCTGCCTTCCACTGTTTTTTTCCATGTTGTCCCACACCGTATTCTCAGTGGGAGGGTTTTCCTGGATCAAAAACTTATTAAGACAATATCTTCTTGTCCTTTGCTTCTGCATTCTCTGTCAGATCTGAGAAAATGGTCCTGCATACAGCATGACAGTCAGTGAGTGTAGGTCACTTAAAGCCTCATTTTAAACAATGGCAGGCCCTGCTCTGCTGGACTTCCGTTCTCACCAGCAAGAAGAATGTTTGTGGCAAGGAAGCTGGGATAAGGACTTCTAACAGCCAAAGAGCACAGAGGGAGAGTGTGTTATAGTCCACGCCAAACTGTTTGGTTCAGAGTAACTCAGGAAGAGGGGATTTTTTTGAGACATTTGCACAGAACCACCAACTCAATAGGTCCTTTGTAAGAAAATATGAGGACAAATAACCTCACATTTGTGCTGCATTCAGTGTCCCGTGGCAGTGATGGAAAGATGTGGATGAACTGTCAGAATGACCCAATGCTGCAGCCGGCCTTGACATGGGCAACTTGTGTGTAAATCAGAACAGTGTGAAGGTAGCACTAATTTACAGCAATCCAGTCAAGCCATACAAAGATGAATAGAAATTTTTAAAATGTGTTAATCCCCGTGACTGAAAGATTTGGACCGTAACCAATAGGGAGAATAGGGCTCATGTACAGTAGGTTTGATAGGCCTCTACCTCCTTCTGGGTATCTCAGTATTTTCAGTAATTTTTTTGTAAACCAGGACAAAAGAGATAAGATGAAAAACTAAAGCAAACACCTAGAAAGGGTCCCTGAAAGAGACAAAGGATGAATAACATTGGAGAGGATTCTGAGAGCTAAGATAGACAACAGGGGATAAATTAAGATGGAAGGTAGAGAAGAATGCTTAATTTGTGACTTGAGTTCCTTGTGAAAGTCTTACAAAGGCAAGGGAAAAAGAATGAAAATGCAGAAGTAGAGGAAATAAGGTAGAATGGAACCTTGAAATAAGGTCTCTCCAAGTGGATATAGATTACTATGAATAATGCAACACTAATTACTGAGTGCAGCCATGCATCTCATTTCAGGCAGGAAAATTAAAATTTAAACCAAAATTCTCATACTGTAAGTGTATACTGTAAGTGTAAGACTCACACTGTCTTAATATGTCTATTTCTGTCAGAAACCATGAGAATTTCTGCTGTTTTCAGTGAGTTTTCTTTGTTTCATTTTTATGTAGCAGTAAAGCCATAAGTCCATGTCTGTGAACTGGCAATCTGTTTCCATGGAAATGAATGGGATGTCACAAACCTAGTGCCGGGGCTTCACTTCAAGCACAAGGAGAAGACGGGCAGCAGAAGAAGCATCTCATAATATTTCACGTTCCTACATCTGGAGGAGGGAGAGGATTGAACTGGTCTGAGTCATCCCTGGTGTTGCTCTGTTGGGAGATGAAGGCTATGATGATTATGCTTTGTGGGATGTCTCCTTTTGTGAAAGAAAGTCAATTGGCTTTTTATTATTGCATCTTAGGTGGTGGTTTCAGTTTGTTGCAAGAGCTCTGTTCTCCTTTGAGTTACTGTGTACTAAAATGAAAACAAGGGAATAAATTAAGTGTTGCAAGAGAATGAAAATGTTAAAAGGAAGATAGATTTCATTTCAGGATATTAAAATATGTTTATTACTTTATCTCTCTATATAGCAGTCTTTAAAGTTGTAATTCATGAAGTAAGAAACCATCTCATTGCACAATATCGAATACAGCAGAGTTGAGCCTTCCTTTGAAGAGCTGTGAATGGTTGGCTAACAATCAAGTCCAGACTTTTTGCATGCCATTATTTTCCAGTTGTGTCTTCTCTGCTTTAGTATTAGACTATTTGTTTGTAACTTGATTCTTACATTTAAAGCAAAAATTAAATTCCTCCACAGTTCCTCTCCTCTTTCTGCTTTAGTGTCCCGTCTATTGATGGTGTTTACGTAGCACATTGGACAGTGTTTGCCCTGGCAGTTCTTCCTTTGGAAGTCAGAGGCAAGGGATATACAATAACTAAAAAGCTTTCTTAAAACCAAAGAATATTTGTTTTGCAAAAGTCTTCCTTTTGAAGTCTGCCAGACTTTTTTTTTCAAACTTTGAATCCCCAGGCATTTTCCTGTCTTGGCATTGTCTCTCAACAACTGTTAAGTGTTTGCTGAAAGGTGGCTTATCTCGGTTCATTCTCCCCTTTCTGCTATTTTTTTTTCCTCCTCACATTTCCAGGTAAACTAAGCCAATACACTCATGCAGCGAGCAGGGTGAGAACTAGGCCAACACACAGTGTCTGTAAACCATTACAGAGTGCCTCTAATTTTGTCACAGACATGGGAAATGTTTGATGTTTACCTTCTTCCTCTTCAGCTTGTCAAAAGGACAACAGGAATTTCAGATTGTTGATACTGTAAAATAAATCTTTTGCAGGTTGTACCAAGGAGTCGGGCAAGGCACTGTGGATACTTACCCAGCTACACCCCAGAGTTGAAGGATAAGGAGAAATCTCTGACTACTCCCCCGGAGTTATGAAGGATGAATGAGTAGGGAGGAAGCTGTATTTTCTCTCTGCATGGAGAAAAGCAAAAAAAAAAAACTAAAAGTCTCTGTGCTTTGCACTAGAGCGTAAGTAGCCATTATGTTGGGGCTAGGAGGGAGAATGTGCTTTTTTTACCCTCAGATCTTCCGGAATAACCAAGTCTTCCCAAAAATTAGGCAAGTGTTTGTTCCATTGGAAAGAAGAAGGAACTCTCTGTTACTTTTTAACTTCTGTGACTAAAAGAAACCATGAAGGTGATCAGTTCTTTGGTTTTGCCAGCATGGTACTGCACTGTGCAAATGCTTTGAAGTGCAGATCAGTCAGGAACAAGTTATCAAATTCTAGAAGTGCAAGTATTTACCCAGGCAGAAGTCTGGCTGGTCCTTGACAAAGATGTGTACAAGCTTTTTTAGTTCCTTGACGGGAGTTACATTTTTGTGGGCCATTTTGGCTGTACATTAATGGAGGAGAATTTGGAATAATAATTGTCTTCAGTGAAGAGGCATTTTAATTCCATAATTTTGAAGAAAAAAAAAAAAAGAAAGAAAAAAGAAGGAAAGAAAAAAAAAAGAACTAATTAGAGGGAAGGGATTTCCCCTTTTTTTCATAGCTGTCTGCAGCATGAGTTCACTTGACCCAGTGACAATTAATTGCGTCCTAATTGGCAAGGGCAAGGATTTTCTACTGTGCATAACTATTGTAGATATGTCTAAGATTTCAGTTAAATAAATAAATAGATAGATAGATAGATAGATAAGCAGTAAAGCTAACTGATTATTACTTATGCCCATCCATGGCAATCCATGTATTGTTTACAAATAATAAAGAAACGAAGAAATCACAAATCGTCTCGATGTCCCAGAACTTCATGACAATATATGAAGAAGCCCTTGAAAAGCACTTTGAGATACAAAATTGTATTCCAAAGTATTATTCCCTGAGAGTATTATTCTCAGTACTGTTGCCACACAGGCAGCATATATTTAATCGTAGTTGATGAGTATAGATCAGAAGGTGCCCTTTGCTTCTGGCATCTTGATGCATAGACATGCTGTGATGTCTCTAGAAGTCGCTATCACCTCTAATAGCAACTAAAGCTGGCACTGCACATTGTGCAGACATAGATACATACAGTCTAGCACTTCCCCAGGCGAAGGAACTGGGTGGCTGCAGACCCTTAGAGTGCGCTTGTACTCCCTGAGCATCCCATTGGTCAATAAACTGATATCAATAACATGGCAGTGGCCAGACACTCCTGTTTTTGCATGCATACATCAAGGCTGGCAATGTCTCGGGCAGGCTTCCTCACTGCCGACTCCTGCTTCTGTATTTTTTACCTGAATCACCAATTTGCTTGCAGGCCCCATGTTCTTTCTTTAGAGTTACTTTGTTATTTTTTGACAGAATAAAATTTCTGCTGTCACATTCCATTTGCGATTGAAACCTCTGGCTTGAAAACTGATGAGCTGCTGTTCTTGCATAATTTCCCTCCTATGGCCTGTGCTGTAAATAGAACTAAAAAACAGCAGTCTATGCTCCGTGGTCATGGGAGACATTATTTTTCTTTATTTTTGTGCAACATCTGCAGATAAACAGCAGGAAATCTTTTACCATGTCATCATTTAAAATCAAATCAATTTAAGTATGACAGCATTGTGATGTTTTGTTGAACTGCCAGCTGCAATTAAAGATTGTGCATCTTTTATTATTCAGATTTCTGAGGTTGCAACAATGTATGGAATCTGTCCAGATTTGGAGAGTACTCTATTTTACAAGACAATTATGAAGAATCTTAGCCTGCCTGGGTCTAATTTGAATCTCTCTGGTTGTGAATTTTAATGTTGATGTAAGAGTTAGACCATTCTGACTATAATATACTTTTTGCTCTGTTTTTTAAATATTGGTATTTTTTCAGTCTGTCAAAGCACCTCCTCTTCCTTAATTTAGTATTTAAGTTCTAGGTTGGTGTAATGCCTTTACAGCCTCAGAGTATCCTAACTCTCCAGACCGTGTTTCCATAAACAAAACCGTTGATAAGTGGTAAATGAAAGTGAAGTTAGCTTTGCATGTTAAAAAAGAAAAAACAAAAAAAAAAGTTTTAATCACTCACCAAGGAGTAGCAAGAACAGAATATTGTATGGAAGAAAATTGAAAGGCCAAAAACTTAAAAGATTGCTGTGACAGATGGCAGCAGAGGGGCAGTCTGAAAAAATGGCATTTGATGTGGAAGTGTGTATGAAGCAAAGATGTGTCACTGAATTCCTCCATGCAGGAAAAAGTTGTGCCCATTGACATTCACTGACACTTTCTGAGTGTTTATGGAGACCAAACAGTGGATGTGAGCACAGTGAGGTGGTGGGTGGTGCGCTTCAGCAGTGGTGACAGCGACGTTAACATCCACATGAATTGATTAATAGTGGTGGCTATGTTGAAAAATAGCTGTTTATCACTGAGAATTTACTTTATCAAATAGCGCTATTGTGCTCTTTGTACCTGTTGTAGTTGCATGGAAATACGTAGGAGGCATGACTTTCAGTGAGACCTCCATAGAAAGAGGAATATTCACAGAGTGAGTTAGGGTAGAAGTATGACCTTGTTGCTCTAAAAGCTCCTTTGAAAGAACCAAAAACAGATATCTTGACCAAATGAGGGGCCAAATATTCTCCAAAGAGATTCAAATTCTGCTTGTGGAGGTTAGACTTTGTTCTTTTGATTCTGAGCAATTTCAACGGCATGAAAAATTCAAATTTCTTCACAAACTGAAAAAGACAACTTCTCAGCATTTTTTAACTTTTAGTTTATTTAAATAATCCTTCAGAACTGTCAGACTTATTCTCCTGGAAGCTTGGAATTAATAAGAGTTAAATACTAAAGAAAATTTATGTGAGTTATTTAAGTTAGGATATTCCCAAAATGTGGTTGCTGTGCCTGCAACCACAGCAAATCTTTACTACCTGCAGATCTG